>CM048745.1:117329898-117929898 GCA_026315105.1 Locusta migratoria | reverse complement strand
TGCCTGCCGCATCCCCGCTAGCTCAGTCAGACGACTCGACGCCGTGTTGAGTGAAACCCGGCCGGCGCTGGTTTAGCCTGTCCTCACTTTTTGCTTCCAGAGTACGTGACCGGGATTCTCTGGAGGCGGCGATAGCAATCATGAATCAGTATTCCGCACGCGTAAAATAACGAATACACCCCCGCCTCGTTGCGGCCTGGCTGCCATATTATTTAGAGCCGCGCGCATTCAGAGCGCGAGAATAAATTCTGACGTCGCTGCGAAGTGTAAACGCCGCCAACGTCTCTTCCTTTGTGACGGCTGTCCATTCACTTTCTTCCATTGAAAAATCCGTCAGGTTTCGCTGCTAGTGTGCGTGACAGGCTATAGTCGTAGAGGCAGTATTGCCAAGCGGAATTTCTTTTATTCTGTTTTCAATTTTTTTTTGTGAATAGCGTCCAGAGAGGAAGGCGGTGTGCCTTTTTTTTTCCTTTCTAAACTTCGCTGGAATGACGTCTGCTGCGACGAGTTCACTGACCTTCGGAGATAAGGGTCTCATTGCTGATGACTGTGAATGCTGCTCCTGATACGAACGTCAGATACCTTCTGTGTTTCCGTTCCAATTTCGTCATGCTATGGCAAGCAAAGGTTATTAGAACAGATTTTACTGTCGAACTACCTGTTTCAGTACTCAGACATGTGCTTTTGCCAACAGGACGTTAAAAAAGTTTTATGGAATCTGAAGAATTACAAGGCACTGATAGCATTGCTGCACAATTGCTAAAATGTAGAAGGGAAACATTACAGCAGTCTCTATTTGAACTTATTGCTCTCATATGGGAAAGGAAAGGATACCAAATAAATGGAATGAAGGGGTATTATGCCCCATACATGAAAAGGGAGAACGATTGCAACCACCGTACAGCCACCCTCCTGAAACTGGGGTACAAGATGTAATCAAATATTACTTTTGATTGGCTACTTCCACAGATGGATAAAGAAATTGGAATATACCAAAGCGGATTTCGACGAAAAACTTGAACAAAAGATCAGATTTTTAACCTGCGCCAAATACTATTGAATATAGAAATGCAACACATCACTTTTTTATTCACTTTATGGCTGCGTACGACGTCGTCAGTAGAAACCAGTTGTTTCATACCTTACAGGAGATGGGGATGAATAGAAAGCTCCTAAGAATGTTTAAAACAATGATGTCCGACGAAAGAAGCTGCATTGAAGTTAAAGAAAATTACTCAGATCCCTGGAAATAAAAACGGGCTACGCCAAGGAGACGTATTAGCATGCTTATTATTCAATGTAGCACTCTGGAAGGTGATTATGGAAACAGGCCTACAGACCAGTGGTACATTCTTCTACAAGTCAGAGCAGATTTTAGCATAAGCAGATGACGTAGACATCATAGTACGGAGAGTACCAGCACTGAAAGAAGCTTTCACAGCCTTAAGTCAAGCAAGTAAGAAAATGAGCCTTATGATAAATGAAGATAAAACTAAGTACATGGCCTATGGGAAAGCATATCAACCCAATATGCCGTCAACTTTCAGTGTGAATGCATACACAGTGAAAAGAGTTGACAGCTTCAAGTATCTTGTCATTTGTTTTAATTACAGCTCAAATGAAATTAAAATTAGGCTATCAACAAATAAGGCATATTTCGCCTTGAGTAAATTACTCCGGTCAAACAGAATACACTATTTGTAAAACCTTTGCTAGACCAGTTCTCATTTATGCTTCAGAAATATGGCCCTTGATGGAAACCGATGCAAGGATGCTCGACGGATCTGAGAGGAACGTTTTGAGGAGAATGATTTTTCCTGTGTATGGCAGAGAACAATGGAGGAAAAGGTACAATGCAGAACTGTACACTGTACATGCCAATGCTCCAGTAACGAAAATCCGGCGAGCAACCTTGCTCTCTGCATCGAGAAGCCTTAGAACGCTCGACCTCCCCATCGCAGCTGGCAACACTATATGCGACGCCCTTCTATCAACAAAAACATGGCAAGGCTATGATGCCAAAGCCATATTTTAAAAGAAGCTCTGCAATCCTGGGCCCGAACAGGAGAGAGATTAGACTCATGGTTGGATTGTTGATGGGCCATGGGAATTTTAAAAAACACCTACATACAATGGGAATAACAGAAGAGGACCCTAAATGTAGGATTTGTGATGACGGTGATGAAACTGCATCACATCTAATTTTCCAATGCATTGCATTTGAGAGTAAAAGGCACAGAATATTTGGGATAACCAGACCCGAAGAAATTGTGTCTAATAAAGAACTGGTAAAGGGATTCCTTGCACTGTTCAAGGGAATTGGTTGGCTTTACTAGATATACTGGGAGCGATACCGCACAATAAACTTAGTTTCGGTGCGGGCAGAGGCGGTTTGGACCAAGACTGTTTTGGCTTCCCTGAGAAAATCAATCAATCAATATGCGACACCCTTCCGACGTTTAACAAAAGGTGAAGACCGAGAAGTCTGGCTGTGATCCCCCAGCGGACGCGTCAGGAAATGGGTCCAAAAGGGGTGTCCTCAGGGTTCCGTCTTGGGGCCCTCTTTTGGGATCTGAACATGGAGGCTCTTTTGAGGGACTTGAAGAACTGCGACGACGTGTTCGAGGTGATAGCTTACGCTGACTATCTCCTTCTGCTTGTTGGCGGCCTTAGCTGCGAAGACCTTAAGCCCAAGATTGAGAGAGCCATGCGAGTGCTCTCAGCTTGGTGCACGTCCACCAAACTACACATCGCACCAAACAAGTCAGTATATCTGCTCTTGAAGGGACAACTGTCAAGGAACCAAACAGTCAGTACCAACGGCGCTCCAATTATCCGCCGAAAACAGGCACGGTACCTCGGCATAATCATTGTTGGGAAATGGAACTTCACAGCCAACGTGGACACAGTTGCTGAAAGAGCCCTGATAGCAACGCATAACCTGGCAGGGATCGGGCATCGGAGGTTCCACCTCCCTCCTGACCTCATCAGGCTGTATCGCAATAGCATACTCACGTCCACTCTGTGGGGGCTTATTAGATGACACCCAGATTACCGCTCCTAGACTTGATGGGACTATGACACCCTCGACCTCAAGATAAAGGAACAAGCTTCCTGGCAATGGGCGAAAAAGGGAAGGCAAGGATGCAGTATGGAGAGTAAATCTGCGATTAGACGAAAAGGTTTCGAGCTCTGGCAGGAAGTGGGACACGGACGACTCTGGGAGAAGAACTCAACAGTTTCTGCCAAGAATACGAGAAAGACTCACCTTTAGATACTTCCATCCAACAAGAGGCTTACTGCGCCATCTGACAGAATACGGGCACTACCCGACATAACTTTGGCGGTTTGGGGTACAAGCGTCACCCTTGTGCGCATGTGGAGACTGGGAAGGCAATTTGGAGCATGTCGTCTTCAAGTGTCCCATCGTCGACGTCGTGGAGCGAGAACTGTGAGAACAACTGCCCAGCAGTCTCATACTTGAACTGATAAAATCAGAAAACACCTTCAATGTGCTCAATAAACTCGCAATGCAATTTCCAACAAAGTTAGACAAGCAACTAACACACAAATCAAAACACCAACACAAAGAAGACCACAGTCACCCAAGTAAGACAACACACCAATTCAGAATCCTTACCGATTTTGATATTCACTGACAAACATTGCCAGGTCTGACCATGCCATCAAATGATGGACTGGTCGTCGCCACTGGCTGTTATCCGCCATCCTCTGGATCTGGGTGTAGATATTGCAAAACCGATTTAGATTTAGAGAGTAGATCAGTAGTTACTTATCATAATCAAAATGGAGAGTTAGTAGTTGGGGGACTGCAGCGACAGTAATCAGTCCAGGGGAATGATCATCGGGATTATACCTGGCGCCATATAAGAAGGCAATTCCGCGCATAGAGGCGGAGCGATAGGGGAAGCGTGGAGGGGAGGGGAGGAGCTACGGCCGAGCGCCAACAGTGGAGCCTGCGGGAGAAGCATTAAAGCGCTTTCTACACGGAAAGGGGGAGCTTACGCGATTACCAATGGTGCACTAGTCACGCCGTCCGCGTACAGTGTAGACGCGTCCACTTGCACAAGATGCACGCATACGATCGCTAGTAGACGGAATAGGATGGATCCTATTCTAAGGCGTATGGAAGTGCTTCGTGCATTCGCAGACGACTGAATGGGAAACCCAGCTGAAAAACGAAGATAAGTCGGGAATTTGTTTCAGAATGTGTACTTGTCTCCTGCGTAGTTTTTCGACTCAGTATTATTTTAGGACGTGATACTATTGAGAAATTGTATTAAAAATTTAATATAACCCGTGTACAATTTTTATTTAATACAGAGATATAGCTGTTAATATGAAATTCAAACAAACGTAGAGCAAATGTAAATCAAGAAATTTTCACTGATTTATCTGTCGGTTCCTGGTAGTACAATATCACACTTACTTAAAAGTAGTATTTTGTGAATGTTCTACACGTTCATTTCCACTTAGTTACCCGGTTTTCGGCTTACTAGGACATATTCAAACTTTAAACTATGTCGAAAACCGGTTATTGAAATAAAAGACAATATGGTGATCTACCAAGAACCGACGAAAGAATCAGTGAAAATATCAAAATTAATTTGTTGTACATACCAAGAGCTGTATCTCTGTACCCAATAAATATTGGACACACGTTATCTGAAATTGTAACTGCGAATCATTTTTATTACCATCTTCTGAAATATTTGCTATTTTTCCTGAAACATGCTATAGTTAACAGGTGAGATATTTGTTTTTGGTGAGCATTATTTGAAGCTTTATCAAAGTGAAAGGTCTATATAGATACCTGAGCTTGTTCATCATATACATAGGCGCCACAAACCTCAGGGGCTGGAAGAATGTAATCGTATTTAATAATGGGGACAGTAACACATGCAAGTGTCGTAGTTACGCATTAACAATACGAAAACAAATACAGTTTCACAGTGGCAATCAAAACACAAATAAATGTTTCAAGCATCACAATATATCATACAGTTTCCAAAAGTGATGTTAACGCGACGATTCATTTGCTGTAAGTTGACGACGAACGAAGTAGATGCGTGAAGCAGACGACTCAACAAATATGTTCCGTTTGAACTCTTCTTTGTAGTTCGACGGTCTGTCGCAAGGGGCGCTGCAGCTGACGACGACTTCCTTCTCGTATAGAAAGGGCTTAAAATGTTCAAATGTCTGTAAATCTATCGGACCAAACTGCGTGGTCATCAGTCCGTAGCTTACAAACTACTTAAACCTAGGTAAACTAACCTACGGACAGACACACACACCCATGCCCCAGGGAGGACTCGAACCTCCACGGCGAACAACCGCGCGCTCCGCAGTAGAAAGGGCTTAACTCGCGGCCAGCCACGCACCTACAGAATGAATATTATTGGCTGCCAGTGCGGTAATGGAGGGGGATGCGCAGAAAGGCTGAAAACCCGGCTGCCTTCGTAGCTGAAGCCGACTATAGCTCGGTGAGGTGGCCATAAACACAATATGATTGTAACCACTGGCGCATCTGTAACGCTGCAGAGTAGTTTAAATTTGCAATCTTTTCAAAGTAAATATAGTAATGATTAGTAGGTTATATAATGAAACAAAATTCAGTTGTATAAAACAGTGTTTTCAATGTAGCATAATAAGACCCTTTAAAAATTTTAGATATTGGGTTGTACTGTAGGAGGATAAATAAGCAATTAAAAAAAAAATCGCACTGGCGAGTTTTACGGACCACTTTAGATTTGTAGTTTTATAAATTTTTGCAAACATTTTGGACCAAAATAATAATCTAAATATTAAAAATTTAATTAATAACAGTGTCTGAAACCCTACTAGGGAGAACAATTAGGTAGTGGCAGGTTCCGAACCACTGACCTTCAGCGTTACAATCCAACGCATTGTCCACTACCCTACAGCTAACATCTATGAATTACGTTCTTTAGTCTCATAGTATTGATGGTCGTTGTTAACTGATGCTAATACGGCATTTGTAGACTCTAGATTATCATTTATCGTACGAAGAACAACGTGTTTTGTTAATTCTTCAATGCGCCATTGCTTTGAAATGACAACGTGTAAATTACACTAAGAAAATCATCAAATACGCAACGGAACATGGCGTATGCCACAGAGAGTTATGGGAGAGGAATATATCGTGGCATCTGCGAACGGGTGATTTTCGTTAATTCAATGGAGGGTGTCAAAACTCCGTTATTTTTACAAATATTTCTCAAACGATGCAAATGATGAAAAAATAAAATCATAAATAAATAAATGAATAAATAAAAACATAAGGGGAACAAATTTGTAGAGAATTTTCTCCTCTACAAATTCGTTTATTCAATTTTCGCGTCAGATGAACAGTTTATTTGCTATCAAAATTACATTACAAACGGCTTTTTTGTATTACTAACGTATTTCTTGTCCGATATATTTCAAAAAGCGAGGTTCTGGTCTCTGGTTGCCAACAATTATGTCTGTAAAATTTGGTGCTGATCGGTTGAACGGTTCGTCTTAAAAACAAGGAACACGTTACGGCCAGAAATCCCAAAATCGCCGTTATTTTTGCAAATATCTTTGAAACGCTACGAGATATGAAAAAAAACCCATAACGGAGCAAAGTTGTAGAGACTTTTCTCCTCTACAAATTCGGTCGTTCAATTTTCGTGTCAGACGAGTAGTTAAGCCGTTATTTTCGTTTAAATTTCGAGCTGTCAAAAGACGATCGCAAAGGCCCACTTTTAGTGTTACTACCGTAACCTAAAGTGGGCCAAAATAGTCATAAATAGACGAGTACCTAAGCCATTCCGGAGAACGTCGGTCTTCGAGTAGTTTACAGAGCGGTGCCCGCAGAGGTGTGAGTCCGTGAGACAAGCTGTTTTTCAGCAGCCCGCCACCTGCGCCCGTATCTGGGGTTCCAATTTGCGGTCACCAGCAGGCCCACTTCCCCCCTGCCCCCGTGGCGCCGCCATTTCTCTTCCCTCTCCTCTCCTCTCTTCCTTCTCCTTCAATTTCGCCGCGCGACGTCAACAAGCTGCGCAGCTGGTCCTGGAGGTATTAAGACTGACTGCGGACAAAGCGGGGAACCCCCGTGCCTTATCAGGCAGGTAGCCGGAGCCCCGGGCGCGCCCCGCCGGCCAATCGCTTCGCGGCGCCGGCGACTGCAGCGCCGCCCGCGGCGGCCGCGCCAACTGCGGCGGAGTGGGCGCACGTGCTCGTTAATATGTATTAGTCCGCGGGCGCAGGCGGCCTTATTTCCTGATAAACTGCGCTCCCAAAATGCGACCGCTGTTTTCGCCGGCGGCGGACCCGCTACCTTTCGGCAAGCAAGCGCCCACGGTCCTCTCCCTCCCTTTATTTACTTTTTTTCTATTTTCTGCGGCAATATCCTGTGCCTGTCGCGCCGTGTTTCCTCCGGTTGTTTTTACCGCACTGGCGAGTGGAACTGTGCTTCCACTACTCGAGGTCCGAGTGCGTATTTTTTTTTTTTTTTGCTTCCGGTGGACATACGTGATCTCGTTCCTTATCAGTAAGCAGAAAATGGAAATACAACCGAAACTCGGTCTGTTCTTTCGTGTGTAGAATAAACTTCAGGACTGGCAGCTACTGAGGTAGTAGAGAGATTAGATTAGATTAGTTTTTCGTTCCGTAGATCCATGTTGAGGAGATCCTCATGGATGTGGAACATGTCAAGAAACTAAATTTACAAGTTGAATGATAGATAATACTAATAATATAAATATACAGGATGTTTCACTAAGTGTGTTTGCCTCTGTAACTTATAAAATAATAGGTGACGGGAAATTTTAATCCAGTAGGTCAACACAACAAATGTTACACTTTCTGCGGAGCTATGAACATAATTTATTCCATCATTTTCCAAAGAGTTACAGCACAAAGATATAATTTTTTAAATGGAACAATAGTTTTATCTATCGTGCATTGGATTCGTTGAAACCAGCTGCGTCCAAATCAATTTAATCTACATTCCTATCACTGTTAGTTTTGGAGCTACAAACCTTCAAAGTTTAGGGGCCGGAGGATACGACAGCGTAGCTGACTGGCTGGTGGTCATGAGGCAGTGGCCCGTGCCCCAGGGGATAGCCACTCGGTCAGTCAGCTACGCTATCGCAGCCTCCGCTCCCGGAACTTTGAAGGGTTTTAGCTCCCAAACTAACAGTGATAAGAATATAGTTTGAATTGATTTGGACGCAGCTGGTTTCAACGAATCCAATGCACTATCGAAAAAACTATTGTTCCATTTAAAAAATTATATCTTTGTGGTGTAACTCTTTGGAAAATGATACAATAAACTGTGTTCATAGCTCCGCAGAAAGTGTAACATTTCTGGTGTTGACCTACCGGATTAAAATTTCCTGTCACCTATTATGTTATAAGTTACAGAGGCAAACATACTTAGTGAAACACCCTGTAGATATATACATTTTTAACTGTTTTTTTAATAGCAGATAATATAATAATACTAATATAGTATGAGTACATGCATCATTTCGTACAATTTAGAAATTCACTCATGGAGTAGAAGGAGTTAGCCACTAGAAAGTCTTTTAGGTTCCTCTTCAACTCATCTTTACTTGTAGCTAAATTTTTTATACTTGATGGTAAATTATAGAAAATGTGTGTTCTTGAGTAGTGGACCCCTTTTTGAACAAAAGTAAGTGTTTTTAAGTCCTTGTGTAGATCATTTTTATTCCTAGTATTGTATGTATGAACTGAGCTGTTTGTTGGGAAAAGGGATATATTATTTATGACAAATTTCATTAAGGAATAAATATACTGAGAGGCAGTAGTTAATATACCCAGTTCTTTGAAGAGGCTTCTATAGGACGTCCGAGAATGTACTCCACAAATAATACTTATTACACGTTTTTGGACTCTGAAGACTTTTGACTGACTTGAAGAGTTACCCCAAAATATTATACCATATGACATTAGGGAATGAAAGTAAGCAAAGTATGCAAACTTTGTTCTTTTTATGTCTTATATGTCTGATAACACTCGTATTGAAAATACAGATTTGTTGAGTCGTTTCTGCAGTTCTGTGACGTGCTCCACCCAACTAAATTTATTATCAAGCTGTAATCCCAGGAATTTAATACTGTCAACCTATTCTATCTACTCTTCTTCATACTTAATGCATATGCTGACGGGAAATCTCTTACATGTTCTGAACTGCATGTAGTGAGTCTTTTCAAAGTTTAATGACAATGAGTTGGCTTTAAACCATTTATTAATGTTCATGAAAATATCATTAGCAGACCTTCTATAACTATGCTTGACGTACTTTTTGTTGCGTATCACCTGCAAAAAAAAAAAAAAAAAAAAAAAAAAAAAAAAAAGAACTCCGCTTCTGGTAGTGTAACTGATGAGAGGTCATTAATGTACACAAGAAAAAGCAATGGCCCTAAGATGGATCCTTGTGGGACACCACGTTAAGCTCAGAGTATCGCACTGCGCTCTTTCCGCAAATCTGACGACGCCAGTAATCACACAGCCAATCGCAGCTGTCAGACCCTTCATCCCCATAACACTTCCCGTTTGTTTGCACTCGACTACAGTTTCCATAGAGGTTTATACGTGGGTAAATTGTAAAACAAGTTTCTCCTCTTGACTGAGGTCAGAGTTGTGTATGAAAGGGAAAAAAGTAGAATGACACATTAAAGATAAGACATATCTTTATTTTTCTACATAATTTCCAAGTACACTGAGACATTTGTCATACCATGTAATCGAAGGCTTCCGCTGCCGTTGCCATCGTTCATAAAACTCTTCTGGGTATTGGACCGCATCCTCAATATATCAAATGTTTCACCAACGTTTCGGTCACTATTGCAAGCGGCCTTCTTCTGGGTGTCACGTTTGCTGCTGGATGAGGGAAAGCTGGAGCCTTAAATATTAAATGTTGCCAGTTATGATTGGTGGTTTCAGCTCTCTTTTATTGGTGTTTGCTTTATTTCTTCCTATTGGTGGAAAAGGAAGTCCTGGATTGGTGTTTACATTAACGTTTGTCATTGGTTGAAACTGGCGAATGAGGAGCTAAGTTTACAATACCTTGATGTCTCAGAATGTGTCCCACCAAACTATCCCTTCTCTTAGCGTACGCCACAAACCCATTTCTCTCCATAACCTCCTCATTGGTTAAATTATCTATATCTAATCTTCATCATTTATCTATAGCATCACAAATATCCAAGTATTCTACCATCTTTTTGTCTGAACTTCTTGTCGTCCACGTTTCACTGTCATACAATACTACACTCAAGACAAATTCTTTCAGAAAGGAATTCCTAACATTTAAATTAAAATTTATATGTCAACAAATTGCTCTTCGTCAGAAACGCTTTTCTTCCCATAGCCATTCTGCATTTTATATCTTCTTTACTTCGGTCATCAGAAGTTATTTTGCTATCCTAATTACAAAACGAATCTACTAATTTTATTGTCTCATCACCTAATCTAAGTCTTTCAGCATCGCCTGTATTTCTAACACTGCATTTCATTAATCTCGTTTTACTCTTGTTAATGCTAATCCGCATTCCAAAGAAATCAGGCGCAGACAGGTGTGAAAATTACAGAACCAGCAGTTTGATAAGTCATAGTTGCAAAATTTTAACACGAATTATCTACAGGAGGATGGGAAAGCTGGTAGAAGCTGACCTCGGGGAAGATCAGTTTGGATTCATCAGGAACGTACGAACACGGGAGGTAACACTCACTTTAAGGCTTATCTTAAAAGATAGATTAAGGAAAGGCAAACCTACATTTTTAGCTTTCGTAGATTTGGAGAAATCTCTTGACAATGTTGATTGGAATACACTCTTTCAAATTCTGTTTGTTGTCAGAAGGGGTAAAAATCAGAGAGTTATTTACAACTTGTACAAAAGCCAGACCGCAGTTACTAAGACTCGAAGGGCATGAAAGGGAAGAATGAGTTAGGAAGGAAGACAGGGTTGTGGCCTTTCTCCGATGTTATTCAATTTGTACATCGAGCAGACGGTGAAGGAAAGCAAGGAAAAATTTGGAATAGAGATTAAAGTTCAGGGTGAAGAAATAAAAACATTGGGTTTTGCTGATGACAGCAAAGGATCTGTAAGAGCAGTTGAATAGAATGGACAGTGTATTGAAGATAGATAATAAAATGAACATTAACAAGAACAAAATAAAGATAATGGAATGCGGTCATAGAAAATCAGGCGATGCTGATTGAATTAGATTAGGTAAGGAAACAATGAAAGTGATAGATGAGTTTTGTTACTTGGGTAGTAAAATAACATATGACGGTCGCAGTACAGAGGATATAAAATGCAGGATAGCAATCAGAGGAAAATCATTTTTGAACAAGAGAAATTTGGTAAAATATAAGATTAATTTAAGTGTAAGGAAGTCTTTTCTGAAGGCATTTGTGTGGAGTGTTTCCTTGTATGGGAGTGAAACATGGACGAAAAACAGTACGGACAGGAAGAGAATAGAGGCTTTTGAAATGGGGTGCTGCAAAGAATGCTGAAGATTAGGTGGGTAGATTGAGTAACTAATGAAGAGGTACTGAACAGAATTGGGAAGAAAATGAATTTCTGGTATACCTGGACTAAAAGAAGGGATCACGTGGTATGACACATTCTTAGACTTCGAAGAATCGTAAATTTAGCATTGGAGGAAAGTGTGTGGGGAGAGGGAGACTAAGAGACGCAGTAAGCAGATACAAATGGATGTGGGTTGCCGTTCGTATGAGGAGATGAAAGGCTTGCTCAGGATAGAGTAGGTTGGACAGCTACATCAAATCAGTCTCCGGACTAAAGACCATAACACAGTGCTAATCTGGTAACCAACTTAGAAGCCACAGTCCATTCCGTTCAGTTGTTCTACCAGGTCCTTTCCTGCCTCTGACAAAATTGCTATGTCATCAGCAGACTGCAAGTTTTTCTTTTTTCTTCCTGAACTTTAATTATTTCTCCTAATCTCTCTTTGCATTCCTTGCATAGGTCTCTCAATGTGCAGATTGAACATCACTGCTGAATAGCTACAACCCTGTCTTACTCCCTTCCCAACCACTTCGTCCCACTCATGCCATTCGATTCTAATAAGTGCTGTGTGCTTTTTGTACAAATTGAATACAACTCTTCGCACCCTATATTTTATCCATGATGTTTTCAGAATTTGAAAGAGTGTATTCCTGTCAATATTGTAAATAGCTTTCCCCAGATCTACAAATGCTAAAAACGTCGGTTTGCTTTTCCTTAATCTACCTTCTAAGATAAGTCGTAATGTGACTTCTGGCCCTATATGTCTCCTAAATCCTAAGACGTCTTCCCTACGTTCGGATTCCACCAGTTTTTCCATTTGTCTGAAAATAATTGGTGTTAGTATTTTACAATCATGAATCATAGTTCTGTAATTATGATATTTGTCTGTTTGCCGAAGACAGTAATTCTGTAAAAGGCAGAAAAGGACCTGGAAGTGCAAATGAACGGTATTGACAATTTATCGAAGGGAAGTTATAAGATGAAAATTAAGACGAGAAAAACGAGGGTAATGAAATGTTGTCTAAGAAGACCAGACAATGCTGAAGGAATCAGATTAAGTAACGAAACAATAAAGGAATGTGGTATATGAGTTTTTTTACTTGGCCAGTAAAATAACATACGATTGTCGCATTACAAACGTTACGCAATGCAGAATGCCAATGGGAGAAAAGTTTTGTTAAAAAAGAGAAATTTATTGACAACGAATATTAAATGTTAGGAAATCTTTCGTGAAGCATTTGGTTAGATTGTTGCCTTGTACAGTAGTGAAAATTGACATTATCAGACAGAAAGAGGATAGAAGTTTTGAAATGTGATTCCACAGACGAATGCTGGAAATTAGGTGGATAGATTGTGTAACTAATGAAGATAGTCTCGGTCGCGCCATTAGTCGGACTGTACAGTTTGTGGAAGTAACTCAGACAACTCAGGAAAATAACGTTCTTTAAAAATATTTTTCACTTGATTTATGCACTGACGGATTATGTGAATCTTGTCCGTCCAATATGTCGTCCAGCTGGTCGTATGCTGGTAACGGCCCGGTAACAGTGACAGACTGCCACCAGCCTCCAACGATTAATTCTCGTTATTGTGTAGTGGGGAACTGCTGTTCTGGATGCACAGGCCAGGGCAGCAGTGTAACACTGTTAATCAGCGAGAGAGCACGAGGGGAAAGCAGCCGTGTTCGTCTCTACTTGTGATATGTGCGAATTTGTTTACGAAACCAGGAGACTGTCACTTATGAGATCTACGTTGTTGTTGTGGTCTTCAGTCCGCAGACTGGTTTGATGCAACTCTCCACGCTACCCTGTCATGTGCAAGTCTCTTCATTTGAGAATATGTTCGGCAACCTACATCATTTTGAATCTGCTTACTATATTCGTCCCTCGGTCTCCCTCTACGATTTTCCCCCACACGCTTCCTGCTATAAAAATCTGAGAAATGTGTGTGTATAACTACTGAGGAAAGAAGACAGTTCTGTGGTTAATATTCCGTCAACGAGGTGGTAATTGAACATGGAGCTCTCCTTCGACTCGAGAGGTAAAATCATCTCTTTAAGGAAAGATACTTTCCAAGCGTTTCCTACACCAGTCTTTAAAACAATGAAAAGCATCAGTTTATTTGGGCGAATAGAGAATTAATCCGTCGCTTATCCTGTTGTGAGTCCAGGATGCCGATGTATTACTAAATGTCCAAATGTTTGTTAGGCGTATGGGACTTAACTACGGGGTCATCAGTCCCTAAACTTACAAACTACTTATGAACTACTTACGAACTAGGACGGCACAAATATCCATGCCCGAGGGGGATTCGAACCCCCGACCGTAGTGGCCGTGCAGACCGTGACTGGAGCGCCTCAGTACCCTCGGCCACCGCGGCCGGCGATGTATTACTGCATTCATTACAAAAAGAGAAGCACTAATAGAGATTAGAAAAGATGCTTCGCATTAAGCTACGGATAAGGTAAAACAATTTGAAGATATCCATGTTGGACAAGAGCTGCAGCTGTAGCGTAAATATTCAGTGTATATATTTTGTAATGTGTAACGCTAAGTGTAGCAAAAATGCTCTCATGTGTTGAAAAACGTCAGTGCCCTATGCACAACTTGGATACATGTACACCTACAATAAGAACACAGTAAGTAAATAAAATGACAATACGTTAAATTCAGGTTTATTCTGTTGTCACTTACTTAAGTTCAGTTATGACACCAGAACCAACATGTCAGCATAACTTAAACTTAGTGGAAGATAAATGTTCCTGTAAAGTATCCACTGAAGATGAGCCTGCAGTGGCTCGAAAACTAGTTCTGGATTAAATAAAAAACATCCAAAAAAGGCAGCTGGTTCCATTCTTTTCACGAAAATAAACCGTCAATTTAAGGTAAAACAGTTTTTGAATGTGTAACTAGTTTTAAATATCCAGTTACACTAACATACAATGATAATAATAAAGTAAAAAAAATAGATAATGATTGATACCAGGGGGTAGTGATGATGTTGATGATAATGATGTCCTCACCGTGACTGGCGACAGTGACTCCGTCAATCGTTTAGTCAGTATTGTGGCTCGGACGTGGCTTGCAAAACCCAGCGATGCTTTGAAGATCCGGTCGCACGAAGTGCAATACAGTTGCCCAGTGGAATTATATGTATAGATGTAATTAGGCTTGGCCTTAGATTTGCCGAGCTCTTGTTTATCGTCCAGCTTCTTTAGGCGGAATTGCTCGAATTGTTCCATGCTCTTACGAACAGTTGAGAGCCACACTGACCGGTGCAATGCTAACTCCTCCCAACATTAGCTCGGAATGCCACAGGCTTTAAGGTGGCGTTTGATGGTGTCTTTGTATCGCAGGTGTTGGCCACCTTGCCGCCGCTTTCCACATGAGGGCTCTGAATAGAACACCGTCTACTGTCGTCCATACGTACGGCCACTCCATCTCAGTTGGGGTTTCATTAAGAAAGCTTCAATGACAAGTAGTTTCACGCGGTGCAGTATTTCAGTGTTTGGAACACGGTCTTCCAATTTTATGCGAAAAATTATTCTCAGGCAGGGAAGATGAAAGATGAATAGCTTCCTAATGTCAGCTTTATAGCAGTACCAAGTTTCCGAGGCGTAAAGATGGTAACATTATTGCTTTGTAGACCGCAATTTAGTTCGTAATCTGCGATCGTATGATTTCCATACTCGGTGATTCAGTTTGCCGAAAACGTAGGTTGCATTGGCTATACGAGCTGCAGTTTCTGTAGTCAGACTGTTGTCGCTGAATTTAGAATTTTTCTACCTAGATATTTAAAGTGTGACACACTTTTCAAAAGTTTGTAGTCCATCTTAATACGGCAGTATTGGAACCCGTAAGTGCCGGCCGCGGTGGCCGAGGGGACTGAGGCGCTTAAGTCACGGTCTGCACGGCCACTACGGTCGTGGGTTCTAATCCCCCCTCGGGCATGGATATTTGTGCCGTCCTTAGTTTTAGCTAGTTCATAAGTAGTTTATAAGTTTAGGGACTGATGACACCGTAGTTAAGTCCCATAATCTCTACAAACATTTGAACATTTGAACCCGTAAGTGGTTATTGAAAGACTTGCGTCTTGGTGGTGCTTATGACTAAACCAAATCTTCTGCAGAGTCATTTAGCAGATTCATGTATGTTTGGAGAGATTCATGAGAATTGGTCATCATGAATCCGTCATCTGCGTAAGGAATTTCTGCGATAGATATGTTATTTATGCGACGTTTTGTTTTGAGGCGAGAGATGTTGAAGACACGTTTGTCTGTTCGCTACTCAAGACCTATTTGACCACTGCAGGCTTTGGTCGCGTCTCTCATAACAGCTGCGAAATAAAGTGGGAAGAGTGTGGGAGCCAGTACACAGCCTTGATTTACACGGCATGTCACGGGAAACTGTTCTGAAAGCACGTTTTCATGGCGGATTTTTGCCATCATGTTCTCATAAAACTGTTTAATCAAGTTAATAATTTTGTCGGCGTGGCCGGTTTTCTTTAGTACAATGCAAAGAGCTTGCCGTGGAACTCAATCGAATACTTTTTCCAGGTCTACAGAGCTCATGAACAAAGGCTGATTTTGCAATATGGTTTTCTGTTTCATTTGTTTGACAACAAATATGGCATCCACTGTGCCTCTGTTTGGCCGAAAGCCACACTGGGCGTCTGGTAACACTTTTTCTGCAAGGTGCGTTAGCCGGTTGTCGAGTATGTGAGCCAGGACTTTCCCTGCTACTGAGAGAAGATAGATTCCCTGTGCGAACTGCAGTCAGAATATCACCTTTACCTTTAGGCATCATGCAAATGCAGGCATCTTTCCAATCTTGTGGAATTATTCCTCACTCCCAAATCTTTGAAATAAGAACCAGGTGGTACTAGAAAGTAATACACTCCTGACCATTGAAACTGCTACACCACGAAGATGACGTGCGACAGACGCGAAATTTAACCGACAGGAAGAAGAATATGCAAATGATTAGCTGTTCAGAGCATTCGCACAAGATTGGCGCCGCTGTCGACACCTACAACGTGCTGACATGAGGAAAGTTTCCAACCGATTTCTCATACACAAACAGCAGTTGACCGGCGTTGCCTGGTGAAACGTTGTTGTGATGCCTTCGGTAAGGAGGAGAAATACGTACCATCACGTTTCCGACTTTGATAAAAGTCGGATTGTAGCCTCTCGCGATTGCCGTTTATCGTATCGCGACATTGCTGCTCGCGTTGGTCGCGATCCAATGACTGTTAGCAGAATATGGAATAGGTGTGTTCAGGAGGGCAATACGGAACGCCGTGCTGGATCCCAAAGGCGTCGTATCACTAGCAGTCGTGATGACAGGCATCTTATCCGCATGGCTGTAACGGATCGTGCAGCCACGTCTCGATCCCTGAGTCAACAGACAACAAACATCTGCACGAACAGTTCGACGACGTTTGCAGCAGCACGGAATATCAGCTCGAAGACCATGGCTGCGGTTACCCTCGACGCTGCAGCATTCGACAGGAGCGCCTGCGATGGCGTACGCGTGCTGCGGTGGAGTAGCCGAGCCTACTCCAGTTTGGTCTGATAGATTTACAAACAAACACCTCTTGATTTTTTTTTTTTTTTTTTTTTTTTTTTTTGACGCCTCCATGTCACTCTTTGCAATGTGACTGGCAGCGTTGGACAAATTGGTGGCCGGCCGCGGTGGCCGGAGGGACTGAGGCGCTCCAGTCACGGACTGCACGGCCACTACGGTCGGGGGTTCGAATCCCCCCTCGGGCATGGATATTTGTGCCGTCCTTAGGATGAGTAGTTTGTAAGTTTAGGGACTGTTGACCCCGTAGTTAAGTCTCATCAGCTATACAAACATTTGAACATTTGAACAAATTGGTGCATGCTGCTGCTAGCTATGTATACTCCCGTGACGGTCAAGCGTGCGCTCTAGCGACGGGCAGTGAACTTCCAAGCTCTGGTCGGAACCACACGCGCCGCGATATTACCCTCCAATCACCGGTTTGCGCATTATAGACTCCGGTTCGTTTCTGTTTGAACACCCCTTATATGCTCACTCAAGGATGTGTACGGTCCGGGAAGCGTAAAGGAATAGCGTGATAGTTAACGCGACCGCTGCAGAAAAGCGGGAAATCAGGGTCTGAATCCCGACCCGGCAAGAATTTTCGTACGTCGCCAATTCAATTGTATAACTCATGCTAACTCATTTTCGCAGTTGCAAATATTTTTCTAGAAATCCAGATTTGCCATTGTGTTGGTTCTCCAGTTTAGACGATATGACCTATTCATTTTCCATTCTTCTTGTAGGAATTCCTAACTTGTTTGTTTATTGCAGAACACTAATTTTCATTATGTTACAGTCTTTTTCTGCTTCTTTTCAGGTGAGTACGATGTTCTTATCCTGCTGCAGCAGAGATCCATCTTTTGGAGCAGTTCGTCATCTGAGGGTATTGTCTTAAAATTACACCCGACTCTTCGATGCTTTGGAACGCAACGCAAGGCTGATTATTTTAGCTTTATACGAAATGATATCATAAAATCTATACGTAAACCTCTTATAACAATGTACTTATGTATCTCTCTCTCTCTCTCTCTCTCTCTCTCTCTCTCTCTCTGTGTGTGTATGTGTGTGTGTGTGTGTGTGTGTGTGTGTGTGAGAGAGAGAGAGAGAGAGAGAGAGAGAGAGAGAGAGAGAGAGAGAGAGAGAGAGGATATCCGAGTGTGAGGTCCACATCTACTCCTAAATTACTGGGCTGATTTCAACTAACCTGATACATTTACTCCTTATTATCAGACAACAATCGCTGTTGGCATAAGAACCATTTACAACATGTAATTCAGCAGATGCGTCATTATAAAGAGTAAAATTCACGAAAAACTGTCACATTATGCGACAATGTTCTACATATATTTTAAACTAATGGAACTATTTGAACTAAATTTGGTACTACCATACGGAAACAATCGCTGTTGGAGTGAAAACCGCCTACGACACATAGTGCAAGAGTTATGACGTCATAGATAATGGATACTTCCCCGTCGTGCCACGCCTGAATAACGAGAATTCATTCATTGACTATTTCGTAATGAAAGTACTTAGCAGCTTAGCAACTGTAGGGTATTTAGCACTCACTCCTTTTCAGCTATCCTTGCCGTAAAATTAGGGTATCGGCATGACATTACAATTCATTCAAAATGTCTGTATAGCTTATGGGACTTAACTACGGGGTCATCAGTCCCTAAACTTACAAACTACTTATGAACTAACTACGACTAAGGACGGCACAAATATCCATGCCCGAGGGGGGATTCGAACCCCCGACCGTAGTGGCCGCGAAGACAGTGACTTGAGCGCCTCAGTCCCCTCGGCCACCGCGGCCGACGATACAAGATAACAGAAGTATTATATAAAGTTAAACACTACTAAATGTTCTGGAAATATATTCAGTTGCAAATTATAACGTGAATTCCAAAGATGTGATTTAGACAAAAGATACATAATTTTGTCAATGGATGTCTTAATTTAAATACGTAAAAATTAGTTTCATTAACTGAAAAATGGAGACAGTCTTCCTTACTAACAGGTATAATTAGTAACTGAAGAAATGGATTAAGCTATTATTTTTAATTTGAATTTAATTTAGGAGACAGGAAAATGAACATTTAGTAATAAGCTGGCATTCTAAATGACCTGACTATGTTTGCCGTTTCCTCCCTCTTAAATTGCAGTTGGAGTGTTAATAGATCAGTTTATTTCATTACTAGTTAAATGTTCATTTATCTAAACAACGTTGTTTCAATTTTATTAGTAAAATTATTTTGTATGTATTTTATGTTGAACAAGTCAATAGCAAAATTTTGCATCTTCCCTCTAAAACATCTTTGCAAGTCGCACTTTATTTCATCGGTATCTCCGACATTTAGTTGTCACCTAAAAATGGCCTTAGAAACCGAAAACCGGTTTGTGAATCAATAAATAAATATTACTTGCAGAAGATTTGGATATGTTTTTCTTTTTTACTATAAATGTATTTTAGCTTTAAAGGAGAAAAAGTGAACTGTCGACTTCACGCCGTATACTGCACTCTGACAGAAACTCGAGTTTGTAAAATCGGTTACGTGAATAGTTTCAAACAACGAGAAAAATGCAAACGTAGGCTTTCGCGGCTGTTATCACTATCAATAAAATTCTTCCGGCTATGACACTGCGTCGTCATTTTATAAACTCTACCGACGTTTCGGCCACTGTTGCAGACACAGACCCTGATGAAAGCCGTCTGCAACAGTGGCCGAAATGTCGGTAGAGTTTATAAAATGACGACGCGGTCTCATACCCGGAAGAATTTTATTGATAACGAGAAAAACGTCCGCCATGTTTCCAGTAAACGGAAGTGCCGTCTGCCATTTTATTATTTAATTGAGGGCGTCGTCTGCTGAAACACCATGAAATTCCACTTGACATACTGAAAATAGTTTCTGCTAAGTTTGTTTCTTTTTATTAAATAACAGTAAACAGGGCGTGATTTTCTGAACACTGGCACCAACAATGAATATCACTCGATATTTCGATCAAATTTTCGATACAACTGCAAGACAGCAGAAAACATATTTCTACAGGCACCACGGTATCGTTTGGTTCCTACATGTACATATTTAGTCTCCTAATTACATTTAAGTGCACGACAGAGGATACGTCCAACCGTTATCGTAATATTTCTCTACTTTTCCATTCTCTAATAGCACGCGGAAAAAATGGACACCTAAATCTTTTCGTTTTCGATCTGTTTTCGCTTGTGATGATGTTCATGTCTCGTTACATAAGTCGGTGATAGAAACATATGATCGCATTCCGAAGAGAAAGAAATTTCCCGGCGCAATGAATAACACCTATCGCTAATGATTTTTGTGACGCTTTGTTCTCTACATCAAGATAATAATTTCCGTCAATTTGGAAATGACATTCTTATCAAGCAATAAATAGGACACTGTAGTTCGGTGTTTAAATTTATAATCGTACTGCTTTTATAAGTTAGTATAATATTTTAATGTACGAAAGATTATCATTGGAAACAGCCCAACCGTTTCGGCTTTTTTAGTTTTTGGTTGTGTTCGTAATAATCAGTGTTAAGTTAGTACGGAAGATGAATGGGAAAAATTTTTGAAATTCGGGGCAAACTGAAAATATTTTTCTGTAAAATTTTTGTAGGAATTCGAAACTGTAATTCACTAGCATAATGATAAATTTTTAATTTTGTTTGTTCGTAGTGCTCCTGAAATAGTCGGAAAAGCTGCAAAAATCGTAAGTATTTAATGCTCCCCAATCACAGTTCACGATAAAAAGTCATATTTGACTGATCACTATGAAATTTGGCACGCTTGAGTAAGTTTTCATGGAGAAGGTTTTTCTACTCCATAAGATACTGTAGAGAGCAAGGCATAGGTTTCCTAACAGCAGACTACGATATCGTTTGATGGATCACCAAAAATGTGAGCATGTGTGCATGGTGAAAGCTTGTGTCTCTGCAAGACACCATATGGTGAGTGGCTGAGGGAACCTTGCAGTAGACTTTGACAGATCATAATAAAAGTTAAAAGACATTTGTAATTTCTCATAGATAGAGGGGAGAAGGGAAGATGAACAGACTAGGAGGTGGACAGAGTTTGGGAATGGGGGGGGGGGGGCGGATTTGGTGTGATAGGCTAAAACAAGAGGAACAGGGATGAGATTGCAGAAACAGGAGAGGAAGAGATGAATGCCAACTGACATTAGAAGATGGAAACAGAGGGATTGAGGAAATGTAGGCACAAAGACTGGCAGGAGGGAGCAAAATGACGTTGTGAGTGATGGACTAAGGAGTGAAGGGGTAGACAAGTAGAGGAGCAAGGACGAAAGATGGACGTATGGTGTGTTGATATAAATACATAATGTAAAAGATGTCACTGTGAATTGTACGCGTCATCATTCATATCTCGAAAAAGCGATGACAAAACGCACAGACAGGTAGAAAAAGGGATGTACTGACATAAGATTGAATAACGTCTGTACCCAGATGGAAAGACAAAAAGATATATTTCGTCACTACAAATGCATTAATAACACCAGGACATTGTTATCAAAACAATGAATTCTCATTTAATTTATTTCAATAAAGTCATGACACAATGCACAGCCCAAATCACTGTAAATGTAGATATGTCATAACACAAATATATTTTTTTCTTAAACACACAATTTTTAAAATTGGAATGGAAAGCTGTTATACAAGTTTGCAACTTGCAACTGTATGTTACAAACACATTCAAATTGACTCACAAGTGTATATATACATTTAAACAATGAACTTCCATGCCTCAGTCGAATTTTAATTTTATATTTTGTCATTTATTATGTACAACTAGTTTTGGAGAAACTATGTCACCATTTTCAAGTACTTATGTATTAGCTAAGAGTGTTTTCCTATACAAAAACTTGAATACTGACTCTGAACTGTCATAATAATTATAAAAAATCCATATTGATATGCTAAGGTTCTTCAACATCGTGCCTAGAACAAAGAAACAGATCTGAGCTGAACTACTGCTAGCTTTTGTTCAAAATGAACACTTGTTTGTTCTCTGGACTGGAAATTTGTTTGTTCTCATGACTGAATAGACAAATTTAACCTAAAAAGTAAATCATAACTATATTAAATTTATTGACCTACAAATTTAACATAGTCATAATAAAAATTCCATTTCGAACTAAAAAATCACAATTAAAACTACAAAATATATTACTTTGCAAAATGGATCCACCAAATTTGTGTTATTACAGAATCAATTTTGGTTACTTTCTAAAAGCTTCTCTGTATAAGTTTAACCATGTACCTGTCTGATAATTATACATTCTATTTGATATTAAAACATTAAAAGAATGATGCATACTTCATTTAACAAACAGTTCACAATTAACATACCTGGCCATGTGTGAGAACAACATCATCATTTAGACTAATCATTAAATCCAGCAGCCCTATGATGAATTGTATGAACTGTAATTTCTTGTTCATCAGCTGAAAAGAGACTGACAAGTGTTGCATGTAGATTAAGGACTACTCAGCTTACATAGTTGACTACCAGATGGAGTCTAAGTAATATCGGTACTTAATTCATGAAATCATGGCTTTACATGCAGTATTTACATCATTGTTGTTTACGAATTTTATAACTATATGTTCACTACTTTAGTAAATACTATAAAAAACTTCTTTTTTACTTTATTGAGTTAGAAAGAAACAATCACTAAGTTAATATATGAAGCATGAATATGTGACAAGAGTGAATGGCATTTGTTTCAAAGTTACATAATCTCGTTTCACCTCATAACTTTGGGTTTACTTAAACAAATTTTACTTGTCAACATAGGAAATATTCCAAAAAAAAAAAAAAAAAAAAAAAAAAAAAAAAAAAAAAAAAAAAAAAAAAAATGAACAGAAGTATATCACAGTGTGGCTCACAATAAGTATCTGCAACAAATTTCTTAAAATTCTTTCACATAATTATGATTTACAAATAGCAGAGTGTCAATATCGATAATGGTATAATAGAAAATATAGCATCCAGGTAAAAGTTTTCCGTCTGCTTGAAATAAACAGTATTTGTTCAAAGCTTGGGTAGGATGCATTATTACTGAACTATTGCTTTTGTACACTGTCTCAGCTGTAACAAGTGATACATGGATGATTGATAAATTACAAACTGCGTAAAGTGTAAGTAATTGGTTAGCAGGTTACTATCATAATATTGTGATACAATGTACTTGTAAGTATCATACATGGATTTCACTAAACCTCTCAACATTAATACATACATTACAACATGAATAATAGTACATGGATTATGAAGTACATTATTATAAGAAGAGTACAGTATCAATAATGTAAAATAAAAGTTTAATATATAACTTAAAACTAAGTAATACGTTGTATTGGCACTTCTAAATGTTGGTCTATAGGTTTTATCTTAATGAAGGGTCAAAAATGTTGAAAAGTAAAACAGTACCATAACATATGAACTAATACTTCCTTAATAAAGGCAGCTGTTTATGTAATCAGATTCCTCACATGCAATGTTTTTTAAAGCTTTTATATTAAATCATCAATTATGAGAAAAAAATATATTTCATTTCTATTTGTTCATTTAATATCTTTGAGGTTCTATTTTGTGACTATTACAAATATTAATATTCTCCAGTAACTCCAACTTCCTTCCTTTTCTAGTTTTATGCCTTATTTCCATATTGTGGTTAATACTGTCTACTTTATGCATGCAATCTTTTAAATGCACATCGAATGCAGTATTGTTATGTATGTGTGTTCTAAATCTGGTAGTAAAATAGTGACTGTGGCATGTAAATGCACTGTTTAAATGTCTCCACTTTTAAAAATTCTAGCAATTACACTCCTCATACACAATATGTCTGATTATATATATATATATATATATATATATATATATATATATATATATATATATATATATATAGTCTTGGAGAAAGTAATGTGGGAAGGGGAAAAATAACTGAAAACTCAAGTACACTGGAAACCAACACGACTATTAAGAGTCTGGGACAAAAAAGATACATGAAACAGAACCTTCATGGACGGCCTGGCCGAACTAGCAGGAAGAACAAAACAAATATAGGTACTGAAAGAATACATGGAAAAATTTGGAGTGCAAATCTCCTGTGAGAAAACTTAACTTTTCTTCTGAAAAACAAACATAACAAAATTAGATACAAAAAATGGCAAAACAAACAGAGTGGCACACTTGAAATATCTAGCTGAAAGCCTCGGGCCTACAAGAGGAGAAAAGAGAACTCATAAGAATCGTCTAAAAAAATAAAGAGAGCCTTCGGCAAGACACAACATATATATAATAAAAATGCATTCCCATTGACACAAAAGCCATACACTACAACACAATAATGAAGCCTTAAGTACTGCATGCAAATGAGACACTAACACTCCATACGAAAACTGACATGGAAAGCATACTGAAGCAAGAAAGGAAGATCATTTCTCGACCCACAGCTGATAGAAGAGAGATACAGGTTACACTCTAGGAAAAACACAGAAAAGATAAAATTAGCAGCAGATGTCAGAAAAAAATTCCTATGTGCGCATCAGCAGGCTATCAGCAGCATGGCAGAGAGAATGTTAATATACATACACGGGGGCACATAAACAGTACCAACGGATCACACAGGTTAAACTGGACCTAGAAATACCGAAAATAGATGTAGTAGGAACTGAAGACAGACATGTATACAGTTTCAAGATATCTAAGTGCAATGTGAGGTCAGAGCATTAAGTCCCAAAGCAACCAGGGACGAAGTGAACTGGAGAAAAAATGACAGAATCGTGGAAGATAAGAAAAAACGCATGCATGAGGCAGTATGCTTTGCGTTATTCTACAGTGTCCCGACGGAAATACTAATAATGGTTCCGAAAATGATGTCTAAGAGACATCGAAACTAGTAACCTGCAAATGAATGGTGTGAAATAAATCTGCGAACTTTGATAACAGAAAATATTCAATTGATTGTAAATTTATGGACTTTAATACTGAGGTTATCAGTCCTTAGTCTTACAAACTACTTAAACTCACACTAACCTAAGTACAGTACATATACCCCTGCCCGAGGTAGGACTCGAACGTCCGACAGGAAGAAACCGCGCACTCCACAGCAAGGCGCCTTAGACTTCTAGGACATTCCACTAAGGCTTGGCTACTAACTTACAGCTGGAACTTAGAAAAAAAATTAATAAATAATAAAAATAAACTAATAATTTCTTCATTTGTAAGCTGAACTCTTTCGAGCCAGGACTGGGTCGCTAGTATTCTATAACATCAATGTTTTATCCCAGCAAAAAATAGAGTTCAATTTGCCTTAAAAACCTGACGGACGTACAGCTACTCACAAGGAAAGTACTTGGGATCGAACAAACACATATACATTAAAATCGTACGAGGGATAATGTAAAGATCCCTTATTGCACTAGTGACACACCTGCATGTGAAAAACTCTGTAGTCGTCCGTTAGAGGCCTCTGCGTGTGCCTTGCCACATTGCACTTTGACCTGTCGGTTCGCCAGTAGGGACGGTGCAGTGTGTCTCCGAAGTTGCGTTTTGTGACATGTGTGTGGTGAAGCGTCATATGGGGCGGCGATTGATAATCAATCCTGATAAACTGTTGCGATTGGTTGAGATGAAGTTACGAAGAACCATTCCTCGTGAAGGTGGTATTCGTGTAGAAGATGAATCATTCGCATGCTTTCTCTTATATGTTATGGTCCAGAAATATGAGCATAAGTTAGATACTGTTGTAACACATAATGATGATAATAGGGATGATAATGACGAACAACTCATTGCTAGCGGTAGTGCTACGGTAAGTGCGGGAAGAGGCGATGGAAGCATGGCAGTGAATACCAACTGTCTTCGGAGAAGAAGGTTAAAGTTGCAAGTGTCATCACGGCTTTTGATGACAATAAGCTAGAGAACATGTACGACGATTATTACATAAGTTATAGTTCAGATATCTGCATTACGTATTGCGTCTACAGTTTCATTTACAGTGCTATCTAGAGCATGATTGCAAAGTTATGCATAAAAACGACACCCACCAGCACATTGAGGTGTACGTAGAGATACTGTAACCAAACGTTCATACAGATATGTTTGTTCGAGCCCAAGTACTTTCCTTGTCAGTGACATTTAAACTCTTTTGCTTGTACGCGTTTATAATGCCAGCTTGTATTGAGGCTGGCGGGTTGCCTGCTGTGTCTGTGACGTCACCAGCTGCAGAGCGGAGCGCCGCACGTTATGTTGGCGACACTGGTGCGAGCGTTCCATGCGTCGCCCTGTGGGAGAACGCGTCAGTCAGTTATTGGGGTGCATTTCCTGCCCGCGTGACACCTCCGGCGGGCTGAATGATGGCTGCTAAATTAAAAACGCCCCTCAATCGCGACGCGCGCGAAATACGACCCCGGTACATTCGCGCAGCGCAGCGCCGCTACCGCAGCCCTGTTATCTGCGAGCGGAAAATGGACGTTTTTACTGGCCGCGCGTTGTTCTGTCCCAGCGCGGCAGAGCCATCTGCCGGCAGAGCGAATCAACAGCGCGGCTGTGTCCGACCGTCCGTCACAGTGACGGGAGGGACGGTGAAAATTGTTTCTGAATGTGGCGGCCTTTGGCACTCCATCTTCGCCCAGAGAACAGTCAAGATAGCATCAGAGGGGCTGCTGCCAGCATTGGAAGTTGAGTGAGATTTCGCGCGGACGATGATGTACTGTGTCGAGAGATCGCAACTCTGGGAAATATAGTAGCGAAATGGACGAGAATATGCAGCGTACATGGAGTGGCAATAGATACACAGTACAATGAAATACAACCTATTACGAATACGTAGAACAAAGAGTCCATATTACATTCGGTTAGAAAATAAGTAAAAGTTGTTGTAGAGCTCATCACAGACAAATTTAGAGAATCGCGTCTCTGCTAATATGGGCACGTCATCAGAAAGGAGGACAACTCGGTTGCGAAGACAGAACTCCACATCAACCCAGGAGGAACAAGACCACGAGGGAGACCGGCAAAGAGATGGACTGACAACATCAGGGCAGACGTGGACGCTGTTGGTTTAAGGCAAGAAGTTGTCAACGACCGAATGAAATGGAAGAGACGCAGCAAAGTAGTAGACCGTGCAAGTCAGGATTAATGCTTGGAAAGAGAGAGAAAAGAAGTAAATAAATATGTAAAAGATGCACTTTGTAACAACCCCTATGTAATTTAATATCCACAAATACGCTTTATGAACCAAAATTCGTGTTTTGCGTTTGTAAATATTTCGAAGGCGGAGTCTGTTCCAGTTTCTACTCATCTTCAACTTAGCTGCTAAACCCGGTATTTTTCATTTATTAGAACGAAAATAAGAATTAGGAAAACATTTCATCTTAATCTACTCATGAAAACACCTTGGAAATTATCAAACACTAAAACAAAGAAATATGCATAATGTATAAAATTATCAGTGCAGTACACAAAGACAGAAAAATAATATTAAATATATATGGTGTATAACATTAATTTAATCCAATATTGAATATAAACAATACTTAGTCCATGTAATTCTTCGCTTTCTCTCCATTGGCTTCTTCATTACTATCTGCCCATTTAAATTTTGTTTTCATGCAGCTCAATACTTATGACATTATATACCTACAGTAATATAATTTTCCAGATTTGTAGAGTGTAAAATTAGGAAACTGTCTGTGATGAATTGTTAGTGGACGAATAAAGTCTCGTAAATCCCGCGTCACAAGAGTGGGATATGTTTGTGACTCATTGTTTAGGATGTCATATCACTGAACGATGAGTCGTAGGTAGTTTTTAACCCCACAACGATTGTTGTCTGATAGGAAGCAATATGTGTACCACGTTTAGTTGAAATGGTACCATTAATTTAGAAGTAGATGTTAAAAAATAGCGAATGATATATCAATTATTAGGAAATTTCTTTGTTTATCACATCATATTTCCTGAAATATGTGTCATACTATGGTGTAAATTTGAAGCTACATTCAGTAGCATATGTGCCTAATGTTTGCAAAATTTGTCTTGAATCGTTTTAGTAGTAAATACGTATTAAATTGAAACATTATGCTTGATGTTGTTGTTTTATGAACCAAGTTGTGTATGACTTCATATCTCATGAACTATATGTCAAACTGTGATATAGTATCGGAAGTACGTATGTGTACTGTCTGTGAGTTATCTTGCGAACACAATTTACAGAATGGAGGTAATAACTTTTAACATCATGCCAAAATCCGTAGATATACATCATGTACATCGAATAAGTAGAAAGTGATAAACTTGGGGTTGTCAGCTAGAAAACGTTTCATGGTCGCATTGTCAAATAGTTGGTGAATAAAATCACGCGCCGCAAGATGGGACGGTTATCATTGTTTATGACATGATATCATACGAACTCTGTACTGTAGATGATTTTTGCAACCATAGTATATGTTTCGTGACCTTAAAGAATATTTGTACCAAATTTGGTTGAAATTGGTCGATTAATTTAAGAGAAGATGTAACATATGTTCTCATGATACGGCCGTTTTTCACAACTATCATTGTTTTTGACGTCGCATCTCCTTATGTATGTATTGTAGGTGATTCTTGCCATGACAGAAATTGTTGCCTGATAGTAACGAACACATGTACCAATTTTGTTGAAATCAGCCCAATAGTTTAGGAGGAGATGTGGAACATACACACATATATACACACACATACACACATATAACCTATTTTACGAGATGTATACATTGTCTGACAAGTTAATAGCATTGTCTTAGGTGGCCTAACGAATTATCCCCTGTTTATTTATTTATTGAGGTTAGCTTAAAATGATCTCTAACTCTAGATTGCTATAAAGACATTTACTGTCTGTAGTCATAATACACAAAATATGGCATCCCTCTTGCCCTCCATTTTAACATGTCTCTAAAGACGTTTAGTATCAGAGATATAACAACACTGGATTACATATAAAAATGACACACAGAGTATGTGTTCTCTAGCCCAAGTGAAAGTAGCAATTGGTGCCATTTAACATCCTACATTTGCATTTATAGAACACACAAAATTACTAGTTCATTCTCTGAAGTTAAGTAAGATAAATTACATTCAAAACAATACCTTTGTGAATAGACATTGATGTGAGAGATACAAAGCATGTAGTGGACTTTTTGAATACCATTGTGCATATTGTAAATAAAAGAAATAATTAACCTTGTAAAACTGACTTTTTTGTAGGTAACGATTCTGAATCTACTAGTGCTTATTTATACACTACTTTACTGGAACTTACAAAATACTACATCATTTACATTGAAATAACAGGTGTTCTCTGAATCAAAATTGACCTGGTGAATAAGGTTTAATGTGCTTTTATGGAATATGAATTTTTAAGACACATAAGTATTGATATAATTTTGATTTTGTAGTTGCTTTGCTTTAATACAAATGCTGATAGTTCAAAAATATACAAAAACATCATAAACATTCACTTTCCATAAGTTTGTGAACTTCACAACCACACTAAGATGAAATAAGATTTTGATAAGTGTTTTGATGGACAGCACAATCGTATTAACTGTTATTAATATTTGGCCACAGATAGACTTTTATATGTATGACAGATTTTAAACATGTTGTCAAATATGTCTAATGGTTTCCAATGTTATGTTTTGATAAATACTCCTCATTTAGTATCAGTGATAATTATGGATATGTTACTCATATGGAATGTAAGTATTTCAGAAACATTATATGTGATTTTAACACAAATATTATGATCTTGCAAGAAGTTAGTGGTATTTTGTACAAGACATATCGAACTAAATACTGCACTTTTGTGACACAGATGTTGAAATTAGTATTTGTCCATGAATTTAACATACTCTAATATGGTTATGAACTTGGTAAGAAAAGTGAGACATACGTATGTTTGATTCGACAATTTTAAGTAAAAGAAAACTATCCTTATTTCATTTATATTAGAATTATTACTAAAACAATAAGAAATTATATTGTTTTAGTATCACTGAGTACTCATACATGATATGTAATTAATATGGGAGTTTTACAGAACAATTTTACCTGTTATTAATATATGTCATTTCCTTTCTAGTACTCATTTTATTTTTTCTTCATCTCTCAGCATATATAATATTGATTAAATTACTCAAACAAGTTTTTAATTATTATTATTCTCGACAAATTGTTATTTATTGATAGTTTTCTGACACTCATTCCAGCAGTTGGTGAGGTTCAAGATTTGTGGGACATTTTAAAACCATAGAAAAAACTTTCAATAAATTTCAAGATTCATAAAGTTATAATACGGACATAGCTATAATATTGAAAAAATTTCTAAGATATTAGTACAATTTGATAAAATATTTCAGAAATTCAACCAATTAGAGCAGCACTGTTCACAAAAGCAGTGAATTTAGTAAAGAGTCATTAACCCATTACTGTTGTATATTCATATAACCATTTATAAAAAAGCATTTTATGAAAACTCATTATGTTGACAAAGTACTAAAGAATTAAAATTATTTTCCTAAATGATGAAATCAATTTTGCTATAATATATTGTGGTATTGCTTACTGCTTCTCAGATATCAATTCCTTTCTATCCCGCAAATCTTCAGCACAGTTTCAGTTTAGAAGCAATTTCTGATTTTCCTAAGTTATTAATTATTCATGTTGAATGCTATAAAAATAATAGTTACATGTTTCCCTATGAACATGAGAAACATAATAAACATGTAAATATATAAATAATTGCTACTTTACACACCGATTTTATGTAAAGATTTTTTAGGTACCAGTTCAAACAAAAAATTAATAACTCATAAACTTCTGACTAGTGGCACTAACAGATGATTTGTTGGGTAAGTTCAGGGAAGGGAAGCTCGATTTGTATTATTGTGATATTGGGGAGAGAATGTCACAGAAATGGTGCACAAGTTGGGATTGAAATCATTGAAGGAGACACATTAATCATTGTGTCAAGATCTATTTGCAAACTTTCTTTCAAGAACTTTCTCCTGTGAATGGGAACAAATTTTGTTAACATCCATTTACACAGAGAGACATAATAATCGTAATAAGATAAGAGAAGTCATATAGAAAAGTAAAAGATTCACTTGGTCCTTTTTTTAGAAAGCTATTAATGAATGAAACAGTAGAGAAATGTAATGAATGTGGTTAGACAAAGCCTCTATCAAACAGTTAACCATGAGTAACTATCATCATTTTCGTCTATTACAAGTACTATTGTGAGGTCAAAAGTGACCCCAAAATAATTAGTATCACTATTTATGTTGATTGAATTTTTAATTTTATTGTATTATAATAATTAATTTCACTTTGTTTACAACTTCTTTAACGAAAATTCGATGTATAAGAATGTCACAAACATATACAAAACTTATATAGTATAATGTTTGCAATTTTACCATTCACAATGCAGGAGTTAGTTTAAGGTGAAAATAAATTCCATTTTAGTAATTAGTTTTCTTCTTTTCTTCATATTCCACATTAATCAAGGATTATATTAAACTCTGAAAGAAGCAATGAAAAAAATACATAGTAAAAAAATTAACAACCATTACTTTAAAGCATGCAAAAGCTGAATTTTTAAAATATTGTTGTTTTCTAAAAACTTACTCTTTATCGCACTGCACACGTAATGTCTTCTGCTGAAAGTGATTTTTGCAGACAAATTTATGACATGTTGAACAAGTGACTGACACTTTTTGAGCTGATTTCCTGAGCAAAAATATGACATTTTTCGTTTTTTAAACCCACTTAAGCTCAGAGTTTGAAATTGCTCTTCAAAACGAAATGCTGATTTAATTTGCGTTTTCCAAATTATTGAACTATTTGGTAAATTAGCACGTTGTTTTACATGATTTTCACTCAGAGTTTTTAAAAATTTTTTCCTAAACTGACAATGTGATACTTTGCATTAGGATTAGAGTATTACCAAATTACATAACTGTTAACAACAGCAATATCCATTACAGCCCATCATATGGCTAGTGGCCACCTTTTACATCTTCTTCTACATCTATAGAGAGTACACTTCTGATCTATGGCACCAATGCCATCCTTTGTAGACTTGTAAATACAATTATATCAGGTTTACCATTCTGCTGATAAATATGATTGTTGCGATGCTTTGATATAATGTGAATACTGCTTTACTTTTCTTAGAGATATAAGAGCAAATGGTTAAATCTGTTGTCAACCCAAATTTTGTGTGTTCAACATCTTGTGATTTATTGGGCAAGAACTCTGCCAGAATTTCTCGTTTTTGTTTTCTCATTGTGCCAACGTATATCAGGCCAGTCTTTTGCAATTCATTAGCCAGTCCTACAGATGTTAACGACTTATCTCCAGTTACACTTATGTTGCAGCAATACGTTGAACCAGCTTCAGAACAGATTATTTTGTGATACTTAGTTTTCATGGATCTGAAGTTGCCCCCTTTCCTGAATAAATAAAAGCGTTTTGCAGATAGTGCGAGTTTGCACAACACAAACATATAACTTCAATCCATATTTTGCTGGTTTGATTTGTGCACAGAAAAGCGATCGCTGAAAACTACCAGCATTTCGTCAACTGTTGTGGAGTTGGATACAAACATGTTAAACAATTCAGAGATAGATGCCAACTTGTAGTCTGATTGTTTTCTCTGCACCCTGGTCGCTCGATCATCAAATCTGATAACAGACAGAAGAAAAAGAAACCGTTCCTTGGACATTGTTGCTCTTGGTTTCTTGTTAGATCTGTTGCAAAAAGTGTGTCTGCATTCTTATGATTAGATGTAAATCATCTTCAAGGTTAATTAATCACATAAATGCTTTTATTTCTTCTAGTAACACATGATCTCCATATGTTGCAGTAAAACCATATTTGACACTCAATTCAGAAATTTCAGCATTTGTATGATCCACTATTTAGTTCAGAATATCATCAGTAATAAGCAGAGACCATGTTTCAAGCGGTGATGAAAACTTACATTTCCAAGCAGGTAAATGAAATATAATATTATATTTTCAGATTCGAGAACTGCTGGGAGGGTTTCACGCCCATTTGAGGCAGTTTTTCCCATAGTAGTAACTACTAGATGCTGTTACAGTTTTCGTCTTCGGGGGGTCACAATCAGAAACTGATGTGTCTGTATTGTGTTCCCTTTCATAATCACTTATGACAGCATCCTCTTCTCCTCTCTTTTCTTCTTCAGATTCATTTTCTATTAATTATAATTAGTCCATAACCTCTTCTGGTGTCATTAAATGTCCCTCAATAAGAATAGATTCACTAGCCATTGCTTATGCACACACTGAATTCAATATACACGCCGACAAGTCGACAAGTTTTACACACGTAAATACTATCCCACGATAGTAACCGAGGGTTAAATATGATCATTGATATGGTGTCTTTTCTATCTGAAATAACACACCATATACGCTGCAGATCATTCTTCAGCGTATCGACTCATGGTTAGGGTATGCCAATTGGACTTCAACATAAACATGTGTAAAGTGCTGCGTCTACATAGAAAGAAAGATCCGGAAGCAGTTACTTTCATAATATATCTGGGAGTAGCGGCTATCTGAAGTGGAAGGACCGAAGAATCCTCAGATAGTATAGTCCATCAACAAAGGAAGTAGGTTACAGAAGTCTCTTCCTGCCGTCGCTTGAGTATTGCTCATTGGTATGAAATCCGTACCAGGTAGGCTAAATAGAAAACAGATAAGAGTAGCACGTTTCGTTACAGGCTTATTTAGTACGTGTAAAGCATCTCAGAGATGATTAGGAAATTGCATTAGCTGACGCTACAAGGAAGGCGTTCTGTATTGCGGTACACGCTTTTTTCAAAGTTCCAGCACAAAATGTTTCATGAAGATTCAACCAATATATTACTTCGTCCTGCGTACATATCGTGAAGCGACCAAAAGGATAAGATCAGAAATATTAGGACCCACACTCAGATAAACAGACAATAATTTACTCGACTGGAATAGGAGGAGAGGGTCAATTGAAAATCGCGATACCACCTTTCAGCTTTGATCACTGACTTCATATCTCAGTTAAAGATGATTACGATTTTTTGTTTAAAAAGTTATTTGTAGCATATCTCTGATAGCTAGGTATAGGTTAACAGAAAGGTTTTTTTTTTTTTTTTTTTTTTTTTTTTTTTTTTTTTTTTTTTTTGCGCAAGTGAATGCCAAAGGAGCGAATTTTTCGGCTGAGACCTGTGATCGATAGTATATTCTGTTCTGTTGTAGTAATCTTATTTACAAGGATAATCACAGATTATTTACTATCTGTAATACATAAGTATTATCATATTATCCTGTATGAATATATTGATAGTGTTTGTTTTAATAGTTGGTATATCTAAGTAGCGTATCTTGTGAGATTCAAGAGGCCAACAAGAAAGACAGGCCATGGCGCGCGCGTCATGTCACGTAATCGAGGTAGTCCTGAGCCTGCTTGATAGTTAGCTGAATGGCTGGCCACTATGAGGCAGTGGGCTGTGCCCCAGCGGCCGGCCAATCAGCTAGCGATCGCGCCAGCTCAGGAATACCTTGCTTACGTAACATTTTGTGCGCGCCACAGCCTGTCTTTCTCGTTGGCCTCGTAAGACATATATGACGTCACTGGACAAAGCCTACATGTTGTATCGCAATCTTCAATTATGTTGGAGGAAGTGACAACTGTATGGAAAGTATCATTCGCGAACTTGAGGTAGCTTTCGGAATAGGAATGTAGAACAACCTTTACCTTCTTCTCTGGTTCCAGTCCCCATCCGACATACAATTTCAGCCTGATAAGAAGGAGGTGTGCGCCTTGGTTGCACAGTGGTAGAGTGCCAGACTACAAATCCAAAGGTCGTGGGTTCGATCCCCGCCAGATCCTAAGATTTTTATCTGCCACTTTCCACTTTTTTCACCTCTGGCAGTATTGCTCATGTGAAAAATACCGAGTAGCACCGTGGTTCGGAACCCACGTTAAACTGTAGGTCCCCCTATAACTGGTTGGGTAAGTCGAAGGTCGGAGGAAGGAAACGGCATACCACCTCCAAACAGAACCATGCCTAGTAAAGCACTGTGGTGTTCAAACCAATCTTCGGATTGTTGACTGCTTTACTTTTAGGAAGCAGGTATGCCGCAGAGGAAACTATCTTTCCGCAGGTATATCTGCGTGACCATTCCGGCTGCTGGCGTTACCTAATGACCAGAATTACGAGGTCGAAAGCGACTGAAACGCTGAAGCCGCCGACAGAGTAGACGAGTGAATTAGCGAGACTGATTACAGGACCACGACCTCGCTAATGCCCCACGTCTGGAGCCGTTTTTCGCACACCCCTAACTCCCGTCACCTACGCTCTCCTTTTTTGCCCCCCAATCGCAGCCGCTGCTAATGAAAGCGGAGCTCGTAGTGTCGCTCCGGGTTGTGATCCGCGACGGGCGGAAACACAAACGCGTCACGGACTCCAAAATTCACGTTCGGGTTCCGCGATCAAATCTGACCCGCGTGAGATCTGGCTAGAGCCGGCGGCGTTCGTGCCCTGTTTTGCTTTACGGTGAGGGGCTTATCGGCTTTGGCTGGCGTGCAGCCTGAGGGAGGAGCGGGCAAAGGGGGAGGAGGGGGGGAGTGCTGAGTGGACGCAAAACCAGGCCGACTCCGACAGCTGGGAGCGGCGCAGCAGTGTAGTGTTGCCAACCATAGGAATGGTGTCCCTACGCGTAGGGACTTTTGACTTTTTTTCCAAACTGTATGGACGGATTTCCCATCACTTTGCGAAATGTAGGGATTTTTCTCAGGGGTGATGCAGAATGAAACTACCATTTTTTTTCTTTTCTCTTTAGGAGAATGCCAATAAAGTTGCCAAACCTGTTTACTCGTTGCCTCATTGCTACCGGTTTAGGTTTTAAACCATTTTATTTTCAAGCGCTATTGGAGCTTAAAAGCTATCGCTTCAAAATGGACCTTTGTGGCGAATCCAGGAGAGGGTGGAGGGACGCTATGAGTATGTGAGTATGCAGCCTCTTTTTTACTTAGAAAGTGTATTTTTTATGCAAACATATAGCTTTTTAAACGGAACAATGGTTGTTTCTATCATGCACTGGAATTTTTGTCACCAGCTGTGTACAAAGAAGTTTGAATGACATTTTTATCACGTTTAGTTTGGCAGCTACAACCGTTCAAATTTCGGGGGCAGAGGCTGCGATAGCGTAGCTGACTGGCCGAGTGGCTAGCCCCTGGGGCACGGCCCAGATCTCATGACCAACAGCCTGTCAGATACGCTGTCGTAGCCTCCTCCCCCAAAATTTTGTATGGTTGTAGCTGCCAAACTAAACGTGATAAAAATGTAATGCAAAATTCTTTGTACACAGCTGGTGTCAAAAAGTCCAGTGCATGATAGAAACAACCATTGTTCCATTTGAAAAAAAAATGTATTTTTGCACAAAAACTACATCTTCTAGGTATTTTTACAATCTATTTATTGGCTAACAATACGAATCCTTGACTACCAATTCATTCTGTGAAAACCGCACATCAGTCGCAATTTCCGTTTCCGCAATATTTGCGGTGCAAGAGTTAGGTGATTCACCCTGTATACTGAGAAAAGCAAAGGCCCTGTAACAGTCAGGCCGGCCGCGGTGCCCGAGGAGACTGAGGCGCTCCAGTCACGGTCTGCACGGCCACTACGGTCGGGGGTTCGAATCCCCCCTCGGGCATGCATATTTGTGCCGTCCTAGTTCGTAAGTAGTTCATAAGTAGTTTGTAAGTTTAGGGACTGATGACCCCGTAGTTAAGTCCCATAAACTATACAAACATTTGATTTGTAACAGTCACCCGGGTCACACCTGACAGTAATTTAACGTGTGAAGACTTCTCTCCGTGGAGAATGTCGTGCTGCGTTCTCTTAGCTAGAAGCGCCTCAGTCCAGTCACACAAAGTTGATCTGGTATTCCATATTCTCGTACTTCGTTCATCAGGCGACGGTTCTCAACGGCATAGAACGCCTTGCAGAAGTCAAGAAACGTGGCGTCTGCCTGGGGTTCGGTATCAGCTACCTCAGGAATCGTGGATGAATAGCGCGAGTTGTGTTTCACATGATCGTTTCTTTCGGAAACCATGCTGATTAAAGGAGATTTCCAAAGTCCAGAAATGGTAAAATGTTCGAACATGAAATGTGTTCCAAAATTCTGAAACTGACCATTATCGGGGATATAGGCCTATAGTTTGCGCGCCGCGGCGGAATAGCCGTGCGCACTAACGCGCCCAACTGCGGTGTGCGCGACCATTCGCCGTCCGGGGTTCGAGTCTTCCATCGGGCATGGGTATTTGTGTTGACCTTAGCATAAGTTACTGTAAGTTAGTTAAGTAGTTTGTAAGCGTAGGGACTAATGACGAACATATTTAAGTCCCTTAGATCTACAAACATTTGAATAGCTATGTGCATCTGATGGACGATCCTTCTTTTAAACGAGAATGACCTGAGTCCGTTTCTTTCGTGTTTCGATCCAATGAGTCTACATCTTCGTATTTAACCCGTAAATCTTTATAAAAAATGCATCCATACTTGGTCACGCAGTAACTTGACCACGGCTGGACTAATTTGCCTCATCTCTCTTCGTTGAGTCCGTGATTACCAAGACGAGGTTTTTATGAATCAAAACTTTTGAGAAATCGACCATGAAAGTTGAAAATCTGAGAATAACTGACAGTGCGTTTTTCAATGTGTCCGTCTGTTTCAGTTGTATCCAGATCTATAGTTTTGTTACAATTTTGATGAAATTTTGTAGACTTGACTTCAAAACCACAGGTTGGTCACAGTTTACATAAATTTTTGTATAGTGCATGTTGGAGGGTACTTTACATACGAACTTTGACAAAATCAATAACTCGTTTATATACACTGGTCCTTTAACCAAAGGAAAATTACTATTTACATAAATTTTGTACGGTGTGTGGCGATTAAAAATGTATAGTACCTAACCTAGGCATGCCAGCGGAGTACGCTTACGCAAAACTGACTTGCGTTCTTCATATATTCTACTCCCAATTATTACGTCTTATGTATAAACATTATATAAAATCATGACAAGACGTTTATGTAACTTTAGCAGAAAATGGAGCTGTCGCGTATCGTGAACGAGATCGGGAAAAAATATCGTGATAACCCCCACTAACAAGAATACACATAGAAACATGTACACCTCAATTCATTTAGAGATAAAAAGTACATGAAATGTCATAAAACGTGTAGCCAGAATTACCGAATTAGTTTCAGAGAGTATGTGAAAATATCACTCTGAAAGATTGTAGTAGTCCAATTACTTGAGTAACGTACATATAATTACGTGTATTTTATGGTCTACTCGATATAGCACTTTGGTAAAAACTAAAAACAAGTAGATTAACTAACAAATGCCAAACCTTTAAAAGATTGTTGATAAGTATTTTAGGGATATTTACATGTACATTTAAGTTAAAAGGAAACGAGAGAACTCCAAACTTTTAAAACTGTCGAAATGATTGTTGTCCTCGATTTAAGTACAAATACTGCTCTGTGCGAGTCCAGTATTCAGCCACTACAACTACAGTCTGGCTGTTTGTGCTCTCACTCCGCCGTAGGACCAGAAATTAAGAATTGTGTTTCAGTCAGGATTTTGAAAAGCGTTCTGTAAACCTACAGATACTAACAAGGCGTGTTTGCCTTTCTTCACTCTACGTATCAACAAAAAGTTGTAAGTTAATACTGGAAGTTATAGAAAGAAAATATAATTACTAAAATTCTGATGTAAATTCTGCCTCATCTCACGATACCTCTGCATTAAATTCGGCGCGGTAACTTCGATACTTCGTAATTCCCGTATTAAGAGCCATTTTCCTCGAATCAAAACTCGGCAGCGAACTCCAGGAATCTGGTTTCGTATTCCTGCGGGAGAGAATCTGCAGGAAACTTCTTCTCCGCCCAATGTTCCCGAAGCGTGCGGTCTCACCCGCAGTAATCTCTGTTCAATATCTCCGGAATACACTTAATTATAAAAATATACGCTGCACCCGACGGAGTGGGAGCTGTTCCACTTTCGGAATAGTAATTAAGCGAATTAGCGGGGCCTTACTTTTACAGTCGCTGTAATGTAAAACCACCGCTTCCAGAGGCTCTTTAAATTCTCCTCATCGGTACGAACTAAAAGGCACAACCCTGAGCCTACCAGTCCCTTGTTCATTAACGCCGAACGGAGAAATTTTGAGACAAGTTGTCTCGTAAGGGACGCAGGAGAGGAAATCGAGTTTCTTAGTCAAGCGCAGACCAGAAACAAAGAAGGGAGCTGTCTCGAATGGTACCGGCATAAGGCTCAACAAAAGGTGGAAGGATCTCGTTTCTATACCTCTGAGCAGTCAATGCGCCATTCTGAACCTCATAGAGCTCCGTACATCCGCCATTACTGACTCCTGAGCATCATGATACAGTGATGTTTCCTGCACGTAAACTTCATTTTTCAGAGTATCACGTCTTCTCCTGATGAGGGAACTGCTGGACATATAATCTTGACTCATCTACCTTGGTCACGGCGGTTCAGCCGTACACACTGGGGCGCTGTGCTGCGATGCACACGGCCTTATGCCGTCAGGGGTTCGAGTCCCTCCTCGGGCATGGGTATTTGTGTTGTTCTTAAGTTAATTTACTTTAGTTTAAGTAGTTGGTAAGCTACGGACTAGTAACCTAGCAGTTGAACCCGATACATTTACAAACATTTGACAACTATCTTGGCTGTCTGCTCTCAGTAACATCACCCCACCGCACTTGACACGACAAGAAGCAGCGACCCGCGAATGGTATCAGATTAAAAACGAGAAGCTTTCCCAAAGGCTACCCGCCCAAGAAATACTGCTCAGTCGATCCTGCATGCGTCTCAAATCAAGAAAACCATTGTGGGCAGCTCGAGAACCCGAAACATTCAAGATTGAAGATGTATTGGAGGAGGCATGGAAAAACAACACCAGCATACTTTGCCGTCGCCTCGAAAACCGTACATGGCTTCAAACTTTCTAGAAGTACCTAGTGTGCACTCAACAGGATCCGATGTGGACATGGAAGAACTAAGTCCTTCACGTACAACTGGGGACTCTCAGACTTTCTATCGAGCGACTATTGAGCAGCAGAACAGAATGTTAAACACATTGTTGAGGAATGTACCAATATAAGTTTTATTGGAGGCTGGAACAACATAATCAACGCCTCACAACAGCAATGGAATGGATAGACTCCTGAGATAGCAGTTTTTGATATACATGGTTACCAAAACTCTTGTATCTTCGTTTTGTAATATATAAATATTTATTTTGTATTTAGTCTGTCGCTGTAAATTACATGTATATTTCCATATGATAAATAATACTAATAATCTGTGCACAGAACCCGGCACCATTCTTTATGTGTCCAATTCTGTTGTTCCTACGCCCAGTTTTTCTTGGCTAAACGGTGTCGTGGCTTTAATGGGACACGCACCATAGGCCTCACTCGGTCTCCGTGCGTAGAGGACATATTCCCGAAGGTAATTTGTGTTTATATTGCAAGTTCTGTTGCTGCCTGGAGGGTGCGTTACAGCTGAGCTACATTCAGCGTCCTATCTCGACGGGACATTAACCGGATGTAACAGTCATCTCTTGCTCATGTTGCCCGTGGACGACGTTGGCCTTGTCTTCTTTTAACGGTCCTGTTGTCTGAAATCGCGTCCAGGTCCTGGAAATTACACTTTGGGACACTGCAATAGCTGAAGCCACCTCCCTCTGTGTCTGTCCCGCTTCCAGCTCTCCATGCCATAGCTTCGGGTAAGTCACATTGTTGTTGCATTGCATTTCCTGCTGACTGCACTCTTTGAATCGAACTGCTGTTGTACTCGTTTGTTAGAGGAAACACAAGTGAACATCAATCCCCAATGCAGTCACTTTATGTTATTATCACTATCTCGTTTGCTGTAATGTCATTTCCACTCCATAGATCCGACAGAAAGGCGTCGAATTATGTTCAGTTCATTTTGCCACTGACAATGCTTTAGAACCAAAAATGTTCAAATGTTTGTAAAGCTTATGGGACTTAACTACGGGGTCATCAGTCCCTAAACTTACAAACTACTTATGAACTACTTACGAACTAAGACGACACAAATATCCATGCCCGAGGGGGGATTCGAACCCCCGACCGTAGTGGCCGTGCTGACCGTGACTGGAGCGCCTCAGTCACCTTGGCCACCGCGGCCGGCGCTTTAGAACCTACGTATCTCAACTGATCCCCAGACTGTTTTGACCAGTGCATATGTTCACTTCTCAGGTACGGGGCGATGTACAAGGAGAGTCAAAAGTCCCAGTACACCGTTTTATTTTCTAAACTTTGCGGAAACTGGGAAACCTCAATACTCCAGTAAGGAGTCTGTTCTTTACGGTATGTGCCGAACATGGGCACCAGCTTGAAATCGACCATTTTGAATCAAAGTGAATTGTTTTTAATGGAGGGCGGCTCGTATGATACATCAAAAAACATCGTTTTCTGACAAGTCCATTTCTGTAAACGGTTTCGGCGTAGATGTTATGGCTCTAAAGTTACAACAAAATCCCTCTTTTTCGCAAAGTACATTATTCAGGGATGAAGCAAACTTTTTTGTGAGTGGTGAAGTCAATCCTCACAACCCCATATACTGGAGTGAATAGAAATCACACTGGATGGAACTTACAAAGGTAATTGGTAACGTCAAGGCTATGGTGTGGAGTGGAATGTGGAGTACCCGTGCAACTGGACCCATTTTTATTAGCTTGACCATGGGGACTGCTATCAGCTGATCTCATGCCAGTTGACTTTTATCTGTGGGGCCATTTAAACCATATCGTATATGAAGAGAAAATAAGAACAGGTAGTCTCGAGTAACGCACTGAAGAAGAGAGAAGTGCGTGCAAGCATTTCTATGGAAATCTATCTGCGAATGCATAACGAGCAAATCATAGACCCTGCATGTCAACAAGGGAATTTTCAAGGTGGTGAACGCTCTGTAATGTTGTGGGACTTGTAAAGTCCGAGTGATATGAGATACCTGATACATCTACATTGGACTTAGGTGACACGTATGTATGCATCTTTCCTGATCTCCGGCGTCTATTCCTGTGCATTGTGCATTCCGATGCACTCGGGCAATTCCAGCAGAGCAATGCGACACCCCACAAGGCCACAATTGCTACAAAGTGGCTCCAGGCACACTGTTCTCAGTTTAAACACGTCCGATGGCCAACTTTCCAGACACGAAGATTATTGAGCATATCTGGGATGTCGTGCAACGAGCTATTCACAAGAGATCTTCACCCCGTCATAAATTTAAGGATTTATGGACAGCCCTACTGGATGTATCGTGTCACTTCCCTCCACAACATGAGACATTAGTCGACTCCATGCCATGTCGTGTTGCGACACTTCTGCGAGCTCCTGTGGGTCATCTTTCTTTATATATAATGCAGTGTCCGTGTGTTTGTGTGTATGTATTGCATACAAACCTACAGTTTTGTTCCAATCTTTATGAAATTTTGCACATGTAAGCTTCAATCCATGAGGACAGACGCCCTATGTGTAAGGATCATGTACAACACATGGCGCGATCTCTAGACGAGTGGCTGGCTAGTACGAGGCCGTGGGCTGTGCCCCAGCGGTCGGCCAATCAGCTAGCGATCGCGCCAGCTCAAGGACTACCTTACTTATGTGACAAGACGTGCACTCCATGGCCTGTCTTTCTCGTTGACCTTCATTAGCATCATGTAGCTGCAAGGCCTCACAGCAAGTCGTGTGACGTAACACCGATAGGCCACCATCACAAGCTCACTGGATGGCGCTACGAGGCAGTGGGCTGTGCCCCAGCAGCCAGCCACTCAGATAGCGATGGCAGCCTATCCGTGTGACATGGCACCGAGGTGTTGTTAGGCCTTGTACCTAGAAGGTGTTGCCTCAGTCCACGAGATATGACGTCATAAACAACGTAAAACTGCTACATCACGCAACAGTGTTGCACATTTGCTCCTAAATCTCATGACCAATTTTAACCAAATTTGATAAACATATTCCTTACCGTGATGTACCAATTATATATTGGTGAGAAACACATATGACACGTGATTTAGGGTGTATAACGTCATAAATAATTGGAGTTGAATACAGTATATGAAGATGACAGTACTTAGCGACTTGTAACAAACTTTTAAAATAATTTCAAACATGTAATATTACTATGTAATGGGGCATGTTAAATAATAAATGAATAAAATAAATAAACCTTTACTAAACTTTTACTCGCTGACAACTATAGTAGAATTATGAAAGGGAAAAAGTTTCTCGCTTACAACTTTTTCGTTGTTCATGGAATAAAACTATGCCATTTGGTATGACGTTACGATTTATAATTTCTACATTACAAATTGTAGCTCAAATGTTCAAATGTTTGCATAGCTTATGGGACTTATGGGACTAAACTTACCAACTACTTATGAACTAACTAAGACTAAGGACGACACAAGTACCCATGCCCGAGGGGGGATTCGAACCACCGACCGTAGTAGCCGTGCAGACCGTGACTGGAGCGCCTCAGTCCCCTCGGCCACCGCGTCCGGCAAATTGTAGCTGCAGGAAATTTTACAGACAGTATATACGCACATATAGCTGAATGTACCTTCGAAATTGTATCACTTACGGCACATAATTCATGAGATATGAGCACATAAACAGTGACGTTCGTAGAAAACTGCCCCATCAGGCACCAAGTTTTAATCTATTACTTCTTTACTACTATTTGTACTCGCAACAGATTTTGCAGACGTATAGCACTTATAGATATGAATATATACCTGAAAAATTATGCAATTATACTACAAATAACTCAATAAACATGAGACCGTACGAATTTCATATGCCATTTGTATTTTGATTACTATCATTGTTTGTTTGGATACTTCGCTTATAATTCTATACATTACGCAAGACACCCTTATTTCTTATATAAACTCCAATAAATATAACATGTTTTAGAAAAAAATGAGATGGACATGGTAGAAGGGACAGAAGTACTAACTCAAGGCAGGAATAAATAAATAAATTACCTGTGAAACTCCGGTCTTACAGCTAGTACCGGGTGATCAAAAAGTCAGTATAAATTTGAAAACTTAATAAATCACGGGATAATGTACATAGAGAGATAAAAATTGAAACACATGGTTGGAATGACCTGGGGTTTTATTAGAGCACAAAAAAAGAAAAAAAGTATTGCTAGACGCATGAAAGATATCTTGCGCGCGTCGTTTGGTGATGATCGTGTGCTCAGCCGCCACTTTCGTCATGCTTGGCCTCCCAGGTCCCCAGACCTCCGTCCGTGCGATTATTGGCTTTAGGGTTACCTGAAGTCAAAGCGTATCGTGATCGACCGACATTTCTAGGGAAGCTGAAAGACGACATCCGATGTCAATGCCCACCATAACTCCGGACATGCTTTACAGTGCTGTTCACAACATTATTCCTCGACTACAGCTATTGTTGAGGAATGATGGTGAACATGTTGAGCATTTCCTGTAAGGAACATCATCTTTGCTTTGTCTTAATTTGTGATGCTAATTATTGCTTCTCTGCTTTTCTGATCAGATGAAGCGCCATCTGTCGGACACATTTTAAACCATTTTTTTTATTTATTTTATTATTTTTTTTAAATTTTTTTTTACCCTATGTCATTCCAAGCATGTGTGTGAATCTTTACCTGTCTATCTACATTATTCCGTGATTTATTAAGTTTTCAAATTGGAAATGAGAGTATGGCTTTCTTGGCCGGGAGAACCCTTGCGGGTCTGTTCGGCCGCCTTAGTCTAAGTATTTTTATTTGACGCCGCGTGGGCGACTTCGTGCCAATGACGATGATTAGGACAACACACAACACCCAGTCCCCTGCCGGGAATCGAACCCGGGCCTCCTGCGTGGTAGTCAGCGACGCTACCGCTGAGCTACGGAGGTGGACTATTTTCAAATTTATACTGACATTTTGATCACTCGGTAAATCTATTAGGCAGGTGTACCTGTTTCTTTTGTCTTTTTAGTGTGTCTACTTCAAAATTAGTGTGTAAATATCACATCCCATGAGTCATCAAAATCATAATAAATAACACCTATCTCTTTGTGAAGGGACAAGCTGTGAATTTGCATCGCAAAGGTAAACTTTTTCAGTTTTCTTCTTTTTTCTATGGCGTGGAAAGTCACTGCCTTCTCCTGCCTATCGCCGGATGTTCTCTCAGAATTGCCACAGAGAGTGGAATCCGTGTTTGCAGGTTTTCTGGCTTCTCCTCTGGAAGAGCCAGTAGCGGAATAAACATGTGCCCGCCGGTACGAGGGCAGGGATTAGCGTGGCCTCTGACCCCTGACCTATGGGAACAGAACACACGCGCTGCCTTCCTGAGAGCCCTCCGGCTCTCCACCTGTCCGTGTCTAACCCCGTCCTCTTTTGTAGCGCCTGCGCTCTTTGTTGTGTCTGGCTGACACCGCGTTAGCTTCCCTAGGGGAACAGCCTGTTCTTCTTCCGCAATATCCGCTTAGGTAATGAATACAGCAGCAAAGTTTACCCGTGCATCTGCTCCACCTTTTAGATCAGGTACATATATACATGGGGAAGGGGGGTGGTTGCCTAAAGTCTGAATTACAAACACTTACTTCTACGCAATCGTGCTACGTGTAGCTATGTTGTTTTAGCAAATGTTATCTTTATTCCTAGAGTTTCTTATAGGTAAAGCTTCACACGAACTCCGTTTGTTTCCCTTAGTACGTTAAGGTGAGACGCTGTTTCTCGCCGTGAGTTTAACAAAAGTTATTGCTTAGCTACCACTATAGCGTCTCGTGTTCGCACCATAAGAGTCTGAGCATCAGCAATTGGTGAGATGAGCAATTTAGCATTACTGCAACCACAAAGAAAAAATTATTTGTTTTTGGAAATGAAGCTGCCGTTATCATGCCCAATCCTTTTATATCCACGCTACTCATATTGTCCTCTGTTTTAGGCCACCATCAGTGGGTCTCATTTATATACGAGGCGCGTCCAGAAAGTAAGTTCCGTTTGGTAATAAAATGAAATTGCACACAGATACAGAAGAAATTTTATTGCACAAAATTCTACAACTCATAAACTACTTTTCCACATAACTGCCGAAATTTTGGACGCATTTGTCATAGCGTGGCACCAGGTTTTGAATACCTTCTTCATAGAAATCTGCCGCCTGTCTCTTCAACCAGTTGGAAACAGAGAAATATGGGGGAAGTTCATAGCGAGAGCACTAATTGTAAACCTACGGTTTACGTTCTTCAAATGTTCAAATGTTTCTTTAGCTTATGGGACTTAACTACGGGGTCATCAGTTCCTAAACTTACAAACTACTTACAAACTAGCTAATATTAAGGACGGCACAAATATCCATGCACGAGGGGGGGATTCGAACCCCCGAGCGTAGTGGCCGTGCAGACCGTGACTGGAGCGCCTCAGTTCCCTCGGCCACCGCGGCCGGCTTTTCTTTCTTCATCGTGCACATCACTACGCCCGCCATTGAACTGTCGGACCCATCTTCTCACCATCGAATCACTCATCGCATTTGGTCCGCAAGAATCGCAAATTTGTTGATAAATTTCACTTGGTCTTACTTTCCTCGCATTCACAAACCGAATCACCGACCTGATTTCACAGGCGGCGGGATTTTCAATCAACGCCGACATTTCAAACAAGCACAACAAAGCGTACGTAACTGACAGCGATCTCCAAATGGCGCACGTTCTTCGCGCATGTGCGGAACTGCAATCGCAGCGCTGCAGCGGAGATGAATTGAAACGGAACTTATTTTCTGGATGCGTCTCCTTGATTTTCATATAGGGTAAAGTGGTACGATTGCGATCATTTCGGAAAAATGTTATTGTAACTGGAAATATTTTGAGAAAAGAAATAATTTGAACTATGGCACTTGTTTATGGATGTTTAATGAATATGTAGCACAAATATTAGATAACTACAAATTTTGGTATTTACGTTGGTAAATTGAGAAAAATCGATCGAAAATGTACCACACTAGGTACAATTGTGGTCACTTCCTTTTAAAATTTTGATTACTGGCATCTCCCATAAAGAGCACGTTTTTCCCTTGGGTACCAACGCATACTTCATGATACCAAACATTGCGTTTTTGGCAGCGAATCAAGTCACCCTTAGCTATTGATTTGTAAGAGCGCGTTAGACTAAGTAGCTTCATTTACCTCTTAAAAGGAAAAAAAAAATTACATCTCCTTAGCACAAAGTGGTGTATTCTTGGAAAAGACAGGAGGAACATTGGAAACCTGCTAAACTACAAAACGACAACGTCACATAAAGGCAGGTGCTACCGACACTAAATGCCCCGAAACCTTAAGTTAATCGGAACTGTATCTATATCGAATATGTACCACCTTACGGAAATACTCTTTCACTTTCAAACACATTGTTTCCGACAATCAAAATTGTCAGCAAAACAAGGGTAATGGAAGGCAGTCAGAAAATCAGGCGATGCTGAAGGAATTAGATTAGGAAACGAAACAATAAAGGTGGTAATTGAGTTTTGTTACATGGCCAGTAAAATAACAGATGATGGTCGCAGTACAAAGGACATAAAATACAGAACAGCAATGGGAAGAAAAGCTTTTTTGAAGAAGAGAAATTTGTTAACATCGAATATTAATTTAAGCGTAAGGAAGTCCTTTCTGAAGGCATTTGTGTGGAGGGTTGCCTTATATGGTACTGAAACATGGACGATAAACAGTGTGGACAGGAACAGGATAGAGGCTTTTGAAAGGTGGTGCTATAGAATAATGCCAAAGATTAGGTGGGTAGATCGCGGAACTAATCAAGAGGTACTGAACAGAACTGGGGAGAAAAGGAATTTTTGGCATACCTTGACTAAAAGAAGAGGCCGATTGTTAGGACACTTTTTAGAGTGGGTTGCCATTCTCATGAGGAGATGAGGCTTGCTCAGGATAGACTAGCGTGTAAAGCAGTGATTTTTAACCTATGAGTTGCGAACCCCAGGGGTGTCACAAAGACTTATTCGGGTTTTCGACATGACAGGAGCAAGTACTTGCACCACAACATAAAAAGGGGATCAGTAACGCAAAAACGTATGCCTGAGTGGTATTTATTCCTTCTTCCTTGTCTAACAATAATTACAAACTAAACAGGTCATAGATTGTTTTATAATACAGTACATTAATGATGAATAAGCGCAAAACCCGAAAACTGTGTTTAGAAGCCAATCGATAGGTAGAACAAAATGATACAATAAATAATTCTGAAAACTATGAAAATAATGATCTACTTCCCCATAAACTGTCTATACAGTGGGACCTTTCTTAATGTATAGTTCTCTTCTGAGAGCTATGCCTGAAGTGCGAAACACTTGTTAGGCAAAATATATTTTGCTGTCGGAAATCAAGTAAAAATAGGATAATGTTGTCCATTCCCGAAGATACAGAAAAAATAAACTTCGTTCACCAATTTAAAAGATAGGTGTAGAAAAATAGAGAAGATTAGATTTGTTTCCTTTTAGGTAAACATCAACACACATACCACGCAATCCACCGTAAGGTGCGTGGAAGAGAGAACCTCATGCCACTACTAGATGTTTTCCTATATTGTCCACTTTTGAAATTCGGTCAGTTATTACACGAAATAGTGAAACGAAATTTATGTTGTCGCCGGAAATCGTCCGAAACGTCACACGCAATCCACCGTAAGGTGCGTGGAAGAGAGAACCTCATGCCACTACTAGATGTTTTCCTATATTGTCCACTTTTGAAATTCGGTCAGTTATTACACGAAATAGTGAAACGAAATTTATGTTGTCGCCGGAAATCGTCCGAAACGTCACACGCAGCAACGTTTATGACTAACCCCCAAAAGCGGATTTCATCTTGTTAAGTGTGTCTACTTTATGTGAATACTTCTTTTGAAATCCTCGCGTGTTTCGACGTTTTCGATTCTGTTCTATTTTTATCATCAGGTTTCTTTCCTCCAGTCAGTTACACATAAATGTATCGCATACATCCGAGAACCATATGCAGGTATGATAGTAGCTCCTCGAAGCACATGTAAAAAGTGTCACCTTTTGGCGTTATTCGTGGCAGGAGGCCACAACCTTGCGGATCCGAACTTAATAGCGCGTTCGATCTCGAGGGAGTCCTTTTTGTTCCGTTGTTGGTCCCCCTGCACACTCCGCCTCGCTGATTGCAAATCCGCCGCTATATTGCCTGCCTGGAGTCGTGCCAATCCCAGACCTACTAATACACTGTTCGCTGCGAAATTTCGGGCACGGCAGTCCACCAAAGCTACAGTTTTTCAATTTCGCCAGATTGACTGTGCTACACTTGTTTATTTCGCTGTTCATATCAGTCGTATTATACTGCTAGCCGAGCATTCTAGATGCAGAGGTGACGATTCAGATATTTTTACTTCATTGGCGTGACGTTTCAACAGAATGTGCCCAGTGTTGTTTAAAAACGCTGAAATTAAATTAGCAAATTACGATGCAGGTCGGCAGCCATTATCTCATTTCAAACGAGTCACCTATTGAAACAGTTTGTCATGTATTTGTTTGTAAACTTCTGTTCGCAGTCTGCTTTCATATAATACTTCACGTCATTCTCTTCTGTGCAGGTCCCTTTATCTCTCTACGAAAAATCATCATCATCTTCATCATAATAATCATCATTAAAGCCCGATTATGTCTTTCAGCAGGGTTCAGTTTGGAACACAGACCCCCTTATAAAAATCTTTCCTATTCAATACTAAAATTGATGCAACAACATTCCAGCGTGTAGCTTCACGTGGGGTTTGTTGAATTAATTAAACTAGTATTGCCTGTGGTCGAAAGTCGACCAGTTGTGTTTGCTAATGAATCAAGTGACGAATCTAAAACAGAGATGTTTTTGATTGTACCAGTGTTTTTGAAAGAAGACACTGTATTTCTTTCAAATGTACTTGCGATATTTCCAACACTCACTTCAGGATTTGAAAATCCTTGTTGGCTTACCATTTTTCAATAAAATGAATGTTCTTAAGGAAAATCAAAGAAAATACTTGGAATGTGTTGTTTAAAGCAGTTTCTCTTTAAACACATCAATTGAAATTATTGTAATGAATATGAATATTAATGCTGCGTTCATAAACTGAATTGTTTAATTATATTTGAAAGTTAAGAATTGAACATTTTGAAGAATTTTAAAAAATGATGGGGGGCAGTGGAACTCGATCTCGGGACCTTACGACTGAAACTCCAAGCTGTCATTGACTGAGCAATTTTACCTGTACCAGTATACCACCTACCTCGAGTTATAAAATAGTGGCAAAACTAATGCCGTTCCCCATCGAGGATTCGAATCCTCCCTCAGGTATGGATGTATGTGCTGTCTTAAGTATAAGTTAGTTTATAAGTAGTTTGTAACTTTATGGACTGATGACCACGCAGTTAAGTCCAATAAGCTTAACAAACATTTGATTTGAACAAAACTTGTGGAAAATTTGAACTATCATCCTAAAATTTCTCTATCTTTTTACCGCTTTTAACGGCTACGGGCAACATAATTTTTATATTCGCAACATCTATGGCAAACCACCTTTCGAATTACGTACGTTTCATTGGCCTTCTTGTATGATTAATATTAAAAATCTGTACCCTCAGTTTCATGTTAGCGTATTTATATAATGATGATGCTGGGTCCCACATATTGACCTGTTCCTTATAAGTGTCATTTCGTTAACGGATGCTACGTATACCTGTAGTCCATAGGACCTAAATACTAGCCTCATTTCGTTGCTTTGGGAACATATACATACATCAAACAACGATATGCAATAGTTCTTTCAGTCTCTCAACGTCGTGTGCTCATTCGCACTATACAGTTAATGTTGCCTACTTCAGCTTTACATGTTTCGCTGGATACTCTTCTTCTCATTTCGTGGGCTATAACGATGTGCAAATTGTAATAATAGTTGCTAGAATAAAAGTCCAGGAAGGAATGGTTTTGTCTATTTAGAAATAATGTTGGTTGTTTTAAGAGACAAATTTAGGTTTAAATGTTTTTCAAATGTTTTTGATATGTCGTGTTTGCAGCTCTTAAATATTGTAGAAAAAACATTTTTATATATGCACCAAAGCTGCTTTTATTTGAAATGCTGACTAGTTTCGGGCTTTGCCTATTTTCTTAAGCCACCTATTATAGAGAGCAAAGTGTGTTTTACATGAAAATATATTAATATGGCAATATTATATTGACTGTACAAGTTGTAATTACTTACATTCCTATATATATTTATATTTGGTTACTGTTTAGGTCACGCTGTTTGTTGTAATTACTTTGGTGTAATTTACTGAGCTGTTGATCCAAAGATGTTTTTATTAAATATTCTTTGCTTAATTTTTCTTGTAACAGTATCGCTGGTTATATGTAGTGTGACATAAACAGTACCATAACAAATATCGAACAATAAATTTTAGATTTCATTCCGAACTATTTTAAGTGTAATAAATTGCTTTTGTGTACTATATTGTAATGCAGGGATAATATTGCAGTGCTACTATAAATTACCGCGTTTTGTTGCGTATTTGGAAGTATATTACGGTAGGATGGATTGTACTTTATATGCTAGCCAAGGTGTTATGGATATTTTCGATGAATTTTTTATTGCGCATTTCTGTTTGTTCATTTAACATTTGTTCTGGGTATTTAGTCATATGAGTATAGATTTGTAATTCTTCTAAGACGTCCATTAGTTGTCCTTGGCATACGATATGTAAAATTTTGAGGTTTTCTTCTATACTCCCAGTCGAATGTTTACTTTCTCTGAGATGTGTGGCGAATGCTGAAACATGATTTTCGCTTGTATTTATATGTTCTCTAAATCTAATTTTGAAATGTTTGCCTGTCTGTCCAGTGTAGGCCTTTTCACATTTACTGCATTCGATTTTGTAAACTCCAGATTGACTATAGCGATAATTTTTTTCTATTTTATGTATGATATTGGTTCCTAAAGTGTTGTTAGTGTAGAAGCCTATTTTAAGATTTGTTTTCTTCAGTGCATAATTTTTTCTATCTGAAATTTGTCCCCAGTACGGTAGTATAACAAATTTGTTTTCTTTCTTGTTTTAGTTTTTATTAAAGTGATTTTATCTTTAATACTTTTCTGTTTTGAATTTAATTTCGATTTATACATATTATTGACTAGTTCTGGGTTATATCCATTACTGGTTGCTATATCTTTGAGTGTATTTTGCTCTGAATTTATATTTTTGTTACAGAGAGGATATTTGCTGATACGATCTATTGCTGATCTAAAGTATGCTTCTTTGTGGGTGACAAGAGATATTATGAATTATTATGTCTGTAGTTGTGGGTTTTCGGAATATGTTGAAAGTATGTACTGAGTTAGTCTTACTTAGTGTTAAGTCGAGAAAGTTAATGCTGTTGTTAATTTCGTGTTCAATTGTGAAGGTTATCTTCTTGTGCATATTGTTAAACCTTTGATGGAAGTCTTCAATTTCTTCTATACATCCATTAAATAGAATTATAGTGTCATCTATATATCTGAAATAGTATACTACTTTTGTTTTCCATTGGTTTTGCTCTTCAAAAAAATTATTTTCTAGGTGATCTAGAAAAATATTTGCTAGTGTACCAGACAGGCAGCTACCCATTGCAAAACCATCATTTTGTGTGTATACATGTCCATTAAAACTAAAATAGGTGTGGGGTAATATTATGGTTATTAGTTCTATTATTTCATAAACTTCTGCTTCAGAGATTTTTCTATATTTTAAGAGGTTTTCTTTTATGATAGCAATAGTTTCATCAATGGGTACATTAGTATATAGTTTAGTTACATATAAGAAAGGAATCTAATGTTGTCAAGGATTTTTATGTTTGTATTTTTGTAATTAAGTCTGTCGAGCTTTTCACAGTATATTGTCTGCTGTATGTGTAATTTTCACATATGATTTTGTTAAGTTTTTTCTCTATTAGGTAAGCTGGGCTGTTTATCAGATTCACAATTGGTCGAATCGGAAGATTTATTTTATGGACATTTGGTTGTGCTCTGAGCTTGGGGCATTTACGTTTAAATTTCCGAATATCAGTTTAGTGCGAAGCCAGATTTACATATGTCAAATCAATCACGCGGTAATGAATAATTATCTTTGCTAAGCACCCTTCTAAATAGGGGATCAAATATCAATTTGACTTTTACTCTCTGCTCTTGCAGCCGCGATCTTCCGAATATTAATTTTCCTTATCTCGCATTTACAACTTGTACAAAAGCGAGACCGCAGTTATTAGACTCAAAGGGCATGACAGGGAAGCATTAGTTGGGAAGGGAGTAAGACAGGTTTGTAGCCTTTCTCTGATGTTGTTCAATTTGTACATCGAGAAGGCGGTGAAGGAAAGCAAGGAAATTTTGAAACAGGAATTGAAGTTCATTGCGTTTTGCTGATGACATAGTAATTCTGTCAGAGACAGCAAAGGACCTGGAAGAGCAGTTGAATGGAATGGACAGTGTGTTGAAGAGAGCGTATAAAATGAACTTAACAAGAGCAAAACAAAAATAATGGAATACGGTGTTAGAAAATCAGGTGATGGTGAAGGAATTAGATTAGGTAACGAAACAATGAAGGTGGTAGATGAATTTTGTTACTTGGGTAGTAAAATAACATATGATGGTCACAGTACAGAGGATATAACATGCAGAATGTCAATGGGAAGAAAAGCGCTTTTGAAAAAGAGACATTTGCTTACATCGAATATTAATGTAAGTATAAGAAAGTCTTTTTTGAAGGCATTTGTATGGCGTGTTGCCTTGTATGGGAGTGAAACATGGACGATAAACAGTGCGGACAGGAAGAGAATAGAGACTTTTGAAATGTGGTGCTACAGAAGAATGCTGAAGATTAGGTGGGTGGATCGTGTAACTAATGAAGAGGTACTGAACAGAAATGGTGAGAAAAGAAATTTCTAATATACCTTGATTAAAAGAACGGATCGCTTGGTAGGACACTTTCTTAGACATCGAGGTATCGTAAAGTTAGCATTGGAGGGAAGTGTGTGGGGTAAAAATCGCAGAGGGAGACCAAGAGACACATATAGTAATTAGATTCAAACGGATGTAGTGTGCCATTCTTATGAGGAGATGAAAAGGCTTGCTCAGGATAGAGTAGGTTGGAGAGCTGCATCAAACCAGTCACCGGACTAAAGACCACAACAACAACATCTCAAATAATTCACCAACAATCCGTAGATATATTTCACTTGCACATGCATAAATTTACAGAGTGTCAGTGGCTCTGTATTATGTGCGACGATATCTGTTTTTCAGTGAATATTAATTTCTTTTACACTCGCGACCGATGGCACAGCACTACATTGTGTTTACACCAGGGGAGGACAGGCAGCGCCGGCGTGACGTCAGCCCAGGCCGCTCTGCCTGCTCACAAGGAAGGAGAGTTGACCGAGGCCTCGGAATTGACAGAGGACTACGAGAAAGACAGGCCCCAACGTAGTCATCTTGCCACGCAAGCAAGGTAGTTCTCAGCCGGCGCGATCGCTAGCCGATTGGCCGACCACTGGGGCACTGCCCACTGCATCACAGCAGTCAGCCACTGAGCTAGCAATAGCGCTGGCTAGCAACTAGCTTGCTTTCGTGGCATAATGATTGCGCTGGGGTCTGTCTTTCTTGTATGGCATGGGAATTGACTGAGGCCAACAGACAGGCCCCAGTGTGCCTGTCAAATTACGTAAGCAAGGTAGGCCTGAGCCGGCGCGATCGCTAGCGAATTGGCCGGGCGCTAGAGCACAGCCTACTGCCTCTTAGCAGTGGGCCAATCCGCTAGCGATCGCGCCGGCTCAGGCCTACCTTTCCTACATAATTTGACAGGCGCACCGGGACCTGTCTCTCTTCTTGGCGTCAGAGTTGACCGTGTGACGTCACGCGCTCTGTACTGCTGCCGTGGATTAATAAAATGCATCATGCGGAGTGCAGCATTTAGGAAAGACAGAGAACAGATCTGGTGTGAAGAATACAGTGAGGTCTACAATATCCTAATTATCATTACAATACAGGTGTAATTTAATTTGAAGATAGCACTTTTATAAAGAGAATGGAACATAATACAATTTTGAGCAAAGCTTTACAGTAAAATTAAGTAGACCTTTTCCTGAATTTTCCATTTAGTTTTCCTTTGGTTAGTTTTTCAATGTTAGGATGCAATGTTTGAAATATTTTAAATCGAAGACTACATGTTAGGTTGTGATCTGACAAGATGTTTTTTGGTATTGGGACTTTTCTACTTTCATAATAGAAAAGAACTGTTCATGCAGCTAACTGGAACAGATCATCCTCTGAAAAAGGCGTTTGCAAAGAGCTGAAACATAGTAGACAGTATTTCAACATTTTCAAACCTGGACTCAAACTGGTTAGGAAGACTTTCCAGATTTTGAACATATTCTTCAGAGAGAATACGAGCAGGAGCACACACCCTCAGTAAAAGGTCTACTCTAACTTTCATGGCTATATGTAGAGCTATTCTGTAGCTGAGACAGTCAGAAGCTTCGGTACTCTGACAGCCCGCACGTCAACACATTCATTTCATTCAGGTATTAAGACGTCTCATTCTTCTCCTTCATTTCTTCCATACTCATTTGCGTGGCACAGGGAAAATGACACTGTAAATTCCATATTTTTTTAAATACTTCGTACTTCTCTGTTACACACCAAATACTTTGCACCTTCACTGCATTGCACAAAAAGAAATAGATTTTTTCCACACAGAAAGAAAAACTGATTGCTCCATTTTGCTTGTACACGGCGTATTGCTGTCGTCAAGAGCGTTATTGCTGACAGGCCTCGAGCTACGTACTCATAGCCCCATTTATGTAGTCAATGTTGGAACACCGCTCTCGCCTGACGTCACACGGATTGAGAGGGTGGCCAACGGAAAAATACACGCTACAGTGGAGACGTCATGCCACATAAGCAAGGTATTTCCGAGCCGGAGCGATTGCTAGCTCAGTGGCTGCCCACTATAAGGCAGTGGGGTGTGCCCCAGCGGCCGGCCAATCGGCTAGCGATCGCGCTGGCTTGGAACTACCTTGCTTACATGGCATGATGTGTGCACTGAGTCCTGTCTTTCACGCCGGCCACGGATTGATAGGCTTGCTCTTCCTGCTCACACGTCACACCGCCTGAAGTTGTCTTCCTCTTGCCTACACCCAGGACCCACTAGCAACTGGTCCTAGGCATTTGCTCGCGCCTTGGCACCTGAATTCAACAACCTAGCAGCGCCTATTGGCTGCATATCGACGTCCAAGGAAAATGACTTTTAAAGACATCTCCCAATTTTCAATAGAATAGCATTTTTAATAATAATTTAAGTAATTACGACAACTGCTAACATTAGTGTAATCCCCGATAATGTTGAAATTATTGGAATAGTATAACATTTACATATAAACTGTAGCAGTTACCGCCATATAGAAACACGGTGGAGCCTCACTTCTGCTTGCAATGCCCAGCTAAAGGCAGCCTTCCAACGATTATCTGAACATCTGTCGCTGGCGCAACAATCCAGTCCTTACTTGTAACCGCGGGTTATCGTATGCAACTAGCGTTGTTGCAAATCTGACGCAGCAAGTCCAACGTTAGTGTACAGTCTAATACCTCTCCAACCCATACTTCAGGAGGACATTTAACAATCCTTGTTAAAGTCCGCGTCACGTAGGAAGGCGACCCAGTTTTCAGCCGTTCTGAGCATCTCCCTCCATTACCGCACTGGCAGCCAATAACGTTCATTCTGTAGGCGCTTGGTTGGCCGCGAGTTACGCAATGTTTCTCCCACAGGCGCAACAGTTGGCGCTCGACCCTAGATCCTCCCCTCCACGATTCCCCTATCGCTCCGCCTCTATGCGAGGAACCGCCTTCTTACATGACACAAGCTATAGCTTGGGCGGCCAATGGCTCCCCATACAGAAATAAATAAATAATAAAAAAAACACAAATAATGTGTATTAAAACTGACGGGTAAGCCACAATACCTCGTCGGATTTTAGGCTTGTTCTTTTAGAAGCAATATGGACAGAATCCAAATATTTTGTCCTTCGTCTACCTGACTCCTCCTACCCCCTACTGCCAAGCCAATGAGTGCAACCGCGGTTCTTCCATGCATGTTCGCTCTAACTGCTTCATCTACTGTGTTCATTCCCATTTTTTCTATGATTTTGTCATTATGGATACCCTTCTGCCATAGTTCCCATCTATTAGTACCTACAATCATCCTTACTACTTTCATATCTTTAACCTCAACCATATTAATAAGGTAACCAGTATCCGACTCGTGTACGTCTAATCTGTGGCCTTTCTTTTCGGTGTGCAAAATGTTCAGGTCGTGAATGACTTTAGGTACGTGACCTGTAATTGGAAGATTGACAGCAAAAGACGATTTCTGGGGGCTAGTGCCATTCTTTCTCAAAAGATGGTCTTTAAATCTGATTTTAAAAGCACATCCCATTAGACCAATGTTATAGGAAGAGCAAGTAGCAGAAATAAAAACGCCAGAATTATCTGAGGGAGAAGTGGTTGATTTTAAATGGTGAATGAAATTTTTCTACAAATTACCATAGGTCGAGAAGGCAACGTTGCAGTTACTACGAAGAACTCGTTGAATCTGATAGGAGATATGCTCCAGAAATGGAATGGAGAAATATTTTTTCTTTTGCTCAGATACAGTGGGAGTGCCAAGTGATGTAACTCTTTTAGCAGTTTTCTTTTTAAGGACGTTGTCAACTATGGCAGCATCGTATTCGTTATTAACTGCTATGGTTTTAATCAAATTTATTTCTTCCTCCAATTTTTCTTTCGAGAGTGGGATGGAAATAGCTCTGTGGATGGCAGAATGAAAGAAAGCATTTTTGTGACATTTACGGTGCATGGAAGAGCCAAATACAAATTGATCAGTATATTTCTCTTTTTGGCAGATATTGAAAAAGATTTTTTTTTCTACTTTTAAGGTCAAATCGAGAAAGTTCAGTTGACGAGCCTCGTTGTCAAGTTCACAGGTGAAAGTGATATTCTCATGTAGTCTTTTGAATGGAGTAAAAATGTAATCATTGCCATCGAGATAAGTCCTCAGTAAATCACCAAAATGTCATCGACATATCTAGAATAGGAAACAATGCTTAACGTTGTAGTAGAGAATATGTGGAAGAATTTTTCTTCCAATGAATTAATGAAAATGTCGGCAAGGATACCAGCTAATGGATTTCCCATAGCAAGTAAGACCATCGTCTTGCAGGTACAGTTTTCCGTTAAATTCAAAGTAGTTATATTAGACTACTACATTAATTAAATTCATGAACTCAATGATTTGTTCAGATGACAGTTTTTTGAATTGACGTAAATTCTTTTCTATGACCTTAAGCGTTTCATGTACGGGAACTTTGGTATACAGACTATTCATATCCAGTGAAAAGAGATTAGTAGCTGGACCGCAATCTAGATCTTTTACTTTATGTGCTAGTACGTGAGTATTGGGAACTGAATACGTTCTGCATGAAACCTTGTAAGAGTCCTTCGTTTTACTAGAACACTTATTCAGCAGCAATTGTTTTCTCAATACTTTAATCTGTACAACAGCCTAGTTGTAACTTCAGATTTTAGACGGCACTACTGAGGTAACGGCTATCTCTTCAAAATTCCACTTAGCACACGCCAGTCTGATGCCTGCGTGCAGCCCATAGTGGCTAGCTCTTTCTACTTTTTTTTTTTAATTTTGTGACGTAAGCTTTACAGTTGAATTGTAACATTTATTATGTGACTTATTTTCAATTTATAATTTCTTATGAAGACAATAATAGTTATTGCTGAAACTAGATTAAAGCATTTTGTTTTTGCGACTGAGGACTGTAGTTTTATTCTTTGACGTTGTAACGGTCACTGACAATAGCAGCCATGTTGAAAATTTTTATTATGTAACAAAAAGCATCTGAAGATCGGAATAAATTCTCGAAACGCTTAATGCTGAGCATTAAAAACAAGTAAGCGGTGCTTTTTCTTTTTATGAATTGTATTTGAAAAGTGTTGTGTTCAGTGACCACATAGCGAATCTGGCTGAACTGAAGGCACGTATTACGCGACATATTCACACTGTGACTCCTGACACACTGCGGTCTGTTGTGCAACGCGCTGCCATATCCACTTCTAGTGGAAATTGGTGGACAGCACACTGAACATGACTTGCACAATTCCCGTGATAATTAACAGGTGTTACATTACGTTCGTTTTCCGCAGTTTTTGACCCAAAAACAATTAAAAAAATAATTATTTATCTTCCGATGTGGTTCATGGCTGAGGGGATTAGCTTTTCAGCCGCGGAGGAGTTACCGAGCGGTATTGAGCGGCACGTTGTGGATCGCGTGGACTCCTGCGTCGGAGGTTCGAATCGTCCCTCAGGTATTGATGTTTGTGCTGTCTTTAGTATAAGTTAATTTATACGTAGTTTGTAAGTTTAGGGACTGATGACCCACAGTTAAGTCCCATAAGCTTAAAAAACATTTGAAAATTTAGCTTTCCACAAAAAGAGCCACAAGTTGTGCATGATGTGGACGTCATTGGTCGACATGCACTTTATTCCACTTACTTCACCATCTATTGATAAAGTTACGAACTTTTTTTGTATTTTTTGTGTATGCATTCCGTTTTCCACTTCGTAGAATACGTTCATTTCAGTTCTGCAGTATGGGGGGATGTGAAACGAGTTGGAATCCTATTTCCAATAATTCCGTGACTACAACTGCTGAGGATTGTACTGGTGCATTGTCGTGATGGAAAAGGACAGTTTTATGGGCCAATCGTCGGCGTTTTACTTGCAGCTCCGTTTGCAAACGGTCGAATAACGATGAATAGTATGCACCTGTACTAGTTTTGCCGCGTTGCAGATAGTCGATGAGTATTATCCCTTGCGAATCCCAAAAGACCGTCGTCATAACCTTTACGGCCGAAGTAGCGGTCTTCGCATTTTTGGTGCATATTGTTCTTTGCTTTCAAGAGTACAGTAATGTATCCGTGTTTTATCCACAGTGACGCTTAAAGTCCTGCCGATTCTTCGTGAACAGCTGAAAACCTTTCTTGCAACACTTCACACAATTCCGTTTCTGGTCAACCTTGAGCAATCACTTGTAGCTTTCTCATGTCCAAATGCTTATGCAAAATATTTTTTACCCCGTATATTCGAGATTCCCAAAGCACTAGCAGTTTCACGGACCTTAACTCCTCTGTCACCCATCACCGTATCATGGATTTTATCAGTGACTTCAGGAGTCGTAACCTCCAAATGGCGTCCAGGATGTTCAGCGTCACTTGTGCCCATATGGCCACTCCGAAAATTTTGAATCTCCTTATAAACTGTTCTAATCGAAGTTGCAGAGTCACCACCTAATGTTTATCAAGCTTCTCTATAGGCTCCTGAGGCGTTTTGTCTTTCATAAAGTAATGTTTAATCACTACATGAAATTCTTTTTCGCCCATTCTTTGACAAGCACTCGACTTCCTTGATTCACACGAATACCAAACACAAATAAATGGACCAATATGGTTGAAACTTGCTGTGCGTTCTTTCCAAAGATGACAATAACTAAACAAGACCTCGATACGCACCAGTGCGCCAGTGGTGCCATCTCTAGGACTTTGCACTGACTTTTCAAACGGCCCTCGTACAATATTTCAAAGTGGGACTTTAATAATGAACACCCTATTAGACCAATTAATCAATGCCCTCATCTCACAGGTTTCATGAAATTACTTCATCGTAACTGCCAACACCAGTCAATAAATGTAATCAACATTAGGCCTTTCCCTCTACAATCCCTGAAGCATTGCATAAGAAATTTACAACTCAGTCATTACACCGGTCCCGTTTCCAGAGGTCGTTCACTCTGTGAGTGGTGAATCGGCATGAAACGTTTTCCATTAGCATTTAAATGGCCGGAGCACTCGTGATGGACATCAGTTTTATGCAAAAGACATTGATGGCACTGCGCTCCACATAACTCATCCATAACAAAGCGAGGAAACAAAGAATTATTTTCAATGCCATTTGTGATTTAATGACGCCCTAACTGGACTACGTCGATGTAACCGAGCTCTGTGGCACATCCCAGTGGAAGCGTATGTTACCGAACTCACAATTAGTAGTATGTTTCGCTTTTTATTTTACAAGCATCTTCTGTGGTCTGTTCAAATGTTTAAATGTTTGTAAATCTATCGGACCATCAGTCCGTGGCATACAAACTACTTAAACCTAGGTAAACTAACCTAAGGACAAACACACACACATGCCCCAGGGAGCAGTCAAACCTCCGACGGGGAGCAACCGCGCGCTCCGCAGCGAGGCGCCTTAGACCGCTCGGCTACTCCACCTCGGCTTCTGTGGTCTGTAAAATATACAAAGGTTTCCACAATTTGTTTTATATACATAGATTAAAAACAGTTTTTAAGAAATGTATGCAACGTCAGGCCTATGTGTTTTTAAATTGATATTCAGTCTACTCACAATTCTTTACATCTCACTACTGTTTCTCCGTCTTGTTGACTGGAGGCGAGGCGCCTTAGACCGCTCGGCTACTCCACCTCGGCTTCTGTGGTCTGTAAAATATACAAAGGTTTCCACAATTTGTTTTATATACATAGATTAAAAACAGTTTTTAAGAAATGTATGCAACGTCAGGCCTATGTGTTTTTAAATTGATATTCAGTCTACTCACGATTCTTTACATCTCACTACTGTTTCTCCGTCTTGTTGGCTGGAGTTGGTTGATTTCTGACATGTGATTTTTGGTTGTGTTCGGCACTTTTCGTCTGTTTTGTCTTGTTTGTTCCGTTTCATTTGTTATCACTTTCCTGCAGTTATTTGAAATTGCGTACAGTTTGCATATTACAATACTGGAAATAAAAATTAATCAAATATTTTAGAGTTTTCCAATTCGATAAAGATTTATTATTCAAACAGTGCTTACGGTGTTCTGAAATCTGTCTGTAAATTTAAGTGCCTGGGGTCGTTCACACAGAGGGACGAAGGACTGGAAAGCGAGGTACAGCACCGAATAAACTGTGGTTGGATCAACTGGATGAAAGTGAGCGGAGTGGTGTGTGACAAGAAGGTGAGCAATGGGTTGAAGGGGAAATTGTACAAGTGGGTGGTAAGGCCTGCTATGATATACGGGACAGAGACATGGCCAATCACAGTAGTCCAGGAAAGGAAGATGGAAGTGGCAGAAATGAGGATGCTGAGGTGGATGTGTAGGGTAACAAGAAAGTACAGAATTAGAAATGAATTTCTTAGAGGAGTTTCGAAAGTGGGGAAAAAGATGCAAGGTGGTATGGACACTTGCAGAGAAAATGGAAAGAGTTTATCGGAAACAGAGTTGGGGATATATAGACTGAAGGAGCGAGAAGGGGAGGAAGACCGAAAATGAGGTGGAAGGATAAGATAGCGGGGGACCTGAGGGAGAAAGGATGGAAGAAGGAAGAAGCAATGAATAGAGCATTTTGGAGTAGAAGGATCCAGAAGAGCAACGCCGACCCTACTTGACATGGGACAAGAGAAGAAGAAATGCCTATGGTGTACATGAAATGACTACGTCTAGAGATCAAAACTGTGGTGTCGCACAAGTATGAAGTGCGCGCTACGTTCTTTCGCGGCACGCCGCCATGCACGCACGGCGCGGCGTTCTTGCGACGTCGGCCACGAACGCCCTCTGCTGCAACTCCGCTCGTGGCCACCACTGGACTGCATCGTTCAGTTGAGAATCAGATAGGCACTAGGAATCACCAGTAGGCAGGCCTCTAACTAGTTAATGTATCAGCGTTCTGCAGTCATGAAACTTATGAAAGATAAGTATTGTAATCTTCCTTGAAATATATCTCTTATACTAATCTAGCTTAGTGTTTCCAGTTTCTGCTGTCCCACTGGCTGATCACCTCCGTACTTTCACACGCGTGCATCCTTTATTCCTGTGTCGGTCTCTTTCTACTCGGCCACCGACACCTACGACAACCGGCGGAAACGAGACACAAAAGTGGCGATGAGGCTGGGACACAAAAGTGGCGACGACGATGGGATACAAAAAAACCTCAAGAGGTACTGAGGAACCAGGTGTCGATCCATGCTGAAACACACGCATACGACAATTCGGGCGCCGATTCTATCATCTACTCGATCATTCAGATTGTGAATAGTGTCTTGGGTTACGTTATTCCAAGCCTACTCGACCTGTTTACAGAGTTCTGCAAGAGCTGTCGCTTGACGTGACCCACGTGTCAGTTGTCGTCCCACCGCATGCCTCAGTTGCTCGACTGGATACAAGTCCGTAGAAGGTGTTTGCAGAACACGTTGAGGTTCACTACGTTAACCTGTAGCAACAGCACATCACCTTCCCGTTCTAATGGTTCTTCTAAGTCCCGAGCGCTGGACAGCGACTCCTCCGGAAGCAGCGAGTACCGCTGACTAACACTAGATTTTAATGTATGGTGTTCTGGACTAGGAAAAATTAATTCGTGAAAGAAACCAAGTGCAGACAAGTGTGAAAATTACAGAACTATCAGCTTAATAAGTCATGGTTGCAAAATACTAACACGAATTATTTACAGAAGAATAGAGAAACTTGTGGAATCCGACCTCGGGGAAGATCAGTTTGGATTTAGGAGAAATGTAGGAACCCGGGAGCCAATACTCACATTACGACTTATCTTAGAAGATAGGGTAAGGAAAGGGAAACCAACGTTTTTGGAGTTTGTCGATTGTCGACTGGAATACACTCCACCAAATTCTGAAGGAATCAGGGGTAAAATATAGTGAACGAAAAGTTATATTCAACCTATACAAAAACCAGACAGCGGTTATTAGAGTCGAAGGGCAAGAAAGGGATGCAGAGGTTGGGAAGGGAGTAAGACAGGGTTGTAGACTTTCCCCAATGTTGTTCAGGTTGTACATTGAGCAGGCAGTGAAGGAGTGGAAGGAGAAATTTGGAGAGGGCATTAAAGTGCAGGGAGAAGAAATAAAAACATTGCGGTTTGCCGATGACATAGTAATCTGTCAGAGACCGCAAAAGATCTGGAAGAGCAATTGAATGGAATGGACAGTGTCTTGAAAGGAAGATATAAGATGAAGATTAACAAGAGTAAAACGAAGGTAATGGAATGCAGTGTCAGGAAATCAGGCGATGCTGAAGGAATTAGATTAGGTAATGAGACAATAAAAGTAGTAGATGAAATTTGTTATTTGGGTAGCAAGATAACTTCTGATGGCCGAAGTAAAGAAGATATAAAATGCAGAATGGCTATGGGAAGAAAAGGGTTTGTAAAGAAGCGAAACTTGTTAACATCCAATATTAATTTAAATGTTAGGAAGTCCATTCTCAAAGCATTTGTCTGGAGTGTAGCATTGTATGGGAGTGAAACGTGGTCGATAAGGAGTTCAGATAAAAAAGGTGATAGAAACTTTTGAAATGTGGTGCTACAGACGAATGATGAAAATTAGCTGGGGAGATCACGTAACTAATGAGGAGCTGCTTAACCGAATCGGGGAGAAAAGAGTTTCTGGCATATACTGACCAAGAGAAGGGATAGATTGGTTGGACACATTCTGAGACATCAACCAATGGTCAACTAAGCGTTAGAAGGAAGCGTATGGGGTAAAAATCGTAGAGGGAGACCGAGGGACGAATATAGGAAGCAGATTCAAAAGGATGTAGATTGCCGAACGTATTCTCAGATGAAGAGACTTGCACAGGAGAGGGTAGCATGGAGAGCTGCATCAAACCAGTCTGCGGACTGAAGACCACAACAACAACAACACTAGTCTCAAGTACTACAGAGTATGTCAATAAAATAACACAGGCAAATATTCCCGTTTTATGTATGTGGAGCATTCATGACACTTTGTGGTATAGGTTGCCATCCACAATCGGTAAACAGCGGTAATATTGTGGTAATCACGGAAAGTGGCACCCAAGCCCCAACGACGTCGTAGCGGAGAGTTGATGCAACTGATCTCGAATTGAAGGTAGCCATTTGTGTTCAAAATTTTCAAATGTTTGTATAGTCTATGGGACTTAACTACGGGGTCATCAGTCCCTAAAGTTAAAAACTACTTATGAACTACTTACGAACTAGGACGGCACAAATATCCATGCCCGAGGGGGGATTCGAACCCCCGACCGTAGTGGCCGTGCAGACCGTGACTGGAGCGCCTTAGTCTCCTCGGCCACCGCGGCCGGTTAGCCATTTGTGTTAGCCGCGGTGGCCGAGGGGACTGAGGCGCTTCAGTCACGGTCTGCACGGCCACTACGGTCGGGGGTTCGAATCCCCCCCCTGGGGCATGGATATTTGTGCCGTCCTAGTACGTAAGTAGTTCATAAGTAGTTTGTAAGTTTAGGGACTGATGACCCCGTAGTTAAGTCCCATAAGCTTTACAAACATTTGATTTTTGAAGAAAACTGTCCGCACAAACTATGTTCACTATCTGCGTGGTGACTGTTGGAATAAACTTCAGTGTGGGAAGTGCCCTCAGCTGCGAAGCCGAGTCTCAACTTAGTTTGCGCACGGATTATGAATGCTGGCCAATGACTGAAGCGGTTTAGAGGCATAAAAGTAAAAAGAAGAAAAGATAAAATTCCTACTGAATGCTTCATTGTGTCTTAAATGAACATAGTTTCCTAGTATTCTGTAGTACGCCTCCGTCAGAAGATAAGGAATTATAAACATTTATTCAGAAATGTATCATTAGTTTTCAGAAGTAGAAGAAAAAATGGCCAAATCACCTGTTCAAGCACTTTGAAACTGCTGATCTGCACGACATTGGCAGAGAAGACCAATATTGCTCACAGAAGAGTCCGCTTCGAGGGTTCGCCATCGGCAAGTGTTGATGTGAGCGACGGGACCTGCACGCAGGAGGGGCGGATGTCTGGTGTCGCGCGCGGCCTGTGGCCAGCGTATCGATCTGGGTTTGGGCCGTCGGGGTGGTTTTTGGTGTCGGCGGCGGTTAATCGACACCTAACGAGGCTGCGGCTGCCCCTGACGACTTAGCGCCCGGCGTCGTCAGAAACTCATTTGGTGTCGCTCCCTAGACCGGCCAGGCCCCAATTCCGTCATCACGCACCAGGCGCTGACCTCTGGCTCATTCGCGCTTCCGCGCTACACCATGGTAGGGGAGGGGGGCCTCATTAGGGATACGTCGCCGGATCGTGTTATGATGTACAGCACTTGATCTTTATCCCACGGATGATAGCAAAATTATACAACCTATCCCAGTGCTGCATAAATAAAATGAGCTGGAAGCGTTGTCAGGATGGAAGGCGGAGCGGTGAAGGCTTGTGGGCGCCCTAGGATGTTCAAATGTTTGTAAAGTCTATGGGACTTAACTACGGGGTCATCAGTCCCTAAACTTACAAACTACTTATCAACTACCTTATACTAAGGACGGCACAAATATCCATGCCCGAGGGGGGATTCGAATCCCCGACCTTAGTGCCCGTGCAGACCGTGACTGGAGCGCCTCAGTCTCCTCGGCCACCGCGGCCGGCGCCCTAGGAAATGGTGGCTGAATGGCAAATAAAAGATAGGATGCAAGTTAATATTTAGTGTATTCTGAAATACGGGATACATATCGGGGCTCGCCCCGAGTACGGATGTAATGAATGAGTGCCAGTCTAAGTTAGAGGATTAGAAAATGGGAAAGGTTACGGTAATGGTTCACACAGTTGGTGGCTGATGCCAAACAGCCGCTAGGCGGGAGCGGACGGCATGCGGCCGTTCGCCCCGCACAGACGCTGAGCCTCTGGAGTGCGTCTGTTCTGTACGAGAACTCAAACTGAAGAGAGCCAAGGAACTGATTCTCGCACCTCAGTATCCTGCAGCAGTAGCACACGTGATCGAACGTGGGTGTCTGCTGTTGGCTCCACGGTAGCATGGAAACGTCAGTAGTTTCAACACGGACGCCAGAAGGGTGGCGTGATTTTAGAATCAGCATTCAATAATGGTTCTGGCCGGCTCTGTCCTGCAAGGTGGGCAGCCTTGGTCACGTTGTCAGGCCGTATGTCGTGGCGGAAGAACACTTGTAAAACTTAAGCGAAGTTTTGAAATAAAATTTTGAATTATTTCCCTAACCTATTTTAGACTGGCTGGTCATCCTGTACAATGGTTCAAATGTTTGTACGGGGGTTGTTTTTTAAGTAAGAGCCGTTAGCGCGTATAGTCCCGTAGTTCACGCAGACGCCGCAACAAGCCAATAATCAAATGTTCAAATGTTTGTAGAACTTATGGGACTTAACCACAGGGTCATCTGTCCCTAAGCTTACAAACTACTTATGAACTAGCTAAGACTAAGGACGGCACAAATATCCATGCCCGAGGGAGTATTCGAACCCCCGACCGTAGTGGCCGTGCAGTCCGTGACTGGAGCGCCTCAGTCCCCTCGGCCACCGCGGCCGACCGCAACAAGCCACCGCGCCACTTGCCGTCATCCTTCCCGTTCACACTGATGTCAGTTGCAGCTCTGTAGCTGACGTGTACGCATCGGTGTGCTATTTTATAATGTTTACGATTATTAAATCGCCCGCCGCGTGTGAGATACGGTCAGTGATACGTTTTTTGACAGCGATAAGCCTATCAGCTGCAGAAATTCATCGTCAGTTAACAGAAGTTTATGGCTTGAATGCAATGAGTGAAGGTAAAATGCGTCAGTGGGTTAGAGAGTTTAAAATGGCCGTCAAAACGTCCATGACGAAGAACGCTGAGGCCGGCCCTCTGTGATCACTGATGATTTGGTGGCTGCAGTCGAAACAAAGCTTCGTGAGGGCAGAAGATTCACAATTTCCACTCTTTTTTTGGAATTTCCACAAGTTTCAAGATCGGTTTTGTACAAAATTATGTCTGAAAACCTAAACTTCAAGAAACTGTGTTCTCGGTGGGTATCCAGACTCCTCACAGAGGACCTCACACTTCTCAAAAGACTCGGGATTTGATTGTTTCTTTTGGCTGGGAAGTTTTGGACCATGCACTATACAGCCCCGACCATGCTCCTAGCGATTTTCACCTTTTCCGGTACCTGAAACACCATCTTGGCGGGCAGCGCTTCAATGACGACGATGAAGTGAAAGCGTCCGTGAACTCTTGGCTGTCGGAGCAGGCGGCCGAATTCTTTGAAGAGGGAATTAAAAACTTAGTTGTACGGTATGACAAGTGCTTAAATAAACAAGGCAACTATGTAAAAAAAGTAGGTGAAAGTGTGTAGAATCAGAAAATGAATGTTTTTTTTTTTTTCAAAAATATTTGTCCCTTTTTTTAAAATAAAAACGGACCTTACTTAAAAAACAACCCTAGTACAAACGATTGTACAGGATGGGTTCGAGAGGTGGAGGCGGGGTATAATTTCCGTGCGGGGTTTGGGGAGTGATTGGAGAAATCACGAGAACACGCAGCAGGTTTCGTCTCCAGGAGAAAGTATATTTCCGATTAAGGGATACATGAGCTGGTTCGTAAGGCCTGAGGAGTGGCACCATTGGTAGATAGGAGTTTAGCATTGTGCTAGGAGACTGCGGGTGCTATCCCGGCGGGCTGCAGAGCGGAGGGATCAAGCTGCTCGGTCGAGAGTCATGGACTCACTGAACGTCTTGCAGCTAGCGGACACCGAATCTAGGACGTTACACGCTCTAGTCCATGATTGGCGGGAATCTTTTGGTAGCTCTACGTTCTATCTGCACCTTACCAAGCTCCTTAGCAGCAGCCTGATGTTCTACCTTCTTCCACCACACGACCACCCCGCAGATGATCCTGGGTCTAATCACCGTGGTGTATATCCAGTGCATACCCTTGGGGCTCAGGCACCAGACGAAGGGGAAGTTCATACTTTATGTTCTTTTAAAATGTCATGTAGCATATTTTGTACACAATTAAGAACCTAAATAGTAGGAAAGGTGTCTTTCAAACTTTTAAAAACTTACACATTTATTTGCCGAAGAAAATTTGTACCGCCGAAGACGTGAAACAATATCGAAAATGCCGTAAAAAGCGACTATTTACTTTAGTTTTCATATCTTTTTTTCTTCCTAACGGTTAAAATAACATCGAAAAAATTTTTCACATCTAATAATTCTGATTCTTCTGTTGATATAATTTCCGGTAAAACACGTTTATATATTCACGCTAGTATATATATACATAGTGTAGGATTTTCCCCCGTAAAACGAATATATTTTTCTGCTTCCAGATACTTCGTCTCTTTTGAAGAAGAAATATAGTAAAAAAAAAAAAAAAAAATAAATAAAAAAAAAAAAAAAAAAATTAAGCTCTGGTGCAACTTTTTCGGTGTGATGAAAACACAAAGCATTCAACGGAATAGCTATGAAGAAAATGCGAAAGCATTTCTGTAATATGAATGCGCTCGCCAAGAATAGGTTAACTTCCGATTTTAGCAGGCGCCATTACAGTTCCTTGCTTCTGCGTATGCGCATTCTGCAGCACACTCGGAAATATAGAACTCCACAATGGTCACAATCTGTACATCATTACGTCATAGGCGCACTCGCCATGGAGTTGTCTGCTATTTATACGCAGGCACGGAAGTCACACGCACTTCAAGTTTTCGTTTCGGCCGAAATTCGAAGAGGAGCCGAATATTCGGTTACGTTTTCGGTTTCGACCGAGCCGCCGGCCTTCCCCCCCCCCCCCCTCCCCACCCCCATCCATCAGTCTTAGATCGATTAAACTGAACAACATTCTAAAGCCCTTTCTACACGGGAAGTGAGAGCTTACGATATTACCTATGATGCACCGGTCACGCCGTCCGCGTACATTGTAGACGCGTCCACTTGCACAACACGCACTGGCATACGATCACTAGTAGACGTAATAGGATGGATCCTATTCTCACGCGTATGGAAGTGATTCGCGCATGCGCAGACGACCGAATGGGGAACCCAGCTGGCAAACGAAGCCAAGTCGGGAATTGGTTTGAGAATGTGTACCTGTCTCCTGCTTTGAGGAACGTAGGTTTTCGACTAAGTCGTAAGTATTTTAGGAGGTGATACTATAGAGGAATTGCATTAAAAATTTAATATAACCTGTGTACAATTTTTATTGAATACAGAGATATAGCTGTTAATATGACACCCAAACAAACGTAGAGCAAATGTAAATCAAGAAATTTTCACTGATTTATCCGTCGGTTCTTGGTAGTACAACACACTTACTTAAAAATAGTATTTTGTGTATGTTCTACACGTTCATTTCCACTTAGTTACCCAGTTTTCGGCTTACTAGGACATATTCAGACTTTAAACTACGTCGAAAACCGGTTATTTAAATAAAAGTCAATATGGTGATCTACCAAGAACCGACGAAAGAATCAGTCAAAATATCGAAATCTGTTTGTTGTACATACCAAGAGCTGTATCTCTGTACCCAATAAATTTGGACACACGTTATATGAAATTTTAACTGCAAATCGTCTTTATTACCATCTTCTAAAATATTTGCTATTTTTCCTGAAACATGCTGTAGTTAACAGATGTAATATTTGCTTTTGGTGAGCATTACTTGAAGCTTTATCAAAGTGAAAGGTGTATGTACAGACATCTGAGCTTGTTCATCATATACATAGGCGCCTCAAACCGAAGGGGCTGGAAGTATGTAATCGCATTTTATAATGAGGACGTTAACACATGTGAGCGACGTAGTTACGCAAGAACTGCACGAAAACAATTAAATAGTTTCACATTAGCTGTCTAAAACACAGATGTTTTCAAAATCAAATGTTTGTAAATCCATCGGACCAAACTGCGTGCTCATCAGTCCGTAGCTTACAAACTACTTAAAACTAGGTAAACTAACCTAAGGACAACACCCACACCCATGCCCCAGGAAGGACTCGAACCTCTACGACGAGCAACCGCGCGCTCCGCAGCGAGACGCTTTAGACTGCTCGGCTACTCCTCCACGGCCACAGATGTTTTACCCAACACAATATATCATACAGTTTCGAAAAATGATGTTAATGCGGCGATTCATTTGCCGTAAGTTGACAACAAAAGAAAGTAGACGACTCCACGAATGCGTACCGTTTGAACGCTTCTTTGTAGTTCGGCGGTCTATCGCAAGGGGCGCTGCAGCTGACAACGACTTCCTTGTGCGTGTTGCACGTCTCGTATAGAAGGGGCTTAACGTTCAGCATCAGCAGAGTGTGCAATAAACTGTTTCGTGTTTCTCAGAATGCTTTGTTTCTTACTTTTCTTCTGCAACTAGTTACGAGCGTTTCCAGGAGGTTTCATTCTCCTACAATAGCTCGCTTTTCACGGAATCTTCTCATTGCGAGAAACTTTAATTATAACTACCGCGTACAGCGCTCTGGGTGTTAAGGAAAGGATATTAACAAAATCGAAAGTAGTTCTACCATACCCTGATTCACATCAGTTCCAATTTACTCCTCTAATTTACATTTAATTATCTCTCGCTCCATTTATACTTTGCTGCAGACACTAAGCAGAAAGTCAGACGCAGTTAATGAATCTAAATGCAATCCTTTGCTTAGCACGACTCTCATTAAAATACTCCCGGGGTCTGCTTCTTTTTTTATATCGTTTCCGTGTCGCATTACGACTTCAAAAACGAGGTTTCATTCGCCGGGTTTGCTCTGGTTGAGCAGTAACGCTGTTTTTGCAACGCTCGATTTAAAGCTCGCGAGCAGAATGGATGCCACGCACAAGTGCGTGTGCGTGGAGCGGATAGGGGTAAAAGGGGGGGGGGGAGAAGCTCTCGCGAAATACCTGGCGTTAGCGGGTGAGAGCCACTCTATTAAGTAAACACTGGCCGGCGACGCCATCGCTGACAAAAGCCATCGCCGCGATCACGGCCGCTGATATCGTTCGATTACCGGCCACGAGAGGCGCTGCCGTAAGCCCGTATCCGTGTAACGGCTGCCTAATAGACGTTTATTCGACGGGCCCCGGTCACTGCGTTCGGCTGAATTTCTACAGTGAAGCAGCGCGCCAGTGTTACGTTCGCTGCGTGCGCAAGTTGTGAACGCAGAATACTTACAGGGCGGAGTATGAGTGTGATTTCCAAACAACGGTCTCTATTTACTCTCCTTTCCGCGATGCAGCACACATACTGTTTCTTTTCTGTTCAGAAAAAAAAATTTCCTCACTCGTTACTGAATACCAGTAGCGACTGGTGCTTGAGATTACTCGGGGGTTCACTTGTTTCAGTGCCGGATCTACGATATTTTCGAACCGGGGCCAAAACTTGACAGTGGCCTTCCCTCCTAACCTTACGCATGCGCAAAGGCTGCTCTCCCCTACCTCTTTTTCAAACAGTTAAATATTTGAAGACCTCGGCGGTAAATAATGATAACCCTCAATTTTAATATTTTTTGAAATAAATCGCAATTTGCGATCACTTCACTTACACAAACATTAAACAGTTAGCGAGGCAAAATATAATGATAGCATAGGCAAAAAGTGTTATCAGAGTATATATAACAACGATCATCAGCATTCACAATGGAATTAGAGCACTGGTGTATTTTATCCTGTGAAAAATCGTTGCATACCCACCTTACTGTCGATCAAGCCAGCTATACCCACCACTTTTTATTCACTATAGCGCTCCACCATAGAACGTAAGAGAATTGTGAAAAATGAATCTATTTCAGATGAGAATAGCTGAAAATTTTAGAGACCATTTCACCTGAAATAGACGAGTATCAATTACCTACCAATTAGGTTATAACAAACATCATCACAATTGCAACTTAACCCTACCCCACTTATTGTATTCTTTTCAGTTGTTAGCACGTATGATTGTTTAATGATTACATTAATATTCTTCTCGAGTCTGCAGCCGGATAGAATCCTCAACTATACAACACAGTATTTCGGGAGACCAACTGACTGCCATCTTCAGGTGAGTACGCCGAATACACTGACTCTCCCTTTAATGCACAGAGTCCTGACTTTAATCCTGTAGAACATCTTTGGGATGTTTTGGAACACCGGCTTCGTGGCAGACCTCGCTGACCTTCATCGATGCGATTATATATTTGACGATGTTACAGCGATCATGAATGAAATAAATCGCAATTTGCGATCAGTTATGGCATCACTGTACTAGGTTTAGATGGAATACCAAAGAGAGCGAATGAAAATTTGTGCCCCGCTGGGATTCGAACCCGGGATCTCCTGCTTACTAGGCAGACGCGTTGACCACTCCGCCACCGAGGACACAGTGACCAGCCCGACTGCAGAGGACTCTTCCCTGCACGTCTCCCGCCACATCCAAATCTCCATTCGCCACGGTGTCTCTTTACTATTACCACAGCCTATTTGCTCTGTTGTTTCAGTGATGCCATAAGTGATCGCAAATTGCGATTTATTTCATTAAATGAACGCTGTAACGTCGTCAAAAATATATAATTTTATGTTTTGAATGTATTTCGTGCTAACAATCATATCCGACAGAATGTTTCATTTTCTTCAAGTAGTACATGAATTTGCAGAGAGATGGCAAATATAAATATTAAAACAAATATTAAAACATGTAATAAAAACTATTTTTCAAACATACAAGTCATCATATCTCAGCACTTTATAAATGAGGGTTATCAGTATTTTCCCCTGAGGTCTTCATTTGAAATGTTCAAATGTTTGTAAATCTATCGGACCAAACTGCGTGGTAATCAGTCCGTAGCTTACAAACTACTTAAACTAAGGTAAACTAACCTAAGGACAACACACACACCCATGCCCAAGGGAGGACTCGAACCTCCGACCGCGACCAACCGCGCGCTCCGCAGCAAGCCGCCTTAAACCGCTCGGCTACTTCACCGCGGCGTCTTCATTTGTTCAAATGTTTGTTAAGCTTAACGGACTTAACTACGGGGTCATCAGCCCTTAAACTTACAAACTACTTATGAACTAACTAATACTGAGGACGGCACAAATATCTATGCCCGAGGGGGGAATCGAATCCCCGACCGTAGTGGCCGTGACTGGAGCGCCTCAACACCTCGGCCACCGCGGCCGGCCCGGTTTATAGGTTTCCAGTTTTTTCCATCAACAATTTTAAATGCCTCACCCTCTGGAGTCATACACTTCTGCCGACATTCTTCGTCCTGTGTAATGCGCTAGATTCTTTCAGTGTATACTTTCTCTGAGGCAGTCCTACTGACATTCTGCATCTTTTGGGCTTCGAACTCAAGAGGGACGTACGAGCTGCTGCACTGAATATTTCAATGCGCCTGTAACTTCACACTGCGCATTTTATTACACATGGTGACTCTGTACTGGTATTTCCACGATCTTATGAAATAAATTATGCTGTGACAAACTTTTTGTTGTTGTTGATGTGGTCTTCAGTCCAGAGACTTGTTTGATACAACCCACCACCCTAATCTATCTTGAGCAAACCTCATCATTTCCTCATAAGAGCGGCATCCCACATGCATTTGAATCTGCTTACTATATTCGTCTCTTGATATCCCTCTGCTATTTTCTCCACCATGCACTTCCCTCCAATGCTAAATTTACGACTTCTTGATGTCTAGAAGGTGTCCTACCAATCGATCCCTTATTTTAGTCAAGGTATGCAAAAATTCCTTTTCTCCCCAATTCTGTTTAGTACCTCTTCATTTCTTATACCATCTACTCATCTAATCTTTAGCATTCTTCTGCAGCACCACATTTCAAAAGTCCCTATTCTCTTCCTGCCTAAACTATTTATCGTGCAAGGTTTACTACCGTACAAAGCTACACTCCACAAAAAGGCCTTCAGAAAAACGTCCTTACACTTGTATTAATATTCGATGTTAGCAAATTTCTCTTTTTCAAAACGCTTTTCTTAAAAATGTTCAAATGTTTGTAAAGCTTATGGGACTTAACTGCGGGGTCATCAGTCCCTAAACTTTACAAATTACTTATGAACTAACTTATACTAAAAACAACACAAACAACCATGCCCGAAGGAGGATTCGATCCTCCTACTCGGGAGGCCGCGCGATCCGTAACGTGGCGCTCCAGACCGCCTGGCTACTCCCGCGCGGAACTCTTTTCTTCCAGTGGCCACTAGACTTATGTAAGGAAAACTTTTCTATGTTTTATTTCGCTATGATAGGCTTCAGAAAGGAAGACTTACCAAAGTTTTAAGTATCTTGTACACTAATGTAAAAACAGTCGGCCTACCAGAGATCAGCCTGTGGGCGAAGAAGAAACTTCCAAGTACTACCTATCTTCACTGCAAACATTCTTTCCTTATACCTCACGTTGGTAAAATGACAAATGTTAAAGTAGTTAAAAAATGTTCAAATGTCTGTAAATCTATCGGACCAAACTGCCTGATCATCAGTCCGTAGCTTACAAACTACTTAAACCTAGGTAAACTAACCTACGGACAAACACACACACCCATGCCCCAGGGAGGACTCGAACCTCCACGGCGAGCAACCGCGCGCTCCGCAGCGAGACACTTTAGACCGCTCGGCTACTCCACCGCGGCGTTAAAGTAGTGAGCTGAATGAATTACTGTATTAAGGGTGATAGGACAATGATTTCTTTTACATGAGTTAATTCACGTTGAATTTAAGTGCTTCGAGTTTGTCCTAACTTTTTAGGAACCACACCCATTGACACGGCAGTTGCACGTTCGTTTATAATGAATACTTCTTCTAACTTCCACTAATTGACAAACTTACGCATATAACTAAAGTTTCTTATGTTTTCCAATAGGTTGCTCTTACAGTGCCGCAAATAAATATTTGTCTTATATTCACTACCATAAATTGTTACATTATGACAGGCACAAAAAACAAGATAGAAAGCTTCTGGTGTAGGCTCTCCTTGCCAATTAACTGCAGGCATTGTAAATAAATCAGAGTCAGTGGTCTGTCTATATTGGTTGATAAGTGACGAAATATAAAAGCAGAATTTTAGAGAAGTTCTTGTATTGATATTCTTTCTTCCGTTACTTGTTTTTACCGTATATCTTCACGTTTCGTTACGTACGTGAGAAATCAACTACAGGTTTTGGGTGTAAATTCATTTTGATGACATTGCTGTATTTGTAATTTGCCATAAATGTTAGTATGATGACGTGTATATGTTTGTGTTTACCGACAACAACCAATGCTATTATTAAACTTCCTAATTTGCCAATGAAATTGAAATTTCGCATAACGTTAAATGTTGCCACATTTTTAACGAAAGTTTTAATACAATTTTCAGTCGACAAACACCAGGAAAATTTAATTTGCGATTGCAAATTCGTGCCTAACGGTTTCGTTTGCGTTACATTAAATGTCCAATTACGCGAAAGGCATTTAGCAAATTACAAACAAGTGCAGCGATGTAGCTTACCGCCTGCGAGGATATTTTGTGGCAAACGTTTGTTCGCTGCTAAGGGATGTTGCTATGGGTAAAACGTAACGCCCTTGATCTTCCTTGGGTTTGAAATTTACTGATGTATTTAAGGTAGACGTGGAGGAATTATAGTCAAGTTGTACGTTTTGTGAAGAAAGATAATGGCTTTTGAGGTTGATACGTGACTGATCTTCCATGAACAGCACTACAGGAAATGAAAATAGTACACTCTGTGGTTCGATGATAAGGTATCCAAGACAGCGACACGAGTTGGTTAACAAGCGTCTTTCTGCATGAGATGCCATATTCTTGGGTTGCCGTCGAACAATTCATTCCACCAGTCCTTACAAGTCCCATTTCGATGTATAGTGAGTATGAACCATGCTCGATGTTCTAACATTCATTCGACATATTTCCTGAGAAAATTCGGCACCTTCCCCCAAGAAAACAGGCCAGTCAGATAGGGCTATAGCCTCCAGACTATCTGAGCACGAAAGGAGCTAGATATTGAAAAATAAAGATTCCGCCTTTGCTGACCATGTTCTGATTGAATGCCATTCCTATGATACTAAATGTGATGGTCTCCATAAAGGGAAAAAGGGTAGAAAACTCAAATTGTTGGAAATTATGGCCATTAACAAACACCAGTCCAAGAATCCTGACGTAGTGCTTAATGACCTGACACAATTCCACAGTGTGTAAATAATTTTGTCATATGTGTTCCATACCGATACTCCATATACCTTTCTCCTTCTTGCCGTAATTTACAGTTTGCTTGTACAATCAACCATCGCTCACCTGTACATTTATAATATTTGTAACCTGTAAGATATACCCATTCGGACCCCATATGTATATACATATTATTATTATTATTATTATTATTATTATTATACACGTTCTGTGGTATTGATACTTATTCGTAACAAACCCACATTTTGTTTCTACCATCACCTGCTGACAATAAATTCTTATCTAATTACACAGTTTTAATATTTGAATGCCATTGTAGCCCAAGATATGTTCATTTAAAATACATTTGTTTTGTAGGAGTACGTTTGTTATGTAGTATCGATTAATAGACATAAGAAATTTGCAGTTCACATATCTTTGAAAACCTATCTTTGTAAATGTAACCTCAGTGTTACGTGTGGACTACCTGCTTAGTATGAAGTTATCTGACGATGGCCTAAGAAGCCGAAAGCTGCTAATAACAAGTAAATAAATAATATTGTGGAACAAACATACTACGTATTTAAGTTTTTAACAGTGATATACGTTTCGAAATTCTGGTTAAATGTCACTATGGACTTACTAAAAATTACCATATCGCTCAGTGGCGCAACTGTTGTAATCCCTTATTAAATGCCTTTGTTTGCAGGGAAACAGTGGGATTGCACTTAGTAAATATCAGATATCTGCCAAAACGTTGCACACTACTACACTTTAGCTGACGCAAATAACGTTCGTCCGTCTCTACATCCCTGCCCTCGGAAAAGAGTTGTTAGTTGAATTTACATTGAAGATTAAAAATATTCACTTCCAAGCCACACGTAGGTACACGTTAAAATTACAGCTGCAAAGAAGAACAGATAAAATTGCTCTCCACTTCCGCAAGAGAAATAGTGACTTAAAAATAATCGCAAAATAAGCCGGCAAATTATATAAAATTGTTGCCTAAAGCAAAAAGCTAAATGATTGATGAAAGGATCGCGTTTTCTGCTCTTTTATAAATTACATCCAACTATCCTGAATAGAAACCTTCGCCATTTTTGCTTCTACTTGTCAAAACTAACGGTATATTTCTGAATAAACGTTTATAATTTCCTATCTTCTGACGGAGGCTTAATACAGAGTACTACGAAACTACATTCATTTAAGACAGTGTATTATTCAGTAGGAACTTTATTTTGTTCTTCGTTTTAGTTTTATGCCTCTAATACCCGTAAAGACATGGGTCAGCTTTCATAATGCGCGCGCAAACTAAGTTGAGACGCGCCTTCGTAGCTGAGGGCTCTTCGCACACTGAAGGTAATTTCCGTAAGTCACCACACAGAGAGTCAACTTAGTTGATGCAGGCAGTTTTCTTGCCTCAACTCTCCGCTACGACTTGGTTGGGGCTTGGGTGCCACTTTCCGTGACTAGCACAATATTACCGCTGTTTACCGACTGTGGATGGCAACTTATACCACAAAGTGTCCTTAATGCTCCACATGCATAAAATGGGAATATTTGCCTGTGCTATTTTATTGACATACTCTGCGGTACTTGAGTCTAGTGGCCGGCCGCGGTGGCCGAGGGGACTAAGGCGCTCCAGCCACGGTCTGCACGGCCACTACGGTCGGGGGTTCGAATCCCCCTCGGGCATGGATATTTGTGCCGTCCTAGTTCGTAAGTAGTTCATAAGTAGTTTGTAAGTTTTGGTACTGATGACCACGTAGTTAAGTCCCGCAGACCATACAAACATTTGAACATTTTTTTTTCTTTTTTTTTTTAGTCAAGTGTACCGCCGAAATTTGTATTGCGGTAAAGTAATGGCACACACGAGTGGCATGAAGTGCGGAAAGTGACTCCAGATTGAGGGGATTTTTTTTTCGCCTATTTTGAGGGAAAGTACTTTGTTTGTGGAGTTTTTGGCAAATCGGAAGCCTTGGGGATAATTTTGGAGAAAAATATTTCCCTACTGAGAAAACTGGGAAAATGGCTCTTCGTAAAACTGTCCTACGCCTCAGCCGTCTCGGTTTCATGTGGAGGGAAAAAATTCCTTTGAGCCGAGAACGCTTACAGCACTTCAGATGAATAGTGAGGACTGCCACTCCAACAATGAAACAAAGCTAATTGAGCAGGAGACTTTTTTTTTTTTTTTTTTTTTTTTTTTTTTTTTTTTTTTTTCTTCCTTGAGCGAAGTAACATCCAGTTGGTGCGGGGGGAGTTTTGAACATGCCGTTCACAATTGCTGGAGAAGAGAGGGCTATTTCCACAGGGGTTGTAGTAAAATACAAATAATAACGTATAATAACAGAAGTGTAATCTTTGCCGCAAGTAAGGAGTGCCCATTCATGATACCGCCTCGTCCGCCGATTCTGTACGAGCCAGCGAGCAGCGCATCCACTGCAACTATTGGTAGACGCTTCTGAAGATAGAAAGTTAGTGGATTACAGACTAATCTGCAATAGCCAGGAACTGAGGCACGCCGTAACAGTGTTGCAACTCGTACGCACATGAATTTTATGTGTGCATCATTAACATGAGTTCTTGCTGGTTTCAAAGTGGAGAAAGAATTAACCTGCAGTCGGTCGCGGTTGTTCAAAGTAATACAGGTGGAAATTTTTTGTAGATAGTTAACGAGTGGCAACGGTGACACCTTCTCGCTTGGAGCTTCTCTTCTCAGAATGCTTTTCCTTGTGTGCTTCAGTCACGATGCGAGTCGTTTGCTGACGTCATATGTGCTGATTGATCAGTGTGATACATTGCCCCTACGCGTTCCAACTACATAAATACTGTGCAACTCGCATTGAAGTGCATGGCAGAGGGTTCATCGAACCACTTTTATGATATTTCTCTACAATTCCATTCTCTAATAGCTAGCGGAAAAAAGGAAACACCTAAATCTTTCCGTTATCCATCTCATTTATTTTATTTTGATGATAATGTCTCCTCTGTAGGTGGGTGCTAACAAAATATGTTCGCTTTCGGAAGAGAAGGCGGTGAAAGAAATTTTTCAAATCAATATCGTCGCAAAGAATAACGCTTCTCATTTAATGATTTACGAGCCAACTCGTGCATCATTTCCGTGACTCTCTCCTATGTATCGCGACAATACAAAACCAGTTCCCCTTCTATGAACTTTCTCTAAACCGTGCGTCAGTCCCACTAGCTGGGGATCTCACAATACGCAGAAATACTCCAAAATAGAACGCACAGTTGTAGTGTAGGCAGTTTCTTCAGTAGAACTGTTGCATCTTCTACCAATGAAACCTATCCTTTGGTTCGCCTTATATTTTGTATGTGTTCTTTACAATTTAAGTTTTTAGTAATTATTATTCCTAGGTATTTAATTGAATTTACAATCTGTAGATTTGACTGATTTATGGTGTAAATGAAGTTTGGCAGATTTTTTTTTTTTTTAAGTTCTCATATGGATGACTTCACATTTTTCGTTATTCAAGGTCAACTGCCAATTTTTTCATAATGAAGATACCTTATGTAAATTATTTTTCAGTTGCTATTGATCGTTGGGAGACTTAACTAGCCGATAAATGACAGCATCATTTGCAAACAGTCTAAGAGAGCTACTCAGATTGTCTCCAAAATCGTTTATAAAAACAAGGAACAGTAGGTCCCCTATAACACTTCCCTGGGGAACGCCAGATATTACTTCTGTTTTACTCGACGACTTCCAGTCGATTACATCGTACTCTGTCCTTTCTGGCAGAAAAATCACTAATCCAGTCACACAAGTGTGATGATATACCATAAGCACGCAATTTCGCAATCTGATTAGAAGTCCCTTTGAGGTACGGTTTCTAAAGCTTTCCGGAAGTCTAGAAATATGGAATCGATGTGGAAGATACCTTATCAATAGCACTCATTACGTCATGTCAGTAAAGAACTAACTGTTAACAAGAATGGTATTCTGTAAATCCGTGTATACTACGAGTCAATAGATTGTTCTCTTCGAGGTAGTTCAGAATGTTCGAGGAAATTATATGTTGTAAAATCCTGCCGCAAACCGACGTCAATTATATTCGGGCCTGTACTTTTGCGGGTCACTACTATTGCCTTTCTTAAATACTGGATTTCCCTGTGCAACTTTCCGTTTCAACTGTTTAATTCTTTTGTTACCAACAGAACTTCGAAAGCAGTAAAAAGCTAGTTTACAATTAAAAACTGATTTTTCTTTTATTGGGGCTGTTTAATCGTCAGTTACTGGTGTCTATTATCAGATATCAGTTTGATGCACTGCGCCTTATTGTGTTATTTTATAGGTGTTTTATTATTTTAAGTGGAAGCAGGCTACAGCAAGGCGCACAATATATTCAACACTCATTTTCCAAAAATACAATATATGTTATTTCAAATGTGTTTATTTCCGTCAAGAGTTGGAATATAGTTTTTTAATTACATGTTTCGATCACTTGGATCATCTTCAGATCTAAAAAACAAAAGTAAAATAAAAATGTACAATTTGATAAACTTACTAAAGGTTAATTGAACAATAGTTAAAATATATATAAATTGAGAGATTTATCTTTACGTTATAGTTGCGTTAGCAACTCGCGTGGCTGAGTAAAACTGGTTCTAAGTTTTATAATTTGATGTAAGTACTTAAAATTTGGTTCCAGGTGGTGGTGGAGAGGGAAAGAGGTGATGGGGGGGGGGGGAGAATTGGAGGGGATGGCTTCAGCCCTAATATGCTAGGATCTTATACTGAACAATTGTTTGTTGTATAAGTATTTTCCTAAAACTGGGGTTGATCGCGGACTATAATGAAGTTGAAGAGGACTTTGAAGATGAAGGGGACACATACTGTGCCGAATTTCGGTAGGAAGGTTTAGAAAGAGAGGAAGACCACAGCAAAGCTGTGGAAGTACTCGGAGAAAAATACCATTACTATATTTGAAGAGATAACGAGACAATATGGTACAAATTTCCACCATCGTAATGAGTGAGTTTCAGGGCTGGATTTGTTGGTGCGGCAAAATTTGTTAGAATTACTAAAAATTTCCGAACTGTTATGGAGTGGTCTTATGGATTTATTATTCAAACCCAACGTTTCGTCTCCAACTGCGGAGGACATTTTCAAGGGTGATCGTGGCACTTTTGTATGTCCGATGCATACCCTGGCTCGCTACTGACTGAAGCCAAACTCTGTTTACGAGGTCTCGCGCAGAGGTGTGACGTCAGATGTTTTTGATATGCGCGCGCTATTTGTCGTTGCCGATTGCCGTCGTCCGTTAATATCGTCCCATGGTGGAAGACTGTTACATTTCTTCTTCAACACCGGAATCGAGGTTTCATTTAGTTTCACGCTCTCCTCCATCCTATTGAAATTATTGGGGTGTTGTACAATTTCTATAGCTTCACTGTACAGTCTTTCGTAGAATCCATTTGTGGCTGCTAAAACCTGAGTCTTATCAAATTGAATAAGGTGGTCCCCTGGTCGAAAAACAAGTTCGGCAAAAGTTGAAGAAGAGATGTAACAGTCTTTCACCATGGGACGATATTAACGGACGACGGCAATCGGCAACGACGAATTGCGCTCGCATATCCAAAGCATCTGACGTCACACCTCTGCGCCGCGGTGGAGTAACCGAGCGGTCTAAGGCGCTTCGCTGCGGAGCGCGCGGTTGCCCGCCGTCGGAGGTTCGAGTCCTCCCTGTGGCATGTGTGTGTGTGTGTGTGTGTGTTGCCGTAGGTTAGTTTACCTTAGTTTAAGTAGTTTGTAAGCTACGGACTGATGACCACGCATTTTGGTCCGATTAATTTACAAACATTTGAACATTTTTCACACCTCTGGGCGCGAGCCCTCGTAAAAGGAGTTTGGCTTCAGTCAGTAGCAAGCCAGGGTATGCATCGGACATACAAAAGTGCCTCGATCCCCCCTTGAAAATGTCCTCCGCAGTTGGGAACGAAACGCTTGGTTTGACTAATAAATCCATAAGACCACGGCATAACAGCCCGGGAATTTTAGTAATTTCGGCCTTTCCGTCCGTGATAGTTTACATTTTACAATAAAATTTGTTGAATCCAATCGCATCGACTGAAATCGAAATGTTTTGCTCGGATTGTGTTAAAATTCCTCGTAAGTTAAGTCAGTCAAAAACTGATGATGAGGCGAATGAATGCGTATTAACATTATCAATGCTGTTATGCTCGTATATTACATTTTTGTTTCTTTTAAGATACATTTATAACGTATTTTGTTAACGAAATTTAATAATGGCGCGAATAAAGGGTTTTATACATTGCACCAGATCTCTTTTCGTAAAACACAACGACCGTCAGAAGATTAGTAGAGCCGGCCGCGGTGGCCGAGAGGACTGAGGCGCTTCAGTCACGTCTGCACGGTCACTGCAGTCGGGGGTTCGAATCCCCCCTCGGGCATGGATATTTGTGCCGTCCTTAGTCTTAGTTAGTTCATAAGTAGTTTGTAAGTTTAGGGACTGATAACCCCGTAGTTAAGTCATATATATATATATATATATATATATATATATATATATATATATATATATATATATATAAGATTAATAGAGTGACATACGCAACTGCTATTTCGTCACTTGTGAATGGCGTTCAAATTGGTGTCACGATTCGTTGTACCCAGCGGGGTAGGTCTCACCTGTTTCTCGTTGAAGTTTACAAAACAGTTTTCGTATGCCAAAGGTGTTAAGTATGGCACGGTGCAGCTTCTCTGTTATTCAGAGTCGTAGTCACCTCTCGCGAATTCTTCTGCTAGGCTGTTGCGGAGATTTACGCCCTACTTTATGTTCAACGGCGCAAGTGTCGGAAATGTGGCACGTTCGCGGGTGTGCGCAGTTTGCGCAGAAACTCGCCGCAAACACGTCCTCAGTGTTTTACAGTTTGTGCAAGCTGGCGCCCCGCGAGAACAAGAGCACACTTTCTCGCCTCTTCCGCCTCGTCTCTGCGCGCAGCTGGTAGCGAACGAGCCGGCAGCTGCAAGCCCTTCACGACTGGCGGGTAATTTAGTTTAGCGGCGAGGGCCCGGGCTAGCTGATCCTCCGTCCTGATTGTTTTCCTTGCTTAACGGGAATGAATGTTACTGCAGCAGACTTTAATGAACTTACGGGATTTACGGACTTCTCGCCGAATCTATTTTCTCTCCTATAAACTTACAGTGCTCGCAGATTCGAATTATCACGGTTTTAAAGGCGCGGGATTAATTTAAAGACGAGGGAGACTCTATGAAACTCTCAACGACGGCCCGGTGTAATAACCGACGTAACTGTTCACTACGCTTCGAAGAATTTTTCAGTCGTCGTCTCTTCTTTGGAGTCGGGAAGGATTTTCGACTATTTAGCAAATTCACACTTTGCTTTAAACTTTAGCAGAGTTCTATAACATTCTGTTAGTCTTAGGTATTTTGTTGAATTTACCGGTTGTAGTTTCACTGATTTATCGTGTAAATGAAGATTAACTGGCTTCTTTTAGTGGCGATATGAATGACCTCACACTTCTCATTATTAAGGGTCATTTGCTATTTTTTACACCATGCAGATATCTTTCCTTTGGTGACTTCACAAACCGATAAGTGACACCATAATTCCCGAACAACCGAAGGGAGCTACCGGTTTATAAAAATGAGGAACACTTCCCTGGTTAACGCCAGATGTCACTTCAGTTCTACTCGATGAATTTCCGTCAATTACAACGTACTGTGTCTTATCTGACAGCAAATCACTAATCCAATAGCACAATTCTGACGGTATACCATAAGCACGCAGTGTTATTAGAAGACGCTTCCAAAAATCTAGTAATACGGAACGTCTTTGATATCCCTTGTCTATGGCACTCATCACCGCATGTGAGTAAAGAGTTCGCTGTGTTTCACAAGAACTTAAAATAATTTATTCATTGTTTTAATTCCCTGCTACTTTACAGTGCGTGCAATGTTAGGAAGGAAGGGAGCTTGGAGTTTACCGTCGCGTCGACAGCGTGGTCATTAGAGACGAAGCATATGCTTGGACAGTTTGGGTAAGGATGTAGAAGGAAATCGCCCTTTCAAAGAAACCATCCTGGAGGTATTTTGGGGATTTACGGAAAACCTAAATTTGGATGGCTGGAGGTGGATTTGAATCACCATTCCGAATGCGTTTCCAGTGTATTCGAGGTGCAATATTATTATCAACTTTTATTCATACACTCCTGGTCTTTAAAACTGATAAAACTGATACTCTACGAAGTTGACGTGCTACAGACGCGAAAGGTAACCGACAGGATGAAATGCTGTGATATACAAATCATTAGCTTTTCAGAGCATCCACACGAGGTTGACGCCGGTGGCGACACCTACAACCTGCTGACATGAAGAAAGTTTTCAACCGATTTCTCAAACACAAACAGCAGTTCACCGGCGTTGCCTGGTGAAACGTTGTTGTGACGAGAAATGCGTACCATCTCCTTTCCGTCTTTTTGTTAAAGGTCTGATTGTAGCCTATCGCGATTGTGGTTTATCGTATCGCGACTTTGCTACTCTCGTTGGTCGCGATCCAATGACTTAGCAAAATACAGAATCTGTAGGTTCAGGAGAGCAATACGGAACGGCATGCTGGATCCCAACGGCCTCGTCTTACTAGCAGTCGAGATGACAGGCATCTTACCCGCATGGCTATAACGCATCGTGCAGATACGTCTCGATCCCTGAGTCAACAGATGGGGACGTTTGCAAGATAACAACCATCTGCACGAACAGTTCGACGACGCTTGCAGCAGCAGGGACTATCAGCTAGGAGACCATGGCTGTGGTTACCCTTGACACTGCATCACAGACAGGAGCGTCTGCGTTGGTGTACGCAACGACGAACCTGGGTGCAGGAATAGCAAAACGTAATTTTTTCGGATGAATCGAGGTTCTGTTTACAGCATCATGATGGTCGCATCCGTGTTTGGCGACATCGCGGTGAACGCACATTCGAAGCGTGTATTCGTCATCGCCATACTGGCGTATCACCCGGTGTGATGGTATGGGCAACCATTGGTTAGGCGTCTCGGTCACCTCTTGTTCGCATCGGCGGCACTTTGAACAGTGTCCGTTACATTTCAGATGTGTTACGAATTGTGGCTCTTCCCCTCATTCCATCCCTGCGAAACCCGTAATTTCGGCAGGATAGTGCACGACCGCCTTTCTGGATACGGAAAATGTTGGATTGCTGCCCTGACCAATACATTCTCCAGATCTCTCACTAGTTGAAAAGGTCTGGTCGATGGTGGCCAAGCTACTGGCTAGTAAAATTACGCAAGTTTGTACTGTTGATAAACTGTGGTATCGTGTTGAAGCTGCAAGGGCATCTGAACCTGTAGACGCCATCCAAGCTCTGTTTGACTCAATGACCAGGCGTATCAAGGCAGTTATTATGGCAAGAGGTGCTTGTTCTGGGTACTGATTTCTCAGGATCTATGCACCCAAATTGCGTGAAAATATACTCATATGTCAGTTCTAGTATAATATATTTGTCCAATAAGTACCCGTTTATCATTTGCATTTCTTCTTGGTGTAGCAATTTTAATGGCCAGTAGTGTATGTACTTGCATCTGTCATTTCTCAACTTTACTTACCTATCTGTGACTGATCGGAATAGATTAGAGAAATAGGAAATGTTGATATAGCATCTGTGTAGTAAGCAGATGCTCATTCGAACCACAGTCTGGATAAGAATTTTCTATCGCCTCATGTGATACAATTCAGTGGAAAGCTAAGAAGGTATGGCGTCTCATAGACCCTTGATTGTATTTCGTATGTCTGCATTTGTGTTTTGTTTTGTCTTAAAATCTACATCTAGATACATACTCCGCAATTCACCGTAAGGTGCGTGACGGTGGGTACACTGTACCACTACTAGGCATTTCCTTTCCATATTCCACTCCCAAATAGAACGAGGAAAAAAAGAATGCCTATATGCCTCTGTACGAGCCCTAACTTCTCTTATCTTGTCTTTGTGATCACCACGCGAAATGTAAGTAGGCGGCAGCAAGATCGTAATACACTCAGCTTCAGATTCCGGCCCTCTAAATTTCCTCCACAGAATTTCACGAAAAGTACGTCGTCTTTCCTCCAGCGATCCCCAATTGATTTGCCGCAGCATTTCCGTGACACTCGCGCATTGGTCGAACCTACCAGTAACAAACGTAACTGCTCGCCTCTGAACGGCTTATATGTCTTCCTTTAAACTGATTTGCTGCGGGTCCCAAACACTTGAGCAATTCTCAAGACGTGGTCGTACAAGCGTTTTATACGTGGTTCCTTTACAGGTGAAGTACATATTCCCAAAATTCTCCCAATAAACGGAAGTCGGCTGTCCGCCTCACTCACAACTGTTCTTGCATGTTCGTTCATTTAATATCGCTCTGCAATATTACGCCTAGATATTTGAACGACGCGACAACATCAAGAAGCTGTCGGGCCCGGTCGTCTTGGGGTAAGGTGCTCGACTGGAAACCGAAGGGTCGCGGGTTCGAAACCCGGTCGGACCTCGGATTTTTTCAGTCCGCACTTTAACCCATCCTTCACCTCTCAACGATGTAAGGAGTCGCCAGAAACGACACGTGGTTCGGATTCCACGTGAAGCTGTAGGTCCTCTTTCTCCGGTTGGATAACTGGGGTAGGGACACGCAAGTCACCGAAGTGGCGTCCAGTTGAAAGACTTGCACCAATGAGCCACACGAAATTATAATTATTATGAAGAAGCTCACTCTAATGCTGTATTCGAACATTATGGGATTGGTTTTCCTACTCATGTGCATCACCTTACATTTTTCTACATTGAGAGCTAGCTGGCATTCTTTGCATCAACTAGAAATTTTGTCTCAGTCATCCTGTATGCTATTAGAGTCAGTTTAAGACGACACCCTCCGATACACCACAGCATCATCAGCAAACAGCCGCAAATTACAAGTTACTCTGTCCATCAGATCATTTATATAGATAAAAAATAATAGCGGTCCTATGACACTTCCCTGACGATACGCTCGTCTCTGATTAACACTCGCCGTCGAGAACAAAGTACAGCGTTCTGTGCTAGAGCTGTAGTTATCCGTTCAGAGGAGAATACAGGCCGCTTTGAACGCCTCTGGCTTTGCCAGCGAGCGCGTTAGGCGGGTTATGGCGGAGTGTTGGGTGTGTTTGCATACTGGTGGCACGCCTGCAGGTGAGAGCGAGCCCTCCGCCTAGCAGAGCCGGAGGCGGCGTTGTCCGGCTTATTGCGTGTCGCGGGCAAACAGCCCAGCCGGGCTCTCATAAAAGCCGGCGACGCCCCAGGCCAGGTCCGGCCTCTGCAAACACACGGGCCGACTGCTGCCTGCTGCAGTGCCCTAGGCTACTGGGCGCCACCCCACGCTCTCCACGTGACCCACATATCCTTCAAGTCCTGCCTTCTGGATATCAGATACCCGGCAAAAGCAGAAAGAACTCGGCAAAAGAAGAGCGGCATTTCATCACCTACTTTCAGACTCGAGATGGGTAATCCGCTCCTGAACTGACTCCCAGAGCCAGATACTTATAAGGAGTGAGTCATGGATGGATCTGAAGAAAGAGTGGTAGCTCATCTCATCCAAAAAGTCTCTCTGGTGACAGCAAATGAGCTGCATCAACACCCCATGCCTCGTGCTTAGAAAGTTTGTGGAAGTATAAAACTGCAAAAGAAACAATAAAAAAATTTAAAAAAGTGAGCACCTAAACACGTGCAAAGCCACCGCGCTGTGAGACGAGAATCGGTGAGTCGAGAGTCGGTGAGTCGCGTAAGCAATAGGATTCGCTGATCGTGCCATTCTCGAATCTTGCTGGCTCGCCGCTGCGCTGGACACCGGCGATCGGATCGTCAACTGATTCACCGGTTCGGTCTCTCCCCACCACTCTCCCGATTCCGGTCGCCTGCTGAGCCACCTGATGGCGTGCGACTCACTGTTCCCCCCACTCTTCTGGCCAACCGCATGGCACGGAACTCCACACTTCAATCTGTTCTCTCAACTCCTGGCGTTCTGATAGAGCTTGCAGCTCGCTTACAGAAGCGATCATCTGAAGCAACAGAAACCGTCTTATAGACATTCCAAATAGTATTCAAGATGAAACGTATTTATTTAATGAGTCTTAAATGAGGGAAACTCCATTGCACGACGATTTGGTTTGGATTTATCACATCTACCGTTATCGGACCGTTTTTCTTCGTGGAATTGCGTGATTCTCGTTCTGTAACTGCTACTGTGACGGGTGAGAGGTACGCCGATATGTTACACAATCGCATCATCCCCAACCTGGCTGATAAACACCTGCTGGAACGTGCGATTTTTATGCATCATGGCGCTCCACCCCATATTTCCAGACGCGTGAAAGCTCTCTTGCGTGGTCGTTTGGTGATGATCGTGTGATCTGCCGCTACTTCCGTCATGCTTGGCCTCCCAGGTCCCCAGACCTCAGACCGTGCGATTATTGGCCTTGGGGTTACCTGATGTCGCAAGTGTATCGTGATCCGACGCCAATGCGTCACCATAACTCTGGTGACGAAAGAAAGAAAACAAAGTATTGCTAGACGCTTGAAAGATCACTTGCGCGTGTCGTTTCATGATCGGATCTTCTGAAGGCTTTTACAGTTAGATGAGTCTTTAACCCCTTCCGTCCTCATTAATTTTATACAAAGAATAAAACACATTCTTGCACTTTTTCATGTCTATAAGACACTATCTATTGTATATTTGAGCAAAATTAAAAAAATTCATACTTGGTTTCCAAAGTAAAAAAAGGGAAATAAATTAGACACTGGGTCTGGAAAGTAGTTAAGGATGTGAAATAAAAAGTCAACAGTTAAATATGTCACTCCATATTGATTGTGGAACTTATATCGCAAAGTGGATTTGTGCAGAATTCATAAATAATGCATGATATAATTTCAGCTACTATCATGTCTGACGCGCTCCGCAATGAGTCCGCCATGTTCACAGTTTTTCACTGTAGCACACTATTCTGTTGACGGATGGCAGCAAGAAGCACGAAACTAAAAGCTACAGATGTTTAGTAAAAAGACCACTGGTTCTCAAAGTAAAATCTTATAGTGATCTAAAATCAATAAAAAGTCGGTGTCCTATACATTGGACGCCAGGTCTGAAAGTGTTAATTTATACTTATAAGATATTTTATCAAATATGAAGTGTTTTTTTATGAAATTTCATTGCGCCAAAAACAAATAAGAAGGTAGGATGTTGACATAATGGAGGATTTGCAGATTCGCAAGACACGGTGCGCAGTGGCTCCATTGTCTTTGCTTCGGGGCCATTCGTGCGTAACCTCCAGAGCTCGAGTAGGTAGGAGCTGGCGTCTCTACCAGCTCCAACACCAGTGTTAAAAGCGGCGTTTCACATCGCCCCTCCTGCCGCGGGAGCGCCCATAATCTGCCTCTATGGGGTTCAGTAGAGAAACTGAACTTCATCCGCGCGTGCGCATTGCAACTCTGCGGCTACTGGCGCCTTCATTAAGCGGCCATGTTACGATTCGTATACGTGCTGTCTTCGCGAAGAAAAATGTTGCTCATGCTATAAAAATTCTTTGAATGTGCGTATAAAATGTTCTGATAGAAGAACGAAACGAATAGTGATAGTTTAGAATCACTTTTTATTTTATTTACTAACTTATTCTTCACGACAAGCTGAACCAGTGAACATAATCCACGCGTCGCCAAAGAAGCGGCCCTTGATATAGAGCCACGCCCATGGAGTTTCGATACATGCACCTCAGAAGGTTTATTATTTTCAAAATAAATTCCAAAAGCTTCGTGCGAGTTGTTTGAATTGTACCGTAGAAGGAAAGTCTACAAACAGCATGTATAGTTAAGATTGATGTTTATATTATTTGTAAGCTATTATCTTGAGGGTGTCTATCCAGTCACTACCTTTACCTGATCTTGCTTGTACTCTGTTTCTTTTTTACATATGCTTTAATCCAGTTGAGGATTGTTAGCGAAAGGTTTTTGCTTTGTCTGACACCAGAGTCAATTATCAAAAACCGATAGATCTCCTTTCTTAGGAACTTGATGACCAGGTCGCTGTTACACTCATGATGGCTCCATGATCTTAAGTATAATAAGATAAACTTCCATCGATGTCCACTTCGTGTAAAGTGTTGCAACAAAATTTAAGTTTTGATAATAATTGCAAAGATGACCTAAGTGTTCAATGTGAATATTAAGTTTTAAATATTTTAACTACTCTAAACTCTATACGTGAACGATTTTTTTTTTACAATTTTATTACTTGACGCTGTTGCCTGTGGCACTCATTTTAATTAACTGCGGCATTTAATTATTAAATACTGTTTATATTTGCCTTTTATGAAAAAGTATACCTACATTAATTATCATGATTAAAGTAAAATCAGTGGTCGTCACTAATAACAATTTGCCAACTTGCTTCATAAATTGTGCAAAGTGTTTAAAATGTTATCAGAATTAGAGGCCAAAAGTGTTTACAACTTACCGAAACTCCTTCAGGTTTGAAACAACATAGTGACAGGTGACATGCAAGTGACGCTGGCAGGTACTCTACCATTGCTGTTGATGGTGATATCTCAGGAAAGATTGATTGCGCTTACAAATCGCGGTATTACTCACAGATCCTGAGCAAGCGAAACAGCCTGCAGTAATCTGTGATAGTCTTGTTTACCACCGAACAGACGGAACACAATGTCAAAGGTTGCAATTTTCTTCAGAAATGTTATGGAATTTTACGTTTTCTGCAACCACTATCGGTGCTAACAGCTAAATAGTGAAACGAAACTAAAATCAATGGAATCGAAACAGTTTTAATAGTGGTGCAGAGCCGGCTTTTTATTCAATACAACAGTAAGGACTCACGAAGGAGAAGACCATCATACACGGTGAGCGAGCGGAAGGCATCGCGGTGTTTAACTGTACGAATAATGAATAATTACTGTAGCCACAATCGGCAACTGTTTACTGACCATGTAGCCACGTTCTGTAATAACGATTAAAAAGCTGAAGTCGCCACGATCTGGAGCTTAACGATTCTGGATAACTATAAATACGAGGGTTGGAACTTCAATAGTGGAAATACTGTTGCGGAGACACTAAGCAACTGAATGAACTATTTTCGTTGATAGCACACGTTGTCGAAATACCTACCATTCCTCCGAACAAATGCACTCGCCGTCTCACGTCATAGGCGTGCGCACAATCGAAGAAAACACAGTCACTTGTCAGCGAGCGACGTAACGTAACGGTGTTACTATGTTTTCGAAACATCAACAACAGAGTAGGATGAAGATTGAATGGGCTGAGGTTGTACAGCACGACAGGGTTATCAAGGACATCATGATGGCGCGTTGGGTAAAAGCCTTCACTGAGGTCGGGAAACTGTGACAGACGTGCATGGGATAGGTCGTACTAGCGCCTCTGAAGAAGAAGAAGAAGAAGAAGAAGAAGTGCGTATTGGTGCCGCGTTAGTGGACAGTGATCGGCGACAAATGATTCTTGAGCTCGTCCACAAACCGGAATGGCACATACGACTGTGCTTTGCATCCTGAAGGAACGCCAGGGCATGCGAAAAATTGCGTCACGATGGGTTCCGTTTGAATTGACGGAAATGCAGGAACGGATGTGTTACGATGCTGCTCAGGCGCACTTGGAACGCTATGAGCGTGAAGGAGAGGTTTTCTTACGTCGTATCGTAAAAGTGCATGAGACATGGTGCACATCGTACTTCCTGAGCAATTCACTCATCACTTTGCACGACAATATGCGGGCGCATACAGCGCAAGCTGTGGATGCTCTGTTCGCCCGATGGGATTAGGAAATACTACACCATTCACCATCCTCCCCGGACTAAGGTCCTTGTGACTTTGATTTGATTTCGAAGATGAGGTAACCACTTTGTGGCTTTCGCTTCAGAACTGCTCCAGAGACTCGACAGCTGTAGACCGCTCCATTCGCACCATCAACAGAACAGGCTCTTCTAACGGTACACTACACCTTTCACGTCGCTGGCAACGGGTTCTGCACAACGCTAGTGACTACTTCGAAGGACAGTAACACGTGAAAACATATAAGGCTTTTGTATCGGTTGTGAATAAGTAGTTGCCACTATTTAAGCTCCAACCCTCGTAGAATACAAACTGCCGGAAAAATTGTTCGCTTGTAAACACCATGTCAGTTTTGATACAGTGACGTCAGAAGCACTTCGGGGATTGTTGACGTATTAAAACTGGTTTCAACGTCGTCTGCCAACAGATAGTGCAGCAACATATCTGGTAATGTTTCAGTGTGATACGAACGTGCGAAGCAAAAAGGCACCATACCACGGAGACTCATTCGCGCTTACTACAACTAAGTGATATATTTTAAAAAGGGGCCAAAGTGTGGGCTTCCGAGGGAGGACTCGAACCTCCGATGGCGAGCAGCGCCGCATTCCACAGCTACACGCTTTGGAACGCTCGGCAATTCCACCGCAGCGATATTTTTCACATCAGCAACGTTGCCAGAGGTGAAGAAAGTGGAAAGTGACAGATAAAAATCGTAGGACCCCGAGGTATGACTACAACCCAGTAGTATGTAGGATTCATACTTAAACCTAGACCAAAAATGTAATGTTCAGAAAGACAGCTTATCACATATTGCCCAGAAATAATATCGCTGAATGCGCTTTACGTTGTATACAATGAATCCTTGCCTAGTGATTAAACTTTGGTTACTTTGTGATAGAACATTCCCTGAAATTAATAATGAATATAGATGTTTTACCGCCCCACTGATATCAGAGATTAAGTTTGGGGGAAATAAAGGGGAAAATAAAAATTGTATGCACGATTGGATGCGTTTAGAAACGCCGGCCGCGATGGCCGAGCCGGCTGAGGCGCGTCAGTCACGGTCTGCACGGCCACTATGGTCGGGGGTTTGAATCCCCCCTCGGGCATGGATATTTGTGCCGTCCTAGTTCGTAAGTAGTTTGTAAGTTTAGGGACTGATGACCCCGTAGTGAAGTCCCATAAGCTTTACAAACATTTGAACATTTGAACGTTTAGAAAACATATGTTGCAATATCAATGGAAGAGGCACTGCTTGAATACTGGTCACCGGTGTGGGATCGGTAACAGGTGGGGTTGATAGAGGAAGTAGAGAAGATCCAACGGAGGGCAGCGCGCTTCGTTACAGAATCATTTAGTAATCGTGAAAGCGGTGCGGAGATGAACTCCAGTAGAAGACTGCAGGAAAGACGCTCTGTCGCTCGTTACGGGAGCATACCTTGACCGAGGACTCCAGCAATATATTGTTCCCTCCTATGTATAACTCGCGAAGACATCATGAGGATAAAATCAGAGAGAGTAGAGCCCACACAGAGGCATACCGACAATCTTTCTTTCCGCGAATAATCGGAGAACCGATAGTGGTACTCAGGCTGCCCTCCACCAAACACCGTCGGGTGGCTTTCGGTGTATGGATGTAGATGTAGACCTACATTTACTTGTAAGGGGACTGAGAAACTGTCCATATAGCTGGTTGAACCTTGGAGCACATTTACAAAATCCTCACGTCTGGCAGAGGTGTTGGCGAGGGTCCTAGCTGTCCATCCAGTTCACGTGATGTGTCAGTGTGTGACTACTATGCGTGGGGAGCCCCCAAGTCTAACGTGTGATGCAACAACACTCGTAGTCGTCAAGAACTGCAGCAGAATATTTCTGATGAAATGACAGCCTTGTCAGCTGTCCATCTTCAATGGGCATTTAGCAACTTGCTGAAGAGGACCCAAAAGTTCCAAGGGGAGAATAGCGGTTACTTTCAACATTTTTACTGTACAGTAAGGCCCTTCTTCTGCTGTGTTTCTTTGTGTCCTGCAACTCTGTTCTCCCGAGCACTTTCATTGCCCCACCCTTAAAAAATGGTTTCTCTCGCCGTCTTTTGTTTCATGTTAGCATCTCCCACAAACCTGGAGCACTAATTAACTGTAGCGTGAGCTATATTATATTCGATAGTTACTATTTCTTTATTACTATCTTAGATTAAAAAGATGTTCGCTTTTTTCTGTTTTATTCTGAACGATTTCTTTTATCTACAAAGTTTGTTGCGTTGGGGTAATGTAATATTTAATATATCGGTTTTCTCTTCATTTCTGTTCTCTCAGAGAGTTAAAGATCCTATACAGGCTTTTCAGTTAACCAAGTTTACAGCCAATAATTCTTAATACTAAAGTAAGAATCTTGGCCTGTGTACTTAACTCAGTTATGATTAACTGATATACAGCCATCTTAAAAGGTCAGTGCAACGCGAAAATTAATTATCCTTCTATTCCTCTTTTTCTTGTTGGAAATTTCTTTTATATTTCTTGAGACGTGGTAAGAAACGTTAAAAGAAGGAAATGAAAGGGGCGAGACTTACATTTGCAATGCTGAGAGTTTCTTTTTATTGCTTAAAATTTCTCTCTTATTATTCACAACGCTGCGTAAAGGTACACAAATTGTTCACCGAAGGTAATATAAGCCCTGCGTGCGCTGAAGAAACAACTACTTGAGCCTTTTGTTAAAAGTAAATTTTAACGAAATTCTGCTTCGACGGGTAGCGGCTACTGCAGGTTAATCACAGTAAGGCGATATAAGTTCCTTCCGTAGTCGTAAATTAAAGGTTCCAGAATAATTTCCATTCTCACTTGAATACTGCCAAAACAGCAGTATTCTTGACCCTTAGACTGTACTCATTATAAGGCAGTCCACAGTCTACCGGGTTCCATCAGAATGGCTTTTGGATCGACACTTTTCAAACTCAGTGCGAATTAATACGCAATCGAAAGCACTCATTTTCTCATAGGATTTCTGTCAGAATTCGGTTCATTCCGAAATGGAATTAATGCAGCAGTTAATCCACTCAAATCAATAATGTAATCAAATTAGCATTACAAAAATTCATTTTTGTGACCTTCATACACCAATAATTCTAGGGATGTTTATATCGTGACAAATGTTAAGTCACCGAGCGCTGATATAAAGAATTTATTCCGTGTAAGCGTTCGCATAAAAATGTAACATTCATATTTGGATACAAAATCCAGCTTTAGGTTCAGCCGGTCACCACTGTTTAATGGTGCGCATAATTTTAAACCTACTTTCACCAAAATTCAAAATACATTAATTAAATAATACGCTAGGTTGTATAAAAGTATGATTGCTAAATTCTTTATTCAAACCGAGTAGTATCTAGGATGTATATCTTAAACAATACTGTATACAATTTCGACAAAGACAGCTTACCAAGTATTGCTCATAAATACGTCATATTGGTGGTCTCCAAAGATACGTAAACGTGCTAAATGACTCCTGCAGAAGATTTGGTTTAGTCATAAGCATCCCCAAGACGCAAGTCCTTCAACAACCACGTAAGGGTTCCAGTACAGACGACTGCAGTATTAACTTGAACAATAAACTTTTGGAAAACGTGTCACACTTTAAATATCTAGATAGCCAAATTAGAAGCGACAGTAGGCTGACGATAGAAATTACAGCTCGTATAGGCAATGCAGCCTCTTTTTTCGGTAAACTGAATCGTCGAGTATGGAAATCACATGATCTCAGACTACTAACTAAAATTGCGGTCTACAAAGCAATAATATTACCAACATTACTCTACGTCTCGGAAAACTGGTGCTGTTATAAATCTTGACATTAGGAGGGTAGACACCTTTCATCATTCCTCACTGAGATCAATTTTTCGCATAAAAGTGGAAGACCGTGTTCCAAACATGGAGATATTGCGTCGCGTGGAAGTGCCTGGCACTGAAGCTCTCTTAATGAAATACCAACTGAGATGGAGTGACCATATCATACGCATAACAGACAGTAGACTTCCAAAAGCGGTGTTCTGCTCAGAGCCCTCATGTGGAAGCGACGGCAAGGTGGCCAATACCTGCGGTATAAAGACAACATCAAACGCCACCTTACAGCCTGTGGCATTCCGAGCTAGTGTTGGGAGGCGCCTGAATCTCACCGATCCGAGTGGCGCTCAACTGTACACGAGAGTGTGGAATATTTCGAGCATATCCGCCTAATGAACCTGGACGATAAACGAGAGCTTCGCAAATCTAACCTCAAGCCTAATTACATCTATAATTACAACTCCACTGGGTATCTGTATTGCACTTGGTTCGACCGGATCTTCAAAGCAAGCTCGGTTTTGAAAGTCACATCCGAGCCCACCACAATACGGACTAAACGATTGACGGGATCGCTGTCGCCGGACACGGCAAGAAGGACATCATCATAATCATCGTCGTCTTATTGGTGAATTCGCTGTACGTTGTATAAAGGAAGCCTAACAACTAATTCTGTCCCGCTCATACGACAATACAACTAACCCTCCAAGTACAGTAGTAAAAACTAGATTCCTAACAATTTTTATGATCATGGATATTGAACATATTATATATACTCTTTCAGACATTTCCGTAAGAGAAGACACCAGTTGTTGACACCAGCAGTCGTAAGTTTACAAATTCCAAATATTCAGTTACGTTGATCGTTGAGCCCTTTGCTCAGTTTTTATTTTATTTTACCTGAGAGATCATCCATAATATCGTACAATGTCACTCTTCATGCCATTGAAGTTTAAGTTGCGCGCATCCCCACTTAGGAATAATTGCTATTAGAGTTGGGCAAACTAGATCATCATTGGGAGCCAGTAACCTGATGATTGTTTGAGTAGTTTGTTTATAAAAGCTGAACTATAATTTTAGATGTAAAAAAAGTAAATACGGTAGTATTGCAGTGTGCATCTTTCGAAAAGAAATCTATTTTCCTACTCGCCCGATATCACGAACAACATTTTTTTAATTGATTTTTTTTATTTTTACGCAATACGTCTAGTAAGTAGTAACTCAAATTTTAAGGACGCTTACTGAGGAAACATGGTTTGAGACCATCTCCAAGATCAAAGACATGTTATGGCCTATGAAGGACTGCATAGGTGTTCATGCTCCAGGAGTTAATAGTGTTGCCTGTGAGTGTGGAAGTGTTTATATTGGTCAGACAATTCGAACTCTTGCTGAGCGTTGTTCAGAGCACACGCGACAAATGAAAGAAAGAGAATTTGGTAAGTCAGCCGTGGCAGAACATTGTCCAACATCGGGCATAAAATACGAAAAAGTGTTCAAATGTTTGTAGAGCGTAGCAGGGCGTAGGGGCGAGTTTGTATGTGGAACGGAAGCGGAGGTCTGGTGCTTCTAAGGAATCGGGAGCACCAGGTTCAAATGTGGCGCCGGCTACACAAGCCTCGTGACGTCACAAGATACCGCAGCGCACAGCCAATATCGGCAGTCAGTTTTACTCCTGATGACGGTGGCGGAGCTTGCCATCGAAAGCTCGAGGGTTTTATTTGACATGACGCGGTTTGTACACCGAGAACATTTTATAGAAGTTTCCGTACATCCAGTGGCGAACTAAGAGAGGGAGAGGCGGACCACCCTGGGCCTCTCCTCTAGTGAGGCCTCCAAATACCTCAAAAGCGTGATTTCTTTATGTTATTATTATTATTATTTTTATTTGCACTCTTGGCGCCTCGTTGTGTGACCTCCAAATCTCAACATAAGTTACTTTTTTATAATAATTATGTATTTCAAAGTGGAGGGAGGGCCTCATTTTCTTCTGCCACCACCCGGGCTTCCGACAGCCATAGTTGGCCACTGCTTGTATCTCCTCCATGTTCGAGCAACATCCCCTTTTATCACTTCAAAACGTTTGGAAACTTCCAACGATGAGATTTCCTCCTGATGCAAAATAACAATGCGGCTACGATAAAAATTCGTAATTGACTTTCTAGGCAAGGAAGGACTACACACAACACAAATAGTATACTTCCTTCCTGGTCTTATGACTACAACTGATGGTCTGTCTTACCCACTCCATTGCATTGGCACTGCTCATGCGAGGTTATTTGCATGTTTTTGAGGGTTGAGTGACATGTGCGGACAATATAAGCAACTGTGTTGTTGATACAATACACACATTCAGCGTAATTCAGTAATGTTTTCGATGTGTGTAAAAGAACAGATCTACTTCAGACCAAATATTCACCCTGCGTCAAAATTTGAAGAAACAATGTGAATATAATAAACAGGTTCGTAACCTATTCATACATTTTACAAAAACAAGTGATTCAGTATTACGAACAAAATTGGACAGAATTCTTTTGGAACTTGGACTACCAAAGAAGTATGTTAGGTTTATAGAAGCGAGTTTCAAAAACACAAAATGGAGTACGGGTGAGGAAATTGGAGTCATAAGAATTGGAAATAATGAACGGACTTACATATGGAGTTGCCGGGTCACCGCTACTTTTTAATTTATTCGTAGAATATAGTGTGCGAATGACAGCAGATAATTCAGAGGGAGTGGAGTTAAATGGAAATTTTTAAGATTTTTGGGTATGCAGATGATCTAAACATCATTAGCGAAAGGAAAGAATCTGAAACAGCAAATGCGAATACGTTATCAAGGCTAGTGAAGACATAGGTCTGAGGATAAGTGAAGAGAAAACGAAGTACTTCGTTACTACTAGAATGCCAACAGCAATAGATATTAAGAGTTAATGAGATGCAGTTTGAAAAAGTGAACGCGTTTAAGTATTTAGTTGTGGATATTGCATCTGGAAATCAGATTGAATTTACCTGAGGAAGAGATTACGGGCTAGAAATGAAACTTATATGTTTAAATAAAATAACTATAAAATAAAACATTATGGTCGGTATCGGAGACTGTAACTAACGTGTGTGAGTGTGCAGGGTTTGTGCAGATGCAACAGTACCTATCTACGTTGGTGCACCTAGCTGTGGAGTGCGCGATTGCACGCCGTGCAGGTTCGAGTCCTCCCTGTGGCATGGGTGTGTGTGTTTGTCCGTAGGTTAGTTTACCTATGTTTAAGTAATTTGTAGGCTACGGACTGATGACCATGCAGTTTGGTCCGATATATTTACAGGCATTTGAATATTTTTACATTGGTGCAGCACTGTAAATGTAAAAATTTATCTGAATGTCTGAACATCAAGTAAGAGTCAATATTATAATTAATCAACCTGGCATCGATTGCTTGCAATGAGTATGGCCCTGTTAATGCGCTCAACTATTGAGAACACGAGTCTGGTTAAACAATGAATGACAAGTCCGGTTGTAGCTCAAGTTCTGATTCGTTAAATCAGACAGATAAATTATTCATTAATTAAATTAAATACTGATCAATGGTAAACACAGATTTGATATCCAAAATTAAATGTGACCATGGATGGAGTGATAGACAATGTCAAATAGTGACTGATGGTAGCGAAATGACGTAACGGTTTGGTACAATAAAAACACTAATGTTGACAATATGTCTGTTAATTAAAGATTAAAATTTAACTTACTACTGTAACACAGTAGTAGTATTGTGACTACTTCTCACTGAATAGATTACTCTCATCACGGTTATTGTCTAGAAATTTAGAAGTCAGAATGTACGAAACTATTATTCTTCCAGTTCTACTGTATGGGTGTGAGACTTGGTCTCTCACTTTTCAAAATGAAAGTCGTTTCGAGCAGTTGAAAACAAAATTTTGAGAAAAATTTTCGGAGCAAAAAGGGATGATATTAGTGGGGAGTGGCGAAAACTGCATAACGAACATGTTCACAAACTCTATTAAAGCCCTAACCTCGCATTCGGCAGGATTGTTGTTGAAATCCACCTCCGGTCAACCAGATTTAGGTTCAAATATGTTCAAATATTTGTATAGTCTATGGGACTTAACTACGGGGTCATCAGTCCCTAAACTTACAAACTACTTATGAACTACTTACGAACTAGGACGGCACAAATATCCATGCCCGAGGGGGGATTCGAACCCCCGACCGTAATGGCCGTGCAGACCGTGACTGGAGCGCCTCAGTCCCCTCGGCCACCGCGGCCGGCAGATTTAGGTTTCCCGTGATTTTCCTAAATCACTCCAGCAAATGCCGGGACGGTTCCTTTCAAAGGGCACGGCCGATTTCCTCCCACATCCTTACCCAAAAATCCGAGCTTAAGCTCCGTGTCTAAAGACCACACGTGCTGGCCGCAGTGGCCGAGCGGTCTGCGGCGTGCCAGTCACGGTCTGCACGGCCGCTACGGTCGGGGGTTAGAATCCGCCCACGGGCATGGATGTTTGTGCCGTCTTTTGTATAAGCTAGTTCATAAGTAACTTCCTGGCAGATTAAAATTGTGTGCCGGAACCGGGACTCGAACCTGGGACGTTTGCCTTTCGCGGCCAAACGCACTGCCGACTGTGCTATCCCGACACGACTCACGATGCCGCCTCACAACTTTACTTCTGGAAACATCCCTTAGGCTGTGGCTAAGCCATGTCTCCACCATACCCTTTCTTCCAGGAGTGCTAGTCTTGCATGGTTCGCAGGAGAGCTTCTGTGAAGTTTGGAAAGTAGGAGGCGAGGTACTGGCGGAAGTTGTGAGGCGGCTTCGTGAGTCGTGTCGGGATAGCTCAGTCGGTAGAGCGCTTGCCCGTGAAAGGCAAAGGTCCCAGGTTCGGGTCCCGGTTCCGGCACGCATTTTAATCTTCCTGGAAGTTTCATATCAGCGCAACATTCCGCTGCAGAGTGAAAGTTTCATTCTAGTTCATAAGTAGTTTGTAGGTTTAGGGACTGAAGCCCACGTAGTTAAGTCTCATAAGCTCTAAAAACATTTGAATATTTACAATCACCGCGCTGTCGACGGGACGTAAAACTCGAAGCCTCCTCTCAAGCCCTAACGTAATCAGTGTTATTAAATCACGTAGGCTGCAATGTGCGGGTCACGTAGCTCGAATGGATGAAGGCAGGCCAGCGCACAGAGTATTGATGGAGCACTTAAAGGGAAAACGTCCTGTGGGGAGACCGAGGCGTAGATGGGAGGACAATGTGAAGGCCGATTTGAGGAGCCTAGGTACTGAAGGCAACTGGAAGCAAAAAACGCAGGACAGGTACAGATGGGGAAAACATGTTGCTGCGGTAATGGACTTTTAAGTCCGGTGTGACCAATGAATAAGTAAGTAAGTAGAAGACGTTATCAAGTCGGTAGAAGATAGTCCTTCCACAAACACACGTAGAATTTCTCTACGTATCACTAGGAATGAAGGAAACTTGTAGTTTAACGCTCCGTCGACAGCGTCGTCATTAGAGACAGTACGTATCAGTACTCCAGATACAAGAATATGGCGGACATTGCGTATGTTCCTTTTTCATCCTGCTCATTTAGAGCTCATTCAACTCCTTCGAGCAGGATACGAAGATAAACAATGGGAATTTTGTCTTTGGATACTTGAAATTACCAAGTAATCCCATTTTTTACTCATCACCGACAAAGTCACTTTCAATCTCTACCGGGGTATTACACTCGTAATTCCCATTAGTTGTCCGAAGAAAACCCGCATGCCACTCTAGAGACACATTTTCATTAACGCTACTCTGTAAAATGTGTGGTTCAATCTGACAGACAATTGATACTAAATGTTCAAATGTTTGTATAGTTTATGGGACTTAACTACGGGGTCATCAATCCCTAAACTTACAAACTTCTTATGAACTAGCTAATACTAAGGACGTTACAAATATCCATGCCCGAGGGGGGATTCGAACCTCCGACCGTAGTGGCCGTGCAGACCGTCACTGTAGCGCCTCAGTCCCCTCGGCCACTGCGGCCGGCAATTGATACTACTTGTTGTGTTACAGCATCGTCGTACATGACCCTGATATCTACACTTTCTTGGAAATGAATTTGCAACATTACTGTAAGTGGTTCCCTTGACTACACCAATGCGTATTTTCTTCCGGTATGACTTTTCCGCATTTTAGTCGTGATCTGAGACATCATCAAAACCTAACTTCGCCCGGAAGATAGATCGGTAGATGTAGGCACCTTTCTTGAACGCCATGGTCTCCGGAGATTACCTCTTTGGATCTTTTCCGTTCTGGATGTTTGAAAAGCGAAGTAAGTAAAAAACCGATTTGAACGTACGGATTATAAATAATGCAGGTCTCAAAAAGAAAGACATGTGGTGTTATCAAGAAAAGTCACAAGTGCTACGTAGTTGTGGTGGTATTTCTGAAAATCAGTTTGGACGTCTTCATTTTACATTTTTTTTATGTTATGTACGAATAGCTGTATTTCTGTACAGAAGAAAAATTGAACACGTGTTATAGGGCATTATTTTTCTTGCAGTCCGTCTATATGCGTACTACTATCTCCCAAGATATTTACTACTCTTCCTCAGAAACTTCCTGTAGACTGTAAAAAGCTACAGAAGGGCATACGTTCTAAACGATATACAAATGTTCAGTTGTCCGAGCTAAAACAAAAACCTTTCACCTCTTGAAACTAGCACAGATAGGAACCGAGCACGACGACCACAAATATCGGAATGCTGCCGTCGACAATTCCAAACATACTCATTCCAACCCTACAGCGCCAGAATGATTCACTAAAAGCATATAACGGCGAGATAATTAATTCCTTTAAAGAAAGACGCATACTCTGATCTCCTTATGCACGAGAACCTAGATTAATTTCTGTGTGGCAGAGCATGGACCGACTTTTTCCCAAGTGAGAAAAAAATTACACGGAAAATGTTTTCTGGAAACACATTACCGATGATTGTGCGGTTTTACAGACATGTTTATGAACGAAATAGAGACCAATTACGCTGAGAAAATTAAGAATGACTTCCTGGAAGAAAAAAGAGAAGTAAGTGCGGGAAACAAATGAGAGAGAATGCCGGTCACGCATTACTGTCGTGAAACCTAAGCTGGGAACAGACGTCGTGGAATGGAATACTACCGAGTAATTATATACGGCATTTTTCAGGTATGAAAATTTCTGAGTAAAGAGACGTAATCAGGTAATTATGCGAGGAGAATTCGGAATGAAAAGGAAATTCCGAGAAATACTCTCTGTGAGCATTTTTAGAGTTTAAAAAATTCTTCTTGTCTGGATCAAGTGCGAAAGAATTTGAAGAAATTTCTGCTCTCTCTCTCTCTCTTTAGCAGATGCTGAGTAAAAATAAAATAAAATAATAAAAATTCAAGTGGGAGAGCAAAAAATAAGCTCGTCAAAGACTTCAAATAACTTGGAGATTGGATCAGCGGAATGCTCTCCAGGAAAATCGAAAGACTTCATAAGAACTAAGGTTAATATCGAGAAAACAGAAGTGATATCTGGCGTTCCCCAGGCAGGTGTGATAGGTCCCCTACTTTTCGTTATCTTTACAAACAATAGAAAATATCATAGGGAATGCGAAGAAAAGGCGACGTTTAACTGGAAGAATGCTTTGAAGATGGCAACAGTTCTACTAAAAAAAACTACCTTAACTACACTTGTCCGTCCTATTTTGGAGTATTACTTCGAATTGTGGGGTCCTCACCAAGTGGGACTCACGGAGGACAGAGAGAAAGTTCAGAGAAGGGCACAACGTAGAGTGTGTCATGGAAATGATGCACGAGTTGCGGTGAAAATCATTAAAAGGAAGGCGTTTTTCGTTCCGGCGAGATCTATTTGCGAAACTTCATTCACCATCCTTCTCCTCCGAATGTGAACACATTTTATAAGCACCCATCTTTATGGGGGGACATGATTAACATAATAAAATAAGAGAAATCAGATCGTAAACGAAAAGATTTAAGTGTTGCTTTTTCCCGCAAGGTAATAGAGAATGGAACGGTAGAGAAATATCAAATTTGATTTGCAGAGTATTAATGTAGACGTTAATGGAGATGTGGAAATGGTCTTTCAATTCGCGTAAAACAAGTATAACAAGAAGTTCATTTCATGGAATTTTATAACAAGGCATTGCAACACAATAATCAATCCGGAAGTCCTGTATTCAGCTGCAACACTGTACATCGCCAACCAGGGTCCATTTGAAAGGCTGAAGATCAAAGATAGAGAAATATCAAGAAAAATATCAACAAATGCACATAACAATGAAACGTTTTGTCAAACGACTGAAAAACTTTCGGACACATTGAAGAGAAGAAGGACTGATTTTAATGGCCACGTCCTCAAAACGAATCGAAACAGATTAAGCAAATAAATTGTCGACCTCTTCAGCAACATAAAAACGAAATCAAATTGGTTTGAAGGAAAAGGCAAAGATTTACAACAAATTCAAATCACAGAGTGTATGCCCGTACACAAAACTGCAAGAAATTTAACTTGAGACAAAAAACAGATGTTCGAAGCCAAAATCAAAACCACAAGAAAGATTCAGATCTCTGAAAGGAAAGCAAGATCTGAAAGAATGAAACAATAATGCGCCAGTAGGAAGGTACATAACATTAGAATGTAACTGATTTAACGTACTCTGCATTAGGGTGAAACGAGAAAAGAAGAATACGAAAAAAAAAGAAATAATAGAAAGGATGAAATATTTTTTCGAGAACCAGCTTTACGCTTGATGGCGTAAGTACATCTCCAACCGTGATGAAATTCAACGATCTCCACTCGTGATGAAATTCAATGATATGTTCTTCAAATTTTAACTGTTAACTGCGAGATTCTAAAGAAAAAACAGCGCTGAAAAAAAGAAACAGTCATGGGTTAAATTGTTCTATTATCATTCTAGGCATTAATGTGGCTTTACCTAAGTTGATATCGTGACAGTTGATACCTCTGAGACGGGTAGTTAAAAAGTGGAATATCTGGGTGCACGGATGTGAATTAGAACCACAAACCTTTCGAATGCAAATTCAATATGTTACTACCTCTCTCCGTACGCTCCAGATGGTCAAGTTGTGTTGCCTCGTGACGACTATATATGTATATTTTGTAGCTATGTGTAGATATTTCACGTGTTCAAATGAGAGGTGGGTGTTAGGGTTTTTTGATGTGCGTACTATTGCGAATTGAGGTAGTTTTTCTGTGAATAACTGAGTGAATCAGGAAGGAAGACAAGATTAATCAGTGAGTTACTTCTTCTTATCTGCTCGTCAGACACTGTCTTATTCATCGGCATGGCTCATGTATATGCAAGTTTTCCTGTTGTGTGTGTAGTTTTCTACTTTCATTATTCACTATAACGATTTGCCTGTCTTCTTTCATGTTGATCTGTTCATGTCCATGTTTAATCAAGGATTCTTCAGTTGTGTATTCGCTATTTTCATACATACGACTTGTTATATATATCTGGTTTTTAAACTTCTGCCAGTTAGTCTCAGATATACAGATTGCCATTCTTTGCATAGTAATTGATACTTCCTTCAGTGAAAATTGTCGTGTTTTCTGTGCTAGGTTGCGTCATTGTTCACGTTGTCATTGGTCCCTCAGTCTTCAGCTGTTTTTCTTCCAGGGTAGTAGAATTCCTGTCCCTCGCTTATTATGCATCCATAATGTAAATGTTAATTTCGCCCTTGATATCATTTCTGCCACACGTCGTTACCTTCATCTGACTTTCGTTGGCACTCAGCTTATAATCTGTGCCTATTCGGTATTTTATTCCTCTCAACCAATCATTTTATGTTCCTAATGTTCACGGAGGAGAATTTATCACTTAATTTGTCCGTGCAACAGATGTTAAAAATGGGCTTCCGAAAACCATTGCTTTTAAGTATTCCGGACTTAATTCTGTAAAAATAGAACTCTTCTTGGACCGCTTTCACAAAAACTCAGCTGTCCTAGTTATGATATCGCTAGCCTTGTAACCGCTCTTGTGTGTTGAGAAAGACTGCAACGTTAGGTATGGTTACTCGTAAACAAAACGGATTAAGAATCTAATAAGTACGCACCGAAATCTCGAAGCAAACTGCATAAATTCCATTGTCGTTGCAAAGAATTCCTATGTAAATGAAAAAGCGAAGGAATGTCGTTATAACTTAAATACGAATGAAACCCTTTCGAAAGACGCAAAGAAATGTCGTTATGTTTTTAATACACAAAGCAGTTCATTGTTAGATTTTATTTGTAGAGATAAGAGTGCGACGCTTAATTATGTCACTGACGTACGCTCACCAAAATACCTTTGTTACTGAGGCTCATATGTTGTACCTTTGGTAAATTACGAAACATGCAGCGTCTCCGTTCGTTCTCTGCTACACTACGCCTTACTTATAGCATACACTGAAAACTTCACTTTGGAGTATCTTTTCTTCTCCTGATCCAATTTTATTCAAATGAAGTTTATATATTGCTCCAAGGTACTCCCAATTTACGTGTAAAATCACGCAACAGATCATGTACTACTTTTGGACATTAGTCTGTACCGGTATTACTTTTGGACAAATGTTTAAATTACGATATGTTTACCGTCTTTGATCCGATTTTGATAATATGAAGGCAATATCTAAGCGCAAGATACGCTAACGTTCCCAGTGAAGCTTATATGAAAATTTATCTAGTAATTTTAAACATTAACTTGTGCAACAAACTTAAGTTCATAAATTTTTCCCCGTGATTCGATTTCTATGAAACGCAGCCTATAAAATGCCCTACAATATGCTCAAGTTACATACGAAAATAGAGTGCAAATTCATTAGGTACTTTTTCGGTGATAAAAAGTGTCTAATAGATGAACACAATGGATATTGAAAACACTTAAAATAATGTTTTATTTCTCTTTCATGATCGGATTTTGATGACATGATGACTATGTGTTGATCCAAACTTCGGTCAAGTTTCTTGTGAAAACCACGCGAAAATTCCTCTAGTTGCTTTGAAGATTGAATTGTACAACCACAGACGTAAATTTACCGTTTTATTATTAGCTTATATAACATTTATTCTGATTATTAACTTCAATGCTGGGCTTTTCTATTTACTGAACGTTTTGACCATCAACCTACTTTCATCTTCCATGATTTAATTCATTTCATTCAATTTAGTCCCGAATGCAAATGAAATGAATGTCGGCCGCGGCGGATTAGCCGCACGTACTGGAGCGCCGTGCTGCGGTGCGCGCGGCCGTCCGCCGTCGGGGGTTCGAATCCCCCCTCGGGCATGGATGTTTGTGTCGTCTTTAGTATAAGGTAGTTCATAAGTAGTTTGTAAGTTTAGAGACTGACAACCCCGTAGTTAAGTATATATATATATATATATATATATATATATATATATATATATATATATATATATAGGAAGGTATCAGATAGATTTTATAATGGTAAGACATAGATGCCGGAACCAGGTTTTAAACTGTAAATCATACCCAGGGGCAGATATAGACTCTGACCATAACTTGTTGTTATGAACTGTAGGCTGAAACTGAAGAAACTACAAAAAGGTAGGAAAATAATGAGATGGGACCTGGATAATTGAAGGAACCTGAGGTTCTTAAGAATTTCAGAGGGAGCTTTAGGCAGCAATTGACAGAAACAGGGGAAAATAAAACAGTAGAAGAGGAATGGGTAAAATTGAGAGATGAAATAGTGAAGGTAGCAGAGGACAAGATAGGTAGAAAGGCAAGACCTACAAAAAATCCTTGGATATCACAGGAGATACTAAATTTAATCGATGAAAGGAGAAAATATAAAAATGCAGTAAATGAAAGAGGCAAAATGGAGTACAGACGACTAAGAAATGAGATTGACAGGAAGTGCAAAATGGCTAAGCAGGAGTGGCTAGAAGGCAAATGCAAGGATGTAGAAGAATGTATAAATAGGCGAAAAATAGATACAGCCTACAGGAAAATAAAAGAAACATTTGGAGATAAGAAAAACAGATCTATGAATATCAAGGACACTGATGGAAAACCAGTTCTCAGCAAAGAAGGGAAAGCTGATAGGTGGAAACAGTATATAGAGGGGCTCTACAAAGGAAATGAACTCCGAGACAATATTGTAGGAAGGGAGGAGGATGTAGATGAAGATGAAATAGGAGATACTGTATTGAGAGAAGAATTTGACAGAGCCCTGAAAGACCTAAGTCGAAACAAGGCCCCTGGAGTAGATGATATTCCCTCAGAGCTACTGAAGTCTCTGGGAGAACCAGCCATGACAAACCTGTTTCACCTGGTGCGTAAGATGTATGAGACAGGCGAAGTACCCTCAGACTTTAAGAAAAATGTTATAATCCCCATTCCAAAGAAAGCAGGCGCAGACAGGTGTGAAAACTACAGAACCATCAGTCTAATAAGTCATGGTTACAAAATATTAACACGAATTATATACAGAAGGATGGAAACGGTGGTAGAAGCCGACCTCGGGGAAGATCAGTTTGGGTTCAGGAGAAATGTAGGAACACGGGAGGCAATACTCACGTTACGGCTTATCCTAGAAGATAGATTAAGAAAAGGGAAACCTACATTTCTAGCTTTTGTAGATTTGCAGAAGGCTTTTGACGATGTTGATTGGAATAAACTCTTTCAAGTTCTGAAGCAAGGAGGAGTAAAATATAGGGAACGTAAGGTTATTTACAAATTGTACAAAAACCAGACAGCGGTCATCAGAGTTGAAGGGCATGAAAGGTATGCAGTGGTTGGAAGGGAGTAAGACAGGGTTGTAGTCTTTCTCCATTGTTATTCAATTTGTACATTGAGCAAGCTATAAAGGAAAGCAAGGAGAAATTTGGTGAAGGAATTAAAGTTCAGGGTGAAGAATTAAAAACATTGCGTTTTGCCGACGACATTGTTATAATCTCAGAGACAGCAAAAGACCTGGAAGAGCAGTTGAAGGGAATGGACAGTGTGCTGAAAGGTGCATATAAGATGAACATTAACAAGAGCAAAACTAGGGTAATGGAATGCAGTGTAAGGAAATCAGGTGATGCTGAAGGAATTAGATTGGGAAACGAAGCAATAAAGGAGGTAGATGAGTTTTGTTACTTGAGCAGTAAAATAACAAATGATGGTCGCAGTACAGAGGATATAAAATGCAGAATGGCAATGGGTAGAAAAGCGTTCTTGAAAAAGAGAAATTTGTTAACATCGAATATTGATTTAAAACCTAAGGAAGTCCTTTCTGAAGGCATTTGTATGGAGTGTTGGCTTTTATGGGAGTGAGACATGGACGATAAACAGTGCGGACAGGAAGAGGATTGAGGCTTTTGAAATATGGTGCTACAGAAGAATGCTGAAGATTAGGTGGGTGGATCGCGTAACTAATGAGGAGGTACTGAATAGAATTGGGGAGAAAAGGAATTTCTGGCATACCTTGACTAAAAGAAGGGATAGATTGGTATGACACATTCTTAGACATCAAGGAATTGTGAATTTAGTGTTGGAGGGAAGTGTGTCGGGAAAAAATCGCAGGGGAAGACCCAGAGACAGATACAGTAAGCAGATTCAGACAGATGTAGGTTGCCGTTCTTATGTGGAGATGAAGAGGCTTGCTCAGGATAGGGTATTGTGGAGAGATGCATCAAACCAGTCTCCGGACTGAAGACCACAACAACAACATATACAAATAAATAAATAAAAAATTTAAAAAAAAATGAATGTCGCTCAAAAGGATGTAACAAAACTTTAATTTTGCTTTAACCACAGGAGTTACTGTAGTGTAACTTCTTAATCAACCATTTTTAAGATACAGTATGACCGACAAATGAATAATACAGGTGACAGAGTTACGTTTTACCGGTGGCAAGGGTTGTGCTTAACTAAATGTACCGTAGAAGAGACATTTGTCACTAATAAAATTTTATTACGGAAACGAAGCACGTGATGGTAATCAGCTTGTGGTTTATACAAATACGAAATCAGAGGTGTCACCATGCGTTACTCATTACAATTTAATCCTATGCAGCCTGATACGTCGGTTTTGGTGAAGAGCAACGAAACCCACAAATCTCCTCGAAACAAGTGAAAGTAGCCGTTATTTATTTCAATCGGTGTGATAACAAGTGTCGTTTCAGTAATTACGTTGTTTGTGCTTTCCATTATCCTACTTTATCCCTGTAATCGTCAATGTTTATCTCAGGCTGCGCCAAATTCCAATAGTTATTGTACGAACGTTGAGAGTCCCAATTTAACTGTTGCTCTCGGTCAGTGAGTGCACTGGAACATAAAAGATCAGTCAGCTATGCGAAAACTATGAGCTGAAATACATTAGCTCACTTTCCAAATTTGTTATTTTTTATTAGTTCAACAACGGATAAGGAGACACTTTCGTACAGCCTTTATAATATATATTTGCGTTAGTTTACACGCGAGAGTATTTTTCCTTTCTTGTGATTTTAGTCCAAATGCGTCTTCACACTCTTTCCATCGCTTTCTACCCTAGTGTGTATCCATTTACTTACGTGTCCATACATTTCAATCCTTATGGCGTCATCTCCTGAACTAAGTATCCTACTGTTATATAATTTTCCAGGTTGGTAGAGAGGTATGTTAGGAAAGTATCTGCGAAATGTGTTGCGAATGGAGTTGGCGGTGAACACGTAACGATGTACATCGTCATACGTATTCGGTTAGATTTATATTCATTACATTCTTTATGGGTAATATATGTTGTTGTTGTTATGGTCTTCAGTCCGGAGACTGGTTTGATGCAGCTCTCCACCCTACTCTATCCTGAGCAAGCCTTTTCATCTCCTCATAAGAACGGCAACCCACATCTATTTGAATCTGCTTACTATACGCGTATCTTGGTCTCCCCTCTGCGATTTTTTACCCCAAACACTTCCCTCCAATGCTAAATTTACGATTCCCCGATGTCTAAGAATGTGTCCTACCAAGCGATCCCTTCTTTTAGTCAGGGTATGCCAAAAATTTCTTTTCTCACCAATTCTGTTCAGTACCTCTTCATTAGTTATGCGATCTACCCACCTAATCTTCAGCATTCTTCTGTAGCACCACATTTCAAAAGCCTCTATTCTCTTCCTGTCCGCACTGCTTATCGTCCATGTTTCACTCCCATACAAGGCAAACACTCCACACAAATGCCTTCAGAAAGGACTTCCTTACACTTAAATTAATATTCGATGTTAGCAAATTTCTCTTTTTCAAAAATGCCTTTCTTCCCATTGCCATTCTGCATTTTGTATCCTCTGTACTACGACCATCGCATGTTATTTTACTACCCAAGTAACAAAACTCATCTACCACCTTCATTGTTTCATTACCTAATATCTAATTCCTTCAGCATCGCCTGATTTTCTAAGACCGCATTCCATTATTTTTGTTTTGCTCTTGTTAATGTTCATTTTATACGCTCTCTTCAACACACTGTCCATTCCATTCAACTGCTCTTCCAGGTCATTTGCTGTCTCTGATAGAATTACAATGTCATCAGCAAAACGCAATGTTTTTATTTCTTCCCCCTGAACTTTATTCCGTATTCCAAATTTTTCCTTGCTTTCCTTCACCGCTTGCTCGATGTACAAATTGAATAACATCGGAGAAAGGCTACAACCTGTCTTACTCCCTTCCCAACTGATGCTTCCCTTTCATGCCCTTCGAGTCTAATAACTGCGGTCTGGCTTTTATACAAGTTGTAAATAACTCTCCTTTCCCTGTATTTTACCCCTGCTGCCTTCAGAATTTGAAAGAGTGTATTCCAGTCAACATTGTCAAAAGCTTTCTCCAAATCTACAAAAGCTAAAAATGTAGGTTTACCTTTCCTTAATCTATCTTCTAAGATAAGACGTAAAGTGAGTATTGCCTCCCGGGTTCCTACGTTCCTCCTGAATCCAAACTGATCTTCCCCGAGGTCTGCTTCTACCAGCTATACAGAACTATATGTCATAATGAGATATATTTTCAGAGGTACATTAAGTGGTATGTGTGTAGGATGTCTGTAAAGCATCCAGCGAATAAAATTAGTACCGATGAGGTACCTAGTGAATTCTAACGTCATGCCTCAGGCCTTATTTTTACTACAAAAACAGTGGAAAAGTAGTAAGCGACCAACTTGTTTCCTTTCAACATTTTCTTTGGATCGTTATGGAGAAAAAGTTTCATTAGGGTTCAAAATTATCTCTAAACTTTGTTGCAAGTCACTAAGTTCTCTCTTTTTCAAATAATGAGCGAATTAAGTTTATTTATTCGCGCACCTCATGATGGGCTGTTTTTATTTTTTACTAGCTGAAAGCCCGGCGTTTCCCGGGTATTTATTTATTCAAGCCTCCGTTTTTCCAATAACATGCTATATTTATCAGAGGATAATTAAGAAATAAGGCTGTATTGCATAATATACAAAATTATAAGTGCAGAATCCAAACGAACAAAGATAGTAATCAAAATATACAAATGATACGTAACATTCATACTTTCATGTAATTCACAACTTCACTATGAACAACGTTTCTTATGACTTGTCCAGGATGTAATATGAATAATTTCTTTGATGAGCCAACCCGTGAGAAAGTGACAAAGTTGTCCGTTTCAGAAACAGGAACACGTCAGGTCCACTCCACAGTATTGAATAGATTTCCCTGTGATTTATTAATCGTAATAAATAATGCAAGTCTCACTGGAAATTGCGGTCTCTGGAAGTTAAAAGCTAGATCTCTCGGGAGTAATGGGTTTTCGTTGGATGTACACTATTTCATTCTCTTCCTTTCCTTGTAGCTATAGAAGTCTACTGCTTTCACCTGCCGCCGTGTGCGCTTCACAGTTGGAAGTTGGTTCAAAGTTGTCAAGAGCAGTCAGATTTCTAGCATTTCCTTAAGCTGACTGGAATACAGGAGTGTTTTAGTGGTAAATACGTAGATGTATTAATACGTGGTGCATTATTTGACAGGTATATATACCCATCGTAGTATATATAATCTCACAGTTATTGAATTATATGTTCTACAATTCTATAATTTTGCACTTATATATTCATAAGTGCTGCATGTCGGCAAAATACGTTGCGAACAGAGTTAGTTATAAAGAAGTAATAGATTAAAACCTGATGCGTGATGTGGTATTCCAAAAACGTTACTGTTATTGTTCTTATACCTCATGAACTACGTGACGTACTGTAATACAATTTCTATAGTACATTCATATGTATGCATGTATACTATCTGTAAAATTCCCTACGACTACAATTTGTAATGTAGAAATTATAAATTGCAACGTCATGTCGAATGCCGTCGTTTTGCTCCATGATCAGCAGAAAAGTAGTAAGGTAGAAACTTTCTTCCTTTCATTATTTTCATGTGGTCGTCTGCAAGAAAAAGTTGAATAAAGGTTTGAAATTATGTTTAAAGTTTGTTTCAAGTCGCTAAGTACTGTCATTCTAATGCAGTGTATGAATAAAGTCTCACGCATTATGTGTCAGTTTCTTCCAACTCTTATTGTTTATGACGTTATATCTCCTGAACCACGTATCGTATATGGTCCTTACCCAGACAGCGTTGTTACCTCACGGTAAGGAATATGTGTACCAAATTTGGTGGAAATCAGTCAAGTGGTTTAGGAGGAAATGTGCAAAATAAGTTTGGAAAATACTGCAGATCTATATGCAATCCGCAGACACACACACTCACAGACACACACATACATACATACATACATACATTTTTGTAATATATATATATATATAGATTCAGATATAGGGGTTGGATTAAAATACAGGAACACAGCGAGAAGGTATGTGTGAACACAAATGAATATACGACATGCCGTGTCTATAAAATGCTATCAGTCCCTAGTCTTACAAACTACTTAAACTAAGATAAACTAACCTAAGGACAACACACATATCCATGCCCGAGGGAGAATTCGAACCTCCGACGCGGGAGGCCGCACGATCCGTAAAGTGGCGCTCCAGACCGCTCGGCTACTCCCGCGCGGCGCGAGTGGTCGCTTTAATATTTGTGCTGTTCCGTGAACACCTTCCAACCTTACCCAAACTTCTATTTTCCACTCGTTGTGTACCACACATGTGCCGGTCGTATAGACCCCACAAGATGACATTTCATTTGGTCCTAAAATATGCTTAATGGGGCAGTGATCTTGGGATAGTGCTGGCTATGGTGGTTGAAGTACACCAAGAGCACGTTGAGTGGTACGGGATACATGTGGAAGTGTATTGTCCTGTTAGAAAAGTGTATTGCCTGGTTGGTGCTTGGAGGGTAGCAAGACGGATTGAATGATGATCTCATTGTACCGTAGTCTGTTCAATTTTTCCTTCACGATCATCAGAGAAGAACGGCCAGTGCAGGATGTTGCTCCCCACACCATGATGCCTCTTGTCGGTCCCGTGTTCCTTTGTCGTACATACTCCAGATTCACGCGCTGTCCTGCACGAAGCCACACATGCGTACGACCATCAATGGCTTTGAGACAGAAACGACTCTCATTACTGAGGACGACACACATCTATTTGTCCTTCCATAAGAGCCTATCGGGTTACCAATGGAGGCGGGTTGAACGATGTTGGGGCGTGAGTGAAAGACGCCCAACGGCTTGCATGATCGTGCATCATTGTGTGTGGAGCCATAAACTACACTGGCCGATCTCCTCTGGTGATCGTCGAGAGAACACTGAACAGTGCACCGTACATTGAAACCATCATTCAACCCGTCCTACGACCATCCATGCAACAACAAGGCGATATGCATTTTCAACATGACAGTGGACGTCTCTTCTAATAGTACAACTACCCTAGCCAGCATCATCTCCAGATATGTCCCACAAGGAGTATATTTGGCACCGGAAGAAACATCTTGCGCGGTCTCCAAGACCGGCACGAAATCTGCCCAAACTGAGGCACCAGGTGGAAACTCCATGGGAGGATATTCCACAGGACTACATTCGCCACTTTTATAATGGTCTCCACGGGAGGATTACAGCTTACACGGTTGCAAAAGGAGGGTAAACGTGATACTAGCGTCGACATTGCGCACGCTCTGGTGAATGTACTCACGTATGAATGGTTATGTCTGTGTGATCGTGTGTTGAACACATTCTCAAGAATGTGTTGAAGAAATTTCCCTCTGCTGCATCGACGAATTCATGGTGTTCTTTTTTCATTTTCCAGAAGTGTTTTACAAAAATTCCCGTATGCATAAGTGCATGTTTCACATATCCACCAAAACTACTGGACCGACAGCAGTCAATCGTGGAACACATATTACTGAGTATTAGAAAACAACCGCTGTTGGGGTAAGAAGCGTCTAAGACAGATATGTCCAGCTGTATTACGCCATAAACAGTGAAATTTCCAAAAATCTGCCACGTCATAAGATAATTTTCCATCTCTCCTCCTAAATTGATCAATCGATAACAACCAAATTGGGTACAAGTATTCTTTACTTTAAGGAAGCAGTTGTTATAGGGGTAAAAAAACCCAACGGTGCACGACGTCGAAAACATTGAGATACATGAAAAACCACCCCACAAGCTTGAGGATGTAATTTATTACGTCTGTACTACCAACTCCATTCCCTACACAGTTCGTAGACTGTTTGCTAAAATTTCATTCTTCACACCTAAAATAGTATATTACTGTAGGACGCATTGTTCATCCCCTACACATTTCGTAGACTGTTTCCTAAGATTCCATTCTTCACACCTATAATACTATATTACTGTAGGACGCATTGTTCAAGAGATATAATATCATAAGGATGGCGACCAACATGAGAATGGATGAAATACACCCCCTGTCACCTCCAGGAACTGGCGTTAGAATCATATGAAATATACTCCTCTGTTATACAAGGATTGGAACTTAAATAGTAGCAACACTGCTGTGGAGACACTATGCAATGGAACCTACTATTTTCGCTGATAGCACACGTTGTTGACATGTCTACCTTACCTCCGAGCAAATGGACTCGCCCGTCGCATGTCACTGGCGTGCGCACAATTGAGGGAAACACAGTCACTTGTGAGCGAGCGGTCTAACGTAATGGTGTCACTATGTCTTCGAAACAGGAACGACGGATTTCGATGAACATTGAATATTCCAGAGGTCGTCATCAAGGTCTTCAAGAGTCGTGCGGGAATTAGCCATTGCCAGTACAGAACAGTGGCACGTCGGGTAATAGCCTTCAACGAAGGTCGGCACACTGTGGCAGACACGTATCGGGCAAGTCATCCTAGCATTTCTGAAGTGCATACTGTTGCTGCGTTAGTGGACAGTGATCGACTTCAGGCGATTCGTGAGCTCACCTACCTACAAGCCCAGATTAGCGCATACAGCGCAAGCTGTGGCTCCTCTGTTCGTTCGATGCGACTTGGAAGTACTGTGCCATCCACCAGTGGCGTAACTATGGGGGGGGGGGGATGAGGGGGATAGAACCCCTCAGAACCCGAAAAAAAAAAGAAAAGAAATCGTATAACAGCAATCTGGTAAAGCCGGCCGCGGTGGCCGAGGGGACTGAGGCGCTCCAGTCACGGTCTGCACGGCCACTACGGTCGGGGGGTTCGAATCCCCCCTCGGGCATGGATATTTGTGCCGTTCTTAGTCTTAGGTAGTTCATAAGTAGTTTGGAAGCTTAGGGACTGATGACCCCGCAGTTAAGTCCCATACATTCTATAAACATTTGAACATTTCAAACTGGTAAAGGTAAAGATTGAAAACTTGGGGTGTTTTAACATAATCTTTCATTGGATGGGCGTGAATTAGTTTCTTTAACGGGAGTGGTAGATAGTAGTCTGTCTGGAAACTGACTAAAACTTTGCTCGTCAAGCAGATCTATCCTCCTCCCCCCCCCCCCCCCCCCCCAAAGTCAAGTCCTAGTTACGCCACTGCCATCCACCATACTCCTCGGACTCAATTTAATTTGATTCCGAAGATGAAGGAACCATTTCTTGACATTCGCTTCAGAACTGTTCCAGAGATTCTACAGGCAGTAGACCGCTCCATTCGCACCATCAACAGAACATGCTTTGCTAACGATATACTACGCCCTCCACATCGCTGGCAACGGGTTCTACACAACGCCGGTAACTACTTTGAAGGACAGTAACAGGTGCAAACATGTAACGTGTTTGTATCGGTTGTCACTATTTAAGTTCCATCACTCGTATATGACAGCACAATTTGTGATGCGGTAGGGTGTGCAACAGTTTCATGCTACTTTGTTTATCTTACATTCTCGGACAATGTTACTTCGCCACCGACGACGACGAAAATACATACAGTCTCTTTGGACAGTAAAAACGTGCGGCAGTGGGACCATAAGAAACTTACATGCTGTGAGCTCACTGGTAGTCTCATTTCGGATGGGGCAGAGGGCTTCCAGCAGCCCAAATAGAACGCGCGCGATCGTTCGTTCTTACGACAGCGGAAAGGGAGGGCGTTTGAGAGAGCCATAAAATATCTCATAGGAAGCCGTACGTCTGCTAGGGCAACTGTAGCCCACGAAAGATAGATGTATCGACCGCTGTAGAACAGTGGGAACGGGAGCGGAAGGTCGCTACGGAAACCTCCGTAGTTTGGCACACGTGAGGATATCTTTTCCGCACTGCTACGGCTTTATCGGCGTGTTTGCGGGCGGTTTTACAGCTTAGCAAGTGCTACAAGGCGGTTCAAAAGTGCGCTTCTAGTACTTGGTAGCTGTTTTATTTCATTCAGACAAATATAGCAGAAGTGACCGGGTAATCTCTGCATGTGCTTTTGTTTTTTAATATGCTCTACCGTGACAGCCCAATTACGAATTTGTATATACAGGTTAATGTTGTCCACCGTATACAAAGTCTAGGGATTAATTGAGGACGGAGAATGAAAAACGACTCATAAACTTTGAAAGTAGCTTGTTAATCTTTCTATGTAAGATCTCAGGCGGTAGAGATCTGCAAATGCAAGTTAAAACGCTCACTGCTGCTCTAAATTACTTAACCAGTGTTCACAGTACTTCTGCAATGGAAATTTATCTGACTGCTCACTCCTTAAGGGAGCAGTCAACGTTTTAACAAACACAAAATTAATGCTAAATAAGGGAATAGATAATTAAATATGGGACAGGTAGCATGAAATTATAAATTACTTTAAATAATCATCTATTCAATAACATGAACATGCAAATAAATAGGGGGAGACCAAATTAAGCACAATAAAGTACACACCTAGCACAAAAGTGAATTAAACACATGAAGTCACTGCCCTTAGTAAAATTGTTTCTGCCTGTTATGAATTTGGAGGTAACGTAGGAGGAAATTTGCAAAGACACATGCAGAATGCTTGTGACACATGTCCCATGTGGCAACAGTAGATAGCAGCGACGAAACGAAGTGTCAGCGACGTTTTGATGAGATGGCGGGTGATGTACTAATTAAAAACACACTATGCACCAAACAAACTCATGTCTGGGGAGGCAGTGGCATACTATCCCTAAGTACCATGTGGTGTGCGACCACGGTTAATTACATAGGTTTTACAAAAATAAATTAATTTAGTATAAGCAAGTAAAGCATGCAAGAGAATTCATATAGAAGAAAGCTAGTATTAGTAAAAGCATGGCTGAAGGCTGAAGTAAAGACCGAAGCAAAACCATGTGGTGCAATCGGTCATACCAAGACAGGAAAGACAGAATGAAACCAGAAGATCTGAAAAATATTTAGCATACTCGCAGATACAGACACGACGCGAAAACGTTGGTTACATAAAAGGAAATTCAAAGATAATAAGTTTACACAAAGTCTGAAGGGTACACACGTGTATTCCAACTTGAGAAAAACTGGAGATAAGAATCATCACCGGAATGAGAATGCAAATACTAAATTTGAACTGAATTACTCGAGTTTTGTAAATGAAGAAACATTTCGCCTGACATGCCGAAAGGATTACTTAAGAAAACTATCACTGATAAACCAAGACTGCCTGATCACAAAGAAAGCAAAGTGTAACAGCATGCCATCCCCTCAGCATGATTCCACGATGTACTTACTTCGATGGTCGCAGCAAGAGTGGAACCTAAGATGACGCCAAAAGCCTTCCCCTCCACACACCGGATGTAGAGCGCGCTAAAAGCGACCAGAACGCGTTCAGAGCATAGTGTCTACCAACCCACGCTACCTCGACAAGATAACACCGTCTACTAGAGCTCCAGAGAGGTCTCTTTTGTCACCTCTTTCGATCATGATTATTTTGGTATCACACTAAGAACAGGACACCTCACCTCCTTTGCAAGTAGGCTTTTCTCTGGCCACCCAGCAGACGCCAATGCAGACGACATACGAAGCCATATGTTCTTAACTAACGTAAGCAAGGTCTAAAGCGCGAGGCGGCGGAAGTAAGCCATTTCGCGGCAGTCAGACAATCTTAAAAGCAACCTTCCACATTCACATGAACACACAAATTCAATCACACGGTGGAAACACACATAAACATGGAGCATTGATCATTATTAAAAGAATAAAATAATTGACAAACAAATAGAGCTGAGAAACACGAGTAATGAATAACTCAAAATGGAACACGACCATACTTAACCTCCGTAAAAGCATGGTTTCCATGCTAGAGACCATTTATAGAACCATAGTTTGTCACAGAGAATGCGGTCTAATACGTGCTATACAACTAAAATATCACTCATTATTTCCCAGGCATTCCATTTTAATGACTGTGTTGTTTTAGTCAGTTATCAGTTTCTCTCTTCACAGGCTTTCCTCCATCAGATTCGATTCAGTTAATAGAGGATAGGTTGGGCACTGAATTAACATGTCTGGACTTCCACCTACTTCTTACACTCCATGTTATCCGCGCCGCGGTACTCAGGACAGCAATTCCAAGAATTCCGTATTGAAACGGAAACTACGCAGAACAGTACGCAGTCCCTCACTACAAGCCTCTGGGTTAGAGAGGCTATATAGGGAGAGAGTGGCCAAGCGGCCGATGGCCGCCATGTTTTTACCAGACTGTGCGCGGAACGTGCACTCACATAGCGACCCAGGCAGAAATGAAGACACTTAACGACTGAAATAAGCCATCGCTTCCACCCATTACACCAAAGTACATCTTCTAGCTGATCAGTACGTGGTTAAAGAAAGGTCATTCATCTATGTTCATACAGGCCTAATAAATTTGTAAGCAAATAAGTCTTGTGAAACAGCTTCTATGATTGTCGAATGTCAATAACATATTTTACGATGTTCTGGTAATTTCGACAGTTGGCAGTTAGGTAATAAGAAAATAATTCTATTTCAGAACTTTCTGTCTGAATATCCATTGCCGAAATTATTACAATATCATCGCTTTCCGCACCTATATAATGCATTTTAAGTGTGCTGTCTATCTTGTAACATTTTCCTACACTGGGAAATACCAAAAACGTCATTCTGTAGGTACTTTTAGGGACATAGTATCACAGAAAATCGGAAAAATACCGATATTATCTCTAGTGAAACAGGAGTAACAGACTCAAAATAGGTAACTCAATATCTACAATGAGTCTCTCTTTCTCACATCAGATCCCGTAACCAATTATAGGATTGTGAATAGTCAACAATACACAGCCAAGGGGGAGAGGGGGAGGTGCCGTAGCAATGTTAAAACATACCTCGTAGCACGACATGTCAAAAACCAGAACCATGAACTAACAAAGAGCTAGAAAATACTATTTAAAAATAAATTCCCGCTTATCGGATTCGAACTCGCGTGCTTCACATTATGAATTCAGTACGCAACCATTACACCACACAGGAATTTCACAGGTAGTAGTTCTATTACTGAATTTCATAAATGCCTTTTTTTCTTTATAAGTCGCCTTCACGGTTCTCGTTTCTCGGGTAATTTTCACCGCCCACTTTTTCCGTATTTCCTCATTCCTTGCGAACACGAGCGTCATATAAAAATCTTAACTTCGGTTTTTACAGCCAACAGAAGAAGGGCAACAATAAGCCACTTCTGTTGATTGCACTTAATGATTATGTAATACACATTACTAAATACACGCAGTAAATCACTTCAAACCCACATATAATCCTAAAAATTGCCGCGAAGTTCTAAAGTTATTGTCAACGACCAACGAACACATTAATTTCCGTAAATAGAAGTGACAAAAAACGTGCAAAAGTGGATCAGTGCCTACCGTAGTACAACCTGTACGTAACTGTACATGGAAATCGCTGCCAGAAGTTTTAAGACACACCACAGCATAGAAACACACATTGTAGCTATTCAGACATATGTACTGCCCGTCAAATCTGGTAAAAACATGGCGTCCTGGGCTCTCAGCCAATCAGGAGAAGTCTCATGCATGGCCACACTCTCTCTATACAGGCTCTCTACTCTAGGTATGCCTAATGCGACATCTGTGGGCCGTACTTGGAAAATGCCCGCCCATTAGAACTTCCCCTTCAGTGTGTTGTAACGATCCAAAGGACAAGGAACTGCAATTGCTGTACTCCAAACCGCGCGTGGCGTGACGCGTTACATCTTGGCGGGACTGAATACCGCAAGCGGACAACTATGAAAGTGATTTATTGTTATTAAATTTTTCTTTAGTTTGTATCCTAATTATATTAGTCTACTCAAGCGGCCACAAGCTGTGCATCAGTGTTCGTTTTATGTATGAAGGATCTTTTTAGCTTCTCTAAGATTCGTTTATAATTGCCATTCATTATAGAGTTGATAGAACTACGTTTTATGGACCAAATACGAATTGGGCTGAACTACTATAAAAACGTTCTGATGAAGAAGACCATCCTTATGAATTCTCAGAAAGTGAAGGAGAAGGGGAGCACGTAATTGAAGACGATCACTCTATTTGTGTGCAACTGAATATGCAGAAGATGTCATTATTTTCGTTGATAGCGGTGATGATGTTTGAGGTTTTCATGGACAAAGTTGCAGAGACATTTTGGTTGAATAATTCTTTGGTCTCACCCTATCGTAAAACGAAGTAAAAAATATCATTAAATATGATTGTTTTGGTTTGCGCAAAGCCGGTGTCTACTGTATCCCATGCAGCTGTGGCATGTCATATATTGGTCAATCAATTAGGACCACCGAGGTCCGATATGTTGAGCATAAGCGTCAAACACGTTTGCAACAAACTATCAAGATTGTTGTTGCCGAAGACTGCTTCCACACAGATCACCCCATGGAATAAAAGAAAACGTAAATTTTGGCATGCACTTCCAGCTATTGGGATTGTGTTATCAACGAAGTGATTGAAATAAAATTAGCGGATAAGCTAGTGAATACGGAGGTTTCTGCCTGGAATCCTGTTCCCCCACTTGTCCAAATGCAGAGGGACAAAATGAATGCCACCTCCCCAGCTGAAAACTTATTTTTATTATTGATATTGCTGTTTGTTTTCAACTTTGGCCGTGAGATGGCACTGTGTGCTAGCTTACGCGGTGTGTGTTGTCTTTGTTGTTATTGAGAACAGAGTTTTTAAATGTCGTTGCACGTCGCTCCCTCGCATAGAGAATGGCAGGGTGTACTCCTGCTGAAATATCGACCGGAGTCGACTTTCATGCCTGAATACCTACCCGAAAGTTTTTTGAATATATCATACGACGGGAGAAATTATGGAGTCACGGTAACATAATCAGTAGACAAAAGCTGGACGGATTCGGCTAATTGTAGTAAAATGTTCGTAACAGTCAGAGTAGGATTTTTGGAGTAAGAAAAATTGCAAATGTTGCCCGAAAAATTGAAAACCTGGGAAAAAAATTAAAGTGCATTTATTCTATTCGTTTTTTGTATGACCTCAACACCATAACTGACGATCTGAAGGGCGGAACTGCATTATTATACTTTTGTTAGTGGTGCGCGAATGTTTGAAGAAAACATTTTGGGACTTTTACAAATGAATTCAAAAATTTCGGACTGTCTCCTAAACTTGAAATAATTGTACGCACTCTCGACTCTAACTGACGGTAACAATGACGTATTTGGTTCGACGTATTTGAAGTCCGGAGTGCCACACGTATGTGTGGTACGGCCTCTATTCTTTTGTATTTATATAAATGACGGAACAAGTGAATAGCAATCTTTAGTTGTTAGCTGATGATGCAAAAGTGTTCGGAAGGCATTGTTATTGCGAGGATGTTTGAGCATATGTAATGACTCAGACAAGATTTCTAGTTATGTCATAAATGCCAGCAGACTTTAAATGTAGAAAAATCTAAGTTAAAGCAAATGAGTAGCAAAAACAATCCCGGTGTTTCAATATGGCTTGTGTAATGTTTTGCTCTTCAGTCACGTCAGTTAAATAACTAGGCATAACGTCGTAGAGTGATATGACATGGAACGAACATGTAAGAACAATTGTGGGGCAAGTGGATGGTCTATTTTGGTATGTTGGGAGTATTTTGGTAGTATGTGGCTTATTTGTAAAGCAGAAAATGTATAAAACGCTTTTGTAATCCTGTCTTGAGTATTCCTCAAGTGTTTGGGATCCGCAACAGATTGGTTTTAAAAAAGACATAGAAGCAGTTCAGAGGCGATCCGCTAGGTTTGTTAATGGTAGGTTCATCAACACATGTGTGTTAAGAGGAAATTTACTGAGCCGGAATCTGAAGCTGATAGTAGAAGCAATACTTATGACGCTTAGTTTTATTTCATATATGGTGAACAAAGAGAAGAGAAATTACTGCTCGTATGGATGCATTTAGGTGGTCATTTTGGCTGCACTCTATTTGAGAGTGGAACAAGAAAGTAAATAACTAGTTGTCGTACTGGGTACTTTTCGTCACCCACTGTATGATAACTTGTGGAATATTTATGCTTATGCACATGTAGAACTTCAAATATAGCCTCATATTGCCGGTAATCAAGTTTTGAAACAAAGTTTCGACTTTGTTTGATATTGTCCTAAAATTGAAACGAATATTAATATTATATATCTGTGGTTGTTGTTATGGTCTTCAGTCGGGAGACTGGTTTTATGCAGCTCTCCACCCTACTCTATTCTGAGCAAGCCTTTTCATCTCCTCATAAGAACGGCAACCCACATCCACTTGAATCTGCTTACTATACGAGTCTCTTGGTCTCCCTCTGAGATTTTTACCCCACACACTTCCCTCCAATGCTAAATTTACAATTCCTCTATGTCTAAGAATGTGTGCTACCAAGGGATCCCTTCTTTTAGTCAGGGTATGCCAAAAATTCCTTTTCTCGCCAATTCTGTTCAGTACCTCTTCATTAGTTATGTGATCCACCCACCTAATTTTCAGCATTCTTTTGTAGCACCACATTTCAAAAGCCTCTATTCTCTTCCTGTCCGCACTGCTTATCGTCCATGTTTCACTCCCATACAAGGCAACACTCCACACAAATGCCTTCAGAAAATACTTCCTTACCCTTAAATTAATATTCGATGTTAGCAAATTTCTCTTTTTCAAAAAGGCTTTTCTTCCCAATGCCATTCTGAATTTTATATCCTCTGTACTGCGACCATCGCATGTTATTGTACTAATCAAGTAACAAAACTCATCTACCACCTTCATTGTTTCGTTACCTAATCTAATTCCTTCAGCATCGCCTGATTTTCTAAGACCACATTCCATTATTTTTGTTTTGCTCTTGTTAATGTTCATTTTATAAGCTCTCTTCAACACACTGTCCATTCCATTCAACTGCTCTTCCAGGTCGTTCGCTGTCTCTGACAGAATTACAATATCAGCAAAACGCAATGAACTTTAATCCCTATTCCAAAATTTTCCTTGCTTTCCTTCACCGCCTGCTCAATGTACAAATTGAATAACATCGGAGAAAGACTACAACCCTGTCTTACTCCCTTCCCAACTGATGTTTACCTTTCATGCCCTTCGAGTCTAATAACTGCGGTCTGGCTTTTGTACAAGTTGTAAATAACTCTCCTTTCCCTGTATTTTACCCTTGCTGACTTCAGAATTTGAAAGAGTGTAGTCCAGTCAACATTGTCAAATGCTTTCTCCAAATCTACAAAAGCTAAAAATGTAGGTCTGCCTTTCCTTAATCTATCTTCTAAGATAAGACGTAAGGTAAGTATTGCCTCCCGGGTTCCTATGTTCCTCCTGAATCCAAACTGATCTTCCCCGAGGTCAGCTTCTACCAGGTTATATATCTAATGTATGTATTTTTTACTGTATCTTACAAAACCTTTATCGGTTTAGAATAGCCTATAAATGCTACATTTTTCATCGCTCCAGTCATTATGTTATATATTATGGAAACGATTGGCATATGAATATGAGAAATTAGGCTACACATTGTTGGATTTATACTTAGATAACTTGTTTTAGATTATAGTAAACAAAAAATATGCTGTAAGCGGTAGGGCCTTATCCCCTATACAACGTGTGCGCTTATAGTTTTATGACAGAAAATAACGAATTTGTTGTAGCCACTCTCTCGTTCCGGAGAGTATATACTAAATTTGTAGGAATTAAATTTGTTCATTTTATTTCACATTTTTTTGCAGTTAAAATTCGAATAAATACAAAATTTATTGCAACAAGACAGCTAAACAAAAAGACACATAATTACTAAGAAGAGCTGCATCTTACACTACCTTGTTTCACACCACCGTAACAGACTCTCATTTGCTCACACACAGTTCTCATTCGTACTCAGCTATCACTACTAGTCGTTACGTATAGCAACAGTTAAATATTGTCATACGTGATATAGAGTCTATAAAATAACAATTTCATGAAATCGGGTGTTTTATTATCTTTGTCTAACCAATGATATTCGATATTCTAGACCGCTGATTATACTGACCTCCTCTGACAAGGAAACGAAATTTGATGACCCCATATTCACTTGAAACACGCTCTTTTGAGTGAACTGTTGTCAGTTATTAATCTAAATAAATCTGTAATCGGTGGCGTTCATAGTTCATCAGAGACTTTTTACTCGAACACCGAGCTAACTGAATTCAGTTTCGATATACGGACGAACAAAGATTGAATTGTCCATCTATGCGTAAATTTTTCAACTTTATAAAGTCTCTAGTAGTAAATTTAATCATCCCATACGAGGTAGCCGGAATTAAATTAAAATATAACAGTTTAGAAGCAGAGTTATAACTTGTAGGACTACAAACCAATTACAGAACCAAATAAACATACTGAGTGTTTCTTTCTATCTCTGCCCGAAAGCAGTGAACTCGTAGCCGATATTCAGCGCTTTGTTTACAAACTGTGATGGGTGTATTTCAAATAAATAAAGTGTCATGTTTTCCTTTCGGAAGTAGAGTTTCTTGAAGTGAGTCCTTTTAAATTCACTAAACAATTACCAAACCGGGACATCTTTCCGAAACTGAGAAACTTGGTCAAGAGAAAAGGACTCGATGAATTCATTAGATAATAAATTGCAAGCAGCAGGTATTTTCTGTGATTTGTCAAAGGCATTTGTGTGAACCATAACATCCTTTTAAGTAAATTGGAATTCTAAGGTGTCACGGGAAATGCTGCAAAATGGTTCAAGTCATACCTCACTAACAGGAAACCAAGGGTGTCAGTGAAAGTGACTAGTGAATTAAGCCAACAGTCATCATCGAATTGGGAAGAAATTACATGTGGTGTCCCACAAGGATCCATCTTAGGGCCATTGCTTTTTCTTGTGTACATTAATGACCTCTCACCAGTTAGACAACCAGAAGGAGAGTTCGTTTTGTTTGCAGATGATACAAGTATTGCAATAAAAAGTACGTCAAGCATAGTTATAGAAAGGTCTGCTAATGATAATTTCATGAGCATTAATAAATGGTTTAAAGCCAACTCATTGTCATTAAACTTTGAAAAGACTCACTAGATGCAGTTCAGAACATGAAAGAGATATCCCGACAGCATATGCATTAATTATGAAGAAGAGAAGATAGAAGCGGTTGATAGTATTAAATTCCTGGGATTACAGCTTGATAATAAATTTAGTTGGGAGGAGCACACCACATAACTGCAGAAACGACTAAACAACTCTGTATTTTCAATACAAGTGTTATCAGACATAGGAGAAATAAAAATTACAAAGCTTCCATACTTTGCATGCTTTCTATTCCATAATGTCATATGGTATAATATTTTGGGGTAACTCTTCAAGGCAATCAAAAGTCTTCAGAGTCCAAAAACGTGTAATACGTATTATTTGTGGAGTAAATTCACGGACGTCCTGTAGAAGCCTTTTCAAAGAACTGGGTATATTAACTACTGCCTCTCAGTATATTTATTCCTTAATGAAATTTGTCATAAATAATATATCCCTTTTCCCTACAAACAGCTCAGTTCATACGCGCAGTACTAGGAACAAAAATGATCTACTCGAGGACTTAAAAGCGCTTACTTTAGTTCAAAAAGGGGTCCACTACTCAGGAAAATACATTTTCAATAATTTACCATCAAGTATAAACAATTTAGCTAGAAATAAATATCAGTTCAAGAGAAGCTTAAAAGACTTTCTAGCGGCCAACGCCTTCTACTCCATTAGTGAATTTCTAAATTGTACCAAATGATGCATGTATGCTCATGATATATTAGTATTATTATATTATTAGCTCAAAAATATCTTTAAGAATGTATGTATCTCTATTTATATTATTAGTATTATCAATTATTCAGTTTGTAAATTTTGTTGCTTGACATGTTCCACATCAACGAGTATCTCCTCGACATGAATCTACGGAACGAAAAACTAATCTAATCTAATCAGAAGACCAGTTTCATTGCTCAGTATACTAAACTATAGCGATAGTTTAGTACATCAAAACGCTTTTTCCGTTGCCAGTCATTAGAAAATGACGTTATATCCCTCATTTCCAGGCAATCATATAGTAGCTAGTACGTCGCCTTTATGAGTACACGCCCGAGGGAGGCGTCCTGAAAACAACGAATTACAAGTACTGCGGTGTCAGCTGACTCGTTTCGTACCCACGTACCTCCTCCATTGCTTCGGACTATGTGTATGCGTTGAGTCGTGTCGTTTCGTGTCCCCGAGAACCAAGCGTATGTACTCCAATCAAAATTCCAATCTCAGTATTCAAATGTGCGCTACAGTTCACGGTCCTGTGTTATCTCTCTTGTGACAAAGAGAAGAATATCAAAACTGCATCCCGTGCCACAGATACGACCCAGCTGCGGAGAAAACTTATAGAAAGAGACCTGGTTCCACGTTCTCGTGTACAGTCGTGCGATTCGTATTTTTAGGTTTCGACAACGGCCATACTTACCTTTTTATGGAAATCTACATTTAAAAGTAAATTCTGAATCAAATATGTACCATCAACACACGGCGGAGAGTATTTTCGTGTCACCTCCTGCATCTACAGTTATATAATTACTCTGCAAATCGTGGTAGAGTGTTCATGTAACAGCTCTTATGATATTTCTCTACGTTTCCAGTCTCTAATAACGCCCAGGAAAAAGGAACACATCAATATTTTCGTCTTCGATCTGATTTCCCTTATTTTATTATGATGATCATGTCTATGTAAGTGGGTGCTAACAAAGTATTTTCGCATTCGGAAGAGAAATTTGGTGAAAGAAATTTCGCAAATAAATATCCCGCAACGAATAACGCCTTTATAAAACGATTTCCACCTCAACTTGTCCATCATTTCAGTGACCCTGTCTGCCCTATATCGAGATAATACAAAACGATCTGTCCTCTAAACTTTCTCTATGTACCAGGTGATCAAAAAGTCAGTATAAATTTGAAAACGTAATACATCACGGAATAATGTAGATAGAGAGGTAAAAATTGACACACGTGCTTGGAATGAAATGGGGTTTTATTAGAACAAAAAGGAAGTTAAAAAAAAAATGTCCGATGGATTGTGCTGATCAGAAAAGCATTAATTAGCCTAACAAATTGAGACCAATCAAAGATGATGTTCTTTACAGGAAATGCTCAATATGTTTACCATCAATCCTCAACAATAGCTGTAGTTCAGGAAGAATGTTGTGAACGGCACTGTAAAGCATGTCCGGAGTTATGATGAGGCATTGGCATCGGATGTTGTCTTTCAGCATCCCTAGAGATGTCTGTCGATCACGATACACTTGCGACTTCATGTAACCCCAAAGCCAATAATCGCACGGACTGAGATCTGGGGACCTGGGAGGCCAAGCATGACGAAAGTGGCGGCTGAGCACACGATCATCACCAAAGGACGCGCGCAAGAGATCTTCCTTGCTTCTAATAAAACCCCATGTCATTCCAAGCACGTGTGTCAATTTTTACCTTTCTATCTACAGTAGTCCGTGATTTCTTAAGTTTTCAAATTTATACTGACTTTTTGACCACCCGGTACTCCGTCAGTCCCACTTGATGGGGCTCTCACTATAGGCAGCAATACTCCAAAATATGACGCATTAATGTGATGTAGGCAGTTTCTTTACAATAACTCTTGTATCTTCTCAGTCTTTTGCCAATGATACATATCTTTTGGTTCGCCTTCCTTACAGTACATGTTTTCTTTACAATTAAGGTTGTTCGTAATTGTAATTCCAAGGTATTTAGTTATATCTACGGCCCATAATTTTGACTGATTTATCGTGTAAATGAATAGCGGATTTCTATTAGTGCATATATGGGTGACTTTACGTCGTTTGCATTTTATTTTCTATATATTGTCCCACGTGGCAAACTAACATAAGAGTCATTGCCTGCAGTTTAGTTTATCCGGTATCGACTCGTATATTGTGCAGCAGTAATTCCCCTGACGGTGTCTATTAATCTAGATGAACAATAAAGACCGTCAGAGACGTTTTAGCTGCTTTTTGTGTACTCTGAATTAAATTCAATGATGTGTTTGAAAATTTATATCCAGATCGGCTATCAAACTCGCATCTTCTGTTTACTACGCAGATGCATCTGGACACGGTGGCAATAGAAGCTGCAGTAACTACAACGCAGTCACGGTTTCAATCACTCACATGCTCGAAAGAGTAGACAAAATCTATAATATAGATATGATCTAGAGTAGACCCAGTCATGGGCGTACAGAGTGTGCTATTGATAACTGATAGTTATCATAAATGCTTGTCTTTGTGTTCTGGTGTTATTCGCTTGCCTTCTGGTTATACTTTAATGATCTATTATCGAGTTTTCTTCGGGGTCTCTATTATTTTCAAATTAGGAAATTGGATGTCCAAATACCGCCTTGTTGCTTGTTTAAGTGTGTCACTTTCCTTTTATTTGCTGATTACGTTTTTTTTTTGTTTTTTTTTTCCCCACAGAGTTTGCTAACTATTAACGGTTTTTATTCCGCGCGGCTGTTTCCATACACAACCCATGCAGCTACTCAATTTCTTGTTTGAAATTTAATTACCTGTCACATGCAAGAGATCTAACTTGGCGTCTACCAACACGTGTTTAACTTTGCGACTATTGGTTAGCTGTGTAAATCGATTTTGTGTGCGGCCAACTTCCTATTCATTATATCTTCATTCCCTTTGTGGTGAACTGTCATCACGAAATTACGTGCAGAAATGTAGAGCATGTTGAGTTACATGTTTGGTTACATCTGGCTTGGATTGACAAAGTATTGCAATACTTCGTCTTTTGCCGAGGAAACTGTACCTATTTTGTATTGCTGTTGCCTTGTTACTATTTGATCGAGTTAGACGTGTGTTAGGTTTACGAAGTTCTTGATAGCGAAACAGTGAAGCGCACAGTTCCATCATACTCTGATGAAATCTAGCCGGCCGCGGTGGCAGGGGACTGAGGCGCTCCAGTCGCGGTCTGCACGGCCACTACGTTCGGGGGTTCGAATCCCCCCTCGGGCATGTATATTTGTGCCGTCCTTAGTGTTATATATAATTTTTGGAAATCTAGACTGGTAGTATCACAGAAAGTAGATAAACAGTGGCTATACCAAATCTAAATTAGATTTATAACTTCACACCAGTAAAGAATTTGTAAGACCAAACTACTGATACAAAATAAAATAAGGAGATACAAGAATTGGAAGAAAAAAATGGGACAGGCCTGGTGAATTCTATTGGTAATTGTGAGGATTGGTGGTGGTGTATTGAGGACTGTTTGATCTTTTAATATTAACCCTAGAACGGTCGGCCGAAAAATAATTTCAGGAACGGTCGGGCTGGGTCTGTGGGACCCAGCAATTAAAATGCTTATGACAAGTGCCAAAACAGTGTATTTACAGCAAATGACGAGTTTTTATATTGTTTAGGTCCTACCAAATGCTGTAGGGACATTATTTCAACGTTCTGAATTTCACAATTGCTGTAAAATAAAAATAAAAACAGTAGAAAATATATTTCTTTGTAGTAATAAATGTAACCACACTAGAAGTACAAGTAAATTGGATTGAAATACAAATATAAATGAGAATAATTTGTAGAACTGAGAAGCAGACTTGTTGAATCTATGTTATATAAATTGAAATTGTGCATATAGTTTGTGTCATATCGTCCTCTAAAATCGTCACTTTTCGTAACAGACGACACAAATCATTTATGCATGCACCAAGCACAACTATATTTTGCAAATTTTGCAGAAGTATTTAGTTTTGCTGTCCTTCCACTTAGAGCATCTTCCCCTTCATCCCCACTTATTTCACTATTGGTATCATGATCACTGTTTATTTCGAAGTTGGGTCCGCGTCAGAATCGTCAATTTCATTATCATCATCGTATAAACTGTTGCAAATTTCACAGTATGAAACACTTTCTCCTGAAATTTAATATTTTAAATTATTGGCATCAGAAATAGTTCACAAAGTAATTTGAAACTGGATGAAACACCAAATAAAAATACACCCGCACTGGTAGAAATCAAAAACGTAAACGGTCGGGCTTGGTCTGACAGACCCTCCCGATTTTTTGAGAACTGCCGAACATTGTCTAAACAATTTAAAACCTTATTCATGATGTTACCGACCGTTCTAGGGTTAAGCCTGGACTGTGAGCCAGATGTTTGTCTATTTCTAAGGCCTCTAGTCACAAATCGATGAGAAGTTATTTAGGACACCATCCTTGCAGCAATGAAAAGGTAAAAAGTGGGCTTATCAACTAATAAATCAATAGGTAGTAATCATATCAGTTATCGAACTTTAGCAAGATATCGTAAAAAAATTGCACAACATGAAATTGACAAGGGGAGATAGTTGGGGACTCCTACCAAAGTTGGTTCTTTCCAATCAGAATTTTTTTTGCTAGTGGTGACGAGAGGGAATTTAACCTACAACAACCGCGTTAACTAAAACTTCACGCTAAAACAAATGATAACTTTGCCTTGTGATCTAAATTTAAATTAAATGACGTATATATTAGCAGTATAAAGTTTTTTGAAAACTACAGCTTCGCAAATTTCCTTTGAAAAAAATTTAAAAATCTCTTTAATTGCGAAAACAGGAGACTACATGTTTAGCCAGGGATTTTAACTTGAAGTGAAAAGTAATGTGAAAACGATTTTCAGTACTTTTACAGCTATTTTTGGAAGACATAATTTTCAACCTTACGAAATTTCAAATACGAACTAAACTGGGTTTAACTTTAGCACAAAAGCCAGATACGATTTTACTACCTGTAAATTTAAGGAAAAATGTATCTCGTATTTACACCGTAAGAAATTGGTTCACGTATTAACCACCCCAAGACCAAGTAAACATTACTTGAGTGAAAATTGTGACTGTGAACTCGAAACAGGCTAGCCTAATGGAGGTAATTTTCTGAAACACCACTTGCATTATTATTTTAGTTATATGGCGTCTGTGCTTTCAGAGATGTCTGGAAAAATAGACCACCATTCATATAATTTATTGTATATTACCGTTACTTCCTAGATTTGCTCCGGTGTGTATTTATTCGATTCTTATGCTAGTCTCTCCCATATTTTCCACTTTGTCCATCGCCTTCTACCCTACTATAGACCCATTTCAGTTTTGTTTTCTTGTAGCAGAATCCTTAATATTCACAGAATATATGACATCAACTGCGATTGGGCAAAGCTGAAAATGTGTACCCAGCCAGGATTCGAACCCGGGTCTCCTGCTTTCTAGGCAGTTGCACTGACCCCTACACCACTGGAGACACAGTGATCAGCGCACCTGCAAGGACTACCTAAGCACTCCTCCCGTCAGATACAAAGTCCCAGCTTCGCCCGGCTGGGTACATATTTTCATCTTTGCCCAATCGCAGTTGATGTCATATATTCTGTGAATATTAAATAATAACAACTGCAGGATCAGAAGTGACGTCTGTTCTTTCGGAACAGACGCCACATGTATATATAGAATCCTTAATACCACGTATCTCCTGAACTATTCGTCCTGCAATTATAAGTTTTTTCAGATTCGTTGAATGAAATATTAGGAAACTGTCGGCGAAATTTATTTGGAATTGAGTTGGTAGTAAAGACGCAATAAATTTCAGCTCTGAAATTGAATCGAAAAGCAGTCTCTGTTGCGATTATAATACTTATTACTTTTAATGCTTTTCGCACTTTGGCGCAACATCAGAACACTAAGAAACAGCGGGATGAAATTAGTTGGTATTAAAACACATGATATTTCTGGCTGTTCTGATGATGTGACATACGCGCGAAACGCATTAAACGCAATAAATATTATAATCGCAACAGGCACTGCTTTTCAATTCAAATATCGATTCACTGATGCTGCATCAGGCCAACGAACTTTGGAGTAACGTAAACAAATTTTAGCTACTTGGGTGATGGCGTAATTTCATGCTTTTGGGTTTTCACTTCATGTCTCCTAAACTGTCATAGCATGATATAATTTCGAAGATAAATGTTTGAGTACTGCCTGAAAAATTTCTCATGAACACATTTAATATTGCCGGAGTAATAAATTAAAACGTTATGCAGAAAGCCGTAGTTTTACTATGTGAAGAGTGGAAAAATAGGAAGCGATAAACTTTTGTCGTTCGATTATTTCGCTAGGGTTTTCAACGAGAAAAAGTTTCGTAAAGGTTTGGAAAAATTTGTTGCAAGCCGATAAGTTGTCTCATTCTCAAACAATTGATGAATGAAATCTAGTTAATCACACACTGCATGAAAGGGCAGTTTTTGGGACTAATTGTTTACGAAGCTCAAATCTTGTCAACTATGTGTCATAGATGGTAAACCTCGAGAAACGGTGCCCACATAACAATTTCATTACAACAAGACTACAGTGAATAAAATAAAATAAAACAAGAATCTAAACTTAGAAGAGTTGTTCACAACATAAAATATACAAAACCTAAGAAATAAAGAATAAATATTAGAAACTTGGAACACTATTAAAACCAAATAAAAGATAAAAATAGAGTGATGGGATGGGAGTTTATAGGTGGGATGCATTGGAGATTTGTGAAGCTTAACTGATTGGTGATATGCATTGAAACTGAAAAACGGTGAAAACATTTAGTTATAGTGATCACAAGTAAATAATGAATTAATGTAAGGACAGAGCAAAATATAATTTGGAATATTAGTATTAACAAAAGATGATACAAAAAAGATGCGATACATTGGAAATCTAGACTGGTAGTATCACAGAAAATAGGTAAATTATGTTTACAACTTCATACCAGTAATGTAATTGTAAGAGCAAAGTACTGATGCCTATTACAAACAGACGCTGATTCAAAAACAAAGTTAAATAACGAGATACAAGAAATGGAGGAATAAAATGGGACAGGCGTGGTGAATTGTATTGGTAATTCTGAGGATTATGGTCGGTTCAGAAGTGGTCATGTATTGAGGACTGTTTGATCTTTTAATATTAAGCCTGGACATGTACGTGAGACTGTGGTTGGTATATATGGCCCTCACACAGAACGTGTTCAGTTAAAGTGGAGTCATGCGTTCATGCTCTCTTAGCCTAGTTCCTATGTCCCTGCCTGAATGGCCAAAGTAAAACTTAATCGCAATCTAGGCAAATAAGTTTGTACACCCCACTATTCGCTATTAACTTGAGCTCGTCTTTACTCTTGAAAATAAACCGGGCAGTTGTGTTATTGGCATAGTAGGAAGGCCTGTAGTTGTAGGATTTCAGAGTTTCGGGTACACTCTGTGATACCTGTTCTAAATATGGAATAGTACACCACTTCTTGTAAATAGTGGAAGGACCAGTAGGGGAAGCATAGAGGTGGAGTAGAAGTTTTTGTTTCCTCTGCAAGATATGATCTTTAATTGGTGGAACGTTAAATGTTGTTAAATGTTGTGACAAGCTAAGATTTTTCAGAAACTATAGTTAAGACAGAAATTTACGGGATACAGTAATACAAGATAGTGCTAATGTAATCATTACTACGGCAAACATTAAAACTGTAAAGTCTCAGAATCTGCTCTGGGAACCCCTACATTATATTCTAAACTAAGCTGATTCCTTTCCATCTCTGAGATCTCTTATTTGTGGATAATTTTATTTCTGATTACGCTGTTATAAAGGATACGTTCTAGAGCATAATACACTCCCGGAATATGAAAAAAGAACACCATGAATTTGTCCTCCCAGCAGAGGGAAATGTTATTGACACATTCTTGAGGATGTATACAACATACGATCACGCAGGCAGAGCCATACGCACGTGAGTACAGTGACCAGAGCGTCCGCATTGTCGGCGTTAGTACCGTGTATACCCTCATTTTGCAGAAATGCAAGCTGTAATTCTTCCAGGGAGACGATCGTAGAGGTTCCGAATGTGGTTATGTGAAATGGTCGACCATGCAGTTACCAGCTGGTGCTTCAGTTGGGCCAGATTTCGTGTCGCTCATGCAGACCGCCCAACATGACGATTCATGCGGTCTCAAACATGCTCAATGGGAGACAGATCTGGGGATCGTGCTGGCTACAGTAGTTGACGTGCACCTTGAAGAGCACGTCGAGTGGTACAGGATAGATGTGGACGTGTATTATCCTGATGGAAAAGCATATCGCCTTGTTGGCGATGAGTGATAGCAAGATGGTTTGAATGGTGGTTTCAGAGTACCGTGCACTGTTCAACATCCTCTAGACTCTCACAATGATGCACGATCATGCGTGCCGTTAGTGTGTCCTCTGTCCACGTCCCAACATTGTTCAGCCCCCCTCCAATGGTGTTGTGGCAGGCGCTTATGAAGGGACGAGAGGAGACGTGTTGTCTTCAGTGATGAGAGTCGTCGCTGCCTCGGTACCAGTGATGGTCGTGCGCGTGTGTGACGTCGTACAGGGGAGCGCGAAAATCTGGAGTGTACGGGACACAGGCAAAAGGGGCCAACACCTGGCATCACGGTGTGGGGAGCCAAGTTCTACACTGGCCGTTCTCCACTGGTGTTCATTGTGGGAAAGTTGAACAGTGGAAAGTACACTGAAACCGCCATTCAATCCATCTTGCTATCACTCATCAGATACAAGGCAATGTGTTTTTCCATCAGAATGATTCACCTCCACATCTATCCCGTACCACTCAACGTGCTCTTCAAGGTGTACATCAACTACCCTGGCCAGCACGATCCCCACATCTCTCCTTCATTGAGGATGTTTGTGACCGCATGAAACGTCATGTTGGGCGGTCTGCATGAGCAGCACGAAATCTGGCCCAACTGAGGCCAACTGACCCAACCGCCATTCAATCCATCTTGCTATCACTCATCAGATACAAGGCAATGTGTTTTTCCATCAGAATGATTCACCTCCACATCTATCCCGTACCACCCAACGTGCTCTTCAAGGTGTACATCAACTACCCTGGCCAGCACGATCCCCACATCTCTCCCTCATTGAGGATGTTTGTGACCGCATGAAACGTCATGTTGCGTGCTCTGCATGAGCGGCACGAAATCTGGCCCAACTGAGGCACCAGCTGGAAATTGCATGGCAGGTCATTTCACAGGATCACATTCGGCAACTCTACGATCATCTCCTTGGAAGATTTACAGTTTGCGTTGCTGCAAAAGGAGGGTATACACGGTACTAACGCCGACATTGCGGACGCTCTGGTCACTGTACGACTCTGCCTGTGTGATCGTGTGATGTATACATCCCGAAGAACGTGTCAATAAAATTTCCCTCTGTTGGGCCGATGAATTCATGGTGTTCTTTTTTCATTTTCCCGGAGTGTATATAGGCAGCCTTTTGTAGGATTCATACTATCGACTGTACTGTTTATTTTACACTATTGCGTAGATTCTGTGTGTTTTACTGAATTATCTGTGACTGGCAACGACGAGCAAGAAGGGCAATAGTGTCGCACATCAATGAACAAGTGAGCAATGAATTCGCATCTCTCTCTAAATGACATGCAAATATGTGCCGTGTCATTTGGTAGCTGTCAAAAATTTCACCTACCACTACACGCATTCCCTCATTTTTATTTCTTCCATTTCTTTTGTCATAGGACACGAGTCTGATTAATGACAGGTACATCTGTCCGAAGTGATTTATTGATCGCAATTTGGTAGGCATTATTTGCGACTGATAAGCTAGGCAGCGGCGCAAATTACGTTGCGAGGCTGACTGGCGAGAGGAATTTCTATTCGCCTGGTGCCGGGAGATAATTGTGGCTCGTATGCAACGAGGCACCGTAGGAATGGAGGGAAAAAGAGGCTATTGCCGAAATTGCTTTCCGTTCTGCTGCATTCATCAGGTGACGCAAATATGGCGCCGATGTCACGTGATTTATGGTTCGGTCCATTTCGGAGAAAATCCGCCGAAAATATTTCTGTCTTTTGTTAGCGGTAGCAAACAATTGCTTCAAGTTTTTTTTTCTCACTTCAGGTTTCTGTTTTGCCTCTGTCGGTGCGAATTTACAGAAATTTCCCGTCCAGTTGCCTGCCTGTATTTCGCACGTCGACGTGAAATGTTTCGAAGGAAGTGATTCTTGTTTGTAGGTTGTAATGTTATTCTACCTGTCGACGCATTACTAAAACTACTTCTTCTTTGTCTGAGAATATTGTCTAAGGTTGAAGGTCTTCGGGTTTACTGCTTGCCATAAGGTGACCAACTTTTACAAACGCCAATGCGGGATATTTCGAGAATGTGAAGGATGAATAATATCACGTGATTCATTGTGCCAGTTATTCTGAAACTAGAAAAGAAATTTAGGCGAGCAGAATAGGCCCGCTCATTTACTTTTAAAGTAACATTATTTAACATGTCACATTTCGTTCTAAATTTTCAATCTTTATTTACAGTTCATTAATATTTTCTCATGCTCCTATTTTGAATTTAAGACTCCGACAGTTCTCACATAGGCTTTTGCCGTTACGTTTTTCCGATCATCTTCGTTATCTGTACTACTTTCATTTGTTCCAACTCACAGAGCATCGAGCTGCACACATTTTGATAAGTAGCTCACTCCGCCCAAAGAATTATGTTTTTCAATAACCTCGAATAAATTTATATAAAAATTACTTCTTAAAACCATTTGAACTACTCTATTATAAAAGTTATTTCGATGAAGTGCTGCGTTTAAATGTGCCTTACTACATGCAATACTCACTCACTTTCGTTGTTGCATTTTCAGAATTTCACCACATTTTTACTCCTGAAGGAAATAAATGAATGCTGATACTGTATTTCCATGTCAAATTTTTAATACGTTTATTCAGACTGTGATAATATTACATCATGTTTGCCTCCTTATCACTGAAAAATATTCTGTTACACTTGAAAAAGTAGTGCAGAAGGTACAGAAAAAAATGCGAAATACAGAATATTTTAATAACTCATCTAATAAGCACATGCAGTACCAGCTTAAAACAAACACAACTTCTACTGCTAGCGAATTTGTCATTTTGATATAGTCAACTAATGTTCAAGTTTTTTTTCTTCTGTATTTATTGTAAAAGGAGTGTCATTTATTCGTAGATGATGCATTGTGACTTTGGCGTGCAAGCAGTATGAGACTGCGGGTCGTACATAAATAGTTTCGCATTGTGCTATTAGACAAATAATTTTAAAATTATACTCCTGCCCGTTAACATTGCTACACCACGAAGATGACGTGCTACAGACGTGGAATTTAACCGACAGGAAGAAGATGCTGTGATATGCAAATGATTAACTTTAAAGAGCGTTAACACAAGGTTGGCGCCAGTGGCGACAGCTAAACCGTGCTGACATGAGGAAACCGACCGATTTCTCATACACAAACAAACGTTGACTGGCGTTGCCTGGTGAAATGTTCTTGTGATGCCTCGAGTATAGAGAAAAATGCATACCATCACGTTTCCGACTTTGATAAAGGTCGAAATTATAGCCTATCGCGATTGCGGTTTATCGTATCGCGACATTGCTGTTCGCGTTGGACGCGATCCAATGACTGTAGGCAGAATATGGAATCGATGGGTTCAGGAGGGCAATAAGGAACGCCGTGCTGGATCCCAGCGGCCTCGTATCACTAAAATCGAAATGACAGGCATCTTATTCGCAGGGCCGTAACGGATCGTGCAGTCACGTCTCGATCCCTGAGTCAACGGATGGGGACGTTTGCAAGACAACAACCATCTGCAGGAACAGTTCGACGACGTTTACAGCAGAATGGGCTATGAGATCGGAGACCATGGCTGCAGTTACCCTTGACGCTGCGTCACAGACAGAAGCACCTGCGATAGTGTACACAACGACGAATCTGGGTACACGAATGGCAAAACGTCATTCTTTTCGGATGAATAAAGGTTCTGTTTACAGCATCATGATGCTCGAATCCGTGTTTGGTGACATCGCGGTGAACGCACATTGGAAGCGTGTATTCGTCATCGTCATTCTGGCCTGTCACCTGACGTTATGGTGTGGGCTGCCATTGGTTACACGTCTCGGTTACCTCTTGTTCGCATCGGCGGAACTTTCAACAGTGACCATTACATTTCAGATTTGTTACGTCCCGTGGCGCTACCCTTCATTCGATCCCTGCGAAACCCTACATTTCAGCAGGATAAGGCACAGTTGCATGTTGTAGATTCTGTACGGGCCTTTCTGGATACGGAAAATGTTTTGCCATTCGTGCACCCAGGTTCGTCGTTGTGTACACTATCGCAGGTGCTCCTGTCTGTGATGCAGCATCAAGGGTAACCGCAACCATGGTCTCCGAGCTGATAATCCGTGCCTCTGGAAACGTCGTCGAACTTTTCGTGAAGAGCTTTATCAATGCCGGAATCGTGATGGTACGTATTTCTCCTTAAATGAGGCATCACAACAACGTTTCACCAGGCAACGCCGGTAAACTGCTGTTTGTGTATGAGAAATCGGTTGGAAACTTTCATCATGTCAGCACGTTGTAGGTGTCACCAACGACGCCAACCTTGTGTGAATGAACTGAAAAGCTAATCATTTGCATATCACTGTATCTTCTTCCTGTCGGTTAATTTTCGCGTCTGTAGCACGTCATCTGCGTGGTGCAGCAATCTTAATGGCTAGAAGCTAAAACCCTGAGATTTTTGTCATATGACGAGACGTAATTATGACGTAAACTGTATTATATATAGGTACACTGGCATAGTGAACGCCTTCAGTTTGTGTTGTTACAAAGTTTATATGCTGAACTGACAGCAGCAGTGAATAAGTGGTAAATGTATTTCGTCAGTATACTTGAGCTAACGTAGCAAGGAATATTTTACGTTATGCAAATGGGTGACTCCGTAATGCTGAGAGCGGTTACCTGATGCCAAAATTCAATATGAAACTATTTTGGGCTTTGTAACGGAGGTAATATCTCAATGTGATTTCTTTAAAGAAATCAATTTAAAATTATAATTTGAACCAAACAGAGAAGATAATTTTGATTTGTGTACTATTGGTGTTTAATTAAGAGCTGTTTGTCTCCTGAAGAACATTTATGAGTACAGTGGGGATAGAAGAACCTAGTAAGTTCACCCCGAATTATAAACATTTTTATCAGTTGCCTTATTAGGAGTGCTTATTGTTGTATTTGCACGATGTGTTCAGCTTACACACTGAGACATTTTAGCATGACTAGTAGCGGTGCGAGGTAGCCACCGCCACGCACCTTACGTTGGATTGCGGTATATGTGTGTAAATGTAGACGTAGAAACTTCGTCAGGGGCGTGCGGAGAATATATGCTGTTATTTAAAAGTCCCGCGGGGCTAAGTGAGACAAAATGTTACCGAGATGCAGGTACCATCCATCTCGCCAGAAACTTTGCAGTTAGAGGAGATTTAATTACCGCACTACCGAAGACAAACGCGGCTCGCACGAAACTCACTATTTTCGGAGCTCGGGACCGACCGCAGTGGAGAGCAAGAGATTCTAGCCGCACGGAATAAATGGGCACGAACGCCCAGAAAACTGTCCGCCGAGAGACGAAAATCCGTCGCCGGTGTTCGCGAGGTCGCGGCCGGCACTGGCCGCGAAATTTAAGGCGTGGAGAGGGGTATTAACGGCGAGCGAAAAATACAGCCCGCCGCGTCGGCGCTAAGAGATACTGCGAGCCGGGATCGCTGATATATGGGGGCGGTAATATATGGGGCGTGCAACACGGACGCGAGTAATAACGGCTGCGTGGGCCACCAGGGCCGCTTTACACTGCTGCCGGCCTCCTTGTGCGGAGAAATACACGCGCGCCGTGCAGGGCATGATTACTGCTCCAGGGACCGCAGGCGAGCGGGCTACCACGTGCACGATCCAACTGCTGTGGATATGTCTCTCGTCTAGTGACGTTCATCGCACTTTGCGTCAGTAGCGTGGCAATAAGAGTCTTACAAGGGGAGACCGCCAATTGTGAAATTCAGATTCGATTCATACTGCGCATAATGAAAGCTCATGGCCAGAGGTGTAATTTGGAAAAGCACCAAGATGCACTTTTCAGCCGTTGTCGAGAAAATCGACAATTAATAAAAGCCGTTGCGGTCAAATACTTTCTACGGTCTCCACGACCAGTAATGTTGTACAGAGGCGTGGCGTAGCGACAAGCGCTCGGGTTTGTAGTCAGAAGGTCGCCGGATCGAATCTCGCGGCATACAACTTTTTTTTTATTAAAAGACACACACACACACACACACACACACACACACACACACACATATATATATATATATATATATATATATATATATATATATGTTCAAATGTTTGTTAAGCTCAAGGGACTTAACTATGGGGTCATCAGTCCCTAAAGTTACAAACTACTGATGAACTACCTACAACCAAGGACGGCACAAATATCCACGCCCGAGGGGGGATTCGAACACCCGACCGTAGTGGCCGTGCAGACCGTGACTGAAGCGCTTCAGTCTCCTCGGCCACCGCGGCCGGAGATATATATACGTGTGTGTGTGTGTGTGTGTGTGTTAAGACAATTAATAACATTTGATGTTCGAAGTCGCCAGTTTTTCCACGACAAATGACTTTCAAAAAACTTATTATATGCAACTGGCGACTTCGAACATCATTATGTTTTCCGCAAACAAAGTTGTATTTCACAAATGTTATTAATTGTCTTCATAATGTTTACCACGTATAGTTAACGGAAGAAGTATAAACGACATTCCGAAACGAATACGTATAGTGTAAGTCAAACCAGACGAACGATAGAACAATTTATCAGAATGTCAATCAGGTGTGTTTCCCAACAGACAATTAAAAAAACAACATTGTTCTTGTAAAAACGCATCGTTTATCAGATGTGCTCGATGTCATGCTGTTTTCTGCTTTCCATATTTCTAATAAATTACAAAAAAAACAAATAACAAAAAAGAAGTTGTATGCTGCGAGATTCGATCCGGCGACCTTCGGATTACCAACCCGAGCGCTTACCGCTACGCCACGCCTGCGTGGAATATTAATGATCGTGGAGATCGTAGAGAGTATTTCATCGCAGCGGCTTTTTTTAAATTGGCGATTTTCTCGACAACGGCTGTGAAGTGCATCTTGGTGCTTTTCCAAATTACACCTCTGGCCATGAGCTTTCATTATGCGCAGTATGAATCGAATCTGAATTTCACAATTGGCGGCCTCCCCTTGTTAGGCGTCCGTCGGGCCACCTGTTCAAATCGATACACGTTTACAGTAAATTATTTTCTTGTTATCAGCCTTCGTAGTCTAGCGGACAGCGTGGTGTGTTACCACGCAGAGGACCCGGGACGATTCCCAGTCGGTTTGGAGATTTTCTTCGCTCTCGGACAGTGTGTCGTGTCGTCCTCATCATCACTTCATCATTATTGACACACAAGTCGCCAAAGTGGCGTCAGCAGCACCAGAATTGTGTCAGGCCTCACAGACCTACACTGATAACTCTCCTCAGTGCAGAACCCTGTGAAGAATGGGCTGCCAATTCCCAAGGAAACCTTCCAGCATCTAATTGAACATATATCTGCGAGATTGGAAGAAGCGGTGAAGGATAAGTATAGGCAAAAGCCATAATGAATTCCAGCCTTACTGAAATAGGGCGTCTCGCACTTATAAGTCATGTTCAGCAAGGAGTCGGGTACGTTTTACCATATAGACTTGGTCAGGGTCGCCATCACAAGCACTTGCATCATAAAACAGGGTTTTAATAGTAAAAACAACGTATATCTAAGTGAAATTTATTTAACGTTAAATCTTTCGATTTCCTTGTGTAAAGTTCATGATGAATTGAATACATTGTATATTGTTTTTTAATTCAGTATCTCAATGATGAATACGTGCAAAGACTGAAAACTATTATTAAGATCCAAGCGACAGGTGAAGAACATTATACAGTATCTTATTGTACAAAATTCGAGAAAAAGACCTACCTCTTTACAAATTGTCTGTTGTTATGGTCTTCCGTCAGGAGACTGGTTTGAAGCAGCTCTCCACCCTACTCTATCCTGAGCAAGCCTCTTCATCTCCTCATAAGAACGGCAACCCACATCCACTTGAATCTTCTTAGTATACGCGTCTCTTGGTCTTCCTCTGCGATTTTTACCCCACACACTTCCCTCCAATGCTAAATTTACGATTCCTCGATGTCTAAGAATGTGTCCTACCAAGCGATCCCTTCTTTTAGTCAGAGTATGCCAAAAGTTCCTTTTCTCACCAATTCTGTTCAGTACCTCTTCATTAGTTACGTGATCTACTCACCTAATTTTCAACATTCTTCTGTAGCACCACATATCAAAAACGTCTATTCTCTTCCTGTCCACACTGTTTATCGTTCATGTTTCATTCCCGTACAAGGCAACTTTCCACACAAATGCCTTCAGAAAAGACTTCCTTACACTTAAATTAATATTCGATGTTAGCAAATTTCTCTTTTTCAAAAATGCTTTTCTTCTCATTGCCATTTTGCATTTTATATCCTCTGTATTGCGACCGTCATATGTTATTTTACTACCCAAGTAACAAAACTCATCTACCACCTTCATTGTTTCGTTACCTAATCTAATTCCTTTAGCATCGACTGATTTTCTAAGACTGCATTCCGTTATCTTTGTTTTGCTCTTGTTTAAGACAAATTGTCTTTATAGTGATATCTTTCTTAAACAGCATAATTAGCTTCTGAGTCTTGCGAAACACACAGTAAACGAAATAAATTCATCTGTCAGAAATCATGTAAAATGGAGATAATGTTTTTTCTTTAGTTAACATACTGTTTGTGATTCGTAGGAAGGGGTCGGCAAAATACTTTTATTTGGAAGGGGGAGACCAGACGATTTTTAGTTGGAATGGGGTAGCACATTTGAAGAGGTTGAAAAACACTGATATAATTTATATTCTGCATTTCACACCATCTGTACAACTTCCATCTGAATAATATGGAAAAATAAAACATCCATTAAAGCAAGTGGTTGCATATTAATACCTAAATAAATCTTTATTTTTACACTACAATTGAAGTTTGTAATCCTTAATGGATATATTGGAAACTAGCCGTCCCGGCAATGCTTCGAATTGCTAATATGTATGTACTGTTGCTCTTGCCGTCAAATATGCAAAATTTTATTGCAATCGTAGGAACGATATTGATATCCCAATGAAAAGAGCTCTTTCAGTTTTCCACAAATTTTCCTATTTTCTGACCAACTATTCCAAACTTTTACTTCACTCAAACCTTCCTCTCGCTTTGAATGTCGAATGTGCAAAATTTTATCAGAATCAGATAAATGGTTTTGATATTTCATAGAAAATCTCATTCTATTTTTTCTAAATTTTCCAATTTTCCGGGAAACTTTTCCAAATTTTTATTTCATAAGAACGTTACTCTTTCGTTGAACGCAATCGGATTAACGGTTCTCAACTTATTATGTTAAGTACATTTAGAAACATATTAAAAAGGAACTTGATTCGAAATTTGCGACTACCCTCTTCATTTTTTTCCCCTCAAAACTCTTCCAAAACAGAAAAAGAATTACTGATCTCCGTCGTGCGAATATTCAGTTATAGTGCTGAATTCATTCAAAAACACATTGAAAATCGCACTTTCAGGTTTTCTCAAATCTTCCAATTTTTCGGTACATTTTCCAAAAAAGATTATTTCATTGTCCTGTCAAGCCGTACTCAAGTGATGCTCTCACAACCATGTGGCAATTGACTTTTATTCATTGAAAAAAAAAAAAAAAAAAAAAAAAAAAAAAAAAAAAAAAAAAAGAACGCTTTCGGTTTTTCCTAAATTTTCCTACTTTTCGGGCGACTTTTTCAAATGTTTATTTGATTCTAACATTCGTCTTGCTTTCAACATGAAACGTACAAAATTTTATCGCAGTTGAACGAACGGTATTGATAGTTCACCGGAAAAAGCTGTTTCAGTCTTTCCCGATTTTCCTCTTTTCCATATTTTATCACCGTTGCAAACTTCCCTGAACTTGCACGAATATTTCAAGACTAAAATTAGCCAAATCGGTTCAGCCCTTCTCGAGCTTAGGGAAACTAACGAGCAGCACTGTACATAGAAGATATCCAGATTGCACGAAATTTCGAATGGCATATGCACTTGGAACCATGAAAGGTGAATAATACAGCACTACCTCTGCCGCTCGAGAAGCAGCACGATGTCCAAACTAATAGAGAAGTTACGCCCTCCAGCTGCGTGGTTGGCAGCATTGTTCGGCGGCGGCTGCGGCACGTGGCAATGAAGACAAGCTGACGTGCTGTTGAGAGCGGCGGCTAGCAGGCTGTTCCCCGGCGGACGCCATGAGGTGTGGTGCCGTCTGCAAGGTTCCGCCCATCCGCGGAATCGCCGCCATTACCGTAAATCGCTGGCGGATGCCACGCAGGGCTGCTCCCGTCCTCACGGCAGGTGGCGCCGCGCCACAGATATTCCTCCCGCGCTCTCCACAGACATTACGAGAACGCCAGAGATACTCCGTGCAACAGCTGGTCGCACTGGGCTCTCGCCCCCGACGTGCAACTACTGCTCCGAGAACCCCGTACTTCAGCCGGAAGGGCAGAAGCTCTGTGAGGCAGAAAAGGAAAGTGTTGCGTTGTTCAGCGTCTTAGTGTGTAATGTTTATAGCGCCTAGATATTTCTGACAGCAAACTTAACGTATAGAAGTATAAAGTGTGACCTCTCGTCTCCAATCCCATGGGCTGAATAGGGTTAATATGCGTTCGTTTTGCGCGTAAATCTCTCTACAGGTGAAGCAACGAACTTAAATTTCATAGAGTGACTCACACTCAACGAGCTAGAATTTCATAGAGTGGCTGACACACGAGTTACAGCGCTCTTTACGACAACCTGCGTAAACTCGACCGCCATATTGGCGGTGGTCAGCACACTTGACAGGAGTCTGCCCATCGTATGTTATTGTTGAAAGTGAAGTGTTGTATTTGGGGTATATTGTATTTAGTGTACATTTTCTGTACAATCTTTGCTTCTGCAATATGTCTAAAGTGTGTTCTGCATTGAATTCTCAAATCGAAGTGGTAAAACGACAAATATTTCGAGCAAGAACGCCAGTTGTTTTGTCTCTTTTGGTCTCTGTCTGCCTATACACAAACAAAACTCGTTCCCCAAGAGTGAAGCTTCAGATTACGTATCTTGCAGTTCATTTGAAGTACACACCACAAAAAAAAAAGTTTGAGTGTGTACACCTTCTTTAAACATCTTTTCATTTGTTGTTGACAATACCTTATCGAGCATGGTTAACATATAATCATTGTAAAGAGTGGAAGCAATATTAACAGACGAAATTTTTCACTTGTTAAATGTCTGTGTTCTGTGTAGCAAATATTTACTAATATCAGCATGTCAACAACGTAAGTTATTAACGACATGTTATTTCGGTGTAGAATGGTTTTGTGGCAGCTGACCTAGGCGCATTTTTGATTGCCGTATTCTGTTGTTACATTCGTCTTTGTACTCAAATTTCGTCAACAAAACCATTTAACAGTAATTTTGCGAGTATGTGAACTTAATATGTTTAATAAGCACCAGATAAATGTGTCTTAGACTCTATGAAACCAGTTGTCACAACACAGTAAAAACAGATGCAAATCCGTGATCAGGATTGTTCCTCATAACAATTACTGTTACTGTTCACTGTGTACGTTTCGCAGCACTTTTACACTGTGAACTTACATTATAATTAACACAAATATTTTAAAAGCTGTACTTTCGTTATTGGATCAAACCTCAACTAACTGTTATACTTCGAACTGTAAATGTTTCACTGGCAGATTCGTGATATTTCATTACTATATTTTAAGAAAATACACTATCTGGCTCATCAATTCGAAGCTTTGATATAGTCTGGACACACCAACAGAACTTCATGCACATCTGTACTCAATAGTAAATCTTCATTTAAAGCATAAAAATGTGTAAACAGGTAAAATTCTCGATTGGGTGTGGCATACAAACTGTCAGCCGATACCCCAAATAACATGGCGGACGGCAGTTCAATTTGCCTCAAATACGGCGGACCTAACGCCACTCTATGAAATTCAAGCTCGTTGCTCACACACCAGTTACAGCGCTCTTTGCGGCAACCTGTGTAAACTCGGACGCCATATTGATGGTGGTCAGTACACTTGACAGGAGTCTATCGTATGTTGTTGTTGAACGTAAAGTAGTGCATTTTGTGTATACTGTATTTTGTATACATTTTATATACATTTTTTTTTGTGAAATATGCTTAAAGTGTTTTCAACATTCAAATGCACAAATCAAAGTGATAAAATGACAAATATTTTGTGCGAGAACACTAAATGTTTTGCCTTGTGTGATATTGCTCTGTCTATACACAAATAAAATCCCTGACTAATGGCACTTCAGATGATCCATCCTGCAATTCCCTTCAAATACACACCACAAAAAAATGGTCAGTTTTGTTCCTAGCGTCTGTGTAATTTTATTCTGTTGCTGCTGTGCCTGATGAAAGAATATTACATCTGTTGCATAATAAAGTAAAACAAACACTTTTGAGTGTCCACACCTTGTTTGAAAATACTTTCATTTGTTGTTGATAATATCTGATTGAGCATGGTTGACATATAACCTTTGCAAAGGGTGGAAGCAATGGTAACAGACAAAAAATTTTCATTTGATGAATGTCTGTGTTCCCTGCAACAAATATTTACTTACATCAATGTGACAACAGTGTAAATTATTAACTATATGTTAATTCCGTTGGAATGCTTTTGTGGCATCTGACTTAGGCACATGTCTTTGTACTCAAATTTCACACACACTAACCTGCAACAACGGCAGTTATTATCAGCACCTTATTTCTGTCTGGAATGCTTTTGTGGCATCTGATCCAGGTGCATTTTAACTGAAATCTTTTGTTGTCACTTTCGACTTTGTGTTCAAATTATGTCCACCGAATTTCTTAACCAAATCCTTTGACAGCAGTATCACAAGTACGTCGACTTAATACGTTTAATAATCACCAGCCAAACGTTAACTAGGCTTTATGAAAGCATTTGGTACAACACAATAACATCAGATGCAAATCATTGATCATGACTGTTGGTCATGACAATTACTGTTCATTTTGTAAGTTTTGGAGAAAGTTTAGACTACCTCCTTGTATTATAATCAACACAAATATTTTCGAAGTCGCACTTTAGTATTGCAGAAAACCTCAGCTGTTATACTTCAAACTGGTGACAGGTTTGAGAAATTCTATTAAAGCATTTTTAGGAAATATACAACATGGCGCTTCTATTTGAGCTTTGATACAGTCTGGAGACACCGACGGAACTTCATACACATCCATACTTAATAGTCCAGTTTTATTTGAAACATGGAACTCTGTAAACAGTTAAGTTTGTTTTGTGGGTAAATACCAGCTGCCAACCGATACTCCAATTAACATGGTGGACACCAGTTCAATTTGCCTCTACATGGCGAATCTATCGCCACTCTACGAAATTCGAGCTCTTTGATGGGAAGTATCACCAGCTTGCTTTCGGGGGCCATGCTGTGTCTATTAAAATGCCTATACTGTAACCACAATAGCGTTCAGGCCGCTATTGAACCCTTTTTATCCATTTTAATAAAACTAATCAGTTACAAAAAATCTGTTTTGGACACCTTATAATCGATATATTCCCTCGATAATTATCTGCTTTTCTTTCCGTTGTTCTTGATAGTTACTGTGCTACACTTGAACAAGTAAACTGCAGCGCAAAATTATGTAGAGTCTGCAGACATAAACGTGCACAGCGTACTCCTTGCACATAGTTGATTTTAGCACATACAAAGATGCGTACTAGACTAAATTTAGGTTATCATCATCATCATTAGAGACTGATTATACGCTTCAGCGTTCAGTCTGGAGCATAGTACCTCTAATAAAGTTCCTCCATGATCCCCTATTCAATGCTAACATTGATGCCTCCTCTGATGTTATTCCTTTTACTTCAAAATCATTCTGCACCGAATCTAAGTACTTTCTTCTTGGTCTACCTCGACTCCTCTTACCCTTCGCTGCCGAGCTCATGAGTCTTTTAGGTAAACTTGCTTCTCCCATGCGTGTAACATGACCCCAAAATCTCAGTCTGTTCGTTCTAACTGCTTCATCTGTGGTGTTCATTCCCAGTTTTTCTTTGATTTCCTCATTATGGACACCCTCCTGCCATTGGTCCCATCTATTGGTACCTGCAATCATTCTTGCTACTTTCATATCTGTAACCTCTACCTTATGAATAAGGTAACCTGTATCCATCCAACTTTCACTCCCATAAAACCAAGTTGGTCGAAAGATAGAGCGGTGCACCGCTAACTTCGTCTTGGTACTTACTTCCTTCTTGCAGAAGAGAGTAGATCTTAGCTGAGCACTCACTGCATTAGCTTTGCTGCACCTCTATTCCAGTTCTTTCATTATGTTGCCATCCTGTGGGAAAATACATCCCAGGTACTTGAAACTGTCTACCTGTTGTAACTTTGTTCCTCCTATTTGGCACTAAATCTGTTTAAATCCCACAGACATTACTTTCGTTTTCGAGATGCTGACCATATCATAGTCCTTGCACCTCTAATCGAGCTCTGAAATATTAGTTTGCAACCTTTTAATCGAATCTGCCATTACAACTAAGTCATCCGCATATGCGAGACTGCTTATTTTGTTTTGACCTATTTCAATCCCGCCTTGCCAGTCTACCGTTTTCAACATATGATCCATGAGTAGTATGAACAACAGTGGTGACATGTTACAGCCTTGTCTTACCCCTGAAGCTAGCCTGAACCATGAGCTTAGGTAAGATACAGAAACTTAATTTAAAACAGAGAGCATAACGATAAGTACTATCGTTCTCAACAGGCGTTTTGTTCATGTAGACTTCGCGGGTCTACGAAATACTTATCATTCGACTTTGTTCCGTTTGTGGCTCCAGGTGGAAAACGGTCACCCATAAATTCCGATTGACCTTTAGCGTAGTCTTATACTCAAACAAACTCTGCCATATTTACTGAACTTTTGTCATCGAGGCAAACACGAAACTTTTACCACTTTTTATTTCATTTTATTATTATTATTATTTATTTTTTTATTTTGCTCGTTTCAGTACATTGTGTCCTGTGACGACAGACTAAACACAGCTAAATGAATGAGAAAATCATGGTTCAGAAACTGTGAGTTAACTAAAATGTAGAGATTATGGGACTTAACTACGGGGTCATCAGTCCCTAAACTTACAAACTTCTTATGAACTAGCTAATACTAAGGATGGCACAAATATCCATGCCCGAGGGGGATTCGAACCCCCGACCATGGAGACCGTGACTGGCGCGCCGCCGACCGCTCAGCCACCGCGGCCGGCTAAGTTAACCAAAAATGTAGACAAGAATCAGTTCAGTTTGCTCATTTATTTGTCGAATTTTTGTGTGTTTCTAGCAACAACCCACAAAAATAAGCAACAATACTTCAATAATTTAAACTCACGATATTACGCAGGAATTCAAGTTAAAAAAGCTGTGAGTATTTGTTGCCTGATCTTTGATCCATTAAACTGCATTACGATTCGAAATTATACTTGGAGCATACAACCAAGGTTGTGGGTTCCAACTTTGCAGATTTTCATCAGTCAGACCTTTCTTCTTGATCCGTTTCTCCATAAAGTCTATAAAGTTTACCTGAAAGCACAACATTGTGAAAAAATTAAAACCGAAACATACGAACACCTCTTATGGCTCACAAACAAAGTAAAGGACCAAAATGGCTGAAAAATCACGTGACACGATTTCGGCCAATCACGAGCTTCAGACGGCGGCGAGCAGCGTGGAAAAGGACATACTTTATCTATACAGAGTTTTATTTGCGCGCTGTTGTGTTTATGTTTATAAATGCTGTATAGTGTAAATATTGCCTGATTTCTGGATATTTCGGGTTTTGTAAGATCTGTGCAGAGGTCCAGATTATTAGCGGTGTTCGATATTAAATTAAACCGAAATACGTGAGTGACAAGCAAATTCAAATGTTTGGGGTCATAAGTCCCTAAACTTACAAAGTACTTATGAACTACCTTACACTAAAGGCAGCACAAACATCCATGCCCGAAGGGGGATTCAAATTCCCGACGGAGAACGGCCTCGCGCATCGCAGCATAGCGCCCCAATGCGCCGCCGCGGCGACAAGCAAATATTTCGATTGAAATATATAACTGAATGTGGATTTTCCTAAGCGGAAGTATGATGCCTTCCTGTTTTTTGGAATGAAAAGCGAATTTCGTAAACCGTATTTTCGCTGTTGTGTTACATGTTAAAGCCAGAAGCGGATTTCTTACCCCGATCAAATATGGATTCTGGAAAGCAACTGTTGAACTGTAGGTCGCTATTCCCCGGTTGGATAACTGGAGTAGGTTAGGGATACGCAAGTCGCCGAAGTTGCATCCAGTTGAAAGACTTGGCACCAGGCTACTGAGCACACGAAATTATTATTATTGCAAATAAATGCCAATGTCTCCATATGAACCAAAAATTTAGACAATAAGACGCAATCTGTTTAGTCAAGAAAGCCCCAAAAACAGATGCATTTACATGGACCCGAAAATTGATTGCGAAACTGTCTACAGAATTGGTTTCCGCAGTCGATGTTGGAGTCTTTACATGACTAACCAACTAGGAACTGGGAAATCGGTCAACGACATACGGTTTTCGGATCATATGTAAACGTGGTGAGTGTGGGTATATAAGAAACAAGGAGGTAACGCGGTTTTTGAAGCCATCAAAAGATTTAGAAAATTTTAACAAATGGGAAAATGTTATCTATTATATAATTGATTGGCACTTGAAACCAAATTCAATTCCTCACATTTTCGTGAAATTGCAGAAATATTTGTCTACCTCGTTAAAGCAAAAAAAAAAAAAAAAAAAAAAAAAAAAAAAAAAAAAAAAAAAGCTACTATTTGAAAATTATGAATAAAACACTTACCAAATGTTTAAAAATTGTGTCTCTAAATTTGTTGATTCACTTGAAGTGAGTGCATTGAAAACACAAATACAAAATTTTAAAGTAGCTTGGCAAGGGCAAACAATAAAATCAAGCAAGAGAAGACTAGAGTAATTGTGCGGCTGTTGGCACACCCCATTACAGTCACTTCTAGGCAAGCAGAATTGTTGTGCCTTGTGAGATTCAGGCACAGATGTATTCTCGCTTGACTACTAGTCGAGAAACTTTAAATCCTGATTCGAAAGCTGGAAAATAACTTTGGAAACACTACGATGGGGAGCACTAAAGATCGACAATATTCTGCAACATGTAACGGTATTACAGAACTGAAAAATGTTCACTCTAGTTTATTTGCAACATTACTAAAGTGAGTACTTTGTAGTATATTTCACGATCGTTATCTAGGTGTTTGTTGTGACGCAGTATGAGCAAATGTCATTGTTGCGACATAGCACTGAATGATTCCTTTTCTTCTCTTCTTACTACTTTCAATATGTTCGCACAACATATCTAAAAATACACATACGAATGCGAAAGAGTAACTTCACTGCATTGTGAGAGAAGCACATAAATCGGAGCTAGCGCCGCCAAGCGGCGAAACTGGTATTCTAGACTAGTGATCACACATTCTACCTTCTATTCGTTAAGTCAGAAAAAAACATTTGTAGTTAGGTGAAACATGGTCCAAATATGTTAAACAATGGAAAATATTATATTAATAATTGAACGTCATATCATGTCATATCACACCTATTAGTTATTAGTAACATGCCTATTTTCCAATTCCTGTAAAGTAAATATAGGAAAAATTTATGTATTTTGGAAACGGATGTATGGATGTTTTTCGGATAGTTGTAAGCCTACAGCTGACTGTACATCAGCTCTTTTTTCATTTGTTTCACGTTCCTGGTGTTTTTATGATGACTGCACATCCACAGCAGCAACATTTCCCATTGGAGTTCTGTTCAGCTCTTTTGTCTTCTTCAGTTTTCGGACATTCAGCTCTCTCACTGATTTCTGATAGTGCAAAGTCTTATGCTGTGAAGACATGCGGATTGGACGGGAATATTCCAGTTAGAGCATGTTGGAAACACAATGGGTGGTGCGCGTCCTCTTTTCCGCTCTCATGTAGCGTACTTTTAACCGATGCATCAAACAGTGCAAAAATAAATAAATAACAGATGGTTCTGACTGCTCGGTTCTGTAGTTTATAGTAACATGGCTTGTTCTTATGGCAAATATTATTTTTTTGTTGAGACATATATAGTGCTTATTGCTTTTGATATATAGTGTAAATATTACATGATTTGAAACTAAAACTATGCGCGAGCGTACGGAAATGCTCCAGCAACTAAATTGGGGATCGCTGGAGGAAAACCAACGTTATTTTCGTGAATTTCTGTTGAGGAAATTTAGAGGGCCGGAGTATGAAGCTGAGTGTAGTACAATCTTGCTGCCGCCTACTTACATTTCGCGTAGTGATCACAAAGACGAGATAAGAGAAATTAGGGCTCGTACGGAGGCATATACGCATTCTTTTTTTCCTCGTTTTGTTAGTGGAATAGAAAGGAAATGCCGAGTAGTGATACAGAGTATCAGTGTATCCTCCGCCACGTACCTTACGGTGGATTGCGGAGTATGTATGTAGATGTACCTGTTGTAACCAAAAAACATTGCTGAATTCTCTTATATTCAGTGTGATACCGTCTGTATAGAAAAAACAATTGAACGAAGTCTTGTATAGTTCGCGAACGAACTAGTTCGGAAGTGCGCTCCCACAGGCGAACTACGCGAACTATTTCGCTGATCCCTCTCCTTTTAGTTCGTCCTCTCCTTTTCCGAAGACTGACGGGTAACAGCGAGAGGATGCGAGAGCGCGCAGAATCGCGTGATTCCCTTCTACCAGTTGCCGTCATTTCTAGCTCAGATGCAGCTCAGCTGTAGTTTTAGTAAGCGGTAGCAAAACCGTCGAACAGTTTTTTTCTGTTTTAAGTAACAAATAACTTTAGATCTACAATACGAACACTTCTCCAAAACTTAGAAATATGGCTGAGGCAGACTTCACTTTTTCAGCCTAATGGCGTCTCCCTGTATTCTAACCTCCTTGACTACAACACGCTTGTAACTCAAATGAAATGAAAATATCGATATGGCGATAGAGCCTGCCAAAGAGTGTTTACATTTTTCTGGTAGACTCTGTATTTAAATCATATTACTAAAGGACTTAACTGAGTAATCTCATTAAACTACATGTCATCATTCAGAAGACGCATCACGTAATAAATACTTGGTTACGTGTTTCCTTTCGTTTGTTTCGAGCAGTTTTGACGCCTTAAGGTTAAGACATCATAGAGTCGGAATACTGAAGTTTTCCAAGGTGGTTAGAGTAGGGGGAGATGCCCTTAAGGCTATAGAAGTGAAGCTGTTGTCGCCATATTGTGGAGCCAATAATTTTGTGTTATTAAATAACGGTTCACCTATTTCGATGGTCTGTACTATATCAAACATGTACCAGAAATGACAGTTATTTAAATGTATGAAAGTTAATAGGGCAAGAACCACACAGTGCTTTAATCTGCAGACGAACGAAAAAGAGCGATCTACTTCGCGGCCGAGCTGAGAACTAAAAGGAGAGCTACGGTCGCGAACTAAATATGCGCGATAGGTCGCGAACTAAAATATGCATGATAGGTCGCAAACTAAGAACTATAAAATTTCTGCTTTGAAGTATTTTGCACTGTGCAATATCTGGCTAATAAATTCCATAATGCCAAGATATAAAGATAACTCTAAATTTAAACGCGAGAAATTATCAACAGACTGTTTCTTTTGGTTTGGGTGATATCGTTAGCGGCTCAAATAAGCAAGCGCATGAATCAGCTAGGTGGGGGAACTTTTCCCTCCACCTGCATGCGCAGACCACGCCGCTCAGCCGTCACTGGGAGCGGACGAACTAAATGAACGAACAGCCGCGAAATAAAGTGAGCGCTCCCAATCGCGAACTATTACGCGCAATTCTAATTGAATGTAGTTTTACATAGTTGTTCAGTGCTGCCAATGTAGAGAAAATGGCTGTGCGTACTCTTGCCAGACGCGTAGTCTTGCCCGACCTTACCCTACCTGCTCTCCATACCTGGTCAGTATTTGACGGCAACTTCCCTGCGGGCGGCACGTTAATAAGGTATTTAGCGTGGGCGGTGGCTACCTGCTCCTGGGGCGTCACTCAACTTGGGGGGCGGGCGCGCCGGGCCCTTTGACACGCGAGCCGCCGGGAATGCGGGGAATCCCCGTCCCGCCTTTGGTCGCGCAGGCCCTGACCTTGCGCGCCAGGCCTGCCAACCTGACGGCGCCGCGGGGTCGGCGCAGCTACCGACGCGTCCTCGTTACGCTCCGATCTCCACAGATACTTGCTACAGTAGAAAAACTCAGTATTCGAAAACTGTTCGAAACAAACCAAAGAAAACACGTAACTACAGGGTGTCTAGAAAAGGGCTCCTTGATTTCAAAATTAAATATCTCGAAAACAAAGATCGATAGAGAAATGCTGTAAACGGCATATTTATTGTGAAAGCTGTAAGAAGTTTATACAGCAGTTTGAATTAATAGCTTCAAAAGCTGCTAACAGATGGCGCTGTACGCTGTACAGCTCATATCAGCATCCATAAGTGAAATAATCGTATGAAAACACTCTTTGCAAACAATCACATCAAAATGTTCACCATTGGCACTACAGAGGTGGAGCAAAAGAAAAAATGAAATTCGCCATCACATTGCGTAGTGTCTCAACCGAAATGGATTCACATGCCACAGAGATCGCCGATTCGAGCTCGTCTAGCGTGGCGGGATGCTTCGGGTAGACCATGTCTTTCACTGTGCCCCACAAAAAGTCACAGGGAGTCAAATCCAGCGAATATGGTGGCCAATCTATGCCTGCACCAGTAAATTTGGGTTATTCCAAAGCAATGACTCGATTCCTGAAGTATTCCTCAAGAAAGCAAAACACTTGTTCTGGCTGATGTGGTTAGGTTCCATCTTGCATAAACCTGGTCGATCCTCTAACGCTTGCTGTGTGGCGACAAATTGTTCCAAAATTGCAACGTAACGTGCACCAGTGACAGTTTCTCGATTGAAAAAAGGGCCAATAATGCATCTGCTGCATACTGCAGCCCACACAGTAACTTTAGGAGAATACAGGGGTTTCGCTTCACACCAATATGGCTTTTAGGAACCCAAAAATCGCAAATTCTGATTATTCACGTATCCATTCAGGTGGAAGTGTGATTCATCTGTAAACCAGATGCAGCCAACATCAAATCCTTCAACATCAATCATTGTGAGCATCTGATTAGCAAAGGCAACCCCATCGTTGCACAGCTCGGACGGGTATGGCCTGGTGCGTTTGAATTTTGAATGGAAACATGTGTAGGCTATTTCTCAGAATTTTCTGCGTGCTGGAACGCTTAAAACCAGTCTCAGATGCAATTCTACGGACGGATGACATCGGATTTCTCTGAATAATTCCAGAAACTGTGGCGACATTTTCTGGCGTAACTGCGGTTTGCCAACATGCCCCACTAGATCATCAGTTACGCTACCTGTTCGTTGAAATTTTGCGATGAGCATACGATGGTTTTCGCAGCGGGTCCTTTTGGAACATTAAATCGTGCTTGAAAACTTCGCCTTGTTGCCGAAGGACTCTCTTCTAACCTGTCGTACTCTAGCATCAGAAAAACGCGTTGTTCAATGGAGTACAGGGTTTTAATCTCTTCCTTCGGTACGATTACCTCCTTTCACGTTTCAATAGTCGAAGTGATCGCTCTGGGCTTCGTACCACTATTTATACTAAGCATTTCGTATGGCGATTACAGCGCTATCTGTTAGCAGCTTTTGTAACTATTATTTCAAACTGCTGTATAAACTTCTTACAGCTTTCACAATAAACTTACCGTTTACTGCATTCTTCTATCGATCTTTGTTTTCCTGATATTTAATTTTGAAACCAGGGAGTCCTTTTCTGGACACCCTGTAAGTATTTATTACGTGATGTGTCTTTTGAATAATAGCATATATGTTAATGAGATAACTTGTTAAGTCGTTTAGTCGTATGATTTAAATACAGAGTCTACCAGAAAAATGTAAACACTCTTTAAAAGGCTCTATCGAGATATCGGTATTTTCGTTTGATTTGAGCTACGAGTATGTTGTAGTATGCTCTTTGGCTCAAGAGATGTTAGTTTACCATCTCAGTATTGAGAAAACACGATGACTGATATTCAAACAACGAAAACATATCGTGGAGTGTTTTCTCAAGTTTGGTAATGCCGTTGAAGGTAGAGTGATCGTGTTATTGATTTACTGCTCTGGCTAGTCGTAAGTCCATAACACTCCAAATTGGAAGTTATAAATTTGGTGAGATGGGTCATATAAAACAATTTCCCTTCTGTCCATGTTTTTTTTTTTTTTTTTTTTTTTTTTTTTTTTTTTTTTTTTTTTAAGTAGACATAACTTAATAATTTGGTCGCTGTGTTAAACCTTCTTTAGAAATCTTGTAACCATGCAATATTTAGGCATCGTAGATTTCGATTTAATCCTAGTTTCCTCAGGCGAAGGAAATCGGCATTGCCGTACAAAACAGTGGCGCGTTGAGTAAAAGCCTTTAACGAATGTCGTCTGTCGTCGATCACTGTCCACTATCACGGCAACAGTATGCACTTCTTCTTCAGAGACGCTAGGACGACCTGCCCGATTAATGTCTGTCACAGTTTGCTGACATTAGTTGAAAGTATCTACCCAACACGCTACTGTTTTGAACGTCAATGCCGATTCCCTGCACGCCTCTTGAAGATATTGATGATACTGTCGTGGTGTACGACCTCTAGCACATTCAGTCTTGATCCAACACCGTTCATCCTGTTTTGAAAACATATTGATACTGTTACGTTAGACCGCTCGCTCATAAGTGACTGTGTTTCCCTTTATTAAGCGCTCGCTGGTGATATGGGAGGGGCGAGTCCATTTGCTCTAAGGTAAGATAGGTATGTCATCAATGTGTGCTATCAGCAACAACAGTAGATTCCATTGCGTAGTGTGTCGATATTGGTATTGCCATAATTTAATTCCAACCCTCATATAAATCTATTAACTTACATGGTCGTCTGTGAGGTAATGTATTACTTTATCACAAGGTAAAAATATCGTGGTGTTAATCATTAATGTAGATAAAAAATAACGCTATCATTTAAGTTAGATCAAGTCCATCACAATGTCCAGAATACAATTAACTTCCGGGAAGTAGTTTCGCCGTTTATCGCGAACCAACACCGTGTCACGGTATTTATATACAGGATGAACCACTAGCTACTGCCACCAGGATTAGCTCCGAAAGTATGATAGCAGCTGAGATGGTTGTGAAATAAAAGTTCAAAGGAACAACGGGGGCCGGAATGTGACCTTGGGTTTTTGTTGCTTCAGAGATATGAAGGTCAGCTTTGTTATGGTATCGTTAGGTACTATTTTATAATAGCTGCTAACGAGACGAATCCAACGATGTGTAACAGTAAGGTTTTTGAATGTCAACGAAGGTGGAAAAGGTGGCAGCAATAAACATTGTGAAGCCGCCCATCGCTTGCCAAGACGGATCGCTAATTGCCATGCAAGTACCAAAGTGATACAGAAAATCACTCAATCCGTGATGCCAATGGTCATCAGTTCGAACACCTTCCGTAATTGGATGTCCATGTCACCTTTAATACCTTAGTGTTGCACATCATTGCATTCGTCTCGATAGCCGGTTTCAAAAAATAAGTATCAAACTAGAGCATCGCAAAAGAAAAAAAACAAATTACCCTCAAATTTCAGAAGCGACCCCATCTAGCAATAAATAAAAAATAAAAAACACAAATATTCTGACCCCTGTTGTCCTATGCAAATTTTATTTCACGAACTTTTCAGCTCCTATCATACTCGTTTCTTTAATTGGGTTTCCTATCCACTCCAACAACCCAGCCTGCCACACACCATGACAAGTCAACAAAACGGAACATTCCCGAAGAAAATAATTGAGCCCTTACAAAAACGAAAATAGAATGCTTCAGTCTTCCTTTTCTCTCTTTATTTATTTTATATATTTGTTTGAAGTGCAAGAAGAGAAAACTCAGAAACAAACATAGAAATACTGCAAGGGCGGCCACATTGCTGGCACCACAAGCACGAACACATAAAAAGGAGACAAATCCCTTTCCTTCGAGAGGAAGACCATTGCAAAGCCAAGGCCGATTCGGCTCCTTAACTGTAACAGAAACGTCACTCCGTTGTGGAATACGAAATACTGACTGCTGGGGATATGGCCTCAGAGTTAAAATAAAGGAATTCCCTCCAAAAGAAACCAAGAAATTAGAGATATCCCTAAAACAAATGAAAAAAAAGGAACAAGAATCAGAGTTATTCGTGCTCACAATATTTACTGACTCATCCTGTGTATACAGGGTGTTACAAAAAGGTACGGCCAAACTTTCAGCAAACATTTCTCACACACAAAGAAAGAAAATATGTTTAGTATTTCTCTTTAAATGTAAATTGAAATAATTCGTGCAGACACTTGTCAAAATACCCAATTGTTTCGTTAGTATGTACTGAATTACGCAATTGTGCAATCACGTCATAAACACGGAGTTTCTGTGAACGTTTGGGCAGCAATTCTTGTTGATGTCTTGATTGGGCCTCATGTTCTTCCACTTACGCTCACTGGAGCAAGTTCAAATGTTCAAATGTTTGTATAGCTTATGGGACTTAACTACGAGGTCATCAGTCCCTAAACTTGCAAACTACTTACAAACTAGCTAATACTAAGGACGGCACAAATATCCATGCCCGAGGGGGGATACGAACCCGCGACCGTAGTGGCCGTGCAGACCGTGACTGGAGCGCCTCAGTCCCCTCGGCCACCGCGGCCGGCTGGAGCAAGTTATCATGATTTCATACGGGATACTCTACCTGTGCTGCTAGAACATGTGCATTTACAAGTACGAGACAACATGTGGTTCATGCACCATGGAGCCCCTGCACATTTCAGTCGACGTGTTCGTACGTTCTCAACAACAGATTCGGTGACCGATGGACTGGTAGTGTCGGACCAATTCCATGGCCTCAACCCTCTTGACTTTCATTTATGGGGGCATTTGAAACCTCTTGTCTACGCAACCCCGGTACCAAATGTAGAGACTCTTCGTGCTCGTATTGTGGACGGCTGTGATACAATACGCCATTCTCCAGGGCTGCATCAGCGCTTCAGGGATTCCATGCGACGGAAGGTGGATGTATGTATCCTCGCTAACGGAGGACAATTTGAACATTTCTTGTAACGAAGTGTTTGAAGTCACGCTGATACGTTTTGTTGCTGTGTGTTTCCATTCCATGATTAATGTGATCTGAAGAGAAGTAATAAAATGAGCTCTAACATGAAAATTAAGCGTTTCAAAATGTTCAAATGTTTGTACAGTTTGTGGGACTTAACTACGAGGTCATCAGTCCCTAAACTTACAAACTACTTATGAACTAGCTAACACTAAGGACGGCACAAATATCCATGCCCGAGGAGGGATTCGAACCGCCGACCGTAGTGGCCGTGCAGACCGTGACTGACGCGCCGCAGTTCCCTCGGCCACCCCGGCCGGCGAAATTAAGCGTTTCCGGACACATGTCCACATAACGTATTTTATTTCTTTGTGTGTGAGGAATGTTTCCTGAAAGTTTGGGCGTACCTTTTTGTAACACCCTGTATAAGACATGAATATGGTGTCTGCTCTGTCCGAAAGAACAGACTGCGTACCTGAAACCGCTAGGAACGTAGTCTGTGTGCATGTTTTCCAAGAACCACTTGTTTCCTGTACAGTCAACAGCTGTATCGAAAGCCGAAAGGCAACTGGCGCTAGACCGTCGAGAGAGCGCGGAGGACTGCTTTACAAATGACGTCAGCGCTGGGAACAAACGGAGGGCCATTTGCCAAGCAGTCGGCCCCACGTGGCGATCAAAGTACATGGCCCGTGAAGAACGCTGCAAATTGGCCATTAGCGGCAGTGCAAAGAACTGGGCCAGAGCTGGCAGATCTGCGCGCCTTGTCTCGGAGCAGAATTTGCCCGGCTTCGTGTTTGGTCAGCGCGGGCGCGGAAACAGGTAAAAGCTTTTCGCGCATTAAGCGTGGCCAACTACGCGCCCCTCCCAAATGACTTATCCGGGCGCCGGCTTCCTGTATTCTACGGACTATTGCTCCAGTTAATGGTCCCTCCGGGAGACGAAAGTTCTTTCTGAAAATATGGCACCCCTGAGCTGCAAGTAAAGTTTGCGGAAACGAATGAATCGAGGTAATATCGTTACGCAAGCGAATTGGCCTGGAGGAAATAACCTTATTCTCTCTGTTTTTGTGAGATTCATTTTTGCGTTGCACTTAACAGTTTATGGACTCTTTCGTCTCATTCTCTTGCCAGGGCTATCAGAATACCTTTACTATATGACTCTTATCAACTACACTACTGGCCAATAAAATTGCTACACCAAGAAGAAATGTAGATGATAAAAGGGTATTCATTGGACAAATATATTATACCAGAACTGACATGTGATTACATTTTCAAGCAATGTGGGTGCATAGATCCTGAGAAATCAGTACCCAGAACAACCACCTCTGGCCGTAATAACGGCCTTGATACGCCTTGGCATTGTGTCAAACAGAGCGTGGATGGCGTGTACAGTACGGATGCCCGTGCAGCTTCAACACGATCCCACAGTTCATCAAGAGTAGTGACTGGCGTATTGTGACGAGCCAGTTGCTCGCCCACCATTGACCAGACGTTATCAACTGATGAGAGATCTGGAGAATGTGCTGGCCAGGGCAGCCGTCGAACATTTTCCGTATCCAGAAAAGCCCGTACAAGACATGCAACATGCGGTCGTGCATTATTCTGCTGAAATGTAGGGTTTCACAGGTATCGAATGAACGGTAGAGCCACGGGTAGTAACACATCTGAAATGTAACGGCCACTGTTTAAAGTGCCGTCGATGCGAACAAGAGATGACCGAGACGTGTAACCAATGGCACACCATATCATCTCACCAGGTGATACGCCAGTATGGCGATGACGAATAACGCTTTCAATGTGCAATCACCGCCATGTCACCAAACACGGATGCGACCATCATGATGCTGTAAACAGAACTTGGATTCATCTGAAAAAAAAATGACGTTTTGCCATTCGTGCACCCAGGTTCGTCGTTGCGTACACCATCGCTGGCGCTCCTGTCTGTGAAACAGTCTCCGAGCTGATAGTCCATGCTGCTGCAAACGTCGTCGAACTGTTTGTGCAAATGATTGCTGTCTTGCAAACGTTCCCATCTGTTGACTCAGTAATCGAGATATGGCTGCATGATCTGTTACAACCATGCGGTTAAGATGCATGTCATTTCGACTGTTACTGATACGAGGCCGTTTGAATCCAGCACGGCGTTCCGTATTGCCCTCCTGAACCCATCGATTCCATATTCTGCTAACAGTCATTGGATCGCGACCAAAGCGAGCAGCAGTGTCGCGATAGATAAACCGCAATCGCGATAGGCCAGAATCCAACCTTTATCAAAGTCGGAAACGTGATGGTAGTCATTTCTCCTCCTTACACGAGGCATCACAACAACGTTTTCACCAGGCAACGCCGGTCAATTGCTGTTTGTGTATGAGAAATCGGTTGGAAACTTTCCTCATGTCAGCACGTTGTAGGTGTCGCCACCGGCACCAACCTTGTGTGAATGCTCTGAAAAGCTAAGCATTTGCATATCACAGCATCTTCTTCCTGTCGGTTAAATTTCGCGTCTGAAGCACGTCATCTTCGTGGTGTAGCAATTTTAATGGCCAGGAGTGTAAGTATTTGTAGATCTATGACACGTTACCGCTCCTTCCATTAATTACTGCTCTCATCTAACTTATCATCCAAAATGGTAACAGACTTATATAATTTGTTTTCCACCATTATAAATAATTTTTATTATTGAACCATATTCGGTGGCAAGTGAACAGTTTACCCTTTAAATATGGCTTTCTTTTTTTCATACCATGACATATTTCTATTATGCAAAGCGTCTTTCTTAATTTTTTTTTCTCCTCTGTTTCCTTTTTATGTCGATTATTTAACACATTCTATTGACATATTTTTATACACTATGTGATAAAAATGTATCCGGCCGCCTGTCTGAGAAAGACATATAAGTTCGTGGCGCCCTCTGTCGTCAATGCTGGAACTCAATAAGGTGTTGCTCCAAACTTAGCCTTGATAACAGGTTCCATTCTCGCAGGCATAGGTTTCAGTCAGGTGCTGAAATGTTTGTTGGGAAATGGCAGCCTATTATTCACGGATTGCTGTAGCGGAGACTCGTATCGAGGAATGAAATAAATCGCAATTTGCGATCAGTTATGTCTTTCACTGTACTAGGTTTAGATGGAATACCAAAGGGCGACTCCTTATGGTGTGTTCTCCCTGATGCTGGAATACAGTATTGTGGCTGCGAGCATTACAGAACAAATAGGCTGTGGTAAAAGGAAAGAGACAGCGCGGCGAATGGAGATTTGGGTGTGGCGGGAGACGTACAGGGAAGAGTCCTCTGCAGTCGGGCTGGTCGCTGTGTCCTCAGTGGAGGTGTTAGTCTAACATATTCCGCCGGCGGCGGCCGTGAGCTGCGGACGTCGGAGCGGCCGTGTGGTGTTTACGTCGTCGCTGCGGGCAGCCGAGCGCGGTGTGGTGAGTGTACGCTTTCAGCGTTTCTTGTTGTATACGAAGTAACATTTGTAGAATGACATAATGGAACAGAGAACGACAGTAGAGAAATTGAGACAAGAAACTTTGAAGATAGTTTTTGACCCGAAATATGCTCGACCAAAATCTTTCGAAGTTGAGGCATTTATAGAAAATAACTTTAAGATCAAGGTGGACGAATTGATTGGAATTAACTTGTCGATCGTTAGCCCGACAGTTTACTTGAAGTTATCAACTGCTGACAAGTGCGATGAAATTGTGAAATCTTGTGGTGGGGTAGCCAGATTTAAACACTCAGATGGACATATAGGGGATGTCACGGTTTCGCGTGCAGGTATGAGGACACGGACAGTCCGCATTTTTGAGCTCCCCTTTGAAGTAACAGAAGAGGAGATTAATGAGAAACTGCGGGAATATGGCACGATTCTCAGCAATGTTGCAGAGAATTGGTCTACTTTGCACAAATTTCCCGTTCTAAATGGTGTTAGACAGATTAAAATTGACATGTTGAAACATATTCCCTCTTATCTCACGATATGTGGATACAGAGCGATAATTATCTACGATGGGCAACCGAGAACTTGCTCAGGTTGTGGCTCGACTACCCACGTCCGTGCACAGTGCGTGCAGAGGCGTGTGACGCAACTACCGACTGGTGAGCGAGCGCAGCCTAGTCACATGACCACGTTACCCGTGACGTACGCCGCCGCAGCCCGCGGAGACGTTGCCCCAGACACATGCATAGAAAGGGCGGCAACTGAGTTTACAGAACGTCCAGCTGAAAACGTCCCTATGGAGACTAGTAGCACAGAAGCTATGGGTCCAACTACTTCTCAAGAAGCAGGAACCAGTGCCCATGCAGAAGATGACCAAATTAAGACGGCAGAAGAAGGCACGTGTCAGTCACACGAAGAAGAGGGCCAGTGCAAAGATGACACTATTGAGACGTCTGAGGATGGCGACCTGCAGTCCCCCATGACTTCACCCAAGTCCCGGAGGAAGCGTCGCAAAGCTCGTCAGGGAGCAGAACAACTTGCGCCGTTACTGCGTGATAAAGCGAAGCGGATAGGCCAAGAAATGGCGAACACAGCTCAAGGAGCGCTTCCGGACAACCGAACTACGACAACAAAGAAGTCACGAACTGAGGACACTGAACCAGATAGAGGAAAACACACCCCTGAAAGGGGCACCAAGGCTACTGACAAAGGAACAGCAAGTCAGAAGGACCCTCCAAGTATATCACAGACGGACGTGGGGGAAGTTAAGTGCACTCGCGATTGGGCGGATGATCTTGAGGAGCACAGCCAAGATGCAGAGATGACTGAGATAACAGGACAGACAGCACCCGAACACCGACATGAAGTGACCACCGATCGACAAAATACCGTAGAAGACGCTAATATGGCAGGTGACGATGCAGATTTCTTTTAAATGGAGACATATCCACCTTGTCTGGTAGGCAGTATACCTAGTTCCATGGTACAGTCAACATGACGTCCTTGCAGGCGTACAGAATTGCGACCTTGAATATTAATAAAATTAGCAGCACATTCAAACTGAAGAATCTCCAAGATTTTCTGTACGCCGCCGATGTTGACATCCTTTTGCTGCAAGAAGTAACGGACATCTGTTTGGGCAACATCGCTGGCTATAACGCCATTATTAATCCTGGTAATGGCAGTGACCTCGGTACGGCGATTATGGCAAAGGAAGGTATCATACTCACAAAAGTGGAGAAACTGCCAAACAGTAGAGGCATAGCTGCCACAATAAATAATACTAGGCTGATTAACGTATATGCCCCCTCAGGAACTGGGAACAAGCGCCGCAGAGCCGAATTTTTCAAGGGGGACATAGTACCCCTTTTTATTGACCGATCTGAACAAACAATATTCGCTGGCGACTTCAATTGCGTACTAAGCCCCAAAGATCAGACGCCCAATTTTAATAAATCTCTGGAGCTGGAGACCATCGTGAGAGACTTAAATCTGCTTGATACTTGGGAACTGAAACACGGTGATAAGCCGGGTTACACATATATCACCAGTCACTCTGCCAGTCGTATAGACAGGATCTATGCAACGTCCAATTTAAAGGAACACATTTTACAGTCCGAACTATGGCCAACTATGTTCTCTGATCATATCGCGTACATATGCACGGTAAACTTAGAGAGACAGGGAACCTACAGAGCTAGAGGCCAGTGGATGTTTAACGTAGCACACCTATCGGACCCTGGATGTCGTGCAGCATTCTATACAACTTGGGCAGAATGTGAACGGAAGTTCCCCCGTTACAGTACGGCACTGCACTGGTGGTTACAATGCGCAAAACCCGCAATAAGGAGGACACTGAAAAACTACTCTCGCGAAAAAGCCGCCTGGCGGAAGCAGACGACAGAATTTTACTTTCAGTGCCTTCGAGACTTGTACGTTCAGGACGCCACAGTCATCAATAATTACGGGCAGATCCAAAGAATAAAGGCAAAACTGTTAATTCTGAAGAGACAACATCTCGAAGGCTGTCAAATACGAACGCGCTTACAAAACACAACAAATGAAGAGACTACATCGATGTACCATGTTCTCCAAGAAAATAAAAGACAGAGACGGAAAATTCTGACAGAATTTAAAACTTCAGACGGGAGACTCTTGACAGACCAAGCTGCAATACGAGAAGAGATCCACAAACATTTTAGAGAATTACTTGCCAATACACCAACAGACGAAACAGCACAGCAAGCCATTACTGCTAGGACGCAAAGAAGACTAACTCCAGAAGAAGCAGGCGAGCTTGCAGCAGAGATAACAGACGACGAAGTCGAAGATGCTATCTCAAGGAGCCCGAAGAATAAATCACCTGGTCCAGATGGGCTTCCCGCAGAGTTGTATCAAGTCTTTCGAGAACGAGTAACGCCTAAACTGACACTCGTATGTAACGAAATAATGCACACAAAAAATGATTTTCCGAAAGAATTCTGTGAAGGCACTGTGGTCTTGGTCCCCAAAACACCAGGAGGCAAAACCATAGCGAATCTTCGACCTATAACACTTCTCAATAGTGATTATAAGATCTTCGCCCGTATTATGATGCAAAGGTTCAAGTCCGTTATTCGTACAGTGACAGGAGCTTATCAAACAAGTGTGGGGAAAGATAGGACAATCTATCAGACCTTAACGGACTACAGAGACATCATAGCAATATCGGAAGCTTGCAACATCAGATGTGCATTGATGTCGCTTGATTTTGAAAAGGCTTTCGATAAAGTAAATCATTCGTACCTTTTCCGGACTATGAAAGCCATGCACTTTCCACAGACAGTGATAGATACTGTGAAAACCATACTCACGAATAGCACATCACGAATAAATATAAACGGCCAACTCAGCAGCCCGATAAATGTTCAGAGTTCGGTACGACAGGGGTGCCCAATGTCTATGACGCTTTTCGCACTGGCGCTTGAACCTCTTATGACCTGCCTGACAGAAGAACTTCGTGGACTACACATCCATGGGCAGAAGATATCATGCCAAGCTTACGCGGATGATGTTGGAGTCCTTGTGACTGATGCAAGCGAGATGGACAAAGTACTTGACATTGTGGCGACTTACGAACTTGCGTCAGGAGCTAAATTAAACCGCAATAAGTCTGGTGTTATGAATCTTGGTCGAGCTATAGAGATCATACCCGCTGCACCAATAAAAATAGTGGAACGAATAAAATGCCTCGGAATCGAATATACTCGTAGTATTCACCGCACGGCCGCTCTCAATTACAGGACATTACTTGCAAAATTACGAGCAGGCATACAACAACACAGCTTACGCAATTTAAACGCCATTCAGAAAGTGCAGCTAGTCAACACGTATATTACATCCAAAATCAACTATGTTGCTCAAGTGCTGCCCTTGCCCAGAACCATAGCACGCAAAATACAAGCAACGCTTGGTTATTTTGTTAGTAGAGGTCAGATATTTAAGGTTGCATATGACACCTTGACGCTACCGGCACACAAAGGCGGTTTAAAACTGACAGATATATACCTAAAAGCGCAAGCACTATATGTCAGTAAAACATATAAACAGTGGAAACGATCGCCAACGACCTTAGTATCTCATCTTTTGAACGAAATCACACCGGTTAGCAGGGCTCCACCAATAGACGTGCACCACATCTCACACGAGCTGTACCACCTCAAACACTTCCTAGTGGAGTACAGCTACATACGTCATAGAACCCCGGAGAAAGGCATGTACATAGTAAAGGAGATCTACAACGCTTTGATGGAAGGCAAACAGAGTAATCAAATAGAAACAAAGTTTAAACATAACAACTGGAACAATATATGGGCAAATATATCTGACACCCACTTATCATCCAATGTGAGGTCGACGTGGTACTTGGCCGTCAATAGGAAAATCCCCACCAACTCAAAATTGCACAAAATACATCTGGCAGCCGACCCAAACTGTGCCCACTGCAAGCTAATCGACACCGAAGAACATCGTTTTGTGTGTGAAGATGCGAAAGATGTGTGGCTTATATTCAGGAAGACACTGGCACTTATTCTCCGCACATCACCAAACACAATAACACCGGCACAAGTACTTAATCCTGATGACGTACCGTTCCCTAATACTAGACGAAGAGCAGTCAACTGGCTCAAAGGCCATACTGTTCATTACATTTTAACAAACAAGACAAAGAATAAAGAAGCTTATTGGATGTACCTGCTGATAGAACACCAGAAGCTTGAACGTCACAGAAAATATAAAGAGAAGTACGCAAATTATCTAAAACGAACAATAATATAGACCAACGGGAGAGAAAAATTAAACGATACAGTTTCATTTAGGTATATTTTTTATTATCTTTTTATTTCATTTTACGCCAAGAAGATGGCTATTTATTTTTATACTTATTTAATTTTGGTTTCCATATCGATGCAAAAACAAGTCGTAGAAAAAGAAAAATTTGCAGCTTGAGATGCACCGAAAAACCATATCCGAGCATCTCTGCCTCACAAGACGGAAAGAAGAGTGCATCATAACAACATACTTAATCAAAATGGGAACAGAAGCAAGAGATTAAGTACATTACTATACTTGAGAGAAATAAATTTCTCTTTTTTTCAGTTGAAAATAAAAGGCAAAAAAAAAAAAAAAAAAAAAAAAAAAAAGTGGCGGAGTGGTCAACGCGACTGCCTAGAAAGCAGGAGATCATGGGTTCGAATCCCGGCCGTGCACAAATTTTCATTCGCTGCATTTTGGTATTACATCTGAACCAAGTACAGTGAAGCCATAACTGATCGCAAATTGCGATTTATTTCATTCATGATCGCTGTAACATCGTCAAATGTATAATCGCATCGATGAAGGTCGGCGAGGTCTGCCACGAAGTCGGTGTTACAAAACATCCCAAAGATGTTCTACAGGATTCAAGTCAGGACTCTGTGCGTGACAGGGACAGTAAGTGTATTCGGCGTACTCACCTGAAGATGGCAGTCAGTTGGTCTGCCGAAATATTGTGTTGTATAGTTGACGATTCTATCCGGCAGCAGATCCGAGAAGAATATTAATGTAATAATTCAACAAACATACGTATTAACAACGAAAAGAATACAATAAGTGGGGTAGGGTTAAGTTGAAATTGTGATGATGTTTGTTATACCGTCATTTACCGTCTAGTAAAAACATCTGAAGATCAAAACCAACTGCAGAACGATCTGAATACGATATCACGATGGTGTAGAAATTGGCAATTGACTCTAAATAATGAGAAGTGTGAAGTCGTCAACATGACTACGAAAAGAAATCCGTTAAACTTTGTTTACAAGATAAATCAATCAAAAGTGAAGGCCATAAACTCCACAAAATACCTAGGAATTATTATTACTTCAGACTTAAATTGGAATGACACGTAGATAATGTCATGGGAAAGGCGAACCAGAGACTGCGTTTAATTGGCAGAACCCTTAAAACATACAACAGAACTACAAAAGAAACTGCATACACTAGGCTTCTCCGTCCTTTTTTCGGGTATTGCTGTCCATTGTGGGATCCTTATCAGGTGGGTTTGACGGAGGACATCGAAAGAGTCCAAAGAAGGGCAGCTCGTTTCGTATTGTCGCCATACAGAGGAGACAGCGTTACGGAAATGATACAGGATCTGGGATGGGAATCATTACAACAACGGCGCTTATCGCTGCGGCGTGGGTACTTGCGAAACTCCAATCGCCAACATTCTCCTCCGAATGCGAAAATATATTGACTCCCACTTACATAGGTAGAAATGATCATCAGAATAAAATATGAGAAATCAGAGCTCGAACAGAGATACTCAGGTGTTCTTTCTTCCCACGCGCTATTTGAGAACGGAATGGGAGAGAAATAGTATAACGGTGGTTCGATGAACCCTATGCCAGGCACTTAAATGTGATTTGCAGAGTATGCCATGTAGATGAAGATGTACATCTAATTGGTAGGTAATTGAGACTCGTCGCTTAGGTAAAAAGGTCTCTAAAATTTTCAGCTATTCTCATCTGAAATAGATTCATTTTTTATAATTCTCTTACATTCTATGGTGGTGTGCTAAAGTGAATAAAAAGTAGTGGATATAGCTGGCTTGATCGACAGTAAGGTGTGTATGCGACGATTTTTCAGAGGATAAAATACACCGGTGGGCTAGTTCCATTCTGAATGCTGTTGATCGTTGTTATATATATACTCTGATGACACCTTTTGCCTATGCTGTCTTTATATTTTGCCACGCTTACTGTTTAATGTTTGTGTAGGTGAAGTAGTTTAACTGTAGTAAGTATTTTTTCTGTTGCAGGTGAGTAACACATCTGATTTTCCTGGGCATGCACGAGGAAATAGGTGAGTTATTACATCGGTACTCCTACAGTATAAACCCTTTATGACTGATGGCGAAGTCTGTGATAGGTATGCCCAGAGATTCATTACTGTACTAATTAAAGGAGTTGTCTGACTGAACTATCCCAGAACACGGTTTCAACACGGTGATATGTCATACAATAACCGCTCCATTTCATGCGAACACGTGTTCATTTTATTGTCTGGCTGAACTATCGCAGAACTCAGTTTCAGTATTCTAGCGGTCGTAATCTCTGTCATACAATAACCGCGCAATTTCATGGAAACACCCGTTCAGTTTAATTGGTAATGGTAGGACAGCGACGTTAGTAAAATTAGCAGCAAAGCTAATTTCGAAGTCATTCCCAGATTTACATGTCAAAAATTTGTTCTTAAAGATGGCGAAATTTATAAAGTGTCAGACACGATTGCTTCATTTTACTATTACTGTCAGACAAATGTCTACAGCTACGATACAATCAGGACGTTTTGACTTCTAAAGGCATTTTCAAGTGATCAGTGCGCAAACTCAGAAAATGCAAACAGCATATCTCCAGAATTACATATACTTTGAAATTGGTTTATCACTAAATGGTGCACTGCATCACTGTAACTTATGTTAAACTTCACTCCCCACAAATTCACTTATTTTATTATTGTTTGTTCTACACACTCAACATATATTCACATAATTAACGTGTACGATAATGAAACTTTCACTCTGCAGCGGAGTGTGCGCTGATATGAAACTTCCTGGCAGATTAAAATTGTGTGCCGGAACCGGGACTCGAACCTGGGACCTTTGCCATTCGCGGGCAAGCGCTGTACCGACTGAGCTACCACGACACGACTCACGATGCCGCCTCACAACTTTACTTCCGCCAGTACCTCGCCTCCTACTTTCCAAACTTCACAGAAGCTCTCTTGCAAACACGCAAGACTAGCACTCCTGGAAGAAAGGATATGGTGGAGACATGGCTTAGCCACAGCCTAAGGGATGATTCCAGAATGAAACTTTCACTCTGCAGCGGAGTGTGCGCTGATATGAAACTTCCTGGCAGATTAAAATTGTGTGCCGGAACCGGGACTCGAACCTGGGACCTTTGCCTTTCGCGGGCAAGCGCTCTACCGACTGAGCTACCCCGACACGACTCATGATGCCGCCTCACAACTTTACTTCCGCCAGTACCTCGCCTCCTACTTTCCAAACTTCACAGAAGCTCTCTTGCAAACACGCAAGACTAGCACTCCTGGAAGAAAGGATATGGTGGAGACATGGCTTAGCCACAGCCTAAGGGATGTTTCCAGAATGAAACTTTCACTCTGCAGCGGAGTGTGCGCTGATATGAAACTTCCTGGCAGATTAAAATTGTGTGCCGGAACGGGGACTCGAACCTGGGACCTTTGCCTTTCGCGGGCAAGCGCTCTACCGACTGAGCTACCCCGACACGACTCACGATGCCGCCTCACAACTTTACTTCCGCCAGTACCTCGCCTCCTACTTTCCAAACTTCACAGAAGCTCTCTTGCAAACACGCAAGACTAGCACTCCTGGAAGAAAGGATATGGTGGAGACATGGCTTAGCCACAGCCTAAGGGATGTTTCCAGAATGAAACTTTCACTCTGCAGCGGAGTGTGCGCTGACATGAAACTTCGTGTTTGCAAGAGAGCTTCTGTGAAGTTTGGAAAGTAGGAGGCGAGGTACTGGCGGAAGTAAAGTTGTGAGGCGGCATCGTGAGTCGTGTCGGGGTAGCTCAGTCGGTAGAGCGCTTGCCCGCGAAAGGCAAAGGTCCCAGGTTCGAGTCCCGGTTCCGGCACACAATTTTAATCTGCCAGGAAGTTTCAACGTGTACGATGGTTGGAACTTAAATAGTGGTAACTATTTATTCACAACCGATACAAAAGCTTTACATTTTTGCACCTGTTACTTTCCTTTAACGTAGTAACCATCGTTGTGCAGAACCCGTTTCCAGCGATGTGGAAGGCGTAGTATACCGTTAGCAGAGCCTGTTCTGCTGTTGGTGAGAATGGAGCGGTCTATTGCCTGTCCAATCTCTGGAGCAGCTCTGAAGCGAATGCCACGAAGTGGATCCATCATTTTCGGAATCGAATCAAAGTCACTTAAGTCCAGGGAGTACGGTGGATGGTACAGTACTTCCCAGTCCCATTGTCCGAACAGAGCAGCTACAGCTTGCGCGTTTGCGCTTGCGAATTGTCGTGCAAAATGATGTGTGGGATGCACAGAAAATGTTGTTGCTTATTTCGCACAGCTGTTCGCAGGTGATACTCCAAAAGCGAACAGTACTATGCAGTAACGGTCTCCATTGTTTCCGTTTCGAAAACAGTGACACCGTTACGTTAGACCGCTCGCTCACAAGTGACTGTTTTTCCCTCAGTTGTGCGCAGGCCTATGACGTGGAACGGGCGAGTCCATTTGCTCAGTGGTAAAGTAGGTATGTGAAAGACGGGAGTTTTCAGCGACAACGGTAGATTCCATTGCATATACGAGGGTCGTCCAAAAAGTAAGTTCCGATTCTATTTATATCCGCGGCAGCGCTACGATCAGAGTTCCGAGCTTGCGTGGCACTCTAATTCAAAGAGAAGACATGTACGCCATTTTCAGATCGCTGCTGCCGACGTGTGCTTTGTAGTGTTTCTTCATAATGTCAGCCGTAATTGAAAATGCCGCCGCGCGTGAAACAAGATCTGTGATTAGTTTCCTAAATGCAAAGAAAGTTTAACCAGAGGAAATTCATCGGAAAATCTGCGAAGTTTGCAGACAAAATGCATGAGTGATTCAATGGTTAGAAAATGGGTTGAACTGTTGAACGAAACTCGTGATCGAGTGCACGATGAAGAACGATGTGGGCGCCCATATGTGGTTACTGATGAACTGGTTACACAATTGAAGGGAAGATTAAGCACAACTGTAAGTTTACACTTAGTGCCCTTGCTACGGAAGTTCCGTAAATCTCACGATCACTAATTTCGTAAACAAACAACTGTTACGGTAACTTCATTGCGATGTGTCTGGTCTTCCCAGCGATAGTAAGAGTCAAGGAGCTTCTACTGCCACGTCGATGCAGAACATTATTGAAGCTCTGGTTAGCCGATACGAAAAAGAAGACATTATCAGGTGCAAAAAGATAGTTGTTCAGTGCATTTTCATCATTTATTCTACTGATAAATTAACTTCTTACTATGCAGTAATTGGCTCAGGTCAGCCGGCCGCGGTGGCCCAGGGGACTGAGGCGCTCCAGTCACGGTCTGCACGGCCACTACGGTCGGGGGTGTACAGTTTGACTGGTGACGTCAGGGGTGGGGTTCGAATCCTCCCTCGGGCATGGATATTTGTGCCGTCCTTAATATTAGTTAGTTCATAAGTAGTTTGTAAGTTTAGGGACTGATGATCCCGTAGCGAAGTCTCATAAGCTATACAAAAATTTGAATATTTTGAACATTTGATCTTCCTACGTACGCACGGACCTTGCTCCTAGTGGCTTTCATCTCTTCCTATAACTAAAATCTGTCCGTGGAGGTCAACTCTTCAACTTTGATGAAGAGCTGAAGGGACATGTTATCACATGAAACTACCTGGCAGATTAAAATTGCGTTCCGAAACCGGGACTCGAACCTGGCACCTTTGCCTTACGCGGGCAAGCGGTCTACCGAATGAGCTATCTATACACGACTCACGATGCCGCCTCACAACTTTACTTCCGCCAGTACCTCGCCTCCTACTTTCCAAACTTCACAGAAGCTCTCCTGTGAACGATCAGGACGCAGGAGAGTTTCTGTGAAGCTTGTAAAGTAGGAGACGAGGTACTGGCGGAAGTAAAGTTGTGAGGCGGCATCGTGAGTCGTGTCTGAATAGCTCATTCGGTAGAGCGCCTGCCCGCGTAAGGCAAAGGTCCCAGGTTTGAGTGCCGCTTCCGGCACGCAATTTTAATCTGCCAGGAAGTTTTATGTCAGCGCATACTCCGCAGCAGAGTGAAAGTTTCATTCTATGTCACCACATGGTTGAATATACAGGCGGCAACCATCTATGAAGAAGACATATAAAAAATTGCCTCACGCTGTGGAAAGTGACTACAAAATTTCGGAAGCTATGTAGAAAAGTAGTTAACAGTTGTAGATTTTTGTACAATAATTATATTTTCTGTATCTGTACACGTTTGTTTCACATAACCAAACGGAACTTACCTTGTGCATATACCTCGTATATACTTATATAAAGCTGTAATTTGTACGTCACGTGAAATTTTGTGAGGTATACGCTTTCGTGTCATGCAGACACAAAATTCATTTCATCCTCCTCGTTGTATAAGAAATAAAATAATACCGCTATATTGCTCAGTTCGCCTGGCGGCGTATTTTAATATGTATGAATCGTCTGAATTTACTTCAATTCCCAAAATTAAATGCATTGAACTGTTAGAACTGTCGCATAACTAGTAATGTCCAGTGACTTTAATGCGGAAGGAAACGTCAGACCCCAGCACCAAACGACAGTTTACTCTTGACAATGATGATGCAGAAAACCACTGAATGCTTCAATTTTCATTAAATCCTAATTTGACCAATGAAATAAGAAACATTACCCACATCTACATGCCGAAAGCCACGATGTCTGGCGGGAGGGTACTTTGTGTACGCCGTCACTTCCTCGTCTGTTTTTTCTTTCGGGAAATTTTTGGCGAGGAAACGAAATCTGTAATAAAACTGGAGGTTCCTATTTAAGATTTCAAAGTTGCTTCCCCTCCCACTTGCAACGGTATGGACCGTTAATTCAACTAATTTTGTCGTAGGAAATGACTTATTCCTGCTAAATTTGGCTCGTTGCTGTCCGTGCTTGCATACATTTATTTGTGAAATTTAACTTTCAATTTCATAGTCAAGGAATTTTTAACTAACGTGGCATCTACTAAATAACTGACTGCAACATGAGGGTTTTGTTTATATGTACACACACAACCACCATTTCCAGCCACTTCAGCGCTGGAGTGCTGGACGTCGTGGTTGTATGTGTATAGTTGTCTGTGTGATTGTGTGAATGTATTTCTTTTTCTGATGAAGACTATGGCCGAAGGTTTAAGTTGTGTGACTGTGATGGTCCATTTTACGTGTCATTCAGAAGATCAGCGAGATTCTTTAGGGTGAGTTGTCATCTGCCCTGCATTATTGACATTCCAATTGTGTGTGTGTATATATATAAACATGCTTCATGACTTCACAAGCCGAAGTTTCGACCTTGGTTACCGCGGTAGCATGGTTACAACTGAGGTGGTCAGCCCCAGAGGATGTAATCAGACCGCCCCACTGAAGTACAGACGCCTTTTGTGGCCGCCCCACTGAAGTACAAACGCCACTCTGTTCTGTGAAGGTTCATCCGCATGGATGACCGTTGGAATTCGTCAAATCTGCTTTGAAATGACCGGCCATCTGGAGGGGCGGAAACATTTAAGACACATATGGGGCACTAAAAAATGGGGATATCTGGATACACAGAACATGAGAGGAACTGTTCGAAAAGTTTGAACCTATATCGAGCGAGATACGGAAAATGAGGTTACGATTTGTTGGGCACATCATAAGGACGGGCGATGAGAGGTTGACTAAGAAGATATGGAATGCAACATGTCGTACGGCGAACAACTGGGGAAGGAAGTCAGAGATGACTGGAAGACTGTAGGAATAAAAGAAAGGAATCTGCAGGCACTGGTGCAGAATAGGTAGAAGTATAAACGGTTGGTGGACGGTCACAGGTGGCCGGATACCAAAATCAAAGTCACCATAACAGAAGAAGAAAGAAACAGAAGAAACGAGAGAATGAAGTGGTATTGGGAAGAAAGAAGACATGCTAAACAAGCCGCACGTGATCCTGAAGGGTCCTAACGAAGCAGAAGAAGAAAATTCAAATGTTTGTAAATCTATCGGACCAAACTGCGTGGTCATCAGTCCGTAGCTTACAAACTACTTAAACCTAGGTAAACTAACCTAAGGACAAACACACACACCCATGCCCCAGGGAGGAATCGAACCTCCACGGCGAGCAACCGCACGCTCCGCAGCGAGACGCTTTAGACCGCTGGGTTACTCCACCGCGGCCACAAAAAGAAGACGAACTGTGTGTGTGTTTTAGTGTGTGTGTTCTAGTGTGTGTGAGTTGACATATTTGTAATTAATAGACTTCGACACCGTTAATCTAAGTTTTAGGAAGTCTTTTCTGAAGGCATTTGTATGGAGTGTTGATTTGCGCGGTAGTGAAACAAGGACGATAAGTAGTTCAGACAGGAAGAGGATAGAAGCTTTTGAAACGTGGTGCTACAGAAGAATGCTCAAGATTAGATGGGTAAATAATGAGGGAACACTGAACAAAACTGAAGAGACAAGGAATTTTAGGCTTACCGTGACTCAAAGAGGGGATCGGTTGGTAAGACACATTCTGAGACACCAAGGAATCGCGAGGGAAGTGTGTGGGGCAAAACTCTCACAGGGAGGCCAACAGACGAATACAGTAAGCCTTCCTTTTCAGGAGATAAAGAGGCTCAGAATGGAGTACGTGGAGAACTGCAGCAAAGCAGTCTCCGGACTGAGTCCACAACAACATGTAACGAACTGCTTCAGAGCTGGCGTTCATCATTGTGCCTGGCTGTTTGTCAGTGACATCCCTGCAGATGCAGAACGGAAACGTTACTGCGGGTATCGTATGCTGATCTTGCGTGCCTTTCGTCCACGAAACAAGCTGTGAATCCTCGGGTAAGCGGCTTTCGCACGACCGCAGTGCGTGGGCGGCTGAGCGTGCGTGAGCCCGCAACGAGGGCAGAGCTTCGGCGAATCTGCGAGCTTCTCCCTGTGTGCTCGACGAATTGCGGCCAACTCGTGTCAGGCGATAGCGCTCGAATAAGCTGTGCTCCTGCGGATGACTTCGTCCCGATCTGGCCGCCGAGAGGCTTAAACTTGCCAACATACGGCCCCGCTATCGTAGTAATTATCTGTACAACCTAAAGCCGTGACAGCTTCGCAGTGGGTCAGTCTAATATGGAATGAAAGGCAAAGTGAAAAGAAGAATTCTTGCAAACACAGATTCGCCTAGAGGAGACATCATTCAAATCTGTTCTTTACTTGTCGTTTCTGTGGTACAGTGGAGTGAAAAGTAAGTTAGATAAATTATGTTTTCTCGGGAAACAGTTGTTTATACTTATATATTATTGACGACTTTACATAAAAAATAAAATGAAATAAATCGCCATTTGCGATCAGTTATGGCTTCACTGTACTGGTTGGTTTGGTGTTTGGTGTTTTAGGGGGGGGACAACTCTGTGGAGGTCATCAGTCCCCCATTCCATCAAAGGGCGAGATAACTGTGGAAATACTGAAAAATTCGCCCAGAGTTAAAACTGCAACGGAAGGAAACGGACAAACCAAAGACTCTCTCGGTCCACTACCTTTACAGTAAACAACTGTTTGATAAAATAAATCGCAATTTGCCATCAGCTATGGCTTCACTGTACTAGGTTTAGATGGAATACCCAAGTGCGGCGAATGAAAATTTGTGCCCGGCCCGGATTCGAACCTGGCATCTCTTGCTTACTAGGCGGACGCGTTGACCACTTCGCCACCGAGAACACAGTGACCAGCTCGACTCCAGAGGATTCTTTCCTGCACGTCTCCTGCCACACCCAAATCTCCATTCGCCACGTTGTCTCTTGCTGTTATCACAGCCTATTTGTTCCGTAATGCTCGCAGCCACAATACTGTATTCCCGCATCAAAGAGAACAGACCATGAGGTATCGAGACACAATTAACTGTCGTCAGAAGCCCAGCCTCGGCTTGTATATACTTATATATTATTGACGAGTTTACAGCGTTCATCTAATGAAATAAATCGCATTTTGCGATCAATTATGGCTTCACTGCACTAGGTTAAGATGGAACACCCAAGTTCTGTGATGATAGGAAGAGACAATGGAGATTTAGGTGTGGCGGGAGACGTGCAGGGAAGAGTCCTCTGCAGTTGGGCTGGTCACTGTGTCCTTGGTGGTGGAGTGGTCAACGCGTCTGCCTTGTAAGCAGGAGATCCCATTTTCGAATCCCGGCCGGTCACAAATTTCCATTTGCCGCGATTGGGTATTCCATCTAAACCTAATATAGTGATGCCATAACTGATCGCAAATTGCGATTTATTTCATTCATGAAAGCTGTAACATCGTCAACTATATAATCGCATCGATGATGGTCTGCAAGATCTGCCACGAAGTCGGTTGTAAAGGCAGTGGACCGAAAGAGTTTTTGGTTTGTCCGTTTCTTGAATTAACATTAAGATCAGACAGGTCATCTACTATGGAGCACGGGATGAAAAATTGCCCCTGAGAAAAGTAAACTTTTCTATCTTCTGTTACAACATGCCTGATGGAAATCTATTTTAAACGACTCTTCTAATGAAAGAAAGAGTTCATAAAGAGGGGAGAAAACAGTCACTGGCCAAGAGCAAGTCTTTATAAACGATGTTAACACTGTCTAGTTGGAACGTTCCTTGTATTTCTCAGCACAACCTTCCACCGTCTTATAAATTTCCCCTCCTTTAACCTCACTGTTATTACCAAAGATGTATGCACTTGCACAAGGTTACGCATATTGACTCGTGAAACAACGTTTTTTTTATTTATTACTGACCTTAGATCTCGAAGCAGTTTCAGCATACAGGTCCCACATTCTTCATGTCTGAAGCTAAAATGCTGTGAAATTGATTTAAGGGCTCTAACCACGATTTTATTCATAAAACATGAAATGCCAGTGGATTTTAATTTCATTCTTCCAACGTCTACACACGCTCAGCGAAATCCACAAATCTAAGCGGTACATTGAACGATAGTCACTTTACAATAAATACTAGTGCCATGATGATAAAAGTACAAGTTTAGTTATGCTCCGTAATGAGACAATGTGCTACATGTTAACAGTTCTAAGGTCGGCACTGGACTGTGCTCGGCCAGCCGTGGCTGCTAGTTGCTGCCTCTGTCTTTTTGTCGCCAAACGAACCTTCTACATTCGTCACTCGTATTTTGTTTATATAAATTGCAATGAACATAGTACGAAATGGGTTCAAAATAAAAGCTTATTAACAGAAAAGTGTAACATTTAAATTACGCTATTATCTAATGTTTACTTTCTTAAATATTAGTAAATGAAATGTAGTATTGGTAGCACTGAGAGGGGAGGCGGCAGCCAATCAGATCAAGTCTACGCTGCATTGCCGTGCTTTCTCACGGTCCATACATGATCTGTGACATATGTTATGTTTTTCCCACCCCTTCCATCGATTACATTATGCTACTTTGCTTACTATCAGCCAGCTACTTGGCTTCTATAAAATTTACAAGTACAAACTAAGATATGAAAACTTCAAATAATATCATTAAACTAATAAAGATTTAAAATCAGACTTCTCACACTGTCCATTTGCTCTCTAAACATTCTCTCAGGCCTTCTCCTCCTCCTACAGCCACCACCACCTGTTCCTTCTATCCCTCCATCACCCGACTCACTCCTCCCTTCCTACCGTCCTTCTACCTTTCATCTATTCCTCCCTACACTTTCTATCCACCTCCTCCTTTTTTTGTATCTGTCCACTTCAACTTTTGCTCGTCTCAGCTATTCGATATGAAGAAATTAAAAATCATTTACAAGCCAAACTTATGTTATTGCAACAAAACAGTTGTAATTTAATTGCGATGGAATTACTGTAAAAGAATGTATTAGCAGAATATGTACAGCTATTTTGTGAAGACGCTGCGGCGTTGACCGTATAACTACAGTTTTATATTCTTACTGTTCATTTCGTCTATTTCTCTGTAGAAGAATGAGCCAACAGAATGTACTTTTGTTTCATCTGCTGCACGTATACAATGTTTATTTCACGAACAGTGTTACAATTTAATTGCCCGTAGTTATTCTCTCCTGCGCCATTCGAAACAACGAATAGCAGAACACGTGAACAGATTACAGCGCCCTCGGTTAAAACGGCAATTACAAAGTGAACGGGTAATAACAGTACAGATATATCGATTCTCCTTGTTCGCTCCTGCAATCTAGTGACAAGGTGATGAGCTAGGAACATTGAAGAACCTACTGGTTTTAACGGAACCGTAAACTTTCGTCTCAAACGGAAAAACTACGAGGAATGCTACAAATCGTAATATTACGGCGGCCGAGTTTTCCTTTTTAATGCGTCACACGTAATATTACGGCGATGTCGCGGTAACTGTTAAGACCAGAAGTACCGGATTTTTCTGTACCCCGAATAGTACCATGTGGATCATTTTTGATATTTGGGTGGTGTTTTGGGCTTCTACTTGTTGACATTACATTCAAAAAGACGCTAATTCACAAGAAAAATATTACTTGTTCTCCAAAATGAATAGTATAGATTCAAAAGTCAAAAGTAAATTTTCAGAAGGAAATGTTGTTTCCATTTTACGTTTTACAGTCTGCTATACCAAAAAAAGAAAGAAAAAAATCAAACAAGTAAGCAAAACCATTTTACAATGCTTATCTTTATAGAAAGATTGAAACAAAGTCAAAACATACAATTTATTCGACCAGTAACAGTAGTCTTATCTTTACTGACATACCGAGTGTGACTTCTGAAGTTTTAACTTTCGGGTCTGCAGCTGCATCCCGCCGTCATTCTGACACGGTTTTCTGTTCACAGAGTGACCCAGTGATCCGTCATTCTTTCTTTGTATTCGCTGTATCGAGCATGACACCATCTAAAGCATGCGCAAAACGATAAGAGCACTTTTGGCATGCGCAAGAACCACTATAAATACCGCGACTGCACCTGGACTCTTCATTACTCGCTACTCACCTGAAGATGGCCAGACGTTTCCAAGCCGAAATATCGTCTCAGAATGACGACGGAATCCGGCTGCACACCCGAAAGTTACTGAATGTATGTACCGATTATTTGCAAAAGAGTTTAAAATGCAACGTGTTTTTTTGCTTATTGCAATCAAGGGACAAAATACATAAGAACAAACAATTTCTTCTTGTAATTGTTTTTGTAAATATTTAGAAACTATTAGTTAAGAGTATTTTTTTTAATTTCGGGTGTACTCACCGTTCAGACATTGGAAAAGGGTTTTGTCTTGGCAGTTTTTACACACATACTTGTTGGAGTTGAAACATATGTTTGAATTTTCATTCCCCTGTTTTTGTTTATAGTAAACATGAATTTGACAATGCCTTCTATTTCCATATTATCCATTTCCAGTGCCAAATATGTCGAAGGGGAGAATTGCTTCTTTCTGCAGTTTGCAGGGGTCAAAGAGCTCATCTGATGCTCTGAGAATGTATTCTCGCCGTGAAGTCTCCGTACATGTACATGACTTAAAAATTGTGTGAGCATTGATCATTGCAAGGTCAAGAACGTTGTAAAAGACATACCCACGCCATCGGTGGGTGCCAGCTTAGACACTGTAATGGGTTGCCATTTGGTCAACTATACTAACCCTAGCTTTTGTTATAAAACTAGACAGTATCTGGAAGTTTCTTCTCAGTATTGTCACTGACCTGACATCCAGCATGCATAAAAAAAGGTAAAGCAGTCAACAGTCCGAAGATTGGGTTGAACACCGAAGTGCTTTACTAGGCATGGTCCTGTTTGGAGATGGTATGCCGTTGCCTTCCTGCGACCTTTGAACTGACTTACCCAGCCAGTTATAGGGGGACCTACAGTTTAAGGTTGGTTCCGAACCACGGTGCTACTCGGTATTTCTCACTTGAGCTGTACTGCCAGAGGTGAAAGAAGTGGAAAGTGGCAGATTAAAATCCCAGGACCTGGCGGGGATCGAATCCACGATCTTTGGAGATTTAGTCTGGATTCTACCACTGTGCAACCGAGTCGCACTTCAGCACGCATAGAATGGATATAACTCAAAATATGGGCACCCATAAATCCAACATCTGTAGAATAAAACAAAGATAGACGTTCTGTGGACTGCGTGCTTAATATCAAATGTTTGTAATTCTATCGGACGAAACTGCGTGGTCATCAGTCCGTAGCCTACAAAATACTTAAACCTAGGTAAACTGACCTACGGACAAACACAAACACACCCATGCCCCAGGGAGAACTCGAACCTCCACGGCGAGCAACCGCGCGCTCCGCAGCGAGACGCTTTAGACCGCTCGGCTATTCCAATGCGGCCGTGCTTAATAGTTCAAAAACGTGGGTTGAATGGTATATGTTTACGTGGTACAAGAGGTAAATCCCTGTCAGGTGTTTCAGATTCAGATTGCCAATCATTTGACACATCTGAATCTTTCTAGTAGAATCATCGTTGTCCTCTGCAATCGTCTCACTACCAGATTTGTCAATTTATTTCGTCGATTAAACGTCGATTGTAGAGAAACTTGGCATTCGTGAGACCGCATCGACTTGCGATCGTAGCGCGAACGACGCAAACTGGCCATAGTAAACCACAAGCTCACGTCGCTGCCACTCGGTATGACTGGGCCTACTCTGCTTGACCAACGGCAAAGATACACAGACAGGAAACTTCAGTAAGGGCATCTGCTGTCGTGTCATAAAACTGTTAGCAATCCCTCAGACAGAGTTGTGGCTATTCCGTTACTTCCCACTGCCACTTGATAGCTCTGCATGGCGTCAATCCACAGAAAACCAACAGCTGCACTGATATAAGGCTTCACCCGATCTCCAAATTTTTCGTACTTCACGTTATTTTTGGCCTAAAGTATCATAACATATTCTAGCATGTCGTGAATAATGTCAAGACACGCCCAGAATTAATTTCTCACTTGCAAACTGGCGTTGGTAATATCAGATTGTGTTGAACTGTTATAGGTCAAAAATGACCCACACGGTACCACGTGTATAACAGAGATATTTGTCATACTGTGAGCTACAGGGACGAAATTTTGGTGGTTATTCAGTTCTGTAAATCAGTGTTTTGCATCCTGTTGGTCGCAAAGTGTTGCATGGGGGGTCGCTGTAACAGGAAGAACTACTTGCACCATAAATAGGGGTTCAGTAATACAAACCATATGTCTAAGTGAAATTTATACAGGGTGATCAATCCTCAGTGCAACCGCCTTTGCGGCGTGCGACTTGCCGACGATGGCGGTTGTGGTACCCGCTTAGCGCGCTTGCTGTCGTCCACACTATATTTAATACGGGTTGTCGCGCAAGTTATATCTGACCTACCCAACACAAAGAAAAGTTTATTACTCATATGTATTAAGCAGGGAGGTGCTGCAACTGCCTCCCTCCGATTTTGAAGAATTTCTGACACCTTCTGAGGAAGTTGCTCATTACTCTCTGAAGTTCCCTCTCAGAAACTGCAGTGATTTCATTACGAATGTTTGTTTTTAGTTCATCTAAAGTGTGGGGATTTGATTTTTGCACTTTCCCTTTTAACGCTCCCCACACATAAAAATTGCACGGGGTTAAATCAGGAGAACAAGGGTGCCAAATATTCTTAGTGATAATTCTTTCACCGAACACATTACCAAATTCCACTAATGATAAGTTGGCTGTATGTGCTGTTGCAGAGTCTTGCCGAAATGTCGCGAAAGCACGTCCTTTCTCAGTTAATCGGACCAATAAAGGCTGCAGTATGTTTTCAACATACCAATCACTATTAATTGTTCACTGAAAAAATATGGGACAGCGCATCATACTCCTATGTTTTGATCGTGCGAGGCCTGCTCCCGAACTCCCGATTTAATCCCGTGCGAATTTTATCTGTGGGGAGCATTAAAAGAGAAAGTGTACAAATCAAATCCCCACACTTTAGATGAACTGAAAACGAACATTCACCATGAAATCACTGCAATTTCTGAGAGGTAACTTCAGAGAGTAATGACCAACTTCCTCATTAGGTGTCAGAAATGCTTCAACAACGATGGGAGGCAGTTCCAGCACCTTCTTGCGTAATGCAGGTGAGTAATAAACTTTTTTTTGTGTTGGGTATGTCAGAAAAAACTTGCGCGACAACCCGTATTAAATTTAGTGCGGGCGACTGGCGGCGAAAATTACGACCTTCCTTGTGTAATGTTAATTATGAATTGAATATATCAGAGATTGTTTTGTAATACAGTGTGTTTATGATGAATGATCACAAAGCCTGAAAACTTTCCAGGAACCGTCGACAGGTAAAAGTATGATGAATACCACTAAAATTTTCCGGGCTATTATGCCGTGGTCTTGTGGATTTCAGCAATATCAAGCTTACCGGCCATGAAAGTTAACACTTTACAAAAGATCATGATAAAATAACTGATTCTGAAAAATTCTAAAAAGACATCTATTTCTTTACAAATTTTGTATACAGTGGGATCTCTCTGAATGAGCACAATTCGCTTCTGACTTTTGCCAGAAAAATAAAACACTCATTAAGCAAAATATATATTTTCTGTCGGAAATCATGTAGCACAGGATAATGTGTTCCATTCCGAAGAATATACAATAAAATTCCGCCAGAGAATTTAAAAGAAAGCTGGAGCAAAAGTAAGAAGGTTTTCTTTGAGATAACATAGTTCTATTACGGTTGTCGAGAGGGGGGTGGGGATCACCAGAGAAATTTTATTTAGCAGGTGTCGCCACAACATATTTACTTGCAACGGGTCTCATATTCGAGAATGAAATTGCATGGTTATGGAATATCACCGCAATTGTGCGATTGGCTACGATTTCCTATCAGAAAGGACACAGTTCGTAGTAATTGACGGTAAGTCATAAAGAAAAACATATGTGATATCTAGCGTTCCCCAGGGAAGCGTTATAGGTCCTCTACTCTTCCTTCTGTTTATAAACGATTTAGGAGACAATCTGAATTGCTCCCTTAGACTGTTCGCGGATGATGCTATGGTTTATCGGTTAGTGAAGTCAACAGAGAATCAAAAGCAACTGCAAAGCGATTTAGACAAAATTTCTACATGGTGCAAAAATTGTTAATTAACACTAAATAATGAAAAGTGTCAAGTAATACACAAGACCACAAAAAGAATTACGTTGAACTTCAATTACGCGATCTATCAGTCAAACCTAAAGGTCGTAAATTCTACCAAATACCTAGGAGTTACAATTAGGAACAATTTAGACTGGAGAGAACACATAGAAAATATTGTGGGGAAGGCGAGCCAAAGGTTACGTTTCATTGGCAGAACGCTTCGAAGATGCAACAGCTCCGCCAAAGAGACTGCCTGTATCACACTTGCGCGTCCTCTGCTGGAGTACTGTTGCTCAGTGTGGCACGATTTAAGGTAGAAATCAATAAAACAAAGACATTATTCGTCGCGGCGAGATCTGTTTGCGAAATTTTAATCACCGACTTTTACTTCTGAATATGAAAATATTTTCCTAGCACCCACCTACATAGGGAGACATGATCATCCCAATAAAATAAGAGAAATCAGATCGAAAACGGAACGATTTAGGTGTTATTGCTACCCGCGCGCTATTAGAGAATGGAAGGGTAGAGAAAAGTTATGAAAGTAGTTAATGAACCCTCACATAAATGTGATTTGCAGAGTATCTATATAGATGTAGATGAATGTTACTCATGTTAGATAATGTTACTTTAAAAGTAAATGAGCAGGCCTACTCTGCTCGCCTAAATTTCAATCCTAGTTTCTGAATAACTGGCACAGTGAGTCACGTGATATTATTCATCCTTCACATCCTCGAAATGTCGCGCAATGAGTTTTTAGAAAGTTGACCGCCTTAGTCCAAGCAGTAAACCCGAAGACCTTCAACCTTAGACAGTATTATCAGACAAAGAAGAAGTAGCTTTAGTAATGCGACGACAGATAGAATAACATCACAACCTACAAACAAGAATAACTTCCTTCGAAACATTCGCGTTGATGTGCGAAATGCAGGTACGCATCTAGACGGGAAATATCTGTAAATTCGTACCGACAGAGGTAAAACAGGAACCTAAAGTCGAAACGGTACAGTAGAATCATTCGCCCTCGCCAAATCAAAGTCACGAGAGGGTTCGGTCCTACGATGAATATGATATTTGGTAGGACTCTCGAAACAACGATGTGTGTCAGAAATGACCCACTTGGTACTTCTAGTGCAGTGCTTTCCAAATATTCCCTCATGACGACATCTGTTTATAGTTTACAGGTGTGCACGACCCCCATTCACTAATATAAATAATTAAGATGGTTCTAGTAAGGGGGGGGGTGGCGGAAATAAAAAATCGCTTAAATGCAGTTTTTAAACGACACTGAACTTCTCGTACGCATTGACATGTTTAATGTTTATCCTGACTGCAGCAATTACGTACACTTATCGCAAGAAAAGGAAACCTTATGAACTACAGAGATGTGCAACGGAGTGACACCGCAGACAACAATGCGTAACTCACACAGTAATACTTGCATCTTCTACATGCGACCAACTTCCGAAACAAGAAAACTGAATTTCGGAGGCCGTTTTTCGCTGTCGTGTGTACCTGTCAGGGCCAGATACGATGTATTTATGACAAGTGATGAATTATTATTTAAGTTCTGTTGTTGGTTCCTTGCTACACCACGACCTCGGAAGTCCCGACACTTTCGGAAACAAGTAAGAATATTAATGCCATTTTTGGTCACAGAATCTGTTAAGCTTACATACAGGAAACTGAGAGAAAAAATATTAACGCATACCAGGGTTCGAACCAACGATCACTGCATTTATAATACTACTCTCCGTTAATCACCCGGCCATACTCCATACTAAACATCGCTACTGAATAGCTTTAGTCAGTGGACAATTGTAACTGCTTTTACAATCTGTGACAGCTATTACAGCCACTGTCTCATTGATTGACGCTTAATTGTAAGAAACGCTACCGGGGTTGATATGGTTTGATAAATCCATTAAAAACGCTCAGGTGCAGCTTTTTGAGAAGGAAAGCAGACTACAGTGAAGGTTCGTTCAAGCAGCTGCCAGTTCCAGCAAACTGCGCATGGGTAGAGCTGTTATCGAGAATCAGCAGCAGCTCTGCGTATGCGCATTTTGCAGAAATCTGGCAACTGACAGCTGCTTGAAAGAACCCTGTCTACTGCTGCCGAAACTGAGCTGCCGTCTAGCGGATGAGCACGCAATTAATGTGCACAGATCATTCCTTTAATCGTGATCTGTGGTGCACTGAATGAAGTGAAGGATGATTAGCTGCAGGCGAGTCTTCAGGGTAGTATGAAGAGAAAGAAATTGTGTGTTATTTTATGATAAGTTTTTGTTTGTTTGTTTATAGTCTAAATTTGTTAGTCTTGCGACATCCTTGATACTACTACGTGACACCCCCAGGTGTCGCGACCCCAGTTTGGAAAGCTCTAGTGCCAACAGAATACAACAGCCAAGTCATTTAACCTGTAACTGGTGAGGTGATAATTGTGTAACGCAACTGGTGAGGTCGGGTTATTTATACCCATTAACTTCCATGGCCATCATACTTCAATGGTGAAGGAGAAATGAGAAGTTTATTCTTAAATTTCAAAAGTGACCATTATTGACATCACTGGCCAACTTTTGGCAGCAGAAAAATATTTATAAAGTTAACAGAGTAGACAACTTTTCAAATATATCTAAGGCAAAAAAAATTTGCAACGTTTTACATAATCCAAATATCCATTAATTTTTTGTAAAGATATAAATCAAATTTTGATATTACAGTATACAGAAACAAATAACCTTTTTAGAAACACACTATTCTTTGACAAATTATTACAAGCACAAGAATATGCAAGCCATTACTCTACACGATCTCAGCATACAGGCATTGCAGCTGTTACAGATGTATTTTGTTTTTACTGTCACAGGATGGTAGTCATTTCTTACACCGTACTTGTTTGCCCAAGTCTCGTCTGATTTCGTATGTAACAGGTATCTGGAGTTTTCTACTGAAGTTCAGCCGCAATGCACGGGACAAATGGTTGATTTGAAGCCGACGAATGAGATGAGGCTCTACAAGTTCCTTGGCAAGATTTTTTTATATATTCCAATCTCGTTAGCTCTGGATTGCATGGAATGCACGGTAGATAACGTAGGCATTCACTAGGCTAATGTTCATGAGAGTGAAAAATATGGTTAGGTAACTGACATGGTTATCAAGAAACAGAGTTTCTAGTAACAGTGAATCAAATAAACGTATTGCTTGGATGAGAACTGCGCCCAGGGTTACTAGTTATCATAGGAAATCCACCAGATGTCATAATACCTATAAAATAGCATACGAGAATATTCCAAAAAAGTTCTGCAAAGCTGACGTTGGATTAAAAATACCCAGCAATTAAAAAGAAACAGCTTATAAAATCAAACAATTGAGCTCTCTGTTGAGTACCACGCATCACGCCGATTCACAACGAACTGACTTGAAGGTGTAGCAACCAACAATGATGTACTCACAACAATCTGGTAATAATGCAGTTTCAAAAGTTTAGCTGGATGTTTGACACCCAACATAACCAGTTGCGGGTTAAAACACGATGTTCACTCCGGCAGTAAATCGTCCAGATGCACGTCGCAAAAGAAGGGACAAAAGGAAAATAAAAGGGGAGAAAAAGGTTGGGTAGGACAGGCCGAAGACGAGTCGGCAGCAGAGCGAGGCCGGTCGCTTCCCCGCGGACAATTGTGTGCAGGGCGGCGCTGTGTGGCGAGGCGCGGGAAATGGCGCCGAGGCGCGAGACAAAAGGCGGGATTTGCGCGCTACTCTGCCACCAGCCAGCCAGCGAGCCACAATTTGCGCAGCACTCGTGCTGTCCGCTCAGCGCCGCAGCGCAGGGGAAGAGCCGGAGAGGCAGCCACCGGACCCATTATACCGGCCGCTGCGTAGCGTCGCCCGGCTGCTGTGGCGGTGGGGCAGCCAGCCGTCCGCCCCATTCAACCGCTGCGCGTCCCTGGACTCGGTTAATTAACCCACTGACTGACAGAATACGGCCCGCCGGGTTTCTCACTGACGGGCGGGAGGTTGCTATTCTGAAGTTCAGTGGACGGTGCCTCAGGGATCTGTTCTGTGGCCGATGTTGTACCTTATCATTATTGTACAAATACATTTGAAGTACCTATTTTAATAGAATGAAACACTTCTTATGGAAGAGTAGCCTAGATCAAATATAAAGCAAAATTACTTTATAAATTACTTTATATATGTCCACATGTAGAGGAACTGCCCTCGTTATCCAATAACCGGGGGTTTTAACGGCCTGTGTGGGCGCACCTCTTTTCCCCACAATCCGACAGTTAACAATTTCCTATTGGCCGCTGCTTGGTTCAACCAATCTAAATTGTGGCTTGCCCTCTCTCTGAGTCCTCTAGCGAACCACGTTTCAGCCCTGTCCCTTCTGCCATTCCCCGTGTGGGGAGGTGGCTTGTTTGTGCACTAACAAAATTCATACTTGGTAGCAACATTGTTCAGCTGAAAGTAAAACGTCACGACGCTACCCAGTATGGACACCAACAACAATGTTTTACGTCAGTTGGCCACGCCTTATTCTCCGCCTTAGGCCACGCCTCAGGGGAGCTGCTAACTTGCAGTTTTTCTTCTTTACCCTCACACTCTAGCCTCGTGGAACCACTGACGTTGCTGTTCCCAAGTGACTGGTATCAACTTTGCTACGTACATTAAAATGTGCCTGTTGGCCACCAAGCACTAATGTAATGTCTTACAAAAGCGTCTAGACGCTATATGAACTTACGCCCATCTTCTTCGAAAGGTAACCTCCATCCTGGGACGGTGGCCGAGGGCATCAGCAGGAGATTTCTTTAGTGCCTACATCTCGTAAGATATACGTGTTTGTTTTAGCCTGTTATCTGCAATGGTCTCTATTTCTCAGCCTGGAGTGCGCCTCTGTGGCTCACACAGCCTCTCAACAATTTCAACAGTAAAATCAAAATATGACATTCTTATATTACACTAATGAACCTTCAAATAAAAATGTCCGTGCATGATAATATCGACGAAATACTTGTTTTTCATTTAAATTATCATCTTAAATGTCACGGGTCCGATGGACCCAGGGTATGTAAATGCGCAAAAAATATAGGTCATGCATAGAAGGGAAAGTAAAAATTAAAATAGGTATATTAATAATAGCCGACATTTGACGGTAGGAGAATGATCTTAAATGGTTAGAATGAAACAGTTCTTGAAGAAGAGTAGCCTAGATCACATTTAAAGCAAAATTACTTTATTTCACTACTAGCTTCGGCAATACTTGTTGCCATTATCAAGTGACAGGCCTACATTAAAAACTACAGTTCACATGTGCAGCAAAAGACTTCTCGAATTCTTGGTTTACCAAATGGCCGACCAATAGGAAAGGGTGAGGTGAGATAACTGTTGGACATGTCATACAATTGCTGCTGGCAACTTCAAATCAGCTGTTGATGCATGTTCAGTGGTGGTTATTTTGATGTTAAGTGAAAGATACACAATAATGTGTTGTCAAAATAAAATGGTGACACACCACTGCTTTAGTGACAAGCAAGCCCACATTGACAGACAGCAAACAACTGAGCACAATAAATGCAACAACAGGCCACAAGCGGTTACATTCGAATAAAAGTCCATGGTACATTGCGACTAATAATAACACATAAAAACATGATTCGCTGCTGCAGGTGACCTTTCTACACAAGTGTCAAGGTGGTGTGATGTAAATGTAGATTCGACTTCTGTCTAGTATTCAGCTAGTGAAAGCTACTAACTCGTGGGAATAAGCTTTTATTATTAACAACAAATGATATTAAAGAAATAACGTTTTGTGACGCAAGTGTCAAAATTCCCAAATTACTGAAACGGGGTCGACATGACGTTCGTGAACTAACACCAGATATTGCTCGAACCGCCCGTTTCTGACCCAAATCTATCCTTTTTGTTTCAGTCGAGTTACCCCAAAAAGATAACGACGTACATCATAAGTGAGGCAAAGTAAGCGTAGTAGACTACTTTTCGTCTATCATACTCCCAGTAATATATCCTTCTGACTTTGATTTGATTCCGAAGATGAAGGAACCACTTCGTGGCATTGGCTTCAGTACAGTCCCAGAGATTCGACAGGCGATGGACCGCTCCATACGCACCATCAACAGAACAGGATCTGCTAACGGTATACTACGCCTTCCTCATCGCTAACAACAGGTGCTACACCACGCTGGTGACTACATTGAAGGTCAGTAATGGGTGCAAACATGTATCCTTTTTTATCAGTTGTGAACACCACTATTCATGTTCCAACCATCGTATTTCTACTTCAACTACGGACGCGGACGGAATCCACGTTTATTTTCACAGAGGAGATTTTCGGACTCGCGAAATGTCATAGTACGCGGGCAGAAGACACTCTCTCAAAGAAGGATCTGTACCAAAAGATTGGAAAGTTGCACAGGTCACACCTATATTAAAGAAAGGCAATAAGAATAACCCACTCTAAACTACAGGCCTATTTCATTGCCGTCAATTTGCAGCAAGGTTCTGAAACATATCTTGTATTTAAATATTATGAATTATCTCGAAGAGAATGATCTATTACCCCAAGGTCAACATGGATTTAGAAAATATCGTTCATGCGAAACACAACTAGCTCTTTACTCAAACGAAGTGATGTGTGCTATCGACAAGAGTACGCAAATTGATTCCGTATTCCTTGATTCCCAAAAGGCTTTTGACACAGTACCTCACGAACGGCTTTTAATCAAATTGCGTGGTTATGGTATATCGCCCCAAATTTGCGACTGCATACAGGATTTCCTCTCAGAGAGGACATAGTTCTTAGTAATCGACAGTAAGGCATCGACTAAAACAGAGGTGATATCGGGTGTACCACAGGGTAGTGTTATTGGTCCTCTGCTGTTCCTTATTTACATAAACGATTTAGGGGAAAATCTAGGTAGCTCTCTTAGGTTGTTTGCAGATGACGCCGTCATTTACCGTCTAGTAAAATAATCTGATGATCAAAACCAACTGCAGAATGATTTGAATAAGATATCAGTATGGTGTAAAAATCGGCAGTTGACTCTAAATAAATGAGAAGTGTAAAGTCGTCCACATGAGTACGAAAAGAAATCCGTTAAACTTTGTTTACATGATAAATCAAACAAATGTGAAGGCCGTAAACTCCACAAAATACCTAAGAATTACAATTACTTCTGACTTAAATTGGAAAGAACACATAGATAATGTCTTGGGAAAGGCGAACCAGAGACTGCGTTTTATTGGCAGAACCCTCAAAAGATGCAACAGAACTACAAAAGAAACTGCATACACTACGCTTGTCCATCCATTTGTATTGCTGCCCAGTGCGGGATCCTTATCAGGTGGGTTTGACGGAGGACATCGAAAGAGTCCAAAGAAGGGCAGCTCGTATTGCCACGAAACAGGGGAGGCAGCGTTACGGAAATGATACAGGATCTGGGATGAGAATATTTACACAACGACGCTTATCGCTGTGGCGTGGGTACTTGCGAAACTCCAGTCGCCAACATTCTCAAAATGTTCAAATGTTTGTATAGTCTATGGGACTTAACTACGGGGTCATCAGTCCCTAAACTTACAAACTACTTATGAACTACTTACGAACTAGGACGGCATAAATATCCATGCCCGAGGGGGGATTCGAATCCCCGACCGTAGTGGCCGTGAAGACCGTGACTGGAGCGACTTAGTCCCCTCGGCCACCGCGGCCGGCCCCAACATTCTCCTCCGAATGCGAAAATATATTATCGACTCCCACTTACATAGGTAGAAATGATCATCAGAATAAAATACGAGAAATCAGAGCCCGAACGGAGAGATTCAGGTGTTCAATTTTCCGGCGCGCTATTCGAGAATGGAATGGGAGATACAATAGTAAAACGGTGGTTCGATGAACCCTCTGCCAGGCACTTAAATGTGATTTGCAGTGTATCCCATGTAGATGTAGATGTTTGCGAATACTGCAGCAGACCCTGGTAAAGTAATAGGTAGTGTAGAGGAACTGCGTAACAAAGCTAAGGGAAGGCGGGCAGCGGGTCCCATCTGTTGATGTCGTGCGTTGCGGAAACATGGCGGCAGAAGGTGCGGCTTGAATAATGAAGCAGCCGGCCTCGCCGTGACGTCACACATCCGTCCCACAGCACGCCAACACCTGCTACCGCAGCAGCCGCTTCCGAGCTGCCGGCCACACATCGTATACAGTGGCGGCTCGTACAAAATTTGACCAGTGTGCTACAATATTACAAAAATAAACAGGAAACAAAATATAAATGTCTTTCTGTAAATCTATCGGACCAAACTGCGTGGTCATCAGTCCGTAGCTTCCAAACTACTTAAACCTAGGTAATCTAACCTACGGACAAACACACACCCATGCCCCAGGGAGGACTCGAACCTCCACGGCGAGCAATCGAGCGCTCCGCAGCGAGACGCTTTAGACCGTTCGACTACTCCACCGCGGCGGAAACAAAATATACTAAAATAAAAAGCGTGACTGACAATGGAAATAACGGAGCTTAGCAATATCCTCGCCACGTCATCTGCGTTATACACAAGTGACCAATGAAACTGCTTGGCTGAAAAGCGCAGTTTCACTCGCATGTTGGCTATACATTACTAATGTTGTTTGTGATTGAAGTTTTATTTACAGAAATTAAAAATTTAGGCTCAGAGGTTGAATACGAGCCTCACACAAGTAGGTTTGAGAGACAACGGGGAAGACGCAGAAGCCAGCTCGCTGTTTGACTCTGTAAGCCGCAATATTCGTCATATACTATTCTTCCGCAACCGTTAACGCAGCGCGAAGATAAATATTGATCTGGAGCTGCAGTCGGTCTCAGCACACATGAGACGCCAGGCCTGATGTCACGTCTGCGCATGCGTACTAGCGAACAGACGACTGCGCCGCATCTGTGCGCACGTACCAGCGCGGCTGAATCCCACTTCAGCACACGGAGCTGCTTTCCAGCTATCGCGGCGAGAGCGCTCCAAAATGCGTTTTCATCTTTATTACTAGCATTGTAATACGCATTGAAAGGGAATTGGCATAATTTTATGTGATATCTGGCTCGTATTCCAGGAGAAAGGATGTAATTTCTCGCTTGCATTCGAAGAGAAATGGGATAATTTTAGTTCAAAATGTTGAAATGTTTGTATAGTCTATGGGACTTAACTACGGGGTCATCAGTCCCTAAACTTACAAACTACTTACGAACTAGGACGGCACAAATATCCATGCCCGAGTTCGGACTCGAACCCCCGACCGTAGTGGCCGTACAGACCGTGACTGGAGCGCCTCAGTCTCCTCGGCCACCGCGGCCGGCCATAATTTTGGTAATATATTTACAATGTGCTGCAGCACATTATCACCAGACGCCACTTATCGTATATACAGATGGATCCAAAATACAGCAAGACGAGATTCAGATTCGGAGAACCTTCAAACTCCCAACGAATACTTCTATATTTACGGTGGAGACAGTGGCCATTCTGGAAGCACTTAAGTTTGTTTCTACCATTTCCTTCCCAAAAATATTAATTATGTCTGACTCTCAAAATGTTCTTCAAACCCTGCAACATCGTAGATGGAACAAAAAAACCAACAGCTATATTCTGGATGTCATTTCGGCATATATTCGCTATACAAATTCGGGGCGGACAGTTAATTTACTGTGGATGCCTTTTCACGCTGGTATCTGCTATAATGATGAAGTTGATGCATTGGCTAAACAAGCGGCATCCTTAGGCACTTTCCTGGACCTGCAACTACCATACACAGACTTCTTACCTGCGGTCAAGGACCACCTAAAACAACAGTGGCAACAGATGTGGAACGCTTCCCAACAAATGAAAGGCGCTTCTTACGCCGTGCTGCAACCTCGGTTTTCTACGCAGGCGTGGTTTATGACGACTCATCTGGACCTATCCGCGTTTCCTACCATCATTCGACTTCGCTTCAGTCACGCCTCTTATCCACAGCATCTACATCGAATCAACGTCTACGATTCGGCGGCATGTGAGCAGTGGCGTAGCTATGTCACCAAGGGCCCCGGGGCAAAAATGACGTTGGGGCCCTCTTTAAACTGAAAATATGCAGATGCAAAACTACATCAGCTCCTTGCCGCCTACTGGAAGACATAATAAGGGGCCGGCCGCGGTGGCCGAGAAGACTGAGGCGCTTCAGTCACGGTCTGCACGGCCACTGCGGTCAGGGGTTCGAATCCCCCCTCGGGCATTGATATTTGTGACGTCCTTAGTTGTAGCTAGTTCATAAGTAGTTTGTAGATTTAGGGACTGATGACCCCGTAGTTGAGTCCCATAGGCTCTACAAACATTTGAACATAATAAGGTACACCTAAATACTACTAAGTAAATTGTTATGTGTCACGCATCACACAACATTTAATCTTATTCTCTAATATAATAACTGTGAAAGTTTCTTTGTTTGTTATGCTTTAACGCAAAAAATACTATGTGGATTTGGATGAAATTTTGTAGAGGGATACAGTTGGACCTGGGTAGGACAAACAGTTTAAACGACCCCATCGGATAGTTCCCAAAGTTGCCCCATACAAGGTGAATGAAGTTGCAGGCAAAGTTAGTTAAAAAAAGGTATTACTCAAAGACGAAAACATGGCCCCCTCCCGCGAAGCAAACCGGGAACAGTCAGGACTAAGGCGTCCATGGTGACAGCAGGCAGACAGTTGTCAGTGCCGACAACTCACTCTCGATAAACTGCTGCGCTATTAGCTCATTGCTCACTACCGATCGGAGAAATTTCGTTGATAGTCCAGTCAAAGAAGGAAAACAGTGGACATATTGGTGTAAGATGATTTCAGCAAAAGGAAGTTGTCGGATTGTTGATGAAACACTTTGGATTGAGCCGTGCGCCGGCCGCGGTGGCCGAGGGGACTGAGGCGCTTTACTCACGGTTTGCACGGCCACTACGGTCGGGGGTCCGAATCCCCCCTCGGGCATGGATATTTGTGCCGTCCTTGGTGTAAACTAGTACATAAGGAGTTTGTAAGTTTAGGGACTGATCACCCCGTAGTTAAGTCCCATAAGCTATTCAAACATTTAAACATTTTTTTAAAATTTGAGCCGTGCCCAATAACTTGAGTTGACATCTTCGCTTATTATCGTCACAGTGTGGTAGAAGGCAGCGTACAGAATGCATACTTCACTATTGCGACATAAAACCATATTTTCTCTACTTCTCGCACTAATTTCAGAGTGCATAGACATCTATTCAAATGTTCAAATATTTGTAAAGGTTATGGGACTTAACTGCATGGTCATCAGTCCCTGTGGGCCCATTAGAAACAATCTTATTGCGGCTATTGAGGGAATCATGGTTTGTTGGGAGAGGGAGATGATGGACGGTAGGGAGGGAGAGTAAATAAACAAATTCCACGCTCTACTGTAACTTTTTTCGAACGTCGCTCACGGAGGCCGGGGGGGCCCTGGAGCTCGGGGGCCCCGGGGCACTGCCCCGCCTTGCCCTATGATAGCTACGCCACTGCATGTGAGTGTGATCCTGAAACGGAAGCTGATGTCAAACACATCCTGTTCAGGTGCCCCAAATTTGACTGGGAACATTTGAAATTCCTGCAGACATTAGTGAAGATGGGATATCCCCTTCCCCAGTCAGCTTCTTCCCTTCTGTTTACAAAACACATTCGTGTATATAAAATCGTAATTAAATTTATTACGACCACTGGACAATTTTTAAGTATCAAGTGTGTTGGTAACATATTATAAGGTTTGGCTTGTGAATATGTGAAAGTGTTCCAAAATTAGCTGAATTGTAAAGTAATACAGTTTTCGCTTTGTTTCCACTCTCCCATTTTGACAAAATGTACTTCTGTTTTTTATCTGTTAATTTAAATATATTTACATTTCCACTGTGTGTTGTAGATCACCACAATGAGTTAACATTCAGAAGGCCAAATAAAAAAATTAAAAAAGCGCTCCTTTACGGGGAGTACTTCAGACACATTGTAGGGCAGAATGGCTGAATGGCGGTAGTTTAACCAGTAATGATCGTGAAGGGTCTTCCTAAAAGCTCACCAGTTTTTCTATATTAAATTATGACCTTAATTTTTCAAAACACTACAGTCTCGTGTGCATAAAGAGCTTTATCAAACGTCTGTTAAACAAGCGTTGAAACACTTAGCTTAACAATTACGGATATTTTTAGAACCAGAGAATCTTAATTTTAAGGACCGACAGAATATTCTGTTTCGATTTCCCCCTCTAATACTTTATATTCCCCTAATTTCTTACACCATCTTTCTCTCTTACTATTCTTTTTTGGTTGTATTTTCCTTTCTATTATTTCTTTTTGTTCTAACATTTTTCCAAAGCTGTATAAGAATATTGTAAAATAAAGATACTGTAATGCAATAAGGAATGGCCCGCCTCCACGTGGCGGGATACGGGCAACGGTGTGAGTGGAGCGGGAACTGGGGGATGCCAGTCACAGCGTCCTTCAGGGCCCGTGGCCAGTCGCAGCGGCTAAGAGGCCATTCCACGACCTACCTTAATTCTCAGGCGGTGGGTCAAAGTAAGACAGCAAAGAAAAATATATATATATAAAGTCCCTTGTGGAGGACAACGCACCGGTCGCCGCTTCGCCGTACGGATGCGCGGGCGCCGCTCTTGGTCGCGGAAAACTCGACAGCCGCGCGGTTACCCGTAGGCGCGATCGCCGACAGTTCAAATGTTCAAATGTTTGTTAAGCTTAAGGGACTTAACTACAGGGTCATCAGTCCCTAAACTTACAAACTACTTATGAACTACCTTATACTAAAGACGACACAAACATCCATGCCCGAGGGGGCATTCGAACCCCCGACCGTAGCGGCCGTGCAGACTGTGACTGGCGCGCCGCAGACCGCTCTGCCACCGCTGTAATGGTCTAAATTACGTACACATACTTGACAAACAGTGTCATTTTAAAACAACTGTTACGAATAAAGGAATGGATAATGTTTTTAAGAAAGCTAAGAACCTGTACTACCAAATGTCAAAAAAAATCAGCTCTTTTAACTGTATGCTTTCGTCAAACTAGAGTGAGAAGCGTTACGAAACTAAAAATTCACACAGAATGAAAATTAGACATTTTCGATTTTGACAAGCAATGGAAAACATGTCAGGAAACAATTAGTTGATAAAACGATGTGGGGTGGTCCCACATATCGTCACCACTTTCAGTACGTGAAAATCGGAAAAGTGATTTCCCCCTTGTTCCCCAGCCCGACCGCTCTGCTCAATGTAAACACCAGGTGATAAAAAAGTCAGTATAAATTTGAAAACTTAATAAATTACGCAATAATGTAGATAGAGAAGTAAAAATTAACACACATGCTTGGAATGACAACTCAATTGTAAAAAAAAAAGTTAAAAAAATTGTGTAAAAATATTAGAGTCGCAACAGATGACAAGCTGTCACTACTAAAATCCTTCTAGGTCTTAGGTTTTACCCTCGATTAATTTGGTGTTGAATGTTTCGGTAACAGTGTATGCACCGGTGCTGTAATACAGTTGTTTAAAAATTACTGCCATTCAAGTGAATATTCCGATCGGAACTGACAGTGCCTCACCATACCTCCGGACATGCCTTACAGTGCTGTTAACAACATTATTCCTCGACTACAGCTATTCTTGGGGAATGATGGTAAACATATTGAGCATTGATGTGCATATTCAACTTTTCACGGCGTAAGGAGTAATCCAGTAAGTTTCGGGCGTGCAGCCGTGCAAATTATACGTCTCCCACTAATATTTCGGCCGCGTATCGTCCGACCATCTTCAGAGTGAGTCCACGACTGCCGCCAAGTTTTTTTTTTCTTTATTGTTGTTTTAAAGCCAGCCGTAGAAACAGCTGGCAGGCTGGCAGCAGCTGCGGTGGCTGCTCTTCAGCCATGTGATACACAAGCATTTGACAAAGAAGAGATAAAATATAAAAAGATGAACAAAATTGCGGAAATTAAAAACTTGACAGACAGATTTTTCGACAGAGTAAAACGGACATGTATAAATGGGACAAAACATATGGCAGAGAACAAAAAAGAGACGAGTAGTGATAAAACACACACACAGTCAGTAAAAACAACCGGCCACGGTGACAAGTTTAAAAGTACATTGCGGAGACACGAAGTTCACACACGGAGACAGCTGACGGCGTAAAGAATAAAACATGGGGACGGCGATTATGGAGGCACTGAGTAAAACACACGACACTGGAGACACTTGCACTGAACACATAGATAAAAAGTCGAGACGCCCCCGCAGGGAGTGGGGAGGGGATGGAGGGGGGGAGGTGGGGCAGGGACGGGGGAAGTGCGGGGGAGGGGGAGAAGGGGAGGGAAGAGAGCGTAAGGAGGGAAGGAGTGACGAGACTCTGGGCATGGGAGAGGGGTAGCCAAGCGGGCGGGAAGGAAAAGGGACGGGAGAGAGGGGAGGTGCGCTGATGCTACGGGGAAGGGATCAGAGTTGGTAGGAGGGGTAGATATCGGGCCGAAGTTCGGTATCCGGTAGAGGAAGGGTGCGGAAATTGCCTTGGGAGAGGATACGGAGCGGATGGAGGTGAAGGCCGGGAGGGACGGTTTGGCGGAGGCGTGGCAGAGGCCCGGGATTCGTGAGAATAGGGTAGACCAGAGGGTTTTGGGACTCTATTTTGCGGGATGTGTAAAGGAGCCGGAGATGTTCGAGGTGTTGTAGGAGAGGAGGGAAGGGGATGAGGTCATAGAGGATCCGCGTGGGGGAAGGGAGTCTGATACGGTATGCGAGGCGGAGGGCGTGGCGTTCTAGAATCTGGAGGGACTTGTAGAAAGTAGGAGGGGCTGATATCCAGGCGGGGTGGAAGGAACAAAGGACGGGGCGCATGATTGATTTGTAGGTGTGAAGGACAGTGGAAGGGTGGAGGCCCCACGTCCGGCCAGTGAGGAGTTTTAGGAGGTTTAGGCGGGACAGAGCTTTCTCACGGAGGGATTTGAGGTATGGAGTCCAGGACAGTTGGCGGTCAAGGGTAAGGCCAAGGTACTTGAGGGTGGGGGTGTGACGGATGGGTCGGTTGTGAAGGGTAAGATAGAAATCGTGGAGGGCCGCCAAGTTGCCAGGCGCGGCCTTATATACACCATCGCGGCGGCACTGCGCATGCGGGTCTCGGATGCTGATCGGCCGCAAAGAGGTACTCTTAGCACGCCCGCCCCCCGTGGCGAAAGGAATTAGGACTTCGATTCTCTTATCGATATGTGTTCTGTGGTGGCAACACCTTGTCGACATCTCTGTAATTTTATTACATTAAGTGCAGGATTTCACGCCTTGTCCAAATTAAAACCATTATCTCTGTTTATTAAATTTTCAGATATTCTAATTACTACTACTTCTTTAAAAATAGCGTCCCAAATGAAGATATAGGAGTTAAAATCTTCACATCACTGTAATTCATTGAGTGCCCTTTATCTAAACAATGTTCTGCTACAGCTGACTTGTCTGGCTGTAATAAACGAGTGTATCTTCGGTGTTCGACACATTTTTCGCGGACAGTGCAGGTTGTCTGTCCTGTATATGAACATTCGCAATTTCCAAATGGTATCTGATACACAAGACTTTCTAAGCAACAGACTGAAAATTTAATAAACAGAGATAATGGTTTTAATTTGGGCAAGGCGTGGAATCCTGCACTTAATGTAATAAAATTACAGAGATGTCGACAAGGTGTTGCCACCACAGAACATATATCGATAACAGAACCGAACTCCTGATTCCTTTCGCCACGGGTGGCGCGCGTGCTAAATGTACCTCTTTGCCGCCGACCATCATCTGAAGGAAGGAAGCTTAGGGTTTAACGCCCCATCGACAGCTTGGTCATTAGAGACGGAGCTAACGCTCGGAGTTTTGGGTAAGGACAGGGAAGGAAACCGGCCGTGCCCTTTGAAAGGAACCATCCGGCATTTACCGTAGCGATTTAGGGAAATCACGGAAAACCTAAATCTGGATGGCCGGGGGTGGATTTGAACCACCGCCCTCCCGAATACGAGTCCGGTGCGTTACCACTGCGCCACCTTACTCGGCGACCAGCATCTGAGACCCGCATGCGCAGTGCCGCGCGTTTGTGTATATAAGACCGCACCTGGCAACTTGTCGGCAGTCGTGGACTCACGATACGCGGCCGAAATATTAGTGGAAGACGTAGAATTTGCTCGGCTGCACGACTGAAATTTATTGGATATTGAGCATTCCCTGTAAAGAACATAATTTTTGCTTTATGTTAAATTTTTTCCTTTGTCCTAATAAAACCCCTTGTCATTCCAAGCATGTGTGCTAATTTTTACCTCTCTATTTACATTATTCCGTGATTTATTAAGTTTTCAAAATTATGCTGACTTTTTGATCACCCGGTAAATATTCCTTCAAATCAAAAGTGGGTATATTAGCCACCCTCAGTTACTTGAGTGGGTACAGCTACTGCGGTAGCCACTTCAACCACCGGGTCTGGTTGGACAGAGTATGGTTTTGAAGTCTAATGTATTCGTGCTTTCTCGTCGTCCGTCAGTTCCTATTATCGTTCTGGCGTGGATTGCTTGCTGGCAATTTGAGGAAGGTGCAAGTGGCTGGCAAGGGCGCTGGCTGAGGCACGATGTACTCAAAACAGAACACACTTTCATTTTACACAGAAATTCTTCCATAGTGGAAACAAAAGAACATAACAGTACTTATTTTTTCACAGTCACTGCTGAATCATGAAAACAGTAACAAAAATCAAACTTGGAACAATGTCCTGTTCATGTCTAACTGAACATTCAATAGTAGACAAGATCTCCATGACTTGAGTATATACAATAAAACTTTAAAAAATCTGCAGCGTGGCACTTACTAATACAGAGAACCTTTCCTGTAGTCCACTCTTCCAGGGCACGTCTGCCACACAACTCACTTTTCACTTCACACAGCTTGCTTAGCTAACGTCGGTTGGCGGTGGCGCTGCGAACTTCAGGAGGGCGTGGCGGCCACCTTGCGATCCCATTGGGGGCCGCTGACAGCGACCGTCTCTTACTTCTTCTTCCGTTGTGTGGGGCCAACCTTGCCTTGGTGGTTAGGACACTACAAAGTCCCCCTCCCTTTTCTGCCTCACATGAATCCCAGAACCGAAGGTGTCGAGAGAGGTTTGACGGCCGCAAAGTTCCTGACGCGTATACCGATAAAGTGGAAGGCCCTGAACGCAATCTCGGCGAGCGCCGTGTCGGTGGTAACCCTTGACCTCTGGAGCGGCAGAAGGCGTGAATAATGGAGGACAAAGGCGGCCGCCAGATGGGTTTTATATTGGCCGGCGGATGGCGACGGCGCGTCGTGTCATTTCAAGACGCCCGTCAGTCCAGGACGGGAGCGTCCGTCCAATGCTATCACCGCGCTGTCGAAAGTGCCGCTACTTCACGTTTTGACGCCGAGGAGCGTCTAGTCGCTTCAACGTTCCACACGACATAGGACGATGACAGTCCCTGTGGCAAAGGCAGGTAACGTGAGCACTTCGTTCCATTTTATTGTAAAACATAGTCGTACAGAGAGGAGCTCTACAAAGGAAATGAACTTAAAGACAATGTTGTAGGAAGGGAAGAGGAAGTAGATGAAGATGAAATAGGAGATACTATACTGACCAGGAAAGTACTCGGGCTCGAACAAACGCAAATATACCAAAATCGTGTTAGAGATAATGTAGAGGTCCCTTATGGCAGTAGCGATACTCTCGTATTTGCAAAACTTTGCAGTCGCCCATTAGAGGCTTCTGCGTGTGCCATGGTGCATTGCATAATGAGCTACCGGTACGCCAGTCGGGACCAGTAGGGACAGTGCGGTGTGCCTCTGAAGTTGCGTTTTGTGACGTCATTTGTGTAATGAAGCGTCAGATGGGTCGGCGATTGGTAATCAATCCCGCTAATGTATTGCGATTGGTTGAGACGAAATTGCCGGCCGCGGTGGCCGAGGGGACTGAGGCGCGCCAGTCACGGTCTGCACGGCCACTACGGTCGGGGGTTCGAATCACTCCTAGGGCGTGGATATTTGTGCCGTCCTTAGTATAAGCTAGATCATAAGTAGTTTTAAGTTTAGGGACTGATGACCCCGTAGTTAAATCCAATAACCTATACAAACATTTGAACATAAATCCCGGACATCAGTGTGGCGACCTACAGTTCGTCCGTCCCCACAGTCGGCGGTGGTGCTGCGGAACCCGAGCCGGCCGCGATGGCCGAGGGGACTGAGGCGCTCCAGTCACGGTCTGCACGGCCACTACGGTCGGGAGTTCGAATCCCCCCTCGGGCATGGATATTTGTGCCGTCCTTCGTCTTAGTTAGTTCATAAGTAGTTTGTAAGTTTAGGGACTGATGACCCCGTTGTCAAGTCCCTTAAGACTATACAAACATTTGAACATTTTTGCGGAACCCGATGGTGTCCTTGGCGGCGCGGCTAGGCGGCTGAGCAGCGACGGCGGTGACGTTGGAGGGCGAAGGCGTGACACGTCCCATGACTGGCGTCAGACAGCCGGGGCTAGGGTTTTTTTCCCTTTATAGTATTTCAATGCCCCACGGGGTAGGCTGGCAGCAGCCTCGTACGCTGCTCTTCAGCCTAGGGTACATATGTATCTGACAACAGAAATGGTAGGTTAAAACAGGAGATAAAAATGTTGATTTTAACGATAAAAAGGAGACAAAAATGTTGAATGTAACAATAAAAAGGAGACAAGATAGGGGAACTAAATACAATGAAATTAAGGCTTCAAAACACACAGTCAGTATTAAAAACTGCCACGGTGGCGAAGAAACACAGATTTTGCACAGTGAATGGCGACGATAACAGAGACAATTAAAAAAACGTGGCAACACAGTGTTCTGCCTTAGCGGCGGTTGCTGACGTTTTAAAAACTCACGTACACTCGAAGCACGAAGTCACTGCACACGTAACATCACTGAAACGCAATAAAAACACTGAGCACGTCCCGTTGTGGAGAGGGGAGGGGAAGGAAAGTGCGGTGGGTAGAAAAGGAGGGGAGGGGGGCGGAGTGGGGATGGGATGGGATGGGATGGGATGGAAGGACTCCAAGGGAGAGGGTGGGGATGGGCATCCAAGCGGAGGAAGGGAAAAGGATCAGTGGAGGGGGCGTGGCTCTAATCTACAAGGAAGGCTGATAGAAGGGGTATGTGTCAGGACGGAGGGCCTCGTCCGGGACAGGAAGCTGATGAAAGTTACCCTCGGATAGGATGTAGAGAGTATGGAGGTGGGAAGAGGGAGGAACATCCTGGTAAAGGCGTGGCAGAGGCCCGGGAATCAGGAGGCTAGGAGAGACCAGTGGGTGACGAGATTCTATTTTGCGGGAGGTGTATAGGATGCGGTGATGATCAAGGAATTTTAGAAGGTGGGGGAAAGGGATAAAATCATATAGGATGCGCGTGGGGGAAGGGAGGCGGATACGGTAAGCGAGGCGGAGGGCGTGGCGTTCTAGGATCTGGAGGGATTTATAGTAGGAGGGCGGAGCGGATATCCAGGCGGGATGAAAGCTACATAAGACGGGACGCATTAGGCATCGGTAGGTGTAGAGGATGGTGGAGGGGTTCAATTCCCATGTTCGACCGGAAAGGAGCTTGAGAAGGTTAATGCGGGAGAGGGCGTTTTGTCGGACAGTTGTAAGGTGAGGATTCCAGGAAAGGGAACGGACAAGGGTGAGGCCTAGGACTCTAAGGGTGGTGAATTGTGGGATGGGGCGGTCATGGAATGTAAGGTAGAGGTCATGGTGGTGGAAGGACCGGGGCAAGGCTGTGCTCGTCGTTAAATATGCACGCGGAAGGATATTTGCCTGCCATAACTCCGCGATCACGTGTTCGGCGGACGGGAGTAGGTCATCTTGTACCGCGCCCCCTGGGCGTTCTGCTAGCGCCGCCTGCGAGCTGGTATAGGCCCGTGGATTGTTCGCCTAGCACCCAGGCAACCCGCGACACCTTCGTATAGTGCGTGTTGCCGCACTAGTAGGCGTACAGGACAAAGCGCATGCACCTTTTCTCTTCACCGTCACCGTTCACGTCATTGGCATAAATCGACTCCTGATTGACTGCTCTGCCATTCCTAATCAAGCGAACGCGAGCGCTACCCGCTGATGCATAAAATTAAGTTTTAGCTTGGCTGACTGAAGCGGCGTTCTTCCTCTTCCTGGTCGCCACTATGCCCCACGCGAGCACGGGCGCCCGCGGGGCGGGTTTTCACCATGCCTGCCTTATAATATACAATGAAACTAAAAGAAATTCGGTATGTTGAAAAAAAATTAATGTAATATTTAATCACGCAAAATCGTCATCATTCAGTAACATGCTTTAATGACTGTTGTAACTTCTCCTCGGGCCTATTTTCTACATGCCACTCTCATTAAGACCGCAGTCCTTCCGGTAAGTCAGTTAGGAGCAGTTGGCCAGCCTGGGCACTGTGCGTCAGAGTCCACGGGGCCGGTGCCAAGGAGGCGAGTTAGTGTGGCGGCAGCAGCGAGAGGCGGAAGTCTGTCCGCGGAACTTGGCCACGAGTTGTGGCGGCCGCGCTGGCTGCCAGGGTCCGGGCAGCAAGCACCCCCCGCCACGCACCGCGCCTGACAAATGCTCTCGTAAATAATGCCGTCTGCCCGGCCACCTGATTTATTCCTCTAGCGGCGGACCTCTCTGACGGCTTCGCGGCTCACCGTGCCAACACAAATGCGTACACTTCCAGATTTTTCTCATTGGCTGTGCTTAAATCGCGTTCATGACTCCTTGTTAAGGTCCTTTCGAGTTGAAGATTGACAGATGAATATTAGGCACGAGTAGTGTAGAAATTCTCTATCCCAAGGGCGAACTAAGGTTGCCTGGGGCGACAGAACAAAATGAGGCCGCACATTAAGAAAGAAAAACGTATTTTCGAGGTATTTTGAGGTCCCCAAGACGAGAGGCCCTCCAGTATACAGGCGCTGGTTCCAAGATGGCGTAAGAGGGATGGGGATTATGTGAAATGAAAATATTGTTCTTAAAGGATTTATTTACATTCTGTAAACTTCCAAACATGTAGAATAAAAACTGTATTAAAAAACTAATGTGCATTTATTTTGGAATGGCCCTCGTAGCTTGCCAGCCGCTTTGAGCCCTGTTGTCGTAGTGTATAACAAAAGTCTCACGGAGCGTCGTGACTATATATATGTTAGACTATGACATACAAAGCGCCATCTACCTTTATTTTAACGTCCTTGGTAATAGATTGGCGTGAAGCAGTACGTAGTTCCAGATAATCCCGCTTGAGGCGTTGCTGCTTAGGTGCACCCTTCAGGCGTATCGTGCGTAATCATCATCATTATCATTTTCCATCTCCAGTTCCCCAGGTTTGGCTTACAATTGCTCTCCATCTCATCCGATCTCGCTATACCATTTGGTGTTGGACATCATCCCAGTTAAAACCGTTCTTCTCTACGTCTGACTGTACTGCCTCTATCCATCATCTCCTTGGCATTGCTCTGGGTCTTCTTCCTCCCACTTCACTTCTTAAGTATTTTTAGCTGTTCTTGTGCTATCCATTCTCATTAAATGGTCATACCACTTCATTCTTCGTTTCCCCAAGATGTTGGCAATAGGGACCCTGATCCCAGCTGTTTCTCTGTGTACCTCATTTCTGTTCTTGTCTCTCCTGGTACTTTGATTCATAGTCCTGATAAACCTCATTTCTGTTGCTTGGATTCTGCTGTAATCCTTTTTCTTAACAATGTACATGCTTCCATGCCATATATAAGGATTGGAGTGAAGTAAGTGTTATAAAAATTTTACTTTGTTGCCTGGGGTACTTTTTTGTCTCAGAGTAGAATCCGAACTTGCATGTAGAAATTTCATGCTTTTTGTGTTCTGTTGAGGATTTCTTGCCGGATGACCACCCTGCAACCATTGAAACATTGCAGTGCGTAAATCCAAGAGTACAGTGCAGGTAATATTACCTGTTAATTATGATAAAATTGTCCAAGGAGAAATACAGCGATCTACCTTGACGACATTTGTATTGTAATAACAGTCTTTATCGCAGAGATAATTCTTTCTTTTATTTTATCTGTTTCAGCCTAATATAGGTCATCTTCAGAAATAATGATACTGTCCATGTGGTCGGTGCTTGACCGTATAGAACTGCCGTGGATCTTTTCTGGCCGTAAGTTGGTAACTGAAAACACCAATATCTAGAGAACTAAATGAGATATCTGGACGAATATCCAGATCCAGTTCCCGCCAGATAACCGACGTTAAGGGCCGTCGGGCGTGTTCAGTACATGGATGGGTAACCGTCCTGGTACGCCACGACCTGTTGACAATTTTCCCTTTCTCTCATAGCAGAGGGGAAAGAAGGAGTGGTGGTGCAAAGTCCCTGATCGCCAGTCTTTGCACAAATGTCCTGGATTAAATTCCAAACCTCTCTACAGTGTGTCATGGAGTGAGGCCATGGGGTACCGTTGATGGCGATCCGTCCGTCGGATGGGGACATTAAGCTCGGCGACCCCCATGGTGCTTTTCGAGAGGAGCAGGCTATGTGCCGGTACCGGGTTTCACCCTCCCTCTTCTCTCATCATCTCCAACACTACACTACACACGCATCAATTGCAGTCACCTACACTTAACACAGACACTTCAGCACATAGTTCTCATTCTGCGCGAAGGAAAGGTGCCTGCGGGAACGGAGGATAGCACTGTGTAATCGACAGTTTGCATCGACTTTGTTTTATTTGAAAGTAGCAAACCTGTGGAGTATAGAGTAACGTGTGGAAGTATTAAAGTAATAACAATAATTATAATAAATGACTGATACACAGGCGCCGTCCACGGTGGCCGAGAGGACTGAGGCGCTCCAGTCACGGTCTGCACGGCCACTACGGTCGGGGGTTCGAATCCCCCCTCGGGCATGGATATTTGTGCTGTCCTAGTTCGTAAGTAGTTCATAAGTAGTTTGTAAGTTTAGGGACTGATGACCCCGTAGTTAAGTCCCATAAACTATAAAAACATTTGAACATTTGATAGACAGGCAGCAACTCCGTTCAGCAGATGTGCGTGTTGCGGCTAGAGTGCCGTGTGTTTGCCCACACCATCGAGTGGGGCTGACGTTGCTGTCCAGTCCGCACGCTACTGCTACTACTGCAGCTGGCAGTGCTGTTTTGCGAAATGAACCCGTGGAACGTTATAGACATTCTCTTTCAACAATTTTCAACATACTGCAGTTTAAAAAAAGGCTCGAGGCGAACCCAAGAACCTCGTTTTGATGAACTAACGCTCTACCAACTAGCCCACGGAAGCATAACATGGTAAGCTCTCAAATGTCTGTAAATCTATCGGACCAAACTGCGTGGTCATCAGTCCGTAGCTTACAAACTACTTAAACCTAGGTAAACTAACCTAAGGACAAAACACACACCCATGCCCCAGGGAGAACTCTAACCTCCACGGCGAGCAACAAAAAAATGTTCAAATGTTTTTATAGGTTATGGGGGTCATCAGTCCCTAAACTTACAAACTACTTTTGAGCTAGCTAATCTTGAGGACGGCACAAATATCCATGCCCGAGGGGGGATTCGAACCCCCGATCGTAGTGGCCGTGCAGACCGTGACTGAAGCGCCTCAGTCCCCTCGGCCATCGCGACCGGCAGCGAGCAACAGCGCGCTCTGCAGCGAGACGCTTTAGACCGCTCGGCTACTCCACCGCGGCGAGGGCAGCACATAGCACGAATTATATACAGGTTTCGTCTGATACTCTATCGATATACAACGTTTGGTATCGATCTGAGTGTCTGACATCTGAAGGTTTGGGTCTTAGATTTGTGAATTTATCTGAGCGTGTGTCAACGTTGGAACAATAAATTTAAAATCCACTGGCACCCCGTGTTTTATGAAGAAAATCGTAGCTAAAGCCCTTAAGTCATTTTAACAGCATTTTAGTTTCAGACATCAAGGATCTGTGACCTTTGTACTGAAACTGCGTTGGACATTATCTACTTCGAGATCTAAGGTCAGTAATGAATAAAAGAAACTTGTTTCACCAGTCTGAAGAAATGGTAAAACCTATGGCCCCTCATGCAATATGCGTTACCTAGTGCAAATAGCACAATCAGTTCGTACATCCCTAGTAACAGGAGCGAGGGTGAAGCAGGGGAAATTTGTGAGAGGGTGGAAGATTGTGTTTGTGGTGTCGCACAAGTACAAGGTGCGCGCCACCTACTTTCGCCGCGCGCTGCCATGCATGCACGGCGCGGCGTTCTTCCGACGACAGCCACGAGCGCCCTCTGCTGGAACCCCGCTCGTGGCCACCACGGAAAGACTTCGCACTTCGGACTGAGATAGCAACGAGTGAGGACCTTCGACAGATAGGCACCATTGAAGACCTTGCTATTGTACAGGCACTAGTTTCTGGCTGCTCTCCTCCGTACCTGCATCAGTGTGTCGGTCTCATTCCACTCGGCCACCGACACCTACGACGAGGCTGGGACACAAAACCGGCGACGAAGTTGGGACACAAAAGTGGCGACGAGGATGGGATACAAAAGTGGCGACGAGGAGTGATAGAACCGAGAACCAACCCACTTGCAGCAGCCAGACAGCAGCAGTCGGAGCACGCATAAATTGCTCCCGCCCACCCACCCTTATTATAAGAATTTTGGGGGAACATTTTCAGTTACGTGTTTTGTGGACTTTTTTTGTTGCAGAGCGTCCTCATTTATCTTGCATTTGTGTTTTGTACTAATTTACTTGTATACGCGGCGCCTAATCGGTCAGCATGGCCACTACCCCGAACCCAAACTTAATGGAAATTATTCAGTTACAGACGGCGCAAATTACCCAGCTTCTCCAGGCCGTGTCGCAGTTGACGACACAGGCTGCTCACCAACAACAACAGTCGTCACATCAGCAGCCCACACCTGCCGCCGCACCGCTTCCGACGTTCCGCCAGTACAACGAACGTGAGGAAGAATGGAGCGACTATTTCGCACAGTTTCAAGAACTCGTCGCGGCTCATCAAATTACAGGTCAGAGAGTGAAGAACCTTTTCTTATCGATTGTGGGCCCCCAGACTTTCGTACTATTGCAAAAACGTTTCCCTCTCGCATCTCCTCGTGATGTAGACTTTGAACAAATTGTAGATGCACTGAATGCTCATTATGAGAGAAAAGTTCTTGTAGCCGCTGCACGGTACCGATTTTTCAGACTTAAAAAATTACCGCAGCAGTCACACCAAGAGTGGATTACGGAATTGAAGGGCTTAACCCGCCAATGTAAATTTACTTGCTCTTGTGGACTTTCGTATAGTGACGTGATGTTGAGGGATGCGATTACGCAGAATATTCAGGACCCCAGAATTAGAGCAGCAATTCTGAAACAGTCTGACCCCTCATTAGACAGTGTACTGCAGCTTATAGAAGCGCATGATACTTTTGACTTAGCAGATGTGGAAATGCAAAGCCACAGTGTAAATTCAGTGCGCCGCAACGGACGCTTTCCTAGCCGTAGTTCTCAGTATAGCACTAGTGATTCTTATTTTTCTACCGGCCGTGCTGAACAGACAGTGAACAGTAGCCAGAGTAAAAGTGCGACACAAAGGTCGCCCCGTAGTGTTAGACACAGTAATTTGAATAACGGGCGCCAACGCTCATTTCAGAAAAATGTACGTAAATCTTGCCCCCAGTGTGTGTCTCGCCACAAGCGTGCTCATTGCCCTAGTCGCAACGCAACCTGTTATCAATGTGGCAAATTGGGACATGTGCAGTCTGTGTGTATGCAAATTCAAAACTCAAAGAACAGTAACGTTAGAAACAGTGCTTCGCAGAGTGCGAGAACAGTTCATTCTGTAAATGTTATACGGGCTGTGGAATTGAACACTGCTTTCCTTGGATCTCAATTGCAAGAAAGTAGTTCTGCGCCTATGGCAAATCTAAATAGTGCACCACGTAGCAAGCGCCGACGAGCGCGTAAAACAGTGCAACGGAAAAGGGTTCGGGACAAGCAAAATGACTATGAACAGTGCATTCCTGTAGTGAAAATAGTGCCTTCTGCAACTGCTCCTTGTAATAGTGCCCAGTACTGTGTAGATAGTGCCAGTAGACTTGTTGTAGATACTGAAAGTAATTTTAGTGCAGTAGCCTCGCATTGCGCGGACGCCGATCCGGCGGTAGTGTCATCTAGTGACAGTGTTGTTAATCCCCTGCGTGCCGAGTCTGAGCCGCTTCCTTCACTACGCGGCCCGCGCAAGTGCAGCAAACAAACCGTAGCAGACGTTGCCCACATTCGCGCGCCTGTCGAGCGCCGCAAGCAAAAACTGTTTGTGACTCTCTTCATAGAAAATAAGAAGGTGCAATTTCAGCTTGATACTGGTTCCGCTGTCACATTAATAAATAAAGATACTTACGAACTTCTGGGTTCGCCAAAATTGTCGCCGTCACAGCAAGTGTTAACAGCTTATACAGGTGAAAATATTCCCGTGCTAGGAACATGTAGCCTGCCTGCCTCTTTTCAAGGTGTTACGAAAACAGTTGCTTTTGTTGTTCTTCAGGCCAAATCTACACAGAACATTTTTGGACTAGATGCTTTTGACTTGTTTGGTTTGTCAATTCAAAGAGATGTGCTTCAAATTTCGTCAATAGTGCCTCAGGATAAAATCAATGCATTGTGTGACAAATACAGTGACTTGTTTTCGCCGGAACTAGGTTGTGCAAAAGACTTCGTGGCACATGTAACTTTAAAAGAATCTGCAGTTCCAAAATTTCGTAAAGCTAGACCAGTGCCTATCGCCTTGCGTGATACAGTTGCCGAGGAACTTAAACGTTGGCAAGATAGTGGGGTGATTTCTCCTGTTTCTGCGAGTCAGTGGGCCTCGCCTATAGTAATTATACCCAAGCCGTCAGGAAAACTTCGTCTCTGTGCGGACTTCAAATCAACAGTGAACAGTCAAACAATTGTCGACACTTATCCCCTGCCCAGACCTGAGGAACTGATGGACAAATTAGGACAGTCCCGCTTCTTTTCTAAGATTGATTTAGCAGAGGCATACTTACAGATTTCACTTGATGACGAGTCAAAAAAGTTTTTCGTCATTAATACTCACATGGGCCTTTTTCAATTTCAACGCCTACCCTTTGGCAGTTCTTCCGCTCCCGCTATTTTTCAGCGTTTTTTGGAACAGCTGACAGTTTCCGTACCGTGTTGTTCGAACTATTTAGATGATATTGTGGTATCCGGACGTACAGTTGAAGAACATTTAGCAAACCTGGAGTGCCTTTTCAAAGTGTTGACTGCAGCAGGTCTACGTTGTAATAAAGCAAAGTGTTCGTTTTTTCAAACTGAAATAGAGTACCTAGGCCATGTGATTAATGCCCAAGGAATTCATCCCTTACAGTCACATCTTAGAGCAATCAAAGACTTGCCTCCTCCTCAGAATGTGCAGGAATTGCAAGCAGTGATGGGAAAGCTTAACTATTATTTCAGATTTATTCCCAATGCGTCTCAGATTGCAGCTCCACTGCATCGCTTACGTAGGAAAAATGTTCCTTTTGTGTGGTCCAAAGATTGCCAGGTTGCCTTTGATAAATTAAAGTCTGCACTACTTAGTGATGCATGTTTGATTCCCTTTGACCCACAGAAGCCTGTAGTGTTAGCAGTTGACGCCTCGTCGTACGGTGTGGGTGCGGTTCTGTCACATCGTATTGGATGTCATGATCGTCCTATTGCCTTTGCATCCAAGCTACTGACGCCGACGCAACAGAATTACAGTCAGATAGAAAAGGAGGCCTTAGCAATCATTTACGGCGTCACAAAGTTTCATCATTATCTGTATGGCAGAAAATTCTATTTGTTGACAGACCACAAGCCTCTCACGTCGTTGTTCTCACCCACAAAGCCGATTCCGCCACGTACGGCACAAAAGCTTCAGAGATGGTCCTTGATATTGTCTAATTATCAGTATGAGATTTTGTACCGACCTACCACTAAACATGCCAACGCGGACACACTTTCCCGACTTCCGGTTGGCCAGGATGTGTCATTTGATTCTTCAGAAATGGCATGTTGTCAGATAGATTCCAGAGATGCTTCCGCTGTCGCAGACTTTCCTTTGAACTCTCGTCGGGTTGCACAGGAAACAGCTGCGGATGCAGACCTAAGTGTGGTAGCACGTTTTGTTCGCTCAGGGTGGCCTGCCAGGGCCAAAGACATTGATCGGCCTCTGGTTCGACGTTATTTTGCACAACGTCATGCATTATCTTTAAGTCAGGGTGTACTGTTGTTGCATACCGACAACGACCAAGCAAGAGTGATTGTTCCTCGTTCCCTGCAACGAGAAGTGTTACGCCTCCTGCATCAAGGACATTGGGGTATTGTTAGGACAAAGCAACTGGCCAGACGTCATTGTACCTGGGTTGGTATGGACGCTCAGATAGAGAGCATGACATCACAGTGTACAGTTTGTGCGGAGCATCAGGCGGCTCCTCCACAGCGTTTCTCAGACTGGCCACGCCCCAAGGGACCATGGCAACGTTTACACATTGACTTTGCCGGACCTTTCTGGAATACACGCTGGTTAATTGTTGTAGACGCTTTCAGCAAGTTTCCTTTTGTGATTGCCATGAACTCAACGACGGCGTCTAGTACAATCAGTGCCTTAACATCAGTGTTTTGCATCGAAGGTTTGCCTGAAACTATCGTCAGTGACAATGGACCTCAGTTTGTTAGTGCGGAATTTCAACAGTTTTGTCGTGTGAATGGCATTCAGCATATCACCACCGCACCTTTTCACCCTCAGTCCAATGGTGAAGCAGAACGTTTCGTTCGAACATTCAAGTCTCACATGGAGAAGATGAAAGGTCAGCACTCCAGGCAGCAAGCTCTTCAAATTTTCCTGTCTACGTATCGGTGCATGCCACGTGACGGCCCGTCTCCTGCCGAGCTGCTGCACGGCCGCCGTCACCGCACTCTCCTTCACCTGCTGCAGCCTCCCACGCACCGAGTCGGTTCGTATGGCGCTACGCGTTTTCAGGTTTCCACGCCGGTGCTGTACAGGGTGTTTGCTGGAAACAAGAAGACATGGTTGCCGGGCACCATTCAACGCGTGCTTGGGCGCAATATGTTTGTTGTACGTTCTTCCACAGGGTCGGAGCTGCGGCGCCACGCAAACCAATTGCGCCTGCACAGGCCGCGCGATCCTGTCTCCGGTTTCTTGATTCCAGACCCAGTTCACCGCCAGGGAGCACAGCCACATCGTTCGTCTCCGGACTACGAGATCCCTATGGACGTCGACGTACATCCGACGCAGTCGTCGCCGCCGCTGTCGCCGCCGCAGATGACAGCGTCACCGAGAGGGACTCCGGGACCGTGCGCCCCCCCCCCCCCCAGCTTGGGCCATGCACCTCAGAAGAAGATGACCTGCTCCCTCTGGGCGGGGGCGGGCGCCCTTCCCCAGGTTTCGGCGGGTTCCCTGGAGGATCGCAAGGCGGATGCCGGGGCGCGGACGGCGTCTCGATCCCGGCCTCAGCTACGACGCCCGTCCCACCAGTAACGCCCCCGCCCAGGCCCTCCTCCCAGTGCCGTCGCCGTGGCCCTCAGCCCTACGCCACGACGGCGCGGCGGTTTGGGGGGGAGGGGTGTGGTGTCGCACAAGTACAAGGTGCGCGCCACCTACTTTCGCCGCGCGCCGCCATGCATGCACGGCGCGGCGTTCTTCCGACGACAGCCACGAGCGCCCTCTGCTGGAACCCCGCTCGTGGCCACCACGGAAAGACTTCGCACTTCGGACTGAGATAGCAACGAGTGAGGACCTTCGACAGATAGGCACCATTGAAGACCTTGCTATTGTACAGGCACTAGTTTCTGGCTGCTCTCCTCCGTACCTGCATCAGTGTGTCGGTCTCATTCCACTCGGCCACCGACACCTACGACGAGGCTGGGACACAAAACCGGCGACGAAGTTGGGACACAAAAGTGTTGAGAGACTTTAGGAACTTTCCAAGTAGACAGTGTTAACGTCGTATATAATGACTTGCTCTCGGCCAGTGACTTTTCTCTCCCCTCTTTATGAACTCTTTTATTTCATTAGAAGAGTCAGTATAAAATAAATTTCCACCAGGCAAGTAGTACCATGTAGCACGTCCGCCAAAATCATATGGTAATGTCAGCAGCAACACGTGGCACAGCTGGAAAAAAAAAAAAAAAAAAAAAAAAAAAAAAAGAAGAAAGAAAGAAATCAACACAAACTGTTGCCAAAACCGAGTGTTTACTAGCAAGAGACTTCGGCAATGCACGCATCTATCTCGTCTTCCACTCACGACAGAACACTAACGTGTACAGCTTGACTTGTGCCGTCAGAGAATCACTTGGAAGTTGCAAGGCGGGTCTTCGGCGATGAAAGCAGATTCTGTCTGCATATCACTGATAGTCGTTAGCACATACAGTGTCCAGAAAAGGACTCCCTGATTTGAAAATTAAATATCTCGAAAACAAAGATCGATAGAGGAATGCAGTAAACGGTATGTTTATTGGGAAAGCTGTAAGAAGTTTATACAGCAGTTTGAAATAATAGTTACAAAAGCTGCTAACAGATGGCGCAGTAATCGCCATACGTAGTGCCTAGTATAAATAGTTATCCGAAGCCCAGAGCTTCTGAAACGTGAAAGGAGGTTAGCGTACCGAAGGAAGAGATTAAAACCATGTACTCCATTGACCAATGCGTTTTTCTGGTGCTACAGTACTACAGGTTAGAAGAGAGTCCTACGGCAATAAGGCGAAGTTTTCAAGCACGATTTTATGTTCCAAAAGGACCCGATGCGAAAACCATTCGTACGCGTTTTGCAAAATTTCAACGAACAGGCAGCGTCACTGATGATGTAGTGGGTCATGTTGGCCGCTAGCAAACCGCAGTTATGCCTGAAAATATCGCCAGTTTCTGGAATTATTCAGCGAAATTCAATGTCATCCGTCCGTAGAACTGCATCTGAGATTGGTTTGAAGCGTTCCAGCACGCAGAAAATACCGAGAAAGAGCCTACACATGTTTCCATTCAAAATTCAAACGCACCAGGGCATAGCCGTACGAGCTGTACAACAAAGGGTTGCCTTTGTTAATCAACTGCTCACAATGATTGATAGTGCAGAATTTGATGTTGGCTGCATCTGGTTTACAGATGAAGCACACTTCCACCTGAATGGATACATGAATAAGCAGAACTGGCGATTTTGGGGTTCCAAAAAGCCATATTGGTGTGAAGCGAAACCCCTGTATTCTCCCAAAGGTACTGTGTGGGCTGCAGTATGCAGCAGAGGCATTATTGGCCCTTTTCTCATTCGAGAAACGGTCACTGGTGCACGTTACGTTGCAATTTTGGGACAATTTGTCGCCACACAGCAAGCGTTAGAGGATCGACCAGGTACTGAATGGTTTATGCAAGATGGATCCCGACCACATCGGACCGAACAGGTGTTTCGCTTTCTTGAGGAATACTTCGGGAATCGAGTCATTGCTTTAGAATATCCCAAATTAACTGGTGCAGGCATGGATTGGTCTCCATATTCGCCGGATTTGACTCCCTGTGACCTTTACATGGTCTACCCGAAGCGTCCCGCCACGCTGGACGAGCTTGAATCAGTGATCTCTGTGGCATGGAAATCCATTTCGGTTGAGACACTTCCAAATGTGATGGCGAATTTCATTCTTCGTTTGTGCCACCTCTGTACTGCCAACGGTGGACATTTTGAAAACAATGTGATGTGATTGTTTTCAAAGAGTGTTTTCATACGATTATTTCACTTACGTATGCTGATATGAGCTGTACATTGTACAGCGCCATCTGTTAGCAGCTTTTGAAACTATTACTTCAAATTGCTGTATAAATTTCTTACAGCTTTCACAATAAACATACCGTTTACTGCATTGGTCTATCGATCTTTGTTTTCGAGATATTTAATTTTAAAATCAGGGAACCCTTTTCTGGACACCCTGTATAACAAAAACCTGGCGAACGACTTATAGAGTGCATTTGACCAAGACACGCTGGCCTCATCCCAGTAGTCTCTGGATCATACGTCCGGGAGTGGCAGCTGTTATGGGAAAACTACTTTGTGAATGAATCGCTCGAAGCACTGAGGTCACGCATTGTTCTATCACTGTAAACACTTCAAACACACACATTTTTCTCGCTGCTACAACACCATACACTTACGCTAACGTCCCGTGGGTCTCCTCCGCCGTTATGCCTAATCTGAAACCAAACGTGATGTTAATGCGTTGGTCCGTGCTCCGTTTTGCGCTACATGTTGCAGTGAAACGAGTTCTCTCACCGACGCTTTTAGCTGGGTCTCAGCGTGTACCACTGCTTCACTGCAGTGCTTTGCACGATAGGGGTCGCTTATTTGACATGTCCCTCAAAGTGTATGCGAGTACATGTCACCCTCGCCCGCGCGTTTTGTAAAATACGGGGTAATTCGTCGAACTTTTCAGATTCACCTTGTATAACAGTCCTCTGGAACACTCCTCACGCTACGTTTACTTCAGACGTTTTTTCTATATAAATACCACGGTGTTTCATTTTCTAGGAAACTTGCAATCACGTCCTTTCGCGCTGTTTTATCTGGGGGTGCCCTAAGCTGGAAAACGTTCTGTGTGCGATGTTCACAGGGTGCAGACACCATGACTGGACCGTTACGTCTGGTGTACAGGGATGTATGAATCAGGTGAAATATCCTCAGAAGAATAAAGTAATTCGCACGGCAAAGAAAGCAAAACACTAACTAGATTTATTTACAGAGGACTGGAAAACTGGTGGAATCCGACTACTGGGGACATCATTTGGCATTTACGGGAAATGTAGCAACATGTGAGACAATACTACCATTATGGTTTATACACACCTGAAAAGTGAAAACAGGACATCATGAGTTTATCGATCCAGCAGAAGAAAATTTTATTGACATATCCTTCACGGCCGCGGCAGAGCGGCCGAGCGCATTGAGGCGCTGTGCTACGATGAGCGAGGCATTTTCCCGTCGGGGGTTCGAATCCCCCCTTGGGCATGGATGTTTGTGCCGTCTTTGGTATAAGCTAGTTCATAAGTAGTTTGAAAGTGTAGGCACTGTTGACCCCGTAGTTAAGTCCCATAAACTCAACAAACATTTGAACATTTATCCTTGAGGATGTATACCACACACGATCACACATGCAGAGCCATACGCACGAGAGTAGAGCCAGCAGTGCGTGAGCAATGTTGACGCTAGTACCGCGTATGTCCTACATTTGCATTAATACAAGCTGTAATCCTCCCAAGGAGACGATTATAGAGGTGGCGAATGTAGTCTTGAGGAATGGCTAACATTCAGGTTCCACGTGGTGCGCCGGCCGCGGTGGCCGAGGGGACTGAGGCGCATCAGTCACGGTCTGCACGGCCACTACGGTCGGGGGTTCGAATCCCCCTCGGGCATGGATATTTATGACATCCTTAGTTGTACCTAGTTCATAAGTGGTGTGTAAGTTTAGGGACTGATGACCCCGTAGTTAAGTCCTAGAAGCTCAAAAAACATTTGAACATTTCCACGTGGTGCCTCAGTTGGGCCAGATCCTGTGCCACTCATGCAGACCGCCCAGCATAACGTTTCATCCGGTCCCGAATATTCTCGAGGGGACTGCTGACCAAACAGTCTAGACCCCTCTAAATAACAACAACAACAAACAATCTCAGTGGCGGACGGATCTGGGGATAATGATGGGCAGTGTAGTAGACGTACTCCTAGAAGAGCAGGTTGGGTTGTTCGCGATATGAGTGAACATGCATTGTCCTGTTGAAAAAGCACATCGCCTTGTTGGTGCATGAACGGTGGCAAGACGGGTTGAATGATAGTTTCATTGTACTGTGCACTGTTCAATGTTCCGTCGACGATCGGCAGAGGAGAATGGCTAATGTAGGATATGGGTCCCCACACCATGATGCTAGGTGTCGGCCACGTTTGCCTCTGTAGCGTACACACTCGATTTTCGCAGTCCCCTGCACGATACCAAACACGCGTACAACAGTCATTAGCACCGAGGCAACAGCGACTGTCATCACTGAAGACGACAGGCGTCCATTCGTCCCTTCATAAGCGCCTGCCTGCCGTGACACCACTGGAAGAGTGCTCTATGATGTTGGGACATGAATGGAGGATACCCTAACGGCATGCGTGATCGTGCATCACTGTGTGGAGAGCTATATCCTACACTGGCCGTACTCCTCTAGTGATCGTCTAGGAAACATTGAACAGTGCACGGTACATTAAAACTATTATCAACCGATCTTGCTATCACTCTTGCACCAACAAGGCGATATGCTTTTCCAACGTGTACGTGTAGATTTATCCCTTATCACCCAACGTGCTCTTCAAGCTTTACGTCAGCTACCCTGGCCAGCACAATCCCAAGATCTGTCCCCCGCTGAGCATGTCTGGGACCGGATGAAATGCCATGTTGCGCAGTCTGCATCTGCGGCATGAAAGGTGCCCCAACTGAAGCACCAGGTTGAAACTGCATGGCAGGCAATTCCACAAGACCACATTCGGCACCTCTACAATGGTCTCCATGGAAGAATTGCACATTGCATTGCTCCAAAAAGGAGGGTATACACGATACTATCGCCGACATTGCGGACGCTCTAATGACTGTACCCATGTGCGTATGGTTCTGCCTGTGTGTTAGTGTGTTGTATACGTCCTGAATAATGTGTCAATAAAATATCCCTCTGATAGTTCGACGAACTCATGGTGATTTCTTTTTATTTTCCAGGAGTGTATTAGGTGATACGTTAAGAAAAGGAAGTAGATATTAGCTGATCACTCACTACGTTAGCTTCGGATTGTATTTTAATCAACTGAATTTGAAAAACTGCTACTTCCTACTTCCATTATTATATGGAAACACAGGTTTCATCTCAATAAATTTGCATTACAGTTAAAACACTTGAGCTTCGTTACTTCGTAAACACAGTTGGTTGGATTTTGACAACAGGCTAAAAAAATATAGATAAAGATGCTCGCATTGTTAGGCTGAATTGATGGTAACAATAACGGTCGGGAAAGATCTTGCTGTTAGCTTGTGGTCTCACGATTCATGCTAGGGACCCCTTTCTGTGTTAGGAAAAGTATTTATTGTAATAGTTTAGTTTTGAATTTGCGTTTTTAATGAAATAGGAATTTCATAGGCAGTGTTCTTGAAATATGGTATTGTTGTAACATTGTTTGTGTAAATCGAGTTAAACTTATTAATAGTAAAGAAATGTTTATCTTTGTTTAAAAATAATTTTGTAGGCAGATTAAATATCTGAGTTATAATTTTCATGTTGTTACATCAGTTAGAAATAAATCAGATATTTCATTTTAATAATTAGTTCCAGTTTCTTAAACAGATTACCATTCTATCCCTCCTCACATTTTTATTAAAAGTGCCATAGACGTTTTCTGTAGTTAGTTTTCCAGTAGTTAGTACAACAGGAAGCAGTTTGGTGTTGCCCAGATTTATGCAGTGAAAGAAGGTGAGAAAGAATCAGTTTTTGTCAAGCTTACAGTTCAGTATGATTTACAGATTTCAGGGTAGGACAATTCATACAGTGCTCAGGTTAACAAGTGTTTGCGCTGGATCAGATTGCATTGATAAATATTGTGTTCGTTACATTCCGTTAAAGATTGTTAGTTCAGTCAGAAACAATTTTGTAGGGCCAGAATTATTAACACAGTGATTTTTATTATCAGTAATTTTCAGACAGTTAACTTTGTTACGACATTCTCATACAGAAACAGTTAGCAGTTTGTGTCTCATTAGAATAAATATTACGCAGTCAGATTGGTTTTGCAATACCTTTACATTCACATAGAATACAGTTAAAAATACGCAGTCAGATTGACACACACACAGCAGACGGAAATTTTGTAAGAGAGATGGAGAAGCGAGAAACTTTCACAGTCAATAAAATTATAGATAAAGAGGCTTGCGCAGGTTAGAGTAGTGTGGAGAGCTGCATCAAACAAGTTTCCGAACTGAAGACCACGTAATCAACAACACGAATAATAGTATTCTGGACGGCAGAGTGGCTGCAAGGCGTGGAAATGTGGCACTCGCAGTGTCTCCGAGAGTTGTGTTACGCTATTAAAGACTTGAGGCAGACGCGCCCCCGCCCAAAATCCGTTAGTTAGCATTTATGATTTGTGACTGGGGACGAGGCACAGCGGCTGCAGATGAACTTTGGTCGCACCTCCTCGCGAGAGCGATGGCACGTCGTTAGCGCAGTGGGGGACTACTCCATCCGCGACCCCGTCCCCGGCAGATGAACGAGCGACGGATGTGGGGACTTTATCAGGCGTTCTTGCGGTTTGTGTGTCTACATCAGCACCGCCAGCAGCAGGCGGAGGTCGCGACGCGGGAGCAAGAGTGGAGGGGGGGGGGGGGGGGAGGTAGGAGCGCGAGGGAGATTTAGTGCGCAGACTCGAGCTCCGGGTTGGCCCGGAAAGCGAGAAGGCTGCACCGAAGGCGCCTATCTGGCGGCGATGGCGTCGCGGGAGTTTTGATCCGGCCAGAGGCTACGCGCTACCTGCTACCTGCAGGCCAGATAAGCTGATCCGCAGACGGCAAGATTAATAGCAGCAGGGGCTCGCAGTCGCCTCTGTGTTATCAGCAGAGGGGGCTGCGACCTCCATGTCTCAGATGAGGCTTCTTCTGGAGCAGGCTGTGTGACGTCAGAAGCTCTGCCGGCAGTAGGGGGCGGACGACTCGTACCTCGAAATCTACATCTACATACATACTCCGCAATCCACCGTAAGGTGCGTGGCGGAGGGTGCACTGTACTACTACTAGGCATTTCCTTTCCCATTCCACTCCCAAATAGAACGAGGAAAAAATGCCTATATGCCTCCGTGTTGTTGTTGTAGTTGTTGTTGTTGTGGTCTTCAGTCCGGAGACTGGTTTCATTCAGCTCTCCACAATACCCTAGCCTGAGCAAGCCTCTTCATCTCCACATAAAACCGACAACCTACATCTGTCTGAATCTGCTTACTATATCCACCTCTTGGTGTTCCTCTGCGGTTTTTATCCCACACACGTCCCTCCAAAGCTAAATTCACAATTCCTTGATGTCTAAGAATGTGTCCTATCAATCTATCCATTCTTTTAGTCAAGGTATGCCAGAAATTCCTTTTCTCCCCAATTCTGTTCAGTACCTCCTCATTAGTTACGCGATCCACCCACCTAATCTTCAGCATTCTTCTGTAGCACCACATTTCAAAAGCCTCAATCCTCTTCCTGTCCGCACTGTTTATCGTCCATGTTTCACTCCCATACAAGGCAACACTCCATACAAATGCCTTCAGAAAGGACTTCCTTAGGCTTAAATCAATATTCGATGTTAACAAATTTCTCTTTTTCAAAAATGCTTTTCTTCCCATTGCCATTCTGCATTTTATATCCTCTGTACTGCGACCATCATTTGTTACTTTACTGCCCAAGTAACAAAACTCATCACCTCCTTTATTGCTTCTTTACCTAATCTAATTCCTTCAGCATCACCTGATTTTCTTAGACTGCACTCCATTACCCTAGTTTTGCCCTTGTTAAACCTCATCTTATATGCACCTTTCAGCACACTGTCCATTCCGCTCAATTGCTCTTCCAGGTCCTTTGCTGTATCTGACAGAATTACTATGTCGTCGGCAAAAAGCAATGTTTTTAATTCTACCCCCTAAACTTTAATTCCTTCTCCAAATTTCTCCTTGCTTTCCTTTATAGCTTGCTCAATGTACAAATTGAATAACATTGGAGAAAGGCTACAACCCTGCCTTACTCCCTTTCCAACCACTGCATCCCTTTCATGCCCTTCAACTCTGACAACCGCTGTCAGGTTTTTGTACAAGTTGTAAATAACGTTACGCTCTATATATTTTACTCCTGCTTGCTTCAGAACTTGAAAGAGTTTATTCCAATCAACATTGTCAAAAGCCTCCGTACGAGCCCTGATTTCTCGTATCTTGTCATTTTGATCACTACGCGAAATGTAAATAGGCGGCAGGAAAATCATACTACACTCAGCTGCAAATTCCGGCCCTCTAAATTTCCTCAATAGAAATTCACGAAAAGAACGTCGTATTTCCTCCAGCGGTCCCCAATTGAGTTGCCGGAGCATTTTCGTGACACTAAGCATTGGTCGAACCTACCAATAACAAACCTAGATGCTCGCCTCTGAACTGCCTGTATGTCTTCCTTTAAACTCATCTGCTGCGGGTCCAAACACTTGAGCAATACTCAAGACAAGCGTTTTATACGCGGTCTCCTTTACAGATGAAGTACTTCTTCCCAAAATTCTCCCAATAAACCGAAGTTGGTTGTTCGCCTTACTCACAACTGTCCTTGTATGATCGTTCCATTTCATATCGCTCTGCAATGTTACGCCTAGATATGTGGCGACGCGACAGCATCAAGAAGCTCACTACTAATGCTGTATTCGAACATTATGGGATTGTTTTTTCTACATTCCTGTGATTCTTATGCCAGTCTCATCTTTGGTCATTTTAAAGCATGTAGCGCGAGTACGAAACTTCAAATCGTAAACACGCAGAAGAACGACAAGATTCAAGACGCATTAGGTTAAGCTATTGATCTTAGACACCAGGATTTGGCAACCATCGAATGAAAACATTCAATACATCTATCGCCTCACCTCTGTCCTACCCAAGTCCACGCTGCAACACAACAGCAGGTTTACTGCTAAACGGTTGGCTTCGTCTGATGTACCGAAAACAGGCGGAAAGTGTTTGTCGCCGCACTCTCATTATCGGTTTCCACAGGGCTACGTCTTCGCTTCATGGACCAATACTGTACGTACTGTACTATAATGCCATTAAACCATGCAATACAAACAAGAAACAAGCTAAAACTTCAACCAACACACGCTCTAATTGTCGACACTAAGACTTTTGACACGAAAGAGTACACTGATTCTTTCACGATATACGTTATTTGGAAGTTTTGATTGTCGTTGGGGTGCATATTACAGTGACCGTGTCTGTTATTTAGAACGTCCGCTATTCGGACTAATTTTAGCGTTAGGGCTAATGTTGTTTTGCAGGGGAATTTTAAAATGTCCGCTATTGAGAGGAGTCCGCTACTGCGAAGTGTCCGTTAAGGGAAGTTTCCCTGTAGTCTGTCACGATTCTTACAGAATGCCAAAACGCTCTACATCCTACTCATAGATGGCAATGACATATATGTGTGATAGATGTTGGAATCTTACCTTGCAGAGGAGATTTTACTGTGTTTACATTCAGAAAAGGAAAGGTTCTTTCGGAGTTCTACAAAAGTAACACTTTATGTTCCCCATATTAACGCACAAGGGCTTACGTGGCACAAAGCAAAGCTTGTCATTCTTCTAAGTCTCCTTCTAAGTGGTAACTCTCAGCAAAAAAAGACAATGTCGGCTGCAGCTACAGCCAGTCTATACAATCCAACATTGTGTATCTTCTCTGTACATCTTATCTGATTATGAAAGTTGCTATAAAATGTTATTGTTAATCTATATTACTTCCGTCACCATTAATCTAATACATAAACATTAATGTTAGTTTGTATGTTTGTTCGTATTTTACGCGCGGCTGTACCGTTCATTCTGTTGTGATGAAACAGTGTAAGAACATATTTTTTTACACCTAAAACAGACCATTGTATAGTTGATCGTTACCTTGCCATCAAATACGTATCCAATTTTTTTTCCAAACTGACGATTTCAATTTGTTTTCCTTCACTTGTGTCAAATCACCTCTTTTCACTTCACACAATATTGTACCCATAGATGTCGTGTTCATTTTACGAAACAACTGTCACAGTATTCGCTACGATATACGTTGTAACTCGGTCACTGCAAAGCGCTAACTGAAGGCAGCGAAAATTTGGCATGGCACCTCTGGTGGGCTGTGCGCCAGTTTGCCACCCAAAAAGCACTTGACAGATCGTAGATGTAACACGGTCGCGTAAACGGATTAGACACAGGTTCCTCGGGTACAACTACACCCGCTGTGGCCAGGGAATGAGGACAACAGACTTACGCTTTTTCTGGGCCCTGCGAGGATTCCAAGAATGTCCACAGGCTTGAAGTTTACAGCTAACATTTCGACAGACAGATTGGACGGATACTTTGCTCTTTATCTTCTAATATATAAAACAGAGTGTCCGTATGTTTGTACGTGTTGCATACAAATTACAGGTTTGTGCCAAACTTTATGAAATTTTGTACAAGTAAGCTTCAATCCATGAGGACGGTCGCCGTAAGTGTAAGAATGACATACGATATATAGTTCACGAGATACGACGTCATAAACAAAGAGATCTGCTAAAAACTGATGCATTTTGGGACAATGCTGCTCATTTTCTCCTAAGCCATTGGACCGATTTCAACCAAATTTGGTACACACATTCCTTACCCTGAGGTATCAATTGCTGCATGGTTAAGAATCACCTACGACACATGGTTCAAAATATATTAGGTCATAACCAATAGGAATCGCAAAAAATGCCATAAAATGTGGCTGAACTTTCGAAATACACTGTATGAGAATGACAGTGCTTAGCGACTTGCGACAAACTGTAAACATAATTCCAAACCTTTATTAAACATTTCTCGCTGGCAACCATAGTAAAATGATAAAAGGAAAAAAGTTTCTGGCTTACTACTTTTCCGCTGTTTATGGAGTAAAACTGCGGCATTCGGTATTACATTATAATTTTTAATTTCTACATTACAAATTGTAGCCGCAAAAAATTTTACAGACGGTATACACACATATAATTGAATGTACCTTCTAAATTGTATCACAATACGACACATAGGTGATGAGATATGAGCTCATAAACAGTGACGTTCATGGAAAACCGCCCCATCACGCACTAACTTTTAATCTATTATTTCTTTAAAGAGATTTTACATATATGCAGCTCTTATACAAATGAAAGTATACCTGGAAAATGGCAGGAATAAATAAATACCCGGGCAACGCCGATATCCGCGTCGCTCACAATTTTATGCGCAAAGTAAGAAAAATGTTCAAATGTTTGTATAGGCTATGGGACTTAACTACGGGGTCATCAGTCCCTAAACTTACAAACTACTTATGAACTACTTACGATCTAGGACGACACAAATATCCATGCCCGAGGGGGGATTCGAACCCCCGACCGTAGTGGCCGTGCTGACCGTGACTGGAGTGCCTCAGTCACCTCGGCCACCGCGGCCGGCGCGCAAAGTAAGAAATACTGCAGATATCCGCATCCGCGCAAACCTCAAATGATAGTGTATCGCTGCTAAAAGATGGCGGTGGACTATGGTTCATACGGTAGCACACGTAGAGTGGTAATCGCTAGCACGCCAAGACCTTCTTTTGCCGCTCTCTCTCCACAATCACATAATGATTCGTCATCTTACCGTACCTTCCCCTACATGTTACGAGCAGCAGCGCTGCTGCCTTGTCACAGCACCGTGGTGTGGGCCGGACGGTAACTAGAGTTTACCGATGACTCCCCATTAAGGACTACAAACAACTCGCGACGGAGGAGTGCCTCCGCTGAGTAAGCTGTGCAGTACGCACCTTGCATCATCCTCCGGTGTCGCTTTCTTACCGAAACTGGAGACCCGAAGCATCGCCGTGCTTTAGACGGGTTGAGGAAGGAGGGGGGGAAGATCAGCATTTGCGGCACGTGCATCAATTAGGGAGCCATTAGTTAGGTGCCGCGCGCATGCGCACCAGACAATTACCGCGCTGCACTCTGCAGGCAGGTGCCCGAGGCGCCTTATCTGCTGTTGCCGGAGGAGGGGGGGAAGGGGGGGGGGAGTAGATGGCTGGCGCGGTGGTGGGGGGAGCGGGCTCTCGGGTTGCGAGCCTGTACGTGACCGCCGGGTCACGCGCCGGCGCTACATTAGCGCTCGCTGCCCCCTCTCCATCCCCCTCCTGCCCCCACCACTCCGTCCGCTGCTGTGGCAACGGCGCCGTAAATCAGGCACGCCTTCAACCCCCCACCCCTTCCCCACCTTACCCCCTCCAGCCGTGTCTGTGCCTCAACTCTCAGCGCCTGTGTAACGCGGGGAGTCCCCTTCTTTGTAGCGCTATCTGCAGATGGCGTTCCGCGATACTGCTTCTGGCGACTTTACTTCATTAATTTTGCCATATCGTCCCCTAACATCTTCACGGCTACTTATTTCTCCTGCCCTTCCGCGGAGGTACGCAATTTCTCGCTTGTAATCCCGAAACGTTTCGTATTATCACACTTTTTTCTTCTTTCTTTCTTCTCTCGAGATAAAGAACACACACATATTTCTTACCTTCTTGCTGTTTCTCAAGAAATGCAACTTGCAGCAATTATCACTTTTTCACTGGTGTAGAAAAAGATCTGCGTTTAGCTTCCTGTTGCCTATGTTCAAATGTTCAAATCTTTGTATAGTTTATGGGACTTAACTACGGGGTCATCAGTCTCTAAACTTACAAACTACTTACGAGCTAGCTAATACTGAGGACAGCACAAATATCCATGCCCGAGGGGCCGGCCGCGATGGCCGAGGGGACTGAGGCGCTTCAGTCACGGTCTGCACGGCCTCTACGGTCGGGGGTTCGAATCCCCCCTCGGGCATGGGTATTTGTGCCGTCCTTAGTTGTAACTAGTTCATAAGTAGTTTGTAAGTTTAGGGACTGATAACCCCGTATTTATGTCCCATAAGCTCTACAAACATTTGAACATTTGAAATTTGGATATAAGAATAATAATAGCAAAGTGCAATGAAACACTTTCGTGCAACATGTAAATGAATTTATTCAATAAACAAACAATTTTCAGTATATCAATATACCTTGATTAACACAATAATATTCCAGAGATTATTTAACAAAATATAGAAATTAAGAAAGGCATTAAACATTTACTTTCTTCAATTTTTTCCAGAAAAATCTTTCAAAATATGTTGAAAGTGTATACCCTGCAAGAATGACAAGTGAGTTCAAACGTTCTTGGGACAGTGAAGAGATAGGACAATATTTTATAAGTTTTAAATTTAGAATAGCTTCGCTCGCCCGTTACATTCGTAATCATGAGACATCTGTAAATTCTTAACGCAGTCATAACATTTGGGTACGTTGATTGCACCATATTTTCAAAAATGATTTTGTATGATTGTGATGCTCGAACTGCTTGGTCAGATTTAAAATCTCCTATTTCTGATATGAAGAATTTAAAATGAATCATTTCGTACACAAATTCCTCTTCGATGTCCTCAGAATAAATCTCTGGTCAGATTCTTTAATTTCATCTTCCGGCTTAGTGGAAACTCAACAAGGAATCCAAACAGACAATGAACTTTATTACAAGCTTTTATACGACGAGAAATCGCTGTACATAATTTATCCAATATAGGTAGGTAAGTAGACAAAGAAGGGCCGTCTTGTGTTCCTCAAACTCTTCAGAATTATCAGGTTCCATTTCCTATCATATACATATAAGTAGTTATAAAATTTTATTGTAATAATATACGAAGCTTACAACAACATCATATTTCGACATAGTCTCCTTGCTTTTCAATGCACTTCGTCCATCGCTCTACAAGCTTCCTTATGCCCTCATAAAAGAAGGTTTTCGGTTGAGCTGCGAGCCAGGAATGCACCGCTTCCTTCACTGCTTCGTCCGAGTCAAATCGACGGCCCCTTAATGCCTGTTTGAGTGGACCATACAAGTGATAGTCAGAAGGGGTAAGATCGGGACTATATGAAGGATGATCCAGAACTTCGAATTTGAGTTTATGGAGCGTTTCAGCAGTGTGGACAGTAGTATGCGGACGGGGATTGTCGTCCAACAACACCTTCTGACAGCAATCCTCGGCATTTTCTTCGAATTGCAGGCTTTAGCCTGTCAGTAAGCATCTCACTGTAACGTACACTGTTTTGTGTCCCAGCCTCGTAACCGCTTTTGTATCTCGTTTCCGTCGTAGGTGTCGGTGGCCGAGTAGAAAGACCGACACAGGAATAAAGGATGCACGCGTGTGCAGGTACGGAGGTGACCAGCCAGTGGGACAGCAGAAACTAGAAACACTAGAGTAAGTTAGAACGAGATATATATTTCATAGAGAGATTACAATACTTATCTTTCATAAGTTTCATGACTGCAGAACGCTGATACATAGATTAGATAGAGGCCTGACTACTGCTGATTACTAGTACCTATCCGATAGCCAAGTCTTTACTTGTGCCTATTTGATTCCGAAGTGTTAACTGGTTCCTATCTCAGTCCTAAGTGAACGATCCAGTCCCGTGGTGGCCACGAGCGGATTTGAAGCAGAGGGCGCTCGTGGCTGACGTCGTAAGAACGCCGCGCCGTGCCGCGAAAGTAGGTGGCGCGCACTTTAGACTTGTGCGACACCACACACTGTTTATTGTTGTGCCCCTTTCACCGTAATGTTCCAGTACAGGACCTCGTGCATCCCAAAAAAACCGTAAACATCAATTTTCCTGCGGACGGTTGGGTCTTGAACTTTTTCTTGCACAGCGAATTTGGATGTTTCCATTCCGTACTCTGCCGTTTACTCTCCGGCTCGTAATGGTGGATCCATGTTTCGTCACCAGTAATGATTCTGTCTAAGAAGTTGTCCCCTTCGTTACCACAGCCATTCAAATGTTTTTTGCAGATGTCGAGGCGCGTTTGGTTATGCAACTTTGTGAGTTGTTTTGGGACCCATCGTGCACAAACTTTACGAAACCCAAGTCTGTTGTGAATAATTTCGTAAGCAGAACCATGACTACTTTGAAGACGATGAGCCACTTCATCAATAGTTAATCGTCTGTCTAAGAGAATCATTTCATGTCATCGCTCAATGGTTTTTTCATTTGTGGCGGTAAACGGTCGTCCGGCTCCTTCATCGTGCTTAACAATCGTGCGACCATTTCGGATTTTTTCAATCCACTCGTACACACTTCGTTGTGGCAAAACTCTGCTCCCGAACTGTACTGAAAGTCTTCTATGAATTTCGGCCCCTGATACACCTTCCGCCCACAAAAAACGTATCACTGAACGTTGCTCCTCTTTGGTGCAAATAGACAGCGAAGCAGCCACGATTAACAGCACGGCAGCGCCAACGAAACTAACGTAGCAGCTTGAAAATTGCAAAGATATAACAACAAATAGACAAAGCATGCGTCACCAACGTCAAACAACAGTACTACCAATATAAACAAAAATATAACTAAATTGCGGATAATAATTGACTTATCCTCTTATATGGGTGCTCAAGGGGTCTTTAAATTGCGCGGGGACCCTAGGCAGTTGCCTACTCTGCCTTATGGGTAATCCGGCACTGCCGAGGGGGGATTCGAACCCACGACCGTAGTGGCCGTGCAGAACGTGCCGTGACTTTTTTTTTCCACCCACTTCCGATCATAGGTGGAGCCAAGCGGGAGGGGGGGGGGGAAGGCAAGGGTCGTTGCCCCCACCCTCTCAGCAACGGTTTTCAGAACTTTTTTAATTTTTTTTTATTATTTTAGATTGCATATTCGGGTGACTTAGTTGTAATGGCCGGTTCGATTGAAATGTTACAAACTAATATTTTAGAGCTCGATCAGAGGCGCAAGGAATATGATATGAAGATTTGCATCTCCAAAACGAAAGTAATGTCTGTGGGAAAAAGATTTAAACGGATTGAGTGCCAAATAGGAGGAACAAAGTTAGAACAGGTGGACAGTTTCAATTACCTGGGATGTATTTTCTCACGGCATGGCAACATAGTGAAAGAACTGGAATCAAGGTGCAGCAAAGCTAACGCAGTGAGTGCTCAGCTAAGATCTACTCTCCTGTGCAAGAAGGAAGTAAGTACCAAGACTAAGCTCTATCTTTCGACCAACTTTGTTGTATGGGAGTGAAGGTTGTGTGGATATGGGTTACCTTATTCATAAGGTAGAGGCTACAGATATGAAAGTAGCAAGAATGATTGCAGGTACTAATAGATGGGAGCAATGGAAGGAGGGTGTCCATAATGAGGAAATCAAAGAAAAACTGGGAGTGAACACCATAGATGAAGCAGTTAGAGCGAACAGACTGAGATGGTGGGGTCATGTTACACGCATGGGAGAAGCAAGGTTACCTAAGAGACTCATGAGCTCGGCAGTGGAGGGTAAGAGGAGTCGAGGTGGACCAAGAAGAAAGTACTTAGATTCGGTGCAGTATGATTTTGAAGTAAAAGGCATAACATCAGACGAGGCATCAATGTTAGCATTGAGTAGGGGATCATGGAGGAAAATGTGTTTGTAAATCTATCGGACCAAACTGCGTGGTCATCAGTCCGTAGCCTACATATTACTTAACCTAAGGGAAACTAACCTAAGGACAACACACACACTCGAACCACCGACGGCGAGCAAGATCATGGAGGAATTTTATTAGAGGTACTATGCTCCAGACTGCACGCTGAATGGCATAATCAGTCTCTAATGATGATGATGATGCTTTAGATTGCTTTGCTATCGTGCTATCACTGCACTCATTCGTCAAAACTGTGAGACTTTTATTTGATTGGGCGTGGGGTAAAAAGGCATGGACGGTACTAGAGTGTTTCTACTGACCAACTGTTTGACTGACGATGAAAATTATTTCACCGTCCACCCCCTAGCCCCTACCCATCATCCCCTACCCCCCAGCATGCCGCCCTGGATCCGACCCTGCTTCCGAAGTACAACTCATATTCGTAAAAAAAAAAAAAAAAAAAAAAAAAAAAAAAAAAAAAAAAAAATAAAATAGTAATTGACTCGTGTCCTTTGAGCGAAGACCGCGACCGCGTCTTTAGAGGTTTGCCTAATCAAACACGGACTGACGATATAAAAAAAGAGCCTTTTCGATAGGTATTGCTCCACGAGTCAGACTGAAGCGCACAGTGGCGCGTGTGAAAGAGCGACCCCCGCCGACTACATTATGTATTTGCGGTGTGTGGCACGTCCACGTCGTACTCCCACGCGCCCGGCAGCTGCACCGCACTCTAAGCTAAATCAGTAATGGAGTCCCCGGACTTGTCGCCGTCCGATACTTGGCGGCCGGCTCTTTGTCGGCACGTTTGCAGGCCTCTCCGCAGGTTTCCATTAAAATTTGGCCGGCCAGTCGCTCGGCCGCGGCATTCAGCTGCCCTCTCCGCCGGCACAATGGTCCCGTTAATACACACCCCCGCAATATTCCCAGCCGGCGCGCCCGTGTCCGAGTCTGTCCACGTCCCAAGATTACTTGCAAACACAATTTCCGCGGACCTACGTGCGCCAGCGAGCTCCGGCAGGATCTGAATGTCTCCGTGCTTTCACAGGACGAGGTACCGAGTCGCTCCGACGACTTTCCTCTCAGAAATCCCACTACAGTTTCCGCTCCAGTCGTGGCAATGTAAAAATGTCCGAACGACATATTTCGGGCCTACATTAGCCCATTCTCAAGTTCTACAAAGAAGAAGAAAGTCAAGGAAAACGTAAATTAAAACGAAAACACGATCCATGTAAATATAACAAAGTATTAATGAAATCTTCTCGACGGCCGCGGTGGCCGAGGGGACTGAGGCGCTCCAGTCACGGACTGCACGGCCACTACGGTAGGGGGTTTGAATCCCCCCTCGGGCATGGATATTTGTGCCGTCCTTAGTCTTAGCTAGTTCATAAGTAGTTCGTAAGCTTAGGGACTGATGACCCCGTAGTTAAGTCCCGTAAGTTCTACAAACATTTTTTTTTTTTTGAAATCTTCTCGGGTTACAAGCCATTTTGTCAAGTGGATGACTGTCATATCGCGGCCGCTGCCGTGCTTATATAGCCGCGCCGCCGCCAGTGACGTCACTGGTGCTCAGTTCCATAACCATATAAGGCAATGTTTTAGATGCGCGTACGCCGCGCCCGCTTTAACTTCGCAACTACGGGATCCCAAGCCGTACTGAGCTACAAACCGCCGTCTTTATTGAGGGTGTTTTCTGAAATTCTAATGTTCAAATGTTTGTTAAGCTTAAGGGACTTAACTACGGGGTCATCAGTCCCTAAACTTACAAACTACTTATGAACTACTTACGAACTAGGACGGCACAAATATCCATGCCCGAGGGGGGAATCGAACCCCCGACCGTAGTGGCCGTGCAGACTGTGACTGAAGCGCCTCAGTCCACTCCGCCACCGCGGCCGGCTGAAATTCTAATCTCTACTGCCTCGTTTATTACGCTGTCCCAGAAGTTGTTGGTCCGTTTAATAATAGAAGTCTCGTCGAAAGCAATTCGGTGTTCGTTTTCTAAAGCATGTTCGCCGGCCGCGGTGGCCGAGGGGACTAAGGCGCTCCAGTCACGGTCTGCACGGCCACTACGGTCGGGGGTTCGAATCCCCCTCGGGCATGGATATTTCTGCCGTCCTTAGGTTTAGCTAGTTCATAAGTAGTTTGTAAGTTTAGGGACTGATGACCCCGTAGTTAAGTCCCATAAGCTATACAAACATTTGAACATTTGAAAGCATGTTCCACCACAGCTGATTTTTCGGGATAGCGTAATCGAAAGCACCGCTCGTGTTCTATGCGTCGCTCTTCAATACCGCGAACAGTCTGGCCGACATAAAATTGCCCACACTCACAGGGAATTTTATAAATGCCTGGCGTTACATGCATCACGGTGTCCGTAGTTCAGTCATCACTGACTAAGACAAATTTGCGGACCATCGTGACGACAGGTTTAATTGTGCAGGTATCACGGGTACCACAACTTTAACAGCCGCCCTAGTTCCCGCCGTTGCCCGGGTCTGCCTATATCCACCGTTTTACTTTTGTATATCCCTTTCTTTCCTCTACATCCACATCCTTCTTCAATTGATATCCATCGCGTTCTCCCTTACTTTGCATCAATTTTGGTTTGGGGTTTAATCCAGCTCAATCCTTGTGGCATCATATCTCCTGAACCATGTGTCTTACAATGATATAGTTTTCCAGTTTGGTAGAGTGGGATATTAGGAAACAGTCTGCAAAATTTGTTTTTAATAAAGTTGGCAATAAAGATGTAATTACAAAATTATACGTCCTCTGGCAGATTTTCATGCATTTCATTAATTTAGACGTCATATCTCCTGGTCTACGATATAATTTCAGAGGTACGTTCAATTGTATGTGTATGCACTTTCTGTAAAGTGTGTCGCGAATTCTATAGTAGTGTACAAGTAATAAATTATAACGACATGTCGAATGCCATAGTTTTACTGCATGGACAGAGGAAAAGTTGTAACCGATAAACTGCATTCCTTTCATCAATTTTCTTGGTTTGTCAGCGAGAAAAGTTTCGTAAAGGTTTGAATTTATGTGCAAACATCATAGAAAATCGTTAAGTGCTCTCATTCCAAGTAGTGGATGAATTAAGTCTCGTTATACACTGGTTGCATGATGGGGCAGGTTTCATTGCTTGTTGTTGTTCTGGTCTACAGTCCGCAGACTGGTTTGATGCTCTCCACGCTACCCTGTCCTGTGCAAGCCTCTTCATCTGTGAATACGTTCGGCAACCGACATCCTTTCGAATCTGCTTTCTGTATTCGTCCCTCGATCTCCCTCTACGATTTTTACCCCACACACACATCTTTATAATGCTAAGTTGACGCTTCCTTGATGTCTCAGAATGTGTCCTACCAACCTATCTCTTCTGTTAGTCACGATATTCCAGAAACTCCTTTTCTCCTCAATTTGATTAAACACCTCCACATTAGTTAGTGATCTACCCATCTAATTTTCATCATTCTTCTGTAACACCACATATCAAAAGCTTCTATCTTCTATTTGTCTGAACTCCTTATTGTCCACGTATCACTCCCATACAACACTACACTCCAGACATATGCTTACAGAAAGGACTTCCTAACATTTAAATTAGTACTGGATGTTAACAAGTTTCACTTCCATAGAAATGCTTTTCTTCCCATAGCCATTCAACATTTTATCTCTTCTTTACTTCGGCCATCAGAAGTTATTTTGCTACCCAAATAACAAAACTCATCTACTACTGTTGTTGTCTCACTATATATTTTAATTCCTTCAGCATCACCTGATTTGCTGACATTACATTCCATTACCCTCGTTTTACGCTTGTTAATGTTCATCTTATATCTTCCTTTCAATACACTTTCCATTCCATTCAATTGCTCTTCCACATCCTTTGCAGTCTCTGACAAAATTACAATGTCATGGAAAAATCGCAAAGTTTTCACTTCTTCTCCCTGAACTTTAATTCAAATCAAATCAAATGTTTGTACAACTTATGGGATTTAACTACGGGGTCCTCAGTCCCTAAGCTTACAAACTACTTATGAACTAGCTAAGACTAAGGACGGCACAAATATCCATGCCCGAGGGGGGGATTCGAACCTCCGACTATGACTGGAGCGCCTCAGTCCCCTTGGCCACCGCGGCCGGCTGAACTTTAATTCCCTCTCAAAATGTCTTCTTGCATTCCTTCTCTGCTTTCTAAATGTACAGATTGGAAAACATTGGGGAAACGCTACAACCCTGTCTTACTCCCTTCACTACCTCTGTTTCCCTTTCTTGCCCTTCGACTCTAATAACTGCTGTCTGGTTTTTGTATAGGGTAAATATAACTCTTCGCTGCCTGTATTTTACCCCTGCTACCTTCAGATTGTGAAAGAGTGTTCATGCTTGTGACATCATATGTCCTAACTATGTATTGTAGGTGCTTCTCACTCCAACGGTGATTATTGAGAGACAGTGAAGAATATGTGTACTAAGTTGGAAATAACTCCATCACTTTAGATGGAGATGTGGAGCACACATACATATACACTGTATACACTCTGTGATATATAGAGATTTATTGGTGTCGTTAACATCTGACGCATCTGGGAAACAGAAGAATAGTGCTGTGTAGAGCGTATTCTCTTAGCTTCATACCGTACTTTACAAGCACTTTGCGAAATTGCCATCGCACCCCTGACGTCTATACACTCCCCAAACCGTGACGTAGGGAGCGACGAGCGACGTGTCAGCAGCGTTAGCAAGTCTGTCTTTCACGGCTGGCGGTGTCGGTTAGCGAGCTCGTCAGCCTAAACCAGCAAGACAGGGTTAAACTTGGCTGCTCCCAAGTTTGTAATTAAGTGCCCTGTAGCTACCCGACTAATGTCTGGAAATTTCCGTGATACGATCGCTGGACCAGAAGCTATACTCCGGCAATGCAGTGTGCAATGTCCGTGTTTTTACGATTTAACCAATGCAATGGAACTCAGAAAGGGTGGCATGCGTTAATCACACGGACATAGCTGTCAGAAACCAAAGAAATGTATTTCCAATTCTGAATATGATTGCAAACTGATAGGTTCGAGGCCTGGTCTAGCACAAATTTTCATACGTTACGAACAGTTTCTTCAGTTGATGCTTAATGATATTCGCGACTGGGAATACATATCTTCTACTCCGCTGTTACTATATTACACCTCCTTTGTCTTCAAAACCACTTTTGCTGTTGTCTGAACCCGATAAACTCAGAATCTACTCAACTGACCTTAATGGAATTTTGAAGACTTGGGCTTCAAATCAAGAGGAAGATCCTTGTCTGCCTAAAATTTCATACAGTACATATTAGAAGGTACCCTAAACCAGAATTTGATACCAGTCCACAATTTTAACAGCGCGCTTCGTTACAGAATCATTTGGTAATTGTGAAAGCGTTACGGAGATGATCGATAAACTCTGCAGAAGAAACGCTCTGTCGCTCGGTACGGACGTTTGTCAAAGTTTCGACAACATAAATTTACCGAGGAGTCTAGCAGTATATTGCTCCCTGCTACGTATATCTCACGAAGGGATCATGAGGATATATCAGAGAGATTTGAGCCCACACAGAGTCATAGCGAAAACCTTTCTTTCCGCGAACAATACGTGACTGGAATAGGAGGGAGAACCGATAGAGCCGGCCGCGGTGGCCGAGGGGACTGAGGCGCTTCAGTCACGGTCTGCACGGCCACTAAGGTCGGGGGTTCGAATCCCCCCTCGGGCATGGATAATTGTGCCGTTCTTAGTCTTAGTTAGTTCATAAGTAGTTTGTAAGTTTAGGGACTGATAATCCCGTAGTTAAGTCCCATGGACTTAACAAACATTTTAGAACCGATAGTGGCACTCAAGGTACCCTCCGCCACACACCGTCGGGTGGCTTGAAGAGTATGGATGCAGATATTGATGAAATTATTCAAACTTCATCTTCAAAACAATAGGAATATCACTGATCAGTACGGTACATGACGGCAGATACTTCGATCTGCCGTAGATACCGTTTCACTGAGCTCTATGAAAATTAGCACAAATATTAATGTTTTTAGGGACGAAACGCACAGACTTTTTGTGGGCACACAATGCACGGCCGTAACGGCTGTGCCATAATACTAAACACAGCAAAATAAAACGAATTATGTTGTTCCGACCACGGATTCGAGTTGCCAGTAAAATTACGAACTCCTGAATATCAATAACACAACGGACACATCCTTAATTAAAAAGTAGCAAAATTAAATCAATTAATTTAGGACGTATCACCAACCAAGCAGCATCGCAGAATAATTGCTCACTTAGAGGACAATTGAATGGAAGGGACAGTGTGATTTCTACATTACCCGTTTGGTTAATATAAAAATTGCTCAAAATGGAGAATTTCCTGTCGCCGTTAAATTTAAAAGCAAGCGGAAGCCACGCATTGATAGAGGCATACCAGCTTTGTCCCGCATCCCAAACAGTTGTCCCAACCTCAGTGTCCGAGACACAGTGCCGCCCGCAAGGGCTAAGATTCCGTAATGGTTTCTCTCCGCTACCTGTAATGTTGGCTATAGGGACTACTTTAGAACAGCGGAAGAAAAACAAGCAGTGTCATTCGGTTGCAAGGCTTCGAATTATCCACCTAGCGGACAGTCTAGGGCGGAAGTTACCGCCATATTAGTAAAGTGTAACTCTGAGGCCCGACCGCGTCTGTTACAATGATGGGCGAGTGGAAGCATCCGGTACACCTACTTACCCTTCAGTTCATAGTGAGATAAGCTAGTCCATTTGGCCCCTGCTATGGTTATAGTATTACGACTTCATGCTAGCAACGTTCTCTCTGATTCAACCACTCTCCGCTCTCTCTAGGGACTGCAAGTGTATCTGTATAAAATGTGCTTATTTCTTGACTATTGTTAGTAATTCCTAGTCCTACAACAAGGTGGTTTCTTGGAAAAATAGTCTGATTTGTGACACAATATTAAACATGCAACAGGGCTACCTCAATTTCGTCATATCTTTATGAAAACAGATTTTATCACACTTCTGCCTATTGGCCCTGTAATTTTACTATTATCCTCTTTTCAATTAATGAATTTTCAATAAGGCGACGAAACACATGCCAAGAGAAAAAGTCCGACGCCTTTACGGTCCAAGGACAGCAGATCAGCAGGTGAGTGTAACTTCCTGTCTGATAGGAAAGGCGATAGGCAGCAACCATTCTTGCTTCATTTTCGTTAGTAAAACTCCAACATTTACAGGGAGTAGGTTTTTATCCTTCACAAGACACCATGTAGTGCAGGGTGGAGGTTACCTTCCAATAAACTACGACAGCATTTCAATTACCACTATGATAGATGGCATATACATGAGGAGTCAGGAGAAAAGGTAGATGCTTTGAGGGGTCTTACTACGGGTAAATCTGAACAAACACCTTCCAATAAATGCATGCTCTCTTCTCATCGTTTTCGTTTTTTTTTTACTTTTTTTTAATAAACAAATATAAAGAACTAGGATCGGGTAAACAAGTCCACAATGCCCAAGTTAAATGCATACTGATTCGATCAGTAAAGACGACGCTACTACTTTCTCGTTACTAGTTGTTTTTGTTGGTTTTCCCGGAAACAGTCAAGGAAAGGGCGTCAGTCTATTAGAAGTTTTTTTTAATTCAGAATCACCAGTAGTATCGTCCATCAAGACATGAACCTTCCCTCAGTGGCGGACTACGGTTTGCCACTACCTTTCCACCTGGCCCACCCTGTCTCTGTAATTTTTGATAGATGGAGGTGGAAGAAATCTACGGAGAGAAATGGACAACACGCTGTATAGGAAATGGAGAGAAATGGATAGGGGCGACATGTACCCAGAAAGGGACAGGAAAAGATGAAAAGAGGGGAGAGCAGGAGATTGACAAAGAGTAGGGAAAGAAAATGGTGAAAATGGGAGGAGGAGAAGAACAGAGAGAGGGAAAGGGGGATTTGGGGTAATGGATGACTGGAATAAATATGTACTATAGAAAGTTTCATAGTGAATTACATGTAAACTGAACTCCATCCCACAGTCGTCGAAAGGTCTACATCTACATGGGATACTCTGCAAATCACATTTAAGTGTCTGGCAGAGGGTTCATCGAACTACTTTTATACTATTTATCTCCTATTCCATTTTCGAATAGCGCGCGGGAGGAAAGAACACTTCAATCTCTCCGTTCGAACTCTGATTTCTCGTATTTTATTCTGACGATCTTTTCTACCTATAGATGGGAGTCAACAATATATTTTCGCATTCGGAGGAGAATGGTGGCGATTTGAGATGTTCACCCATCCACGTGTTAGCCAAGACCGATTGTACTTAACGTCGGTGATCAAGCGGAAACTGGTGTATCCACTGTGGCTCGTATATTGGCGAGTTAAATGTACCATTCTTTAAATCAGAAGACGAGGAGGAAGAGATAGCAATAGGGGGATGTGACATCTACATCTAAATCTACATGGGATACTCTGAAAATCACATTTATGTGCCTGACAGACGGTACATCGAACCACCATTATATTATTTATCTCCCATTCCATTCTCGAATAGCGCGCGGGAAGAAAGAACACCTGAATCTCTCTGTTCGAGCTCTGATTTCTCGTATTTTATTCTGATGATCATTTCTACCTATGTAAGTGGGAGTCAACAATATATTTTCGCATTCGGAGGAGAATGTTGGCGATTGGAGTTTCGCAAGTAGCCCACGCCGCAGCAATAAGCGCCGTTGTTATAATGATTCCCATCCCAGATCCTGTATCATTTCCGTAACGCTGTCTCCCCTGTATCGTGACAATACGAAACGAGTTGCCCTTCTTTGGACTCTTTCGATGTCCCCCGTCAAACCCACCTGATAAGAATCCCACACTGGGCAGCAATACTGTACTTGCTTCGTCAGTACATATACTAAAGTGGAACGAAGCAGAGAAGATTAAAATGACATTAATACTAAAAAAAAGGGGGGGACGGACAATCGTAGTGTAAGCAGTGTCTGTAGTAGATCTCCTACATCTTTTAAGGGTTCTGCCAATAAAACGCAGCCTCTCGTTCACCTTTCCCACGACATTATCTACGTTTTCTTTCCAGTTTAAGTCTGAAGTAATAGTAATTGCTAGGTATTCACGGCCTTCGTCGGGAAACGACCGACCACATGTCATCCTCCGCCTGAAGAAGTCGCCGAATGCGGCATGGAGGGGTTGTGGTCAGCGCACCGCACTCCAGACCGTTGTGGCGATTTTCGTGACCTGAGCCGCTACATCTCAGTCAAGTAGCTCCCTAATTGGCCTCACATGGGCAGAGTACACCTCGCTCATCAACAGCGCTCGGAAGACCCGAATGTTCACCCATCCAAGTGTTAGCCAAGACCTATTGTACTTAACGTCGGTGATCAAGCGGAAACTGGAGTATCCATTGTATCTCGTATATTGGCGAGTTAAATGTACCATTCTTTAAATCAGAGGACGAGGAGGAAGAGATAGCAGTAGGGGGATGTGATATGTGGTGCCGGCCGTGGTGGCCGAGGGGTCTGAGGCACTTCAGTCACGGTCAGCACGGCCACTACGGTCGGGGGTTCGAATCCCTCCTCGGGCATGGATATTTGTGCCGTCTTTATTCTTAGCTAGTTGATAAGTAGTTTATATGCTTAGGGACTGATGACCCCGTAGTTAAGTCCCATAAGTTCTACAAACATTTGAACTTTTTTTTTTTTTTTTAGATGTGGTAGAGAGGAGGGCGAAAGAACTGAACAGAGAGAAGATACAAGGTGATGAAGTAACAGAAGATAGAGAAAAATAAGCCGTGTTTTTGGCTAGTAAATGCGTATGATTTTGTAATACGTACAGATTGTTTAACTGACGATAACATCTAGGGAAGACGCTAGTCCTTCAAGTAGTGCTGCGCGTTGGGAAAGACCCTACAAACGTGCTTTTATACATGTGGCGTCTGTTCCTGCAGTTGTTATTATTATTTAATATTCATAGAATATATGACATCAATTGCAATTGGGCAAAGCTGAAAATGTGTACCCAGACGTGATTCGAACCCGGGTCTCGTGCTTTTTTTTTTTTTTTTTTTTTTTTTTTTTTTTTTTTTTTTTTTTTTTTTTTTAAATACTTAAGGGACTTAACTGCGGGTTCATCAGTCCCTAAACTTACAAACTACTTATGAACTACCTTATACTAAAGACGACACAAACATCCATGCCCGAGGGGGGGATTCGAACCCCCGACGGCGGAAGGCCGCGCGCACCGCAACACGGCGCTCCAGTACGCGCGGCTAATCTGCCGCGGCGCTCCTGCTTTCTAGGCAGTTGCGCTGACCCCTACACCAATGGGGACACAGTGATCACCGCACCTGCAAGGACTACCTAAGCACGCCTCCCGTCAGATACAAATTCCCAGCTTCGCCCTGCCCACAGTACTCAAACTCGTAGTTATGAAACTAATTCCCGTAAGAGTAAGGGCTTCAGGTGCGGTGACCACTGTGTCCCCAGTGGTGTAGGGGTCAGCGCAACTGCCTAGAAAGCAGGAGACCCGGGTTCGAATCCCGGCTGGGTACACATTTTCAGCTTTGCCCAATCGCAGTTGATGTCATATATTCTATGAATATTAAATAATAATAACAACTGCAGGATCAGAAGTGGCGTCTGCTCTTTCGGAACAGACGCCACATGTATATATATAATATGCCGGTGACGGGCAATGATCCTATTGTTAGTGGGGAGGGGTGGGCAAGTTTGAAACCCTTACTCTTATGGGAATTAGTTTCATAACTACGAGTTTGAGTACTGTGGGCAGGACGAAGCTGGGAATTTGTATCTGACGGGAGGCGTGCCTAGGTAGTCCTTGCAGGTGCGGTGATCACTGTGTCCCCAGTGGTGTAGGGGTCAGCGCAACTGCTTAGAAAGCAGGAGACCCGGGTTCGAATCCCGGCTGGGTACACATTTTCAGCTTTGCCCAATCGCAGTTGATGTCATATATTCTATGAATATTAAACGTGCTTTTCACTGTGGTACGAGAAACAAGAATGCGTGGTTCGTGCTCACGGCTGAAGGCCTGACAGTGCACTGTGAAGACGGCCGGAGCTGGAGACAGGTGCAGCTCCAACTACAGCAGAGTGCACTAGTGGTGCGCGGGAGTAGTTTCTCGGACCGAGCGTCGGTGGAGTGTCGTAGAAAATGTTCAAATGTTTGTATAGTCTATGGGACTTAACTACGGGGTCATCAGTCCCTAAACTTACAAACTACTTATCAACTACCTTATACTAAGGACGGCACAAATATCCATGCCCGAGGGGGGATTCGAACCCCCGACCGTAGTGGCCGTGCAGACCGTGACTAGAGCGCCTCAGTCCCCTCGGCCACCGCGGCCGGTGGAGTGTCGTAGAGGGCGAGGCAATTAGGGCCCTCCGTCTGAGCAGACCGCCCCGCGTCGTTAATGAGTGGCCGGCGGCCGGTGTCCACTTCGGTGATGGATGGCCGCGGCGCCAGGTGCCTGCGACCGGAGACGCAAATGCAGCCGCCTCGTCTTCCCCACCGTGCCGTACCAGCCGCTTTTTCACTGTCCGTCGGCCATCACTCATCCGCCTGTCAGCCCACTCCTCCGCACCACCGCATTAGCTGCACCGCTCCGATGCCGTGTCTGGCTCACCACACATCGTACCCAATTCGCTGGGCATCGTTCTCAATTCGGTGCTTACGTACTTCGGTCTGATACTCGGACACAAACAGAGAGATGCAGTCTTTTGCTCTCGACAGTTTGACAGCCGGCCGCGGTGGCCGAGGGGACTGAGGCGCTTCAGTCACGGTCTGCACGGCCACTACGTTCGGGGGTTCGAATCCCCCCTCGGGCATGGATATTTGTGCCGTCCTTAGGATAAGCTAGTTGATAAGTAGTTTGTACGTTTGGGGACTGATAACCTCGTAGTTAAGTCCCATAAGCTTAATAAACATTTGATTTTTGACAGTTTGACAGATACGGTATCTGAAAGAGATAACAACACTGCATGATTTCTGCAGGGCGGTGAAAAGGTTTTCCTTCAAAGGGCGTAGACATTTCAGTCGGATTTCCAATAACGCGGAATAGCTGTCGCCTTTGAGGCATTCTACACTACTGGCCATTAAAATTGTTACACCAAGAAGAAGTGCAGATGATAAACGGGTATTCGTTGGACAAATATATTAAGGTAAAAGCGTGGCAGATGACGCGGGGGAGGGGGGGGGGGGGGTCAGACGCCCCACTTACAAGAAATTCGTCAGCACACATTGTTGTGCGCGCGACACTCATGGTTCTTGTAGCGGTTGGTGAGATCAGTTTACTCTCAAGTTTTTGTAGTTCAGGAACGGAAAATAGAGGAGAAATTTAAGAAAACCGAATTTCGAGACCATGGGTAGCCAAGGAAATTTTTAACGATTCCTTTTTAATGGTATGTACTAGTAGATACGCGCCTAGTTGCTTATAACGTGTATTTAGATTTTGCGGTAGAAACATTGTAGGTTATTTCGGTCCAGTAATGGCTTCTTTCGATAACATCTTTGCTGTAAATGGGAGTGCGGCGTGTGTCCCACGAAAACGGACAGACGACGCACCATTACTGTGGCACAAATGCCGCAGTGTTTGCAATGCTAACAGGGCTCCAAACGTTTTTGTTTTACAGAAAAATGCTGAGAAAAAGCATTAGGACAACAGACAGGGGAAAATGGACTGCAGAAGGTCTATTAGAGGCAGTGAGACTAGTCGAAGACGAAGGTTATGTTAAATGTAAAGCAGCTCGAATGAAAAATATATCAGAACGAACAATTTCAAGAATGCAGGGTGTGGACCATCATCATACTTGCGTGAACGTGGGGACGACTTAAAAATAAACTTGAAAAACATAAATCAAAGTGAATGTCATTTTCAATGTATTTTCCCATTGGCCATCTGCCCCTCCCTTCTGCGGCATCTTGCCCGCCACTTGCTAATTAACTGAAATTTGCAATCCTTTATACGTCATAAGAATGTTCGTTTGTTATAAAGTTTTTTTGTAATGCGATGGTATCTATGATACAATACAATATTCAAACCATCAATCTTGCCTAATTTATTGCGATATTGATAAAAATTAATTTGAAAAAATGTGCGGCGTCTGTTCCCGCCTTTACCTATACTATGACTGACATGTGATTAAATTTTCACGCAATTTGGGTGCATAGATCCTGAGAAATCAGTACCTAGAACAACCACCTCTGCCCGTAATAGCGGCCTTGATACGCCTAGGCATTGAGTCAAACACATCTTGGATGGCGTGTACAAGCACAGATGCTCATGCAGCTTCAACACGATACCACAGTTCATCAAGAGTAGTGACTGGCGCATTGTGTCGAGCCAGTTGCTCGGCCACCATTGACCAAACGTTTTCGATTGTTGAGAGATCTGGCGAATGTGCTGGCCAAGGCAGCAGTCGAACATTTACCATATCCAGAAAGGCCCCTACAGGACCTGCAACAAACGGTCGTGCACTATCCTGCTGAAATGTAAGGGTTCGCCGGGATCGAATGAAGGGTATAGCCACGGATAGTAAAACATCTTAAAAGTAACGGCCACTGTTCAAAGTGCCTTCGATGCGAACAAGAGGTGACTGAGACGTGTAACCAACGACACCCACATATCATCACGCTGGGTCATACGCCAGTGTGGCGATGACGAATACACGCTTCCTCTATGCGTTTACCGCGATGTCGCCAAACACGGATGCGACCATCGTGATGCTGTAGACAGAACCTGGATTCATCCTAAGAAATGTCGTTTTGCCATTCGTGCACCCAGCTTCGTCGTTGCGTACACCTTCGCAGGCTCTCCTGTCTGTGATGCAGCGTCAAGGATAACCACAGCCGTGGTCTCCGAGCTGACAGTCCATGGTGCTGCAAATATCGTCGAACTGTTGGTGAAGATGGTTGTTGTCTTGGAAAGGTCCCCATCAATTGACTCTGGGTCGAGACATGGCTGCACGATCCTTTACAGCCATGCGGATAAGATGCTTTTTTATCTCGACTGCTAGTGATACGAGGCCGTTGGGATCCAGCACGGCGTTCTGTATTGCCCTCCTGAACCCACCGATTCCATATTCTGCTAAAAGTCATTGGATCGCGACCAACCGCAGCAGTAATGTTGCGATACGATAAACCGCAACCGCGATAGGCTACAATCCCACCTGTATCAAAGTCGGAAACGTGATGGTACGCATTTCTCGTTCTTACAAGAGGCATCACAACGACGTTTCACCAAGCAACGCCGGTCAGCTGAGAGTATGTGTATGAGAAATCGGTTGGAAACTTTCCTCAAGCCAGCACGTTGTAAGTGTCGCCACCGGCGACAACCTTGTGTGAATGCTTTGAGAAGCTAATCATTTGCATATCACAGCATCTTCTTCCTGTCGATTAAATTTCGTGTCTGTAAACGTCATCTTTGTGGTGTAGCAATTTGAATGGCCAGAAGTGTGTATTAACGACAAATGACAGTGAAGATACCACAATAATGTTGAGCTAAAACATAATATAACTGTACAGTTCAAACTTTTAATACACTGACTGTTACGCTAAGAACACCTTAACCACATGCTACCAAATTTTTCATGCCAGTGGCACATGTTGATCAAAATTTCATCATTGAACTTTTCAGTACAGGAAAAAAGTAGATTCTTCGACATCTCTCCGTAGTGCCAGACTACAAATACGAAGGTCGCGGGTTCGATCTCCACCGTTGCTGATGTGAAAAATATCGAGTATCACCGTGGTTCGGAATCCACGTGAAGTTGTAGGTCCCCTATAACTGGCTGGGTAAGTCAGTTCGAAGGTCTGAGGTAGGCAACCACTTAGTAACTGGACCATGCCTAGTAAAGCACTGTAGTGATCAAACCAATCTTCGGATTGTTTTATTAAGGCGTCTCTGGCGTTCATGGAACTTGGAAATTAGTTAGAGCTATACCCCTATGTCATTGGTATAACTCTTAGCGTATTTATGTCCGGGGAACGGAAATGTGCTTATTTTACTGAATTAAACATAAAATTTTGAGAAACTAGAGATAGGAAATTCATTTTAATAGTACATGTTCATTACAATATTCTCGAGGAGCGATTACTTTTTCACTCATCCTCGTCAGCATGTGCCCTGTGCAAGTAGGCACACTATCCACCATGGACAGTGATAAATTTTGCATGTCTGATGGCTTCCTGAATGCGTCCTATTGTGAAGATATCCATGCAGCATTCACCAGGTTCCAAAGTTCGGCTGTGGTGACGGTACCTGTCTTTTCACCATACCCCACATATTTTCGATTGGTGATCTGGCGGCCAGGAACACGGCAGACTTCCAGCGATACAAAGAGGCATTTGTTAGTGTAGCAACGTGTAGTCGTGCATTATCGTGCTGAAAAGTGGCGTCTGGGTTGTCGTGCATCAAAGGTATGGCTAAAAATCAAATGTTCAAATGTTTGTATAGCTTATGGGACTTAACTACGGGGTAATTAATCCCTAAACTTACAAACTACTTACGAACTGCTTAATCCTAAGGACAGCACAAATATCCATGCCCGAGGGGGGATTCGAACCCCCGACCGTAGTGGCCATGCAGACCGTGACTGGAGCGCCTCAATCTTCTCGGCCACCGCGGCCGGCGGTATGGCTACAGGGCGCAGGATGTCATTGACGTAGCTCCAACTGGTCACAGTGCCCCGACAATGCATTAGATATGATTTACGGTTGTAGCTGATAGCGCGCCACATCGTAAGGCTCTGAGCTGGCACTATGTGTATTGATCAACTGCAGTCACTCTCATGCCGCTTTTTTATTTAATTTTATTTATAAATTTATTTATTTACTAGATAACCCGGTGAACTTCGTATCACTTGCCTCTTAATATAAACCATATTAATTTAAATCATATGTATTGCAGACCCAGTAGCTTTATAAAGGCATCATCGGGTAGTCTACGTATCGGCTCGATAGTGGGCGGAAAGAGTGGGCGAATCACGCACACACGTCCAGGATAATGTTGATGTCACATTCGTTGTAAAACATGGAAAAATTGCGAGGAAAATTAAGATTTAAAACATGTCAAATAATGACTTGGTTTTTTTATTTTTTATTTATTTATTTTTTATTTTTTTATTTGGTGCGTTCAGAAACATACTTTGAAAGAGTAGAGTTCGCTTTACACGATCTGAATCCGTATATGCACTGTCTAAGATAAAAATGAATTGCTGTTGGTTACTCTCGCTAAAACTCGATAACGGCTGAGCCGATTTGGCTATATATCATTACATAAACCACTGAATCTATTGTGATGAAATCTGGTGTGGAGATAGCTTGAGCGCTGAAGTATCGGATAAGATACTTTAGAAAGTGTGCAATTGAAGATATTTTTTGACATGAAGTATAAAAAGCGAAATATCGAACAATAAATACCCTTTGGAAAAGCTATTTGCTCTTTAACTTCTTAACTATTTTTCAGAAGTTATAATTGACTTTTAAAAGTCCATTGTCCCTTTCGTTCAAAGTGGATATAACGACAGAATAACAGAAGTAGCTGTCAGTTTTCCACAAATTTTCCTATTTTCTGGCCAACTGTTCTACACTTTTACTTCGCTCAAACCGTCCTCTCGCATTGAACGTATATGCAAAATTTTATCGCAATCAGATGAATGGTATCGTTATTTCATATAAAAATCTATTTTAATTTTTTCTAATATTTCCTATTTTCCGGGAAACATTACCAATTTCTTATTTCATAAAAACGTTACTCTAGCTGAATTTAATCAAAAACACATTGAAAAACGCACTTTCAGTTTTTCTCTTAATTCTCAAATTTTCCGGTAGATTTTCGTACAAACCTTGTCCTGTCAAGCGGTACTCAAGTGATGCTCTTAATCCACGCGGCAAATGATTTTTATTCATAGAAAAAAATCGATTTCGGTTTTTCCTAAATTTTCCTACTTTCCGGGTGACTTTTCCATATTTTCATTTGATGCGAACCTTCCTTTTGGTTTCAACATGAAATTTACAAAATTATATCTCAATTGGACGAACGTTATTGATAGCTCACTGGAAGAAGCTGTTTTCAGTTTTTCCCGATTTTCCTCTTTTCCGAAGAACTTCTCCATATTTTCGCACCGTTTAAACCTTCCCTGGACCTACACAATATTTCAAGACTAATATTAGACAAATCGGTTCAGCCGTTCTCGAGTTTTAGCGAGACTAAAGAACAGCAGGACGAGCGCTAGCCGCGCATTTCGCGTATTTCAAGCGTCAACTTCGCGTAGCAATATGTCTGGATGTAATTGGAATATTGCGATGCAATCAACGCCATTGTTTATATGATTTGTCATGCTATGGATTGCTGAAGAAAAAATATAGGGTGTCCATTTAAAAAAAACATATGTTTGTGTTAAAAAACACATTTGCTTTCGTTTTAGAATGTTTCCAAATATGTACATTCATGGGCCCCAGCCGTACATTGATACCGGTGAAAGTCGTTTTCCAGTAGCTGTTATTGTTCCAGAGATATTTTGGGTGAACAAGATAGCTGGGACATCATATTTATATATGTATATAACACGTGTATATTCCAAAGGTAAAGGTCCCATATTGATTATCGCGTAGTTATAACGTTACCCTTCTTCTACATTATTTAAAGTCAGTACCGTCATCACGATATCTTCTATATTTGGCATCGTGTAGGAAGGCGCTTCCGCGCAAAGATGAGGAGCGATGTGCGAAGAGTGGTGGGGAGGGGAGGAGCTATGGCCGAGCGCCAACATTGGAGCCTGCGGAAGAAACATCGAGAAACTCGTGGCTAGCCACACGCCTAGAGAATGATAATTATTGGCTGCCCGTTCGGTAATGAAGGGGGATGCGCAGAAGGCTGAAAACTGGGGCGCCTTCGTACGTGATGCGGACTATAGTAAGTTGAAGCAGCGTGCCCCAAAATCTATATTTTGTGCCGTGGTACTAAATCACAGTGCTAGGTGACCCAAAACGAAAGAGCACTCTGAAGGTAAGGAATATTATTTTTAAATCCGTAGCGGTATGTTACGAGACTGTGGCGGTCCCTCTTTGTGTACCATGAATGCGAAAAACTACCAATTAAGAAACAAAACAAATTACAACATGATTACATAATTTTAACTTTTCTGGTGGTTCTATATCAAACTTTTTGACTACCGTCGCGTAACGAAACTATCGCAGTATATGAGCAGCTAGGTTCATTACTGGTAGTGTCGACAAATGCGTGAGTTTCACGGAAATACTCCGGGACTTCAAATGGGGATCGTTCGAGGAAACACGACGTTCCTTTCGAGAAATTCTCTTGAGGAAATTTAGAGGGCCGGATTTTGAAGCTGCGTGTAAAAAGATCTTCCTGCCGCCTACTTACATTTCGCGTAATGATCACAAAGAGAAGACAAGAGAAATTAGGGTTCGTACGGAGTATATAGGCATTCTCTTTTTCCTCGTTCTATTTGGGAGTGGAATAGCAAAGGAAATACCTAGTGGTGGTACAGTGTACACTCCGCCACGAACCTTACGGTGGATTGCAGAATATTGATGAAGATGAATGTCAGTTGTTGCCTGTAGCAACCTACGAGAACGTCGAAAGCATCACTTCTCATAAAACCTCAGACAGTTAGTGAACAGATGAAACTGTATCCAACAGCACAGTGTAATATGTGAAATGTTTCGACCGAGATGAAAACTGCATCAGTAATATAACCCCATTTTAATACCACTGTAGATTATTACTTGACGGTATTGTTTACACTCTTTCTGGATATTTTCTTTTATCTGTAAAATTGTGAGATGTTCGTTTAAATATTTGTTGATGATAATAAATTTTCATTTCTTTTCTATTGCAGGTGAGTACCAATTCTAAACCCTCTGGACGTGGAGAATCGAAGAGGTGAGTATTCTTTTTAGTCTTCCCTCAGCGAGAACCTGATAAGCCTTGCACGGAGAATCTATGAGAGGTAAGTTTGCTGAGTGGCTACTGCCATCATTAACTGAAACATCAGATTAATGATTTCCTATTATAAAAAATCTTCCTTTAAGGTTCCCAGTTATCTGTAAGGTTTTGCACCGATACTATAACCCGAAGCACGTCACACTACAGATATTCTTTGAAACTGTAAGAACACTTTATTATGTCGTAAGGTTTCGCCTTCTTTATGGCAGTGGGTGAGAAAAAAATATCAAAAGAGAGGTGATTTAAAAGTATCTTTTATTATTACATATCATCGATGACATGCACCTCATTTCGGTTGTAAAAAAGTAAAGAATACGCAAGATGTCTAGATACTTCCACCATCCTGAGTGAATGTGAGTATCTAAGGAAAATTTCCGGCGGTACGTAGGTCTTTGGTTCTTGATCTTGAGGCTGTTTTGATTTATTAGTTGAGAACGTACGTGGTGAGTGGATGAAGTATGTCGATTCTTTTCATAAGGATGCCGTTCGTCTCTTTCTTAACGCATAATACGAGAAACTGCGCAATACACAATTTATACTTACCACAAACAACGTTGATTGTTTTCTTTAGCTTCGTCCATTTACACGTTACAAAGGCATTACTTTTATATGACTGAGAGCACCTCACAGGAAGGTCTTACTTCGATGGCTGCCGAATCTGATCTGAAAAGACAGCGCGATCCACCTAGGTCTGCTGGCGCCTTTACTGGGTGTCAGAACATGGCCGAAGCGTTGCGCATGACTTTTCATAACTCTTTCGTTCACTAATTTTCATGACATTACATGATCTGAAGTATCAGAATTGTAGCACGCTATTGAGAGATTTTTTATAATGAAGCATAAGTAATGAATACTTTTTTAATTTTAACCTGTAATCACTATGGACTTTGCCAAGAACACAATTACTGTGAAGGGGTCTCTCAAATGGACAGTTTATTTCTTATATGTCAAACTAGTGGATTGTTGAATACATAATTTCGTGAATTATTTTCGTTCATTACACTGCTTGATTGTAGACTATACAGAGTATGTAAAATTCCACGTTTATTAACAACATAGTGTTTGTATAATGGCAACAAATAATTCACTTAAATGTCTGTTGTAAATTTCTATTTTATGTCTTGCCAAATTAACAGCAAATATTTAGCCTTCTAGTCACCCACGTATTTTCATCAGATAGATTTATTACAGATTCGAAATGTAATGAGTTGGAAAAATCCCACTTGCCTTAAGACAAATTGTACGGGTATCAGCTTTCAGTTTATGATACATCATTTCAATGTAGAGCAACTAGTGCATGCCTTAAGTGACTGAAAGGATAAACATTGGCATCTTATACGTCTTGCAAAATACAGACTGAAAATCAATTATGTCCTCGTAGCAGCCGCAGAATCGTATTTTGGTCCGTTGAATCTGCATACACTTCTCGTTCTGAATTAGTGTCATGATCGCTAAATATCTCAAAATCAGGCTCCTTATCACTGTCATCAAATTCTTCATCTGAGGAGTCACCGAAGCGTTGTTGGACATCTACGTATGCCCCACTTAAAACACGTTGCACAGAAGGTTCGGTTTTCCCCGCCATTAAGAGACAGTAACATTCAGCAAAAACACTACACGCAAACACTGACACATCTACGAGACCTCTGAGGGTAAAAAATATGAAACAAAGAGCAGCAACAATGGAAGAATGAGCAGACTACTGAAATTTTAGGCGTTTTTCCCATGTGAATAGTACGGATTGTACTACCTGTTACCAGTACCTCACACCACCTTATGGTATCTGCATACCCCTTTCAGGCCCGGCACACACAATTTTGCAGTTGTGGTTTTGCTCGCCTTATTTCTTTTCGATTCACACTAGAGTCTGCATCACACAATCATGGCTGGACTGTGGTAACATGCGAAACGTGTTTTAGATCCATGGTTCTACACTGGTATCATATCTGACAGCCAGTTGATTTTATATTATCCTGTAATGTTATTCTGTCATTTCTTTCAAAGGCATGTTACTATAAGAAGGTGCAGATAATAAAAACTTGTAGTGAAGCCTCAAAACAAACAACTGTGCGAGTACAAAACTTTTAAAAATGAATTTAGTTTCTTTTTTGTAATGAATTAATTTATGTATTTTGTATCTTCAACGTTCCTTTCTATATTAATGTCATATCACCTACAACCTTGGGTCTGAAACGGATACAGATACGTTCTGCGTGTGTAGAAATGCCAACCGCATTTCGCCCAAACACTCTACTGGTGCTAAATTACAATGTTCGGGAACTTCTTCGAATTGACCGATAAACGCAGAAGTAGATTTTCTAGATTTTCAGATCAATAACAAGAGGTACTACTTTGTGACTCGACAAGAGAGAGAGAGAGAGAGAGAGAGAGAGAGAGAGAGAGAGAAAGATAACTTTAAGTTCTACGCCGGCAGCATGCCCAAAATTAATGGTTTTTATTTTTTAATTTTTTTTCGCGGAATTGCTTTTTGTTATAAACATGTAAGAGTAACGTCCTTTTAGGATCCATGTCACTGGAGTCGTTGTAGAGGCCGAAGGACGTCTTGGACGAGCATAATCTGCAACTTCAATCTGGTCATTTTTTAACCGCCTGAACCATTCACAACACCTACGTACTCATAACTCTGGCTTTCTGCATTATTTGGCGTCTCTCCGTAAAGCGTTTCCTTACATTTCTGACATAACATTCTACTCATTACAGCATTGAACAAAAATAAAACTTTCTAAAGTTACACATTCAACACAAGCGTGTGGAGGAACGCCAACCTCCTTTCGCTCCGACGCTCCACTCACGCTAAATTACGAATGTTCAGCAATTTTTTGAAAAGACCACATACATATTAGACTGTCCATGTTACTGAACAGATCCTGTAATTCTTATTACCTTTATTTGATATAGTGCTCACTTCTTTCTTCCTCTCTCTCGCTTTCTCTCTCTATCTCTCTCTCTCATCACACACACACACACACACACACACACACACATACACACACGCAGGAAGTGTGTGATTATCCGAGTTGACTTGATTGGGAATTCAGTTTTGAACCGCAGTCTCATTGTGTAGAACTGAATATGGAACTCACTTTCAATGTACAAATTCCACAGTGTATTGGCGCTAATGGCTATTGCAGAATTTGACAACGTGACATATCACCTAAAATTCTGTGAATCGAAAACCACTTTTATGCCGCCCCCTTGAAACCACAGATGCCAATACCCTATTTCCCGGAAACGTATTGAGAGAGGTACCACATTAACGTACTCTCTCTCAATGCTAATATTTTATGATTTCAATAACCCGTTGATACTCGCCAGGAATGTTAATATACAGTCGAAACAAGAGAATTACTGACATCATCAGCACAAAATTTAATAGTACAGATACGCATTTTTTTCTGGTTTGTTCTGAATGTGATTTATGCGTATTTTTCCTCTGCTGTTTTCGAATTGTTTCTGTTTAACGCTGTGAGAGATGACAGCCTACTGGTATGACGAGAGATACTGGAATTGACACAAATGCAGCGATCCCTACTGCATCGCAAGCGCCCTTATGCTACACGGCATGTAGAGTAGGCTATAGCACTGTAATCTCGCGTTACACAGAGGAGGCCACTGCGCTTAGCCCTCTCTAGGCCAGACATTGCCAAACACCGCCCACGGCCGCGGCCGCCTTTGCCACGCCTCTGCCCCGCGTATTGTGCGCAGCGGCGTGTGGGGTAGAGTGGCGAGCAGCAAGAGGAAGAACGCCGCTACAGTCAGCCAGGGTGTGGAAAATTATCCTTTCTCTTTAAGGAATTCAGTAAAGTTTCCTGAGTGTGTTAAACAGCTTAATGCAAATGGTATTCTTTTTCAAGGAAGATATGTATTTCTGCGTAATGTGCTTATTTAATTAAAGAATAAAGTAATTGCTTTGGCGAATGAAAAAGGTGGCAAACGTATATTAGTGGTAAAATCCCGACTATAAAAGTACTGTTAAGACATTGCCATTCCAATTAGTAGCATCACTGACAAAGAAAGTACTTGGGCTCGAACAAACATATCTGTATGAAGGTTTGCTTACAGGATCTCTACGTACACTCAGTGTGCTGGTGGGTGTCGATTTTAACATTGCAATCATGCTCTAGATAGCACTGTAGATGTATCTGTAGACGCCATACGTAATGCAGATATCTTAACTATAACTTAAGTAATAATCATCGCCGGCAGCGGTGGCCGAGGAGACTAAGGCGCTCCAGTCACGGTCTGCACGGCCACTACGGTCGAGGGTTCGAATCCCCCTCGGGCATGGATATTTGTGCCGTCCTAGTTCGTAAGTAGTTCATAAGTAGTTTGTAAGTTTAGGGACTAATGACCCCGTAGTTAAGTCCCATAGACTATACAAAGAAACATTTAATAATCATCGTACATGTTCTCTAGCGTATTGTCATCAAACGCCGTGACGATAGTTCCAACTTTTACCTTCTTCTCGGAAGACTGTTGGTATTCACTGCCACTGCTTCCATCGCCTCCTCCCGCTCTTACCGTAGCACTACCGCTTGCAATGAGTTGTTCGTCTTTATCATCCCTTTTATCATCATTATGTGTTAGTGTTACAACTGTATATAACTTATGCTCGTATTTCTGTACCATAAAAGATACGAGAAAGCATGTGAATGATTCATCTTCTACACTAATTCCATACCAATCAATCTCAATACATTAGCAGGATTTATTGCCATTCGCCGCCCCGTCTACCGCTTCACCACACAAATAACGTCACAAAATGCGACTTCGAAGGCACACTGCACCGTCCCTACTGGCGAACCGACAGGTCAAAGTGCAATGCGGCATGGCACACGCAGAGGCCTCTAACGGACGACTGCAGAGTTTTGTAGGTGCGGTAGTATCACTAGTGCAATATGGGACCTTTACATTATCTCTCATACGATTTTGGTGTATATGTGCTTGTTCGAGCCCAAGTACTTTCCTTGTGAGTTGCAAAAAAAGCCTTCCTTCGTTTCCCCCTTGCCGATTTTGGCTTATAGCCATCTCACTCCCACACATGTTGCAGGCGTTGCAGTGGTGAGGGAGGTAGTGCGCCCGTTTAAACGGCTCGCGCCCGAAGTGTGCTAGCATCTTTTCAGACGAACTGGGGAAAATGCACCTAAAACAAAAACTTTTTGGTAGTTTTTAATTTGTGTTTAAAAAAAATATTTACTTGTAAGACTGAGACACTATAGCCCTTACATAAAATTATATTTAAAATATCATATTTTTGATATTAGTTCATTTAAGAAACACACAGTGCACTACAGCCACACTCTTAAACATGGGCGTCATCGTAAACATGTCCCTGCAGATGCTGCTCGCCGACCGTGGCCCGTGTTTGTTACAACACACAACTGAACGTCGGAGGTTTCAGGCGTTAACTTTAGGTTACAATATCTCTGGATGTAATTAACATTTCACAATGCAACGGCACTGATTACGTATTTGTTTATATGTTGATATGTGCTAACAAAACTATTGGGGTTCCATTAAAAAAAAAACCATAGGCTTGTCTTAAAAAACATACTTCCTTGCATTTTTTATGGTTTATGTTAACCAATTACACTAGCCCCTCTCCTCACGTTCGGTCTTTGGAATCGGTTCGTCAGTATTTGATGTGGTTTATGAAATATATCCAGCGGTAACGTTAGGTTACTCACCCTGTATATGACGAGCGCGCATGTACAATACTAATAGACTCAAATTTGGGTCACAAAATTACTAAGTTTTTCTTCGATTCGTATTTTGGATATTTTATAAAGCTTCTCGTAGCGATTCTACCATAAAAACACCAATTTTCTTCTAAACAGTAAATGGTTTGCTTATTTTACCATTCTTCAACCACATTACAGAGCTGCGCTTCCCCTGTTGCTTGGTTTACGTTGGATCTGACCGCGTGACAGTCCAGCGCAGGGCACAGCTGTGCTGTCTCAGTCTTTCCGCAGCTGTCTCTCTCGCTCCGTTGCCGACACTAGCGACACACGGTCACGGCCGGGGTGAAGTACAGCGTACTTCGCCCGCTGGGCGCGGGCGCGACCACCGGACGGAAATGTTGACCATGCCTGCTCTAGGCGGTGTTGCGTATTTTGACAGACAGGAAAGATCGGCGTGTCGGAATATCTGCTCGACTCCACATACGAGAAGTGTCCACCCGTGTGCCGGTAGATGGCGGAACATTCGCAGCAACTCATTATGCCTCTTGTTTTGTAGTTTGGAGTGTATCTGAGGAAATATAAAAACCGTTATTACACTCCATTACTATTTTGTCTAAAAATTACGGTTAATGTGACATATAGAATGAGAAACATAAGAGGCGCGTCCAGAAAGTAAGTTCCGTTTCAATTTATCTCCGCCGCAGCACTGCGATTGCATTTCCTCACATGCGCTGTAGAAGAACGTGCACCATTTGGAGATCGCTGTCAGTTACGTACGCTTTGTTGTGCTTGTTTGAAATGTCGGCGTTGATTGAAAATCCCGCCGCCTGTGAAATCAGGTCGGTGATTCGGTCTCTGAATGCGAGGAAAGTAAAACCAAGTGAAATTTATAGGCAAATTTGCGATGTTTACGGGACAAATGCGATGAGTGATTCGATGGTGAGAAGATGGATCCGACAGTTCAATGGCAAGCGTAGTGATGTGCACGATGAAGAACGAAGTGGGCGTCCACCTTTGGTTACAGTAGATTGATGACAAGATCTGTTCTTACATCTCAAGTCTTTTCAGGGGCGGTCATCACTTCATCAATGACGACGAGCTGAAAGAAACTGTTTCCAACTGGTTGAAGACACAGGCGGCAGATTTCTATGATGAAAGTATACAAAACGTGGTGCCACTCTATGATCAAATGCCTGCAAAATTTCGGCAGTTATGTGGAAAGGTAGTTTAAGAGTTGTAGAATTTTGTGCAATAAAAATTTCCTCTGTATCTGTGTACAATTTCATTTTATTACCAAACGGAATTTACTTTCTGGACGCGCCTCGTAGATAACTTCTGTAATGTGTTAGGTATAATACAAAGATACTGTCCCACTCTTCAATTGGAAGAAATAATAGCTAATACCATTATGAAGATATATGTACGTAATTCTCTGAAAATGTACTTTCGAAAAAATGAGAAAAGAATGTTCACATTGTTTTTGACTCACCGTATACCTCTTTCAGAACATTCCGGTGGCATAATATTGCTGGCCAGCTGCTTCTTTATCCTCTGCAGACTTTTTCAGGACTCTTTTCCTCACTCTGCGCTCTTTAGTGGTGGCTTCCGCAGCCCTTTCGGCTTCAACTAGTCGCTGACGATCTATGGCAGCGAGAGCAGCTATCATTTCCAGGTTGGATGCCTAATTAAAAAAAAAATGTTCAAATGTTTGTAGAGTCTATGGGACTTAACTACGGGGTCATCAGTCCCTAAACTTACAAACTACTTATGAACTACTTACAACTAAGGACGGCACAAATATCCATGCCCGAGGATCGTGACTTGAGCGCCTCAATCCCCTCGGCCACCGCGGCCGGCGATGCCTAATTTTTCCATTACTTTTGTCCTGCTAATTACACCATCATTGAAACAGGTAACTGCATCCATCACAAGTATTTTGAGTATTGCCCGTCCAGCAAACACTGTTTTCGGTACTCGTTGCCCCACGCAACTGTTGAAACTCTCATTAGGATTTTGTGTACGGCCATGTAGACATTTTTATCTGCTAGTTCCCTGTAGATTGGCTATATTGTTTTCGTGAGAATGGCAGGCATGGGATGTTTATGGTGAGATTCTTTGCCTGAAGCATCACCGTGGGCAGTGTGTAGACATTTGTTCAAAGAGATTTTACGATTATAATCTGCATCACACCAGTCACCGGACTGAAGACCACAACAACAACAACATCTACATCTACATACATACTCCGCAATTCACCGTAAGGTGCGTAATGGATGGTACACTGTACCACTACTAGGCATTTACTTTCCTATTCCAGTCACAAATTGAACGAGGGAAAAAAGAATGCCTATATGCCTCCGTACGAGCCTTAATTTCCCTTATCTTGTCTTTGTGATCTTTACGCGAAATGTAAGTAGGCGGCAGCAATATCGTACTTCACCCAGATTCAAATTCCAGCCCTCTAAATTTACTTAACAGAAATTCACGAAAAGAACGTCGTCTTTCCTCCAGCGATCCCCAATTGAGTTGCCGGAGCATTTCCGTGACACTCGCGCATTGGTCGAACCTACCAGTAACAAACCTAGCTGCTCGCCTCTGAACTGCTTCTATATCTTCCTTTAAACTGATCTGCTACGGGTCCCAAACACTTGAGCAATACTCAAGACGTGGTCGTACACGCGTTTTATACGCGGTTTCCTTCCTAGGTGAAGTACATCTTTCCAAAATTCTCCCAATAAACCGAAGTCGGCTGTCCGCCTTACTCACAACTGTCCTTACATGCTCGTTCAATTTCATATCGCTCTGCAATGTTACGCCTAGATATTTGAACGACGCGACAGCATCAAGAAGCTCACTACTAATGCTGTATTCGAACATTATGGAATTGTTTTTTCTACTCATGCGCATCACCTTACATTTTTGTACATTGAGAGCTAGCTGCCATTCTTCGCACCAACTAGAAATTTTGTCTAAGTCATCCTGTATGCTATTACAGTCAGTTACAGACGACACCCTCCCATACACCACAGTATCATCACCAAACAGCCGCAAATTACTACTTACTCTGTCCATCAGATCATTTACATAGATAGAAAATAATAGCGGTCCTATCACACTCCCCTGGGGCACGCCTGATGATACACTCGGCTCTGATGAGCACTCGCCGTCGAGAACAACGTACTACGTTCTATTACCTATTACTTAGGAAGTCTTCCAGCCAGTCACAAATCTGTGAACCTATTCCATAATCTTGTATCTTTGTTAGCATAACTATTTAAGTAAATAAAACATATATTTTTGGAAACGGGAGAAATATACCTTTGAGATTTAGGAAAAAACTATTTTCGACTTTACACTCATTTTCACGTCCTGGTACTCTTAAGCAAAGACACTAACGCAAGTAAAACTCGTTCCAACTCCGGCTCCATATCACTAAAGGTTGTGCAGAAGGAATGGGTACGTGTCGTTAATTAATTTTGCCAACAGTTTTCCCATACTAATCTGTTCACGCACTCCCGTTCTTAATAAAAACGGATATACTAGAAACTTTGACAGCAGAAAATGAGCATTAGGTGTTACGAGTCCTGTAAATGCGAGATGGTTGGCTTTCGCTGATGTTAGATAAGCGTAAAAGCGAGACCAAAGCTACGTGCAGTGGCCTTGCATCTCTAGAGACAATTTAATCGAAAAAGTCCCACCTCTCCACACATACCGCACCCTATTAGGACCTAGCTGTTAATTAGCGACGAAATGTCACCCTCTGAAAGCACTCATTTGCATTCGGCAATTTTCCATTACAACAAGAATGAGAAGTAGGCTACTCTCTAAGCCAATGTCACAACACTACTTGACTAAAACAATTTTCACTTATTGTCATCCTCAGTCTTCGTCATTATAGAGAACGCGTTGTTGTTGACTCTTAAGCCATGTTGTTGTTGACGATAATGATTTTCTCCTTCCTTGGGTTGTTGATTTTATCTGCTCCTTTTAACAAGGTCTGGCAGTGTCTTCCTTGGCCTTCTTCCCTGTCTTCAAATCAAATGTCTGTAAATCCATCGGACCAAACTGCGTGGTCATCAGTCCGTAGCTTACAAACTACTTAAACCTAGGTAAACTTACCTACGGGCAAACACATACACCCATGCCCCAGGGAGGACTCGAACCTCCACGGCGAGCAACCGCTTCAGACCGCTCTTCCCTGTCTTGTCCTTCTTGGTTTATAATCAGTAATTTCTTATGACGTAAGTTTTCTCTCATCTAACTGCGGCTAGTGTCAATAACTTTTATTATTCAGACAATTTAAGACTGCTGTTTGTATTTCATTTTCCAGCTATGACGAGGACAGTATACACCGTGAGCGACGTAAAATTCTTAGAAGAAACGAATATCATAGTTTCAGACAATAAACAACTTTCTTAAAATTTTGTCATACTTGAAAGAGTGTGGGGGGGGTGTTCAAGTAGGTTACTATGGAAAGCAGCTAAGATCACTTAAAACCCCTTTCAAATCATCTGGTCGGGGAACGAAACTGCTCTCAGCGAATATTTCACATTCTTCGACGCATCACATAAAAGTTTTTAATAACAATCACTGGTCAAAACGAATAGAGGATCAGTTGAGATGTCTAAATTCTGAAACATTTTCCTCGGCAAAATGAAACAGAAACGTTCGCTTCTATATTTTTCTGTCGGTTGTACACAGTGGAGACTACAACATTACGGCAACCGAGATATTGGTAATAACAGAGGGGATTGACTAGTATTGACTCTACCAAACCAATTACACTCCTGGCCATTAAAATTGCTACACCACGAAGATGACGTACTACAGACACGAAATTTAACCGACAGGAGGATGACGCTGTGATGTGCAAAGGATTAGCTTTTCAGAGCATTCACACAAGGTAGGCGCCGGTGGCGATACCTACAACGTGCCGACATGAGGAATGTTTCCAACCGATTTCCCATACACAAACAACAGTTGACCGGTGTTACCTGCTGAAACGTTGTTGTGATGCATCATGTACGGAGGGGAAATTCGAACCATCACGTTTCCGACTTTGATAAAGGCCGGATTGTAGCCTATCGCGTTTGCGGTTTATTGTATCGCGGCATTGCTGCTCGCGTTGGTCGCGATCCAATGACTGTTAGCAGAATATGGAATCTTCGGATTCAGGAGGGCAATACGGAACGCTGTGCTGGATCCCAACGGCCTCGTATCACTAGCAGTTGAGATAACAGACATCATATTCGCATGGCTGTAACGGATCGTGCAGCCACGTCTCAATCCCTGAGTCAACAGATGGGGACGATGGCAAGACAACAACCATCTGCACGCACAGTTCAACGACGTTTTCAGCAGCATGGACTATCATTTCGGAGACCATGGCTGCAGTTACCCTTGACGCTAGGAGCGTCTGCGACAAAACTGGGTACACGAATGGCAAAAAGTCATTTTTTTTCTGATGAATCCAGGTTTCTGTTTACAGCATCATAGATGGTATGGGGTACCATTTGGTTACACGTCTCGGTCACCTCTTGTTCGCATCGACAGCAGTTTGAACAGCGGCCGTTACATTTTAGATGTTTTACGAGACATGGCTCTACCTGTCACTCGATCCCTGCGAAATCCCACATTTCAACAGGATAATGCACGACCGCGTGTTGCAGGTCCTGTACGGGCCGTTCTGGATGCGAATAATGTTCGACTGCTGCCATGGCCAGCACATCCTCCAGATCTCTCACCAATTTAAAAAGTCTGGTCAATGGTGGCCGAGCAACTGGCACGTCACAATACGCCAGTCACTACTCTTGATGAACTGTGGTATCATGTTGAAGCTGCATGGGCATCTGTACCTTTACACGCCAGCCTAGCTCTGTTTGACTTAATGCCCAGGCGTATCAAGGCCGTTATTACGTCAGAGGTGGTTGTTCTGGATACATATTTTTCGCCGCGGTGGAGTAGCCGAGCGGTCTAAAGCGTCTCGCTGCGGAGCGCGCGGTTGCTCGCCGTGGAGGTACGAGTCCTCCCTGGGGCATAGGTGTGTGTGTTGTCCGTAGGTTAGTTTACCTAGGTTTAAGTAGTTTGTAAGCTACGGACTGATGATCACGCAGTTTGGTCCGATAGTTTAACAAACATTTGAACATTCTAACTTATTTCTCAGGATCTGTGCATTCAAATTGCGTGAAAATGTAAACACATATCAATTCTAGTATAACATATTTGTCAAATGAATACCCGTTTATCATCTCCATTTCTTCTTGGTGGAGCAGTTTTGATGGCTAGTAGTGGAAAATAAAATATCAAACCATCATAATGTGATGTGATGTGGTCACGCTGAGCTAAAAGAATACTGGCTGAGTTCAGCTTCGTTTTAACTTAGTGTGACTACACCACATTTAAGAATGATGGCTTTGTGCCGGCCGCGGTGGCCGAGGGGACAGAGGCGCTCCAGTCACGGTCTGCACGGCCACTACGGTCGGGGATTCGAATCCCCCCTGGGGCATGGGTATTTGTGCCGTCCGTAGTCTTAGTTAGTTCATAAGTAGTTTGTAAGTTTAGGGACTGATGACCCCGTAGTTAAATCCCATAAGCTATACAAACATTTGAACATTTTGATGGTTTTGTAATTTTATTTGTGATAAGTATGCATTTGAGATATTTCGTTTGTGATGCGGGGAATGAAGTGATAGACCGAATGTGGCAGTTTATTCTGGCGAAACCGATTATCTGAATAAAGATTATAAGCGATATTAGCTGCTTTCGATTAGTAAACAACCTCCTGCTTCAAATTATTGTGGCCGCGGTGGAGTAGTCGAGCGGTCTAAAGCACCTCGCTGCAGAGCGCGCAGTTGCTCGCCGTGGAGGTTCGAGTCCTCCCTGGGGCATGGGTGTGTGTGTGTGTCCGTAGGTTAGTTAACCTAGGCTTAAGTATTTTGTAAGCTACGGACTGATGACCACGTAGTTTGGTCCGATAGATTTACAGACATTTGAACATTTGAAATTATTGTGTAAGAAGTGCTTACTCTTCTCTGGCCTCTCCTTATTTTGATACATTTTCCTCGACATTTTTAGAAAATAATACGTCTCGTGTAGCTTTCTTAATTAAGTTGACGATGTAGTTTATTCTCTAACGAGACCGCACGGAAGTGGTCGTCTCTAGACAAAGCAAAAGCTCTTTCCCTTGTTTCACAAAAAAAAGGAAGAAAAAAAGAAGGAAACAAAAAGACATCGCAACTTGGCGTTATGCCTGTTTCCTGTTCTTCCCGCTCAGTGGCAGCAGTACCATTTGCGTCTCCTTTACACAACCGCAACACTCGCGTTCCCGTTATTCGTGCTCATATCCTGTAATGGTTGCAATAAACAGAACGAACTGCAAATCTAGTCGGCAAAAAATCTCCTCTTATACGCACTCGATGCACGTCGCAGATTCATCCGTGTAATTTTACGTCGCGCACCTCCGAAATTAAAACCGGCGTCCACCTGTTTCGCTCCATTGCACGTTACCTGTAACGCCACTAATTATCTCGAACAGAATGATCTATTGAACCAAGGTCAACACGGATTTAGAAAATATCGTTCATGCCAAACACAACTAGCTCTTTATTCACACGAAGTGATGGGTGCTATCGACAAAGGTTCGCAAATCGATTCCGTATTTCTTGATTTCCAGAAAGCTTTTGACACCGTACCTCACAAACGGCTTTTAATCAAATTGCGTGGTTATGTTATATCGCCCCAAATTTGCGATTGGATAGAGGATTTCTTGTCAGAGAGGACACAGTTCGTAGTAATCGATGGTAAGGCATCGACTAAGACAGAGGTGATATCGGGCGTTCCACAGGATAGTGTTATTGGTCCTCTGCTATTCCATATTTACATAAACGTTTTAGGGGAAAATCTAAGTAGCTCTCTTACGTTGTTTGCAGGTGACGCCGTCATTTACCGTCTAGTAAAATCATCTGAAGATCAAAACCAACTGCAGAACGATCTGAATAAGATATCAGTATGGTGTAAAAATTGGCAATTGATTCTAAATAATGAGAAGTGTGAAGTCGTCCACATGAGTACGAAAAGAAATCCGTTAAACTTTGTTTACAACAGAAATCAATCAAATGTGAAGGCCGTAAACTCCACAAAATGCCTAGGAATTACTATTACTTCAGACCTAAACTGGAAAGAACACGTAGATAATATCGTGGGAAAGGCGAACCAGAGACTGCGTTTTATTGGCAGGACCCTTAAAAGATGCAACAGAACTACTAAAGAAACTGCATACACTGCGCTTGTCCGTCCATTTTTGGAGTATTGCAGCTCAGTGTGGGATCCTTATCAGGTGGGTTTGACGGAGGACATCGATGATGATGATGATGATTGGCCTTTTAGGGCGCTCAACAACGAGGTTGTCAGCGCCCGGAAGACATCGAAAGAGTCCAAAGAAGGGCAGCTCGTTTCGTATTGTCACGATACAGGGGAGACAGCGTTACGGAAATGATACAGGATCTGGGATGGGAATCATTACAACAACGGCGCTTATCGCTGCGGCGTGGGCTACTTACGGTACTCCAATCGGCAACATTCTCCTCCAAATGCGAAAATATATTGTTGACTCCCACTTACATAGGTAGAAATGATCATCAGAATAAAATATGAGAAATCAGAGCTCGAACGGAGAGATTCAGGTGTTCTTTCTTCCCGCGCGCTATTTGAGAATGGAATGGGAGATAAATAGTATAATTGTGGTTTCGATGAACCCTCTGCCAGGCACTTAAACGTGATTTGCAGAGTATCCCATGTAGATGTAGATGTACCGCCGGCTACATTCGACTTCTGCTTCCGCCGTTCGACGCGAAATCTTCCCGCCCTCAAAACTCCATGCGCTAGCCGCTACGCGAGTTTTTGTTTCTCGTGGTGTTGTGTTTCCACAACGACGGACAGGCCGCTTTTAATTAAAACGCAACATCACGGAGAATATTTGCATTTACAGTTAATTTACTTCGGAGGGTCTATTTTGCCTCATTTGTATGCGCGCGCGTTTGACTTTGCCGGCTTTTATTTCGCTGTTATGTACGGAAAATAAAGGAAGGATGAGAGACAGATGGGGGTGGGGATTGAATGAATCTGCCAAAGGGTGGCCTTCTTTGCAGTTACTCGCCTATGTTTACATGGTACATACGCAGCGCATAAATGCCAGTTATTCCTCTAGTGAAGAACTACAGGATATAGGGAAATCTTTCCCGAGTATATTGTTAGTCTGTAGAGCTACACAAAATGTAATTGCACGCTTCTTAACAATATTACAAACAAATTTTCACCCTCTCCATTATTTTGACGAACAACATAGTAATCTATATCTATAAATGTGAATGTCTGTTCGGTGTACGTTTATCGCGTCTGAACCAGAAGACATAAAGAGCTAAAAATGTGTACAGTTACTAATGTCTACCCGGGAAAGGCTTTAGGAGCGGTTTTATGGCGATCGAATAGCTATATATATATATATATATATATATATATATATATATATATATATATATATATATATATTAATGTGAATATCTATTCGGTGGACGCTTATCACGTCCGAACGACAAGACGCAGACATTTAAATATTTGTACAGTTACTAATTTATACCTGAGGAAGGTTTTACGCACGGTTTTATAGCGATCTGATATTTAGTAATTTGAAGAATATAACGCGAAATGCGGAACAATAATAACTCTTTGAAAATTATATTTAGTCCTTGAAAATGGTTTTATTGGTTGCATTGTTGCTTGAAGGTAGATAATGATAAAAGGGTGGACTATATTGGGATGGAAAGTTGTCGGTGTATATAAAATTCTACGCGAGGTTGCTCGCCGTGGAGGTTCGAGTCCTCCCTGGGGCATGGGTGTGTGTGTTTGCCCGTAGGTTAAATCACCTAGGTTTAAGTAGTTTGTAAGCTACGGACTGATGACCACGCAGTTTTGTCCGCTGGATTTACAGACATTTGAACATATAAAATTCTACGTGTGTGTGTGTGTGTGTGTGTGTGTGTGTGTGTGTGTGTGTGTGTTTTAATATTTCGCTCTGCAGCGAAAAATACAGAACGCAAACGAATGGTTTTTGTGTAATTGTTGTCCCAAGTCTCCCGTTGTACAGCATAGCAGTTCCATGCCGATAGTTATAAGGGGGTGGAAGATATGCTGGTATTTTAAAATTTAAAAACAAAGTCACATTATAAAATTTTTGGAGCATGTCCACACACAGGTCAAGTGAGCACTGCGTACTGGCAAAGGCGATAGAGCCCTAGTCAACCTAGAGGCTAGGGCTCTATCGCCTTTGCCAGTACGCAGTACTCACTTGACCTGTGTGTGGACATGCTCCAAAATTTTATAATGTGACTTTGTTTTTAACTTTTAAAATTTTAATCTATTGACATGGAGTCAGCCACATTTTAACAACTTTTTTAATGTGAGCTTTATTGTATCCTTCTGATGATGGCAAAATTAATTTTGCCGAAACCTGGGTAAAGGTTTATAGATGTAAACTATTTTATGCAACTGGTCGGCTGAAACTGTGTTGACTCTTGGATTTTTGTTCCACCGTTGCTGAATTGCAGCCATGTTTAAAATTTTGTGTGAAGAGAGTCTTTTGTACATCAGGAACATCTGGAAATACACTTGATCAATCCATGAACTAAACATTCTTCGTCTACTGAACTAAGAACAGGCTGCCCACCATATTTGTATCTACATTTGCCCTTCACCCACTCATTTAACGTTATATAGGGCACACCGTAACACTCAGATGCTTTACAAATACACAACTTCCCTTTCTTCACTTCCTGAACGGCATTTTCCAGATATACTGGATTGTAGTTCCTTTTTCCCTCTATTCGCACCTTCTTCACGTATGTTCGCGGCATGATCGACTTCACCCTACAAAATACGACAATTCAGTTTCAGATCACTACTCGTCCATACAACAAACTTTCTGCTTTTGCAAATACATAAATCAAATGACAATGAGTTCACTTACCTACTAACAGTCCGAAAACAGCAGAATTATATGACTATAAGGTCGTATTTTTTGTGTCCCAACTTCGTCGCCGATTTTGTGTCCCAGCCTCGTCGTAGGTGTCGGTGGCCGGGTGGATGAGACCGACACAGGAATATAGATAGCACGCTGGTGCAGGTACGGAGGGGAGCAGCCAGAAACTATAAACACTAGAGTAAATTAGAAAGAGATATATATTGCATAGAATGTAACAATACTTAACTTTTACATAGTACTGCAGAATGTTGATGCATAGTTGTTAGAGGCCTGCCTAGTGCCTGTACGATAGCAAAGTCTTCACTGGTGCCTATCTGATTACGAAGGTCCTAACTGGTTGCTAACTCAGTTCCAAGTGACCGATGTCTTTCCGTGGTGGCCACGAGCGGGGTTGCAGCAGAGGGCGCTCGTGGCTGTCGTGAGAACGCCGCGCCGTGTGTGCATGGCGGCGCGCGGCGAAAGTAGGTGGCGCGCACTTTGTACTTGTGCGACACCACAGTATTGTGACAGGTTTAGTCTTGCTTCATTCACAGGCCACCAAAATGCATTTGTTTATATCCCGTTGAACGGATACTCAGAGAAAATTCTACAGGTAAACACTACTCTGCAACTCATTGGCTTCCAACAAGTATGTGAAGCGTGAAGTTCCCGGATGTACCGCCAGGCGGAAGTAATGTAAATTATAATGCTGTATTGCCGGTCGACTTCCCCCCACCTCATCGACTTCACCCCTTATGATGGTACACGATTGGAATTATCACAGTTCCACAGTCCTACTAACGGCCATAGTTTACCGCATTTCAACCGGAGACTAAGTTCTGCAGTTCTGCAGTTCTACGTCCACACATCTCTATCTCTTCAAATCACAAGTTCGTAACGCGGCTTCAGACCGCCCAGCGTCACAACCTTTCACCACCGCGTCCAAGTTACAAGTCCCTTCCCAAACGTTCGAAAGCGTGCTCTACCTGCTCCCAAAATTGTATCCTTCCGCGTATCCTAACCCTCATCTTTAAAATACAATTTTTCTTCCAAACATTCTACATTTGAATATCACAGAATTAAATGCTTCGACTACCTCACTACAAACGTTGTTTACATTTAACAAACAAATACATATTTAACAATACTAAAAACGGTTTAGATTGAAGCTTTTTACTCAGGTAGTTATTAAGCGTGGCGTCTCAATGTTCAAAATGTTCAAATGTTTGTATAGCTTATGGGACTTAACTACGGGGTCATTAGTCTCTAAACTTACAAACTACTTATCAACTAGCTTATCCTAAGGACGGCACAAATATCCATGCTCGAGGGGGGATTCGAAACCCCGACCGTAATGGCCGTGCAGACCGTAAGGGTGTAGCGCCTCAGTCCCCTCGGCCACTGCGGCCGGCACCATTGTTGAAATATACTGCCGCCGTCGAAATACAGTTACACACTTATTATTTAATTTATCATGCCTTTTTATACAAATATTCAGTTCTTGTCCACAAATACATATAATTGTTTATGTATAAATTATCTGCTGCATATCTACTATTTTTAGTCGGCCATGAAATATTTAAGTGGTGGTCTACAACATAAAACGAACGTTACTAAGAATAATATTAAATATAATAAAATACATATATAAATATAATGCACTTTGCTGGATTCATGTATTGTGTTTCTGTGGTGGAATCTATGTTCTGACACAAGAATATTACTACCTCAAAGAAAAACAAAACATGAGAGTAAAACAAAGTTTATTGAACGAATACGGAAATAACTTTGTGCGTCGTTCAAGATAGGTAGCGTGGTGCAGTGCTATCCATTTGCTTCTTAAACTGTTACTGATAAAGACTACGTATCAATAATTGTAAATATAAGTTTATAATATTATTATTATAGTACTGAAATTCATCGGCTTTTTATCTGTAAGAGCTATTGAAATTGTAATTACGGCGTTTGATTCTCCCGCGTCTCCTGAATCCACTCATATAATTATATGGATTTTTAGAATAATGTGTGTGGCTTTATTGTATTTCATTTGCAGTCTGGAATAGCCGCCCTCGCTCATCCAAGACCGCCGTTTCCTGTTTCCGAGCAGATTAGGGTAGTTTCCCAAACGACCTGTATCCCAGTCACTACGTCCAAAGTCCAAACTGCTAGCCGGCCGGCTGGGGAATCCCACAGCCTGACAAAACCCGCCTTTCACATGGAAACAATCAGCTTCCCCCTGTATCTGTAATGTCACACTACACACTTCTCTCCAGTGTTAAATTGATGAAAATATTCAAATGTTTGTATTGCTTATGGGACTTAACTACGGCGTCATCAGTCCCTAAACTTACAAACTACTTACGAACTAGCTAACAATAAGGACGGCACAAATATCCATGCCCGAGGGGGGATTCGAACCCCCGACCGTAGTGGCCGTGCAGACCGTGACTGGAGCGCCTCAGTCCCCTCGGCCACCGCGGCCGGTTTAATTGATGATTCCTTGATATATTAGAATATGATCCACTTAGCGATCCCTTCTCTTACTTAACGAATGCCAAAAATCTCTTTCCTCGCCAATTCTATTCAGTAACAACGTGATTGGTTACACGATTTACCTAGCTAATCTTCAGCATTATCTTCTAGTATTAAATTTTCAAATGCTTCTGTCACCTTTGTATCTGAATTCCTTGCAGCCCACGTTTCACTTCCAACAAATGCTTTCGGAAAGGACTTCCTAACACGTAAATGAATATCAGATGTCAACAAATTTCGCTTCATATCTTCTTTACTTTGTCCATCAGAAGTAATATTGCTATACAAATAACAAAACTCATCTACTACTATTATTGTCTAGTTGCATAATCTAATTCCTTCAGCATTGCCTGAATTTCTTAGACTACTTTCCATTGCCGTTGTTCTTCTGCTCTTGTAAATGTTAATTTTATATCCTTTTTTCAAGACACTGTCCATTCCGTTCAATTTCTCTTCCACTTCCTTTGCTATCATCGATAAATCGCAAATATTTGAATTCATCTCCCTGAACTTTAAGTCGCTTTCCAAATTTCTCCTTGCTTTCCTTCACAGCTTGCTCAACGTACAGATTGAACAACATGAGGGAAGGGCTACAACCTGTGTCACTTGTTTCCAAAACACGGCGTCCCTTTCAATCCCTTAGACATAAACAGTTTGTTCTCTGGTTTTTGTTCACATTCAACACAAGTTTGATCCCTACACGTATTTATTCCATCTACCTTCAGAATTTGAAAGGTCTTTCTCTCAGTCTACGAAAGTTAAAAACGTAGGTTTACCTTTCCTTACCCTGACAATGCTTATAGATTAATAATTTAAAATAACTTATTTTACGAATTGATATCAAATTTAGCGCTACTGAATGTCTATTATTTATGCAAGACTATTGATTAAAACAGGTCGTTCTTTTAGGAGTTACAATGAGTTTTGATAAATTTTAACAGCTAAAAAATTCTTTTGTAGGGGACGAACGTGAAAGGTTAAAAGTATCAGCATTCGATGAATACTTTCTGAAGGCAGTACCATCATGTGTTTCTTTTTCAATATTGTCAATCGTTTCCTCCGAATCTGCAAAATCTAAGAACGTAGATTTGCCTTTCCTTCACTCATGTTCTTTATAAATGGAAATGTATTGCCTCACATGTTCTTTTATTGCTCCTAAATGAAAACTGATTTTCCAAATCGATTTTATTACACATTTCATAACAGTATTACAACCAATCTTCTCCCACTTCATTTTTATAGTAATAACGCAATAATTACAAATATCAGTCTGTGTATTTCTAAGTCGAAATTTTATTAATGTATTTTTAATTTTTTTAACAGTCAATTTTAAAGGCTAATTTATTGTAATATTATGTCGGCGTTGATTGAATATTCAGAAAAAAAATAAAACACTGACAGCGGTGCCTCTAATAAACTGTTTGATATTCTGAAGGTAGAAAACTGGAAAAACACAGACAGGGAAGCTTATTTTACTTGTATGAAAACATTATAAAGCACGAAAGCAAAACATTGACGTATTTAACAAGAGAGCGAGGTTAGGTCGTAGCCTATTGCCAGAACCTATTCGTGTTAGAGAATATTTGAAAGGGGTCGCGTTTAGCTGTTGCAGTTAGCTAGACACACACATTTTGGACACAATGTATTGGTGGTTCCGAGCTGTTTCTTATAAGTGTTGAGTGGAACTTTTCCACACCTGCAGACCAGGTTGGACGTGCTCATAATGGAGACGTACTGGATGCATCTAGAATGTTTCCTAATGTTTTTTTCCTTAAAGCTGACGTATTTATCCGACAAAATGCGTATGTGCAACAGATATATGAAGTGGTAATCAAATGCAGGCCCGACAGGTCTCACCTGGTGCTAGTACCGTGGCAGCATTGGAAAATGTTTAAATGTTTGACAGTTATGGGACCACAAACTCCAGTGGTCATCAGCCCCGAGACATACAAACTACTTATCCTTAAGACGCGATGTGCATAACTATGTCCAACTTCTTGTAATTATCTTTGCGTCTTGGAAACACGTTGTTATGCATTGAAACTATATGCGCATATCTTTAGGACGTTTCAGAATTGATTATGGGCACTGTCAGTGCCAGCGACGCATTACGTGTTTCTCGCATGGAAAAATAATTAAAAGTAATAGGGCATAATTATGCACATAGGGCCTGGAGGGGTTATATAATTTACACTAGGGATAACACACACAACCATGCCCGAGTGAGGTCTCGAACTCTGACGGTAAGTGGACTTGCACTACGCATGAAGGCGCTTTAGAGTGCACGGCCACTCCTGCGTGGCGCCTCCTGCGAGATTGAGGCAGTGATGAGGTTCCTTAAAGGGAGTCATAAGGTTCGATCTCAGTCACATTAAATTTTATGACTTCAGGAAATTTCTCTTCTCCAAGCAGTTGCCATATTATTGTGATTTTTTTGGTACAGTCATATCTTTATCTTCAGTTTAAGCTTATAAGCCTCAAAACATTAGGAACTTATATTTAAAAAATATTTTTAACCCTTTATTTGGCAATGTTTCCCTCAAGCAACATCAAAATTGCACGTGGTTTTCTGATAAATGTTTCAATAAAATTGGTTATGGGTACTGTCAGTGCCAGCTACGCATTTCAACGTGTTTCTCGCATGTAAAAATAATTAAATAAAAATATTTTTAACCCTTTATTTGGCAATGTTTCCCTCAAGCAACATCAAAATTGCACGTCGTTTTCTGATACATGTTTCAAGTTTCTTCCTTGGATGGGTAACATTGCTTGAAACTAACATTTAAGCTCTCGAAGGAAAGGATGTTTCGTTGTCTTTTGTGACAAGTTTAGCAATAAACTGAAACTTTAGAGGACTCTCCAAGCATAACTTACCGACGTACATGTTTGTTTTAATTTTGTGACGATATTATTCGTGATACAGAGAAAATTGCTTATAAAAGCGAAATAGAAAGCCTTGAAATTGATTTATTGTGGAAAATTGTTGACGAGTTCTTATATGGGAGACTGAGAATGGACTTTATTGATTGTGAAGAGGATGCTTGGTAGACCACCACCAAAGTCCAAAAGAAGAACGAAACAGCACCTCCTGTACCAGCCAATAATGTGCGGTATGACAGATATGACTTGTCACTTGACAGATTACGGGCCAAAACGAATTTGCAAGTTTTGTCTTCAGAGGTACTTGACTGTAAAATGTGGAAATCATGGGACTGCTCTGAACTTTGCACCAAAAATGACTTGTTTTCATACGTTTCACATGGAATAGTCTAAATTACAATTATTTCTACAGTCATAAGAACAACACTGTATTATTGATACTGTACACCAATGTGTAATGTTACTTACAAAGCAGAAACTATTTTGAAAAAAAAAAATCTTATAAATCTGTTCACATGGCCCTACACATTTAAGTAACATAACACTTCTTCTCGTGATTTCTGTGTGTGCCAAATAAAGGGTTAAATCGACCAAAAACTGCATTTATTTCCATTAATTAAATTTATATCACAGTTCATTAAAGAATATTTAAATTTACTGAGTTTGAATCAACAACGAACAAATATTATGTTAATATCATTAATGGTAGCTGAGAAAAACATTACTAAACATTCAAAAAACACAGTGTCGGAGAAATGCACATAAGGATTTGGCTAATTAGGCTACCTATACTATTTATATTAACAATACTACAGCAATCGTCTTGATTTCCATATGTCTAGTATGCAAGATATGGGTAAGTTTTCTGTAAGAAGAATTTGCCCTAGAAGCACAAGCAGCATCAGTACTAGGTCTTGGCTAACCTTCACATTGGACTTCCATTTCATTGTCACTACGAAGGAAAAATTGTTTTTGGATATATTTCCCCCTCTCAACTCATTTATTCTTTTTTTGTTTTATATTCGTGGCATTTTTACATAATATAATCATATTTGCTCAGATCTAAACACCGAAAGACTAATATTGTTACCAAATTCCGCATTCACTTCGTCACAATAAAAAATTAATGAACTGAAAACGATATAGTAAATTGACAGCTGGTATCATCATTGTTTGTCATCAGTATTTCCAATCAGTTGGTCCAACAGTATTTCCGCAGTGTTGCCAAAGAACAATTCAAGAACCTGTCCTATAACATATAGACGCTAGAGAGTACGAAGAAGGTTCAGTTAATGAAAACTGTATACAGCAGGGTTTTACTGTAACTTCTAAAACGGAAACCACACAAAATAAATTAATAAGTTTGGTTTCAATTTAAGCCCAAATATATGACTTACAAAAAAAGTGCGAAAACAACAATCGATAAATAAGAAACAATAGATAAGTGTCCAGAGAAATGTTTTGTCTCGAGACATATCAAAGATATTAAATTGAAAGAGGCGCATTGCATTAAAATTTATGCCGCCGCCGGGTTTGCACGGATTGTCTTAACCCAACACTGCATGGTGTTGCAGTTTGGCAACGCAAATTTTTGTTGCTTTTTCAGACATGGTAACACCATGCATATCGTATACATTGCAGTCTGTTCTGAGCATTTAGTTGGTCGTTTCCTCCACAGAAGGCAGCGCAGTCATGAATTGAGGAGAAATGCAACAAAGAGCGTTCCAGCGGATTTTACTCACTGTTGAGCATTAATGTAATTACAAACTGATACGACATCAGCCATGTAAAATAAATAAATTATCGTGTTACAGACATTTAATCGGAGTTGAAAACATGTTAGATACCAATATTTTTCTGCAGAGTGACTTATGTCTAAATGCATGATGATGACAATGGAACAGGTAAATAATGACTTTCACATTGTTAAATGAGTTATATAATTTTTTCAATATTTTTCCCCTGCACAGGTGTACACTTTACATATATATTGTGCCAAAATAAAAAAAAAATCATGCAGTGTAGGCTTAAAGCACCTCTGCTTCCACAACAGTCCATGGAATCACTATATGTGTTAGTTCACGATGGCTTAGTGGTTATAGTGCTTACTAGGTAAGCAGGAGGTCCCAGTTTCCAATCCCGTCACGTTACAAATTTTAATATAATGAGTTTCCGTCAATTTAATATCTTTCATATATATCTCGACAAAATGTATCTGTGGACATTGATTTATTATGTGATATTTCATCACCTGTGCTCGAGTTACAATGTCAAGATCGTTTCCGTCAACATGCATCGCTGTGGTGATATTCCGTTAATGGAGAGCCTGGGAAACGTTGATACGTCTTTTTATAGGAGAACATGAGTCTGAATTGAAGTTTGTGTTGTGGAGGGGCACGTGCTTTAAAATAATCCGTGGAATTACCGTATCCATTAGGTGGCTGTTGTAGGCTTGCCTAGAAGCAGGAGGTTCCGAGTTCGAGTACCGGCCCCGGTACAAACTTTAATTCAGTGTCCTTCGTTCAGTATCAAAATAAAAAATTTGGGCCCAAAGAACCACTCTACACCCACTAATGCACAAAAACACAGCGCCCATCGAAATTCGTCAGCTTTGTGAGATCTACAGGCAGAACATGATGAGCAAACAGATCGCGCATCGGTGATGTACGCTTTTTTTTTTTTTCGTAAGGTCGTCATGGTAGCCACGATGAAGAGGGCTGTGGGCGCACGTGCCTCATCATTGATCAACTGGTTGAACTGGAGCGGCAGCGCATCCCGGGGAAAGGAGATCAGAAGCCACTTGCCGCAGATATCGCCATCCTCGTTGCACGAAACTGTCTCTAAGGACCTGGTGTTCAAGAAATGGTGTCCCTGGTGCTCTGTTTATAACCTGACATCCGAGCACAAAACAAAACGCTGTGGAACAGCAGAGACTTTTATACAGCGGTAGCATGATGACGGCGGCAAGTTTATCGGCAGGGCCATCACGAGGGAAGACACGTGGGTATATCTCACTTTACGTCGTAAGCCAAGCAGCAGTTAATACACTGGAGTCACAGTGGATCTCCGGTGAATACTGAATTAGATGTCCCGCATCAATCATGCCTAATGGGGGATCTCACATCGTACAGCAGTACACCAAATGAGGACGGACAAGCGCCGTGTAGGCTCTCTCTTGAGTTGTTCTGTGAAATCTTCCTTGTGTCCGGTCAGTCTTTGGTTCGCCCCCCCACGACAGCATCTATCTGTTACTTGTAATTTAAATCAGCTGTAGTAAGTCCTACCCAACTAGTTCATTTATGGCTTAGAGATTTAATTATCTTGTAGACGAAGTTTAAGTGATACCTTTTACTATTCATGTGCACTAATACACCTTTTTTATTGCAGTGGTCAACAGCATTTTTGTTACAAAGAACGTGAACCGTGTTGTTAGAAAAGTCGTGCCTACTGTAATCGAAACTGAAATCTGTCTTTGCCTCTGTACGATACCCACTAATAATAAAAAAATCTCTAAAATGCTGAATATTTATTACTTTGGTATTGCTTAATTCATTCCATTACACGTATTTATTCATGTGGACGGAATCGTCCGTAAACAATCGAAATACCTACGAGAAATTCCATACCCAGTTCACGGTTCCGACATTCACCGGTAGGATGCCATGGATGCCGATGGGTCACGCTGACGTTTCATCGCGTCGCTTTGTGATTGCTGCACCATCCTCATTACTGAAAGAGCTCTGACGCAAATATCGTATTTGTTCTCTTTTTATTTAAAAAAAATCTTTATTTAATATTCAATTATACAACCCAATACCTTATGCTTCTAAAGGGTCTTAACAATCTAGTAGACAAAACACTCACACTCACATCTGATTTGAGGTATGAATTTTCTTCCAGAAAAAGCGTACTTTGGTTTTGTAAGTGAAGAAAACATTTTGTAATTATTTTTAGACCAGAGTTATTTAGTGACAAATGCCGCGTTTTGTATCAGACAGTCATATTACCTAAATCGTTCTGCAGGTAGTTTTGATTTCCAGATGACTTTAGATTGCTCAGATTTTCTACCACATCGTTTTTATAGATAAGTAACAACAGATGACCAATAAGAGTGTTGAGTAGTCCACATTGCCATGTGTTTAGTCGTTCCTGGCCTGTCTTTCAGGAAAGATTTTATCAGGACGCTTGGGATCCGTTGCCATCTAAAATAGCTATACAGATTAGTAATACAAGTTTTATTTACGATTATGGACAAAGTTACTCAAACTGTAATCTCTCCGTCGGTCTCTTATCGCGGCGGCGTCTTCGTCCTCGATGCTAGCTGCGCTGAGTCCTAGTGACTGCCTATTTCGGACCCTAGTTCAGATGGGCTCTTCCAGACCCATGTCGGCCTAGGTATAGCCGCTTGTAGAGGACGCGCTTATAGGTTTCTCCCTCTAAGAGGCGCGGTGTCGGCTTGCGATTGGCTACTGGTCATCCGCTGCCTTGTTTACTAGTTTTGTGTAGTTCGCGAACGAACTAGTTCGGAAGAGCGCTCCCACAGGCGAACTACGCGAACTAGTTGGCACATCCCTCGCCTCTTAGTTCGTCCGCTCCTTTTTCGAAGACTTACGGGGAACAGCGAGAGGACGCGAGAGCGCGCAGAATCGCGTGATTCCCTTCTGCTTGTTACATTCATATCGAGCTGAGATGCAGCTCAGCTATAGTTTCGTAGTTCACTGCCACAAGAAATCTACTTTAAGAACAAATTACTACGAGTACTCTGTATGCAAATTAGATGAATACCATTGTATCACCCATTCGTGGCCGCGGTGGAGTAGCCGAGCGGTCTAAAGCGTCTCGCTGCAGAGCGCGCGGTTGCTCGCCGTGGAGGTTCGAGTACTCCCTGGGGTATGGGTGTATGTGGTTGTCCTTAGGTTAGTTTACCTAGGTTTAAGTAGTTTGTAAGCTGCGGACTGATGACCATGCAGTTTGGTCCGATAGATTTACAGGCATTTGAACAGTTTTCACCCATTCGTGTAAATAACTGGTTTATTTGCCTCAGTATTTGATGTCTACTTGCCCAAAAATACGGGTAATAACACACGCTTTGGCAACGCTGATTCATTATATAAAAAAGCTGCCATAAAAAGCAGCTCTTTTAGTAGCGGTAGCAAAAGCCAAAAAGAACGGACGAACTAGGAGCAGCGGACGATTATGCCAAACGTATCTCGCTTCATAGTTCGTTGGATTGTTTTCCGAAGACGGACGGGCAATAGCGAGAGGGCGCATAGCAGAATTAAAAATCACGAGTTTGCCTTCTGCTGCTGAGTCATTTCGAGGTGAGCGTCTGCCTGCTAGATTACATAGTTCAGTGCTACAAAATTTCTGTTTTGATGTGTTCTGCACCCTGCAATATCTGACTAATGAATTCCATAATGCCCAGATATAGAGATAACTCTAAACTTAAACGCGAGAAATTATCCACAAACTGTTTCTTTTGGTTTGCGTGATATCGTTAACGGCTCAAGCAGCAAGCGCATGAAGCAGCTACGTTGGGGAACTTCCCCCTCCACCTGCACGCGCAGACCACACCGCTCACCCGTCACTGGGGGCGGACGAACTAAAAGAGCGAACTAGTTCGCGGCAGAGCCACTCCCGATCGCGAACTATTATGCGCAAGTCTACTGCCGGTCATCCGCTGCCTTGTTCTCGATCGTTCTCCTGCGTCTGGCGTTCGGCGCTGATTTTACGCCTCAACAAAGAGTGCCTTGGGGAACGGCAGATATCACCTCCGATTTTGGCGAAGCCTTTCCGTCAATTACGACTAACTTTTTTGTCTCTGACACGGAATCCCAGTCCAGTTATATATGAGATGATATTCCACCACAATTTTATCAAAATCCGTTTGCGGGGTAAAGTATCGAGAGCTTTAAGAAAATCTATAAGCATGGAACGCTTCGAGATTCGTTGTCGATTGACAATTTGTGTCTCCGTTCCTTGCTGAATATATCCCGCACGCCCGATGCGAGAACAGCGTAGACTAACTGTCCGCTGCCCTGCTGGGGAAGTCATGGACATTCCGAGAGACAAAGGTTAGGGGGGCGTGGGGATATTGCAGCGTTCCTGCCGGAGTGTTTGGAGGCGACGATATGAGACCAAGTCCTGCGATTTCCGTTTCGACCACCTGCAGTGTGCGGCGCTATTGTCCCAGAAAAGCACCTGCATCGCCCCACGACGCCGGATTTCTGCCCGATAGGAAGATCTTTTATGCCATTACGTTGGCCGGTACCAGGTGGAAGCCGCAGAATTTCAATATGGCTTTCCGTTCCCTCTTTGTTGCGTTGCGCTGAGTTAGAATATGAGGTGAAAAATTAATGAAAGGATCCGGGGCACTGCATATGATTCCCCCAGACAAGTAGACATATTCATAAGCATAGTTGGTGAATCTGTTTTTTCTGGCAGCATGCAACTGATTAAATTTTAGTTCTGGGAAGCGATTCGCATTTAAAACTCAGTACCAGTTATCAAACAACTGATGGAATTTAATTCTGGGAAGTAATTAGCAGCCATGCGGTAAAATCCGCGCGGTCTCAGGTACCATGACACAAATTACGCAGACAATCCTGTTGGGAATTTAACCACTCCTTTTGGCTTGAGTGTGTGTATGTGGCTGTTGTACTTTGCATAAGTCAGATTAGGATTGGGTTGGGCTGTTTGTTTTGGATAGGGGGACTAAACTACTGAGGTTATCAGTCCACCGGTGGGGAGGGGAAGGAATGAGGATAGGAAAGAAGGGTAGAGGGAAAGGAAACACAGTCCGCGAAGTAAAGAAGGAAGGAAGACTGGATTAGTTCAGGGCCCCGTGCTCGCCACGCACGTACTCATGAAAGTACCTTGAGCTCCCTGGGGGCTAAGTCTGATTAAGTAATGTGTAAGTTCAGGGACTGTTGACCTACGCAGTTTGGTTCCGTAGGGATTTAAAAAAATTAATAATAGTAAATCACCATTAAAGCACGAATTAATTATCATAGGGATCAGATCATTTTGAACAATTGTAAAATGTTAACTTTCACGGCGGGAAAGGTCAACATAACTAAAAATTTCCGGGCTATTATGCCGTGGTCTTAAGGATTTATTGTTATATTATCGGCATGGCATTACCAAATAAAGATATTGGTAATAGTAATTGCTGTTTATTTAGTTAAATTAATGGCGTTGAGATTTCTGCTATTTATTGTGTAATCTAAATTTAGCGACTTTCTTTTAGGATCCGTGTAGATGACCTCATGAGCAACTGTTAGGTTGAATTATTAATCTTATATTACTGTGTGAAGTTAATTGAATGATGTAAAACCGGCCGCGGTGGGCGAGGAGACTGAGGCGCGTCAGTCACGGTCTGCACGGCCACTACGGTCGGATATTTGTGCCGTCCTTAGTATTAGCTAGTTCATAAGTAGTATGTAAGTTTAGGGACTGATGACCCCGTAGTTAAGTCCCATAATCTCTACAAACATTTGAACATTTGAATGATGTAAGAAGTACTTCACGTTCATCGTTAATGCAATCAAATAGGAATAGTGTCATCCATATATCTTCTGTAATAAACAATTTTTTCAGTAAATTATTTTTTCCTCCAATTGTTATTTATTTTCTGTAATTGATGAAGATGTGATCTATGGAGCTTAACATGCTGTCATACATAGCTAAACCTTCTTTCTGTTTGTAGATGTAATTATTGAATGGGAAAGCAAAATATAAATAAATAAATAAAAATAAAATAATAATACTGATAATAATGATAATAATCCGCAGTAAAGAATCCAATTCCCACCAAAGTCAGACCACAACCCAAGATTCACGAAATTAATTCCACAATTATATGGATTCTTAACTCTAAGAATATACCTGCATATAAATTTTCGGAACTGTTACATAATATCGTCAGAGAATTTCATTCTTCCTAAGTAACGTATTCTGTAAAAATACACAAGAGTTAACAACACTTGTCAAAAATGTAAAACTTCTCAGAGAAGCCAGATTTGCCTCATTTGACACTGTCAAAACTACTTTGTAACAAAATCATTGTGCGTTACTTCCCTGTCTTCCCTCGTATTTATGTTATATCTACATTATATCCACACTCCGCAAGTCACGCACGGTGTATGTTCAAATGTTTGTTAAGCTTAAGGGTCTTAACTGCGGGGTCATCAGTCCCTAAACTTACAAACTAGATATGAACTACCTTATACTAAAGACGACACAAATATCCAGGCCCGAGGGGGATTCGAACCCCCGAGCGTAGCGGCCGTGCAGACTGTGACTGGCGTGCCGCAGTCCACTCAGCCACAGCGGCTGGTCACGGTGTTTGACGGAGGATACGTCCTTCTATTCCATCGCGAATAATTTGCGGAAAAAATGAGAGCCTATATGGCACTGTGTGTGCCCTAAGCTCTCTAGCCTTATCCTTGTTGTCTCTTCGCGAGATTTATGTAGGAGGAAGTAAAATATTAGTTGACACTTGATGAAACGTACGCTCTCGAAAATTTGACCGAAGCCCGTATCACGATACAGAACTCTCCTCTTGCAACGTCTGACACTAGAGTTTCATAATCATCTTCTTGGCGCTTTCGCGCTAAATAAATAAACCTGTAACGAAGGGTGCTGCTCTCCTTTGGATCCTTTATATGTTCTCTATGGACCCCCACCTTGTACGGATCCCGCACAGATGAGCAATACTCAAGCGCTGACCGAGCGAGAGTTTTGTAACCTACTTATTGTATTGTCAAACTACACTTCCTGAGGAATCTTCCAATGAACCTCAGTCTGGCATCTCCAACGATTGCTTTTATATGGTCGTTCCATTTATAATCGCCCCTTATGTCCACTCCCTGATATTTCAGTGTTTGTCCTGATATCGCATAATTTCGTAATAAAGCATCTTTCTATGTAAACGCAGCACTTTACATTTGTTTATCTTCAGCCTCAATTACCGTTCTGTGCCCATGCGTCAATACGACAAAGATCATTCTACATTTTACTACCCTTCTCCAGTGATGCAATTTTTCGCTAAGCTACAGAATCTTTCGCAAAAGCCTTTCACAACGTGATTTAAGCCCGTTTTACACAAACGACTTTGTGATGAAAATTGACTACTCAAGGTGCTTGTGCCTTTCATGTCTGCATGTAAATCAGTATCCAAGCCCAATGCGAGTGCTTCTATGACGTCAGTGATCTATAGACTGCGCCATGTATGAAGTTCCACATTTCTGAGTGTGTTGCAGAATGCGCAAGCACTGAAGTAAGGGATTGTAGTGGTGTCAGCTGACATCGGAAGTTAACATAGTCTGGTCGAGCGCACACATATTACGGAAATGCTTTCGCATCTTCTTTTACTTTATTCTGTTGTTTCCTTTGTGCTTTCATCACACCGAAAATGTTGTACCAGAGGGTAGTATTATTTTTCTACTAGTGTTCTCTTACAAAAGAGACGACGTGTCTGGAAGCAGAAAAATATTTTCGTTGTACGGGGAAAGGTTACACTGTAGATAAACACGAACACACATACACACACACACACACACACACACACACACACACACACACACACACACACACACACGTGTTTTAACTAAAAGTAGTCAATGTAAAATTGCGTCGGAGTGTGCAGGTTGCAGAGAATGTGGCTATATATATATTCTCATTTCAATTTATACGTGATATGACTAACGGAACAACCACCATTGTTAGGAAACAGTGGCCTTTTCCTTAACAGAATTCTGCTTTGCCCAAGTCGCATCTGTGTAACACACGTCTGTATGTGTTTTCATGTATGAGTATGCATCTATATATTGTCAAGTTTCCATTTGGTATGGCATAGTCAAAGCATCAACGAAATTTTCTTGTGTTGAACTATCCGAGAAAAGAATCATATATGAAATGTTGACTACCGTCCGTATTCAATTTTCCTGGTGTGTGGGTTTCCAATTATTCGACATTACGTAAATGGAAGAAATTTCGAGATACTGAATTCGTGTCAGACAGACGTAGGGCGGATCCCAGAGTTTTTACTAAAATTAAATTGGATAAGTAGGAGAGATACTGGAACAAGTCCAAGAAAATCATTGCGCCAATTGTGAAAATACGAAACTGAAATTTATTTATGTAAAATCAATGTATTACTTTCAGTTATAATTACTTTGATTACGGTAATAAAAGTAGTTAAACCATTTTCATTACTTGGTGAAGTGAACATTGGAAAAAGTATTTACAAAAATTCTAGCAATTATCTGCGAAAGTTATATTACATTTATTTAGGGTGATCGTCGTTAATAAACATAATTTTTACACAATTCACATGTTATGAAAGCATTTTTCGTTAAGAGAGTTTTTTCGAAAAGTGCGTCATTGGTCATCCATAAGTGCTTAATTTTCTCGTATACTGTAATCGGCAATCCTTAATGATGCATCTAGCTCATCCTTCCCACACAGTTTAAGTCAAATGTGTGAGAATAATATTGTGACCTCTCCTGGTAAGAGTGAACAATATAGGCTTTTCGAATTATTAGTATTTTATTATTAAACGCAAGAATTTAAACTTCTGACTCGAACTGTACGCAAACTGGGCACAGAATAATAATAATAATAATTGAGAAAGCAACAGTTTTCTCTCCTAGTGATACTGCACATCAACGCCTGCTCTAGAACCAAAATGGCGGCACCATAAGGAACATTAGTGTTCAGATCTGTCTTCTTTAGACCTTGACTCGTGTCAAGGTCTCAGTGCAAACAGTCAACTGACGAGGTGAATGCCAGAGTTGGGAAATGAAGTTTGGTTTGGGGCGACTTGTGTTTGCAGAACTACCCTACAGTGTTAAATGCCCCAGCCATAAGGTCAGACGGCCAACCATTCACGAGAAAAACGCTCCGAAACTTTCGCTCCTATGTTACATACCGGTACGTCCGCTATATGAACCCCGGTGGCCGAAGTTGTAGCTGGAATCTGTAATAAGCCGGAAGTTTCGTATTAGAATTCTCAGCCCGTGATATATTTTTATTATATTTTTCTGTATTTTTTATTCTTGTTTATTTAACTGGCCAATATGTTAGTTAACTATAATAATACCACATGCAATATTGTTAAGAGTTCGTGCTTCGTATATTCTAACTATTTGCTCTTCACGTTCAGAAATAACTATATAACTACGTTAAAATTGAAGACTAGTGTTATTTCAACCTTTTGAACTTTTCCGTAAAATTATTTCATTCAAATATTCGTTCGTAATATATACTGAATATTCTGTGAATGGGAGAATAATAGATTGTGAAAAGTACATTAACTGAGCAGGAAGGAGAGATTAATTCAGCAAACGACTGTATAAAAATTCCCTTGATCGTTCACCGTCAATTATCATCTATAGTTTTTCACAATATGATCCAATGCGCACAGTTAGCATCGAAAATAGCTGCAGAAAGATACAGCTCTCGAATTGTTAATGAGGTCTGCTATGCTCATGCAAAAATATTCTCATTTATTCGATTCGCAAATTGTTCAAATGTCATTTATATCATTCTGTTTCTTGAGTAAGAAGGAAACCATAGCGTATAAGGATAACATTATTCATAAATTTTACAATCTGATAATTATTCTCCCAGACACTGAGTATTCAGTATACAGTAGGAACTGTACTACTGGGTATTAAAATTACTACACCAAGAAAAAATGCAGATGATAAACTGGTATTCATTGGACATATATATTATACTAGAACGTTTTCACGCAATTTGGGTGCATAGATCCCGAGAAATCAGTACCCAGAACAACCACCTCTCGGCGTAATAACGGCCTTGATACGCCTGGGCATTGAGTCAAACAGAGCTTGGATGACGTGTATACGTACAGATGACCATGCAGCTTCAGCACGATACCACAGTTCATCAAGAGTAGTGACTGGCGTATTGTGATGAGCCAGTTGCTCGGCCACCATTGACGAGACGTTTTCCATTTTGAGAGATCTGGTGAACGTGCTGGCCAGGGCAGCAGTCGAACATCTTCCGGATTCAGAAAGGCCCGTACAGGACCTGCAACATGCGGTCGTTCTGCAATGTAGGGTTTCACAGGGATCGAATGAATGGTAGAGCCATTGGTCGTAACACATCTAAAATGTAATGACCACTGTTCAAAGTGCCGTTGATGCGAACAAGAGGTGACCTAGACGTGTAACCAGTGACACCCTAAACCATCACGCCGGGAGATACAACCTGGATTCATCCGAAAAAATGACATTTTAACATTCGTGCACCCAGGTTCGTCGTTACGTACACCAACGCAGGCGCTCCTGTCTGTAATGCAGCATCAAGGGTAACCGCAGCCATGGTTTCCGAGCTGGTAGTCCATGCTGCTGCAAAGGTCGTTGAACTGTTCGTGCAGATTGTTGTCGTCTTGCACACGTCCCCATCTGTTGACACGGGGATCGAGACGTGGCTGCACGATCCGTTACAGCCATGCGGATAAGATGCCTGTCATCTCGACTGCTAGTGATACGAGGCCGTTGGGATCCAGCACGTCGTTCCGTATTGCCCTCCTGATCCCACCGATTCCATATTCTGGTGTCATTGGATCGCGACCAACGCCAGCAGTAAGGTCGCGATACGCTAAACCGCAAGCGCGACAGGCTACAATCCGACGTTTATCAAAATCGGAAACGTGGTGGCACGCATTTCTCCTCCTTACACGAGTCATCACAACAACGTTTCACCAGGCAACGGCGGTTAACTGCTGTTTTTGTGTATGAGAAGTCGATTGGAAACTTTCGTCATGTCAGCACGTTGTAGGTGTCGCCACCAGCGCCAATCTTGTGCGAATGCTCTGAAAAGCATTTGCATAACACAGCGTTTTCTTCCTGTTTGTTAAATTTCGCGTCTTATCACGCCACCTTCGTGGTGTAGCAATTTTCTTGGCCAGGAGTGTATTTTTCATACCCGCGGATCCCGACGCTACAATCACAGCTAACCTCCCGACGCGACGCCGATCGGACCGGTTCACTAGTCGAACTCGTGCCGGAGACAAGGAGCGACAAATATGTGACGCGGGGTGGGGGTCAGGGAATTCTCCGAGGGTGGACGCTTAACAAAAATCAAATGTCTGTAAATCTATCGGACGACACTGCGTGGTCATTAGGCCGTAGCTTACAAACTACTTAAACCTAGGTAAACTAACCTAAGGACAACACACACACCCATGCCCCAGGGAGGACTCGAACTTCCATGGCGAGCAACCGCGCGCTCCGTAGCGAGACGCCTTAGACCGCTCGGCTACTCCACCGCGGCTGATGGGACCTGTTTGATCATCCTCCATACAGTTCGGACCTCGCTCCTAGCGACTTTCATCTCTTCTTACACCTAAAATCTGTCCTTGGTGGTCAACACTTCAACGATGATAAAGAGTTGTTACCACATGGTTGATTTCATAGGCGGCAACCTTCTGTGAAGGATGCATGCAATAACTTGTGGCACGTTATGACAAGTGCCTACAAAATTTCGGCAGTTATGTGGAAAAGTAGTTTAAGAGTTGTAGAATTTTGTGCAATAAAATTTTCTTTTGTATCTGTGTACAATTTCATTTAATTACCAAACGGAACTTACTTTCTGGACGCACCTCGTATTTCATATTTGCGGATTGCGACGCTACAACCACGGCTAACCTCCCGAACGATGCCGATTGGACTGGCTCACTATAGTCGGGCCGCCGAAAGAACGACCCTGACGGTTCCCGCACGTGGGCCGCAGAGGGTGGGGGGGACACTCAACCACCAATCTAAGCTATGGAATTCGTAAAAGTTGCCAGGGAAACGGTGCCGCGTTGCTACCCAGCCACTCAAGGTTGCACTGGGTGGTATGCTTCAGTCGCTGCAAAGCATCTATCACGTGTTCATCGTTTGTCTCGTTGTGTTACAAAAACAAAAGCCGAAATATCATTTATGAAAATGATACAATTGGTGCAGAAAGTGGTCATAGAGTGTTGCGCCGTCCACCATATCATTGTCATTTTAATGCAATAGAACTCGTGTGTGCTCAGGTGAAATCGTACGTTGCAGAGAGAAATAAAAGTTTTTCATTAACAAATGTAGAAGTCTTGGTTCGTGAAGCATTGGGCAGCATTACTCCCACAAAATGGAACAATGTTGTGACACATACGTGGCACGTCTTAGAAGAGGCATGGGAACGAGAAGGTATACTAGAAGAACGGGTAAAAGAATTAATAACAAGATTAGGGGCGATAGTAGCAGTAGCAGCGGTGCATTGCACATGATGCTGGCCGCGACTGAATTTTAAAGTATAGTTTGTTTCGCAACTAAAGATCATTTACTGAAAAATCACGTTATTTTATTTCTACTTCTGTGACCAATAGACTAGCTGTCGAAACTGATCTGATAATGTTACTCAGACACTATACTATGGCAGTCAACAGCGACCATAAACGAATGCGACAAAAAACACTCTTCTTTTTATGTAAGAAGACAAATCATTTCACTGGAAGAGGCGGTTTTACTACTTGTAAAGTGGTAGTCCTTATTTGTTTACCCTCTCGGCCGACTGCCACAATACACTGTCCGAGAAATAACACCGAGTTTGTGAAAAATGACTCTAGAAGATGCAATATATAAACAAAATTCTTCAACTAGCGGCCTTTGGCTGAAGACTAAATGATACATTATATTTAATGGAATACTGGAATATATGATTAGGTAACGAAGCAATAAAGGAGGTAGATGTGTTTTATTACTTGGGCAGTAGAATAACACACGATGTCGCAGTACAGGGGATATGAAATGCAGAATGGCAATGGGTAGAAAAGCGTTTTCGAAAAAGAGAAATTTGTTAACGTCGAATATCGATTTAAGCCTAAGGAAGTCCTTTCTGAAGGCATTTGTATGGAGTGTTGCCTTGTATGGGAGTGAAACATGGACGATAAACAGTGCGGACAGGAAGAGGATTGAAGCTTTTAAAATACAGAGCTACAGAAGAATTCTGAAGATTAGGTGGGTAGATCGCGTAACTAGTGAGGAGGTACTGAACAGAATTGGGGAGAAAAGAAATTTTTGGCATACCTTGACTAAAAGAAGTGATACATTGGTAGGACACATTCTTAGACATCAAGGAATTATGAATTTAGCGTTGGAGGGAAGTATGTGGGGTAAAAACAGCAGTGGGAGACCAAGAGATGGATACAGTAAGCAGATTCAGGCAGATGTAGGTTGCCGTTATTATGTGGAGATGAAGAGGCTTGCTCAGGATAGGGTATTGTGGAGAGCTGCATCAAACCAGACCCCGGACTGAAGACCAGAACAACAACAACAAAGAGCTGTTAGCACATAGGCGGCAACCTTCTGTGAAGGATGCATGCAGTAACTTGTGGCACGCTATGACAATTGCCTACAAAATTTCGGCAGTTATGTGGAAAGTAGTTTAAGAGTTGTAGAATTTCTTCTGTATCTTTGTACAATTTTATGTTATTACCAAACGGAACTTACTTTCCGGACGTGCCTCGTATTTCATATCCGTGGATCGCGACGCTACAACCACGGCTAACCTCCCGACGCGACGCCGATCGGACCGGTACACTATTCGATCACGCACCAGCGACAAGGAGCGACAAATGTGTTCGCGGGGAGCGGGGGTGGGGGTCGGGGAATTCCCCGCGGGTGGGCGCTTAACATGCCCGCGGGGACTGTCGCCGGACTAACGCTATTAAGGCCGCGCGGACAGGTTGCGCGCGCTGTGCGCATGCGCGCGCAGCCGCCGCGCGCCGGCGGGGCGGCCGCGGCCGGCAGTCGTCGCTCGTCGCTCCGGACCGCGCGGGGCGCGCGCTGCTCCACGCCCCCGCACTCCGCCCACGCACAGTGGCCACAAACAAAACACGCGCGCGCCGCGGTCGCGGAACACTTTGCGTTCGCGGCTGCACCTGGACCTAGGAACCCACCCCTGCGTGTGCTCGTCTGTGCCGTCGGAACAGCCTCGTGCTCTCTATACCTCACCGTCACTCTCAATTAGGACTTAACGATTTTACCTCACTCGCGCTGTACAGTATTCTTCTGCTACAGCGCCCTTTCAGCCTGGACAGGAAACATCGACAGTTCCTCTCGTAATACCAAAAATTTGTTGTCAGATCACAAAAGTGATCTGTGATATTGTTCCAGCAGTGAGTCGATTTCGTACTACAGTCTGAGATAAAGTAGTGCTGACGTCTGTGGAAGATTACTGTGAAAAATAAACAATTTCGACTGCAGTGAAAACAGCAACCAACTCCTTCCCTCCGTGTGATTATCGTTGTCGGAACAGCCTCGTGCTCTCTATACCTCACCTTCACTCTCAATTAGAAGTGAACGATTTTACCTCACTCGCACGTACAGTATCCATTCAGACTGGAAAGGAAACATCGACAGTTCCTCTCATAATACCAGAAATTTGTTGTCAGATCACAAAAGTGATCGACATTTGTGATATTGTTGCAACAGTGAGTCGATTTCGTACTACAGTCTGCGATAAAGTAGTGCTGACGTCTGTTAAAGATTACTGTGGAAAATAAACAATTTTGACTGCAGTGAAAACAGCAATCAACTCCTTCCCTCCGTGTGATTATCGTTGTCGGAACAGCCTCGTGCTCTCTATACCTCACCGTCACTCTCAATTAGGAGTTAACGATTTTACCTCACTCGCACTGTACATTATTTTTCACCCACAGCGCCCATTCAACATGGACAGGAAACATCGACAGTTCCTCTCGTAATACCAGAAAATTTGTTGCAGTATCACGCACTACAGAACAAAAGTGACCCACATCTGTAATATTGTTGCAGCAGTGAGTCGATTTTGTATTACAATCTGTGATACAGTAGTGCTTGACCTCTGTGGAAGATTACTGTGAAAAATAAACAATTTCGACTGCAGTGGAAGCAGCAACCAACTCCTTCCCTCTGTGTGATCGTCATTATCGGAACATTACAACATAATCTTCTGTACCTCAGCGACATTATCCCGTTGTATTAAACAGTTTACCTCGCCCACTTTTCACAATTTCCTATCAACAAATCTAGCGAACGAAATTACACCCATAAAATTTACCTTGTCTCAAGACGTTATTTTGATAGACGATACCGTATAGCAAGTGCTGGCTTCGAAATCAGCGATGTTGTAGAACAGAGCGTCGTTTTCTTACTACAGTCTGCTATACAAGCGTTTCGAATCTAAGTGGGACATAAGTATGGTAAAAGAAGCTACGCGAGATGCTATGGATTAAAAAGAAATTGTAATGTGAATGTCTTTTTCTTGGGTGATTACTATTAGTGAAAAGGTATCCTGAATTTCACCTATGTTCCCCCATACCTCTCTACGGAAGTGCAGTGTCAAAGTGTAAATTACCTTGTGTTTCGAAATATTCCTGACAGGCAGAAAGGCACCCTTCTTCAGATCCACCATAGTCTTTTAATGACATAACTCTATCTTTGCTTATAGTGCGTAAAACTTGTGGCCTATACCTTACAGACACTCTCAGTCAGAGCTAAACGATTTACCTTGTTGGTAGTGAACCATTAGATTACTGCAGTTAATCAGATCAGAGGATATCGTGCCCTTCTCTGACGTAAGCAATTTAGCTTTCTGTGTAATACCATAACTAGAAGTCAATATTAGAAATTCCATTGCAAGTGTGTGCTTTGAAATCTGTATAAAAGTGTTTGAACAGTTTGGCTGTTTCGAATAGCTTTGTATGCAAGTTGCCTTTGAGCTGAACGGTCGCGAGAGTGTTAAAGAAACAGACTACTTGTGTTTGGACACTCATGAAAACCTGTACATTAGAAAATACACCTGTCCTGAGGAAAAATCCTTTCTGTGCTTTCCTCTTCGTCTTTGAAGATCCTAACTGGATTATTCATGCACAGTAGTGATATATTCATTCCTTACTTTCCCATTTATTATCGAACGATTGAACATTGTTCACTGCTGGAGATAACCTCTCTGTAAATTTTCCGAGTCAACGAAATTTTACCGCGTAGTGAGTGCAGAAAATTTTCCTCTTCGTGCTAGGCAATTCTATAAAAGTTTTAGTCAGTGTGCAATAGCCAGTGTCCTGGCTTTAGAATCAGTGGAAAAAATTTTCCTCGAGTGAGCAAGTTTAGCAACAGTGCGCTTTTGTAATATTAAAATCTACCGAAAAAGTGTTTGAGGCGAGAAAACTGTGAAAGTATAGTGATATCGAGTGCAGCGGATCCAAACCTGATTGGCGTGTGAATGCCTGTGTGTTAAAGAGATTCGTGTAAGTGGAAACGAATTAGGTTTTCGATCCCTGTTCATCGGCATCTCTGCAGCCAGGTGGAATACCTGAGTGTTCTCGGCTCGCCTGGATTTTGGATACACCGCTGTTTCCTGGCACGGAGTGAGGAGTTAAAGGGGAAAAGGTACCGTCAAAGAGTTACTAAACATCGTTCTGCAGTGGTAATAAAATTGAAGTTTTATACAAATATACTACCTCCCTTATAATGCAAGTACAACTAGTCATGACAAAACGGTGTTGTTGCTATTGCTTGAATTTAAGCATGAAGCACTGAGCAGAGTCTCATAAAATGAAATTTTTTATGTTACTACTGCATCATAGTAACTGGTGCAATTATTTCCAGTTGACTGAAGTCGTTGACTCGGGCATGACGTGATTCAATCGCTTTAGAATAAAAAATGTGTATTAACCGTAATTTCGTTTCTGCCTCACAGTTTAAAAACATTCTTCACAGAAAGAGTTAGAGATTAACTTCATGTCATGGACTGACGGACGGCTACTTCCTAGTTAAAAATTATTCGAACCTTAGCTATTTTCCTGGTTGTGCCAGTTGTACTTGCTATCGTTAATACATCAGCAGAGGTAACTCATATTCAAACGTTTCCATGATTGCTTTAATAATTTTAAAGTAGCAAATGTCCTACCACAGCTATAAATTGCAACATTGAATCAAAGTAGTAATAATTTTCATTAATTCCATTTAGATTAAATTTACTAATTACAAAGTTTATCCTGCTTTGATCTTACGATTAATTTATTGTTTAATGACGCTATTCTAGCTTGGATTAAGAACATATTTAGGTTTAGTATGTAACAAGGATTTCAGTAACGTTCTTCAATAGTGGCTCTACTGTTTTATCGACGAAATGTTGATTGAGTATAAATTTTGAAGATAGGTCTGATGACTCTCAAAGAATATGTAACCTGATTGCATATTTACAAAGCAACATTAGGCTTAGTACTTCCTTTAAGCTTGTGGAACAAAACAATCATCACTCATTATGTCTCTGTCGGGATTGCATATGTGCTCTATATATTCACGACCCATGCAAGAAATTCCGTAAAGTTCATGCTGTAAAACTCAGCGATTCATTAATATACTGCTTATTGGTAAGCTTATATTATTTTGCAAACAAGCGGAATCGATCCTTACCATGAAGTAACTAGCAATTAACTTCACTGTCTTTCCGCCACAAATGATTATTGCCTTGGACGTGCAAAATAACTGAACTAAAAATAAGTTGGTCTAGGGAGTTGGCGACGAATGTAACCAGGTCTTTTAATCAGTAAAACGGTATTGCTTCCCACTTTTGTGAAGTTACAAGTTCATTTCATTGTACGAAACCCTCCCTTGTGGAATTTTCTTCGTTTCTTATTTTCCTTTTCTTCTGTCCGTGAGGTTTGAGAAAAATTCTGCTCTATTTGCCTTTCGGCAGGTCTCAGGCAATAGTCGTCTTCTGGATCTGAAAATCAGCCGTGATATTACGCGCTTAGCGGTTCTCTAATAGAGGAAGAAACCTTGGGGTGGTATTTTTCGTTGTCACTGTTAGGTAGTAGTGTAAGAGGAGCTACTGCTCTCAGCAAAGTGTTAGTAAACAAGGTGACAAACTGAGTACGAGCTAAAACACAAAATCAGTGAAAACCAAACGTGAATGACTCACTAATTTCGTTGAGGGAATTCACCATTTCCTGTAGTTAATGATTATTATGACGTAGGCTACGTAAGTAACGATGAGACCATCAATTAATTCCATTAATGTATGCAAGGTCATATTATTTACGAATGTCATAGTTCACTATATTGGCAGTCTATCGCAAAGAGGACGTGTGTTCAGCGTAGCGTTACTTTGGGTACTGAGTTATGCTTTTTTTTTTTTTTTTTTTTTTTTTTTTTTTTTTTTTTTTTTTTTTTTTTCACAATTTCAGAAAGTGATTCAAAACGTAAGGGTTTTTAAAATCTCAATCGAAGAAACCTGCCATCAGAAAGTGCATCATACATCACCAAATTTCTCCTTTTTAAGCATAAAACTGTTCTTTAGATATTATTGAGAGTGAATATTATCTCTTCGATGAGTGTGATTCGTTTTTCTCGGTGCCTTATTTTAGCACACATTTTTTGACGACTTAGTTGATTACTAGCGGAAATGATGACATCATCTCCGACTATCAATTGGCTCATGTCTCACCGAGTGCTGGCGTCACCGAGCTATGATGTCGTGTTGTCGCCACGTTTCGATTTCACATGAAGTGAATGTGTTGCGTAGTCGTCGAAACTTTGCGACAGCACAATGTCTCAAGATTACATCAATGAAATCTGCATGAGGACACTGGCATGTCATATAGTAATAACAATTTTTAGTATAGAAAATGGAATTGGTAAGGGATAATTTATGCCTTCATCTTCCTCTGTTCTGCAACAGATACACTTTTCGATCCACAGCTGTGTGTGGAGAATGATTGAATGCACCTCTTCTTGTTTGGCCGCATACTGGATTTTCTAAAGCAATTAAGTATGCATTGAAATCTCCAAATGCTCGTATTACAGCACCATCTTGTAAGATGCGGTATACTCTTACAAATTTGGTTTAGGACTTCACGTGCATCGATCTCCAAGATGCATTCATGCTGGCATGAATACTGAACTTGAACGTAGCTTGTACAGTTTTTTTTTTCTGTGGTGAATAATGGCTAAACACATGCTATTTAGTATCCAGTCAGCTGTACTTACTGTTATTTTAAACAGTCACTATGGATTTACAAGTAACTACTAAGTGACAACCTGCCTGAAAATGAAGTTATTCTTCTTTCTAAAACTATATTATAAATAAAAAATAATAACAACAACTGCAGCATACTGTTCTATTGTTTATTTGATTTGTATTTCTAACAAATACAGCTGAATAGAGGACAAATGTTAAGGAACCAACATTCTTTACTAACATACACGTAATGGCACATACACGATCATAGACAGAGTAGGCTAGAAATCTCTGTGGTTCTGTGTCATTATACTAATTACATAGAAGAAGGAAAATACGTTTATCTACCACAATATGAATTAATATTATTTAGTGGTCACTGTCGTCTTAATCTAGAAAGCTGAGTTCTTTGAATTTTACTAGACTAGACTAGACTAGACTAGAGATGGTCTGAATATACCACTTATTAGTCCTGTAATTTTTCTGAAGCTTAGTATTTTATATTTGTAATTTGTTTTCAAGAATAATCCGAGTTATAGTCTAGCTATTCTGAAATGTTTTTGCTTACCTGGATGTTTCCTTGCTTGTGTTTGCTCGTTGAATGAAATTTAAGGGAATCGACTCTGGCTGTAGAACGTATGTCCGATTTGAAATTCCATGGGACAATACTTTCACTGTTCAAGTTTGTTATAAATATTCGGTTGAAAAGGATTATCAAGGTATAATTTTAAACTAACTAGTTTAGCATGTGTATTTGTCAGTATCTCGAACATAATTTTGCAGTTAAAGACACCAACAAAAATAGTACTTAATACAGGAGAGAGACAAATTGAAAAAAGATGACTCAACTCGTGGTGAAGTAAAATATGCAAAGAATTATTGTTATTATTATTATTTCCGTGCAGAATAAAGATGTGTTGTAGGTAAATGTAGGTAACTTACTACTATTCAAGTTAAACTTTCAGAATAGCTATATTGGCTTGAGGCTGTCGAAACAATGCAGGTCAAAAATGTGACTTCACGAAGACGAAAAAGAAAAAATCAACTGAAAGGACAAATCACATCACTGAATTTCTTAAAAAAAATATCTGTTAAATGATTCAGTGGCGGGGGGGGGGGGGGGGTTGAGGAGGAATGATATTCAAATGATCTCAAAGAGGATGTAGAAATAGTATGTAATACTTACGAGCAAAGCAAAATTAATGTTTTACAGAATTATCGAAATGTGCAGTCAGTACAAAAATTCTCCATACCTACACCCAAAATGAAATGATATGTTTGCAAAAATTGAATAAGAAAGGTGATATATCCACCCTGGTCCAGCTTCTGTTTTTTTTGTATCCACACACCAGCATCACCTCCTACAGACACCTACTTTGCCTAGTGCAGCTGGGATTGTCAACAACAAAAGCGTATATCAATAAAGATCTACATGCGACAGAACACTGGAAGAGTGTTTTTTGACATTGTCAGAACGAGTGATATATATATTGCACTAATTGTCTTCTTTATGGTCTTTACCTAGAAGGGCCACAACATGAGTTTTGTTGATAGATATCTCCATGTTGCACATTTCAGTGCTGAGTACACGTTATAAATGTATATATGTAGGTGATCCTAAGATTCTCTAGATATCAGTTAACAAGTATTACGTATTTTTATCATCGCTTGAATCACCTCCATATGGAAGTGAGAATCAGCTGACACCGCAGACGTGACTTTTGTAGACAGTCAGAAAATGTATTATGAATTACATAATTACGGCTCGGTTTATGAAGGGAATAGTGATGTATTGTAGACATAAAAATTTATTATGCTAGACAGAAAAAAAAAATTGTCATCATAAACTACGAACGTTTCTGCAAGAAAGTAAAACGTAGTGATATATCAGTTCGTAAAATATTAAGTTACGTTAAAATCAGTGGTAGAAGCAACTGAGACGGGAAGAATGAGAACACTGGTGCACCCGAACTAGTTAAATATGTACGAAAACTTTACAGAGAAGCGTTGAAAACTGCAGTAAAAAACTACGGCACAGACACATCCTGCTCGAAGTTTGTGATGAGGGGTAGATGAACGAGCACCGCAAGCTCATAGCCTATTCAGAAACGGATTCACAGAAATTAATTAAAACGAATTTATGGTTGTCCGAACATTCGGATCAGTGGCTTGTGTGGCCTGCTGCGTGAGCGAATATCAACAAAATGATTTTTGTGCGAGGTTTGTTGACAATGTAAAGCAAATCGTTTCTGTAGACTGTACTGCAAGGCAAACACAGTGCACGTAAATCAAACTCTTGTATTAACGTAAAATGTGGTTTAATGAAATATTATTATGTCGAAAGCGCTCTCCAAACTTTCAAACGTGCCCACGTATTTCTGTGGTATTTTATTTCCGCTGGTTTTAAAAATACTGAGCAGTCATGCACACATGGCGCGGTGAACCAAGAGACTAACGTCCAACGTTTGCGGCATCCACTTTTTTGCCAGGTGACACGTTTGTTACTCGGTTGACTTTGTCGCAACTGTGACTCAAGTTACAAGTAGGTGCAAGCAGTTACGAAACTTCCAGTAAATTTCTGCAACTTTGCGACTGCAGTACTGCCAAGCGGGTAGGTCGTATAAACATACCGCGAAACGATTGAGTAATTAATGTGTATTTCAAGTGAAGCAGCACATTCAAAATACCTTTGTATTTACGAGCTTTTGTGGCGCTATAAATTGTAGCAACTATCAAACTGTAATTCGGAAATCTCTCATTTGCAAAGGAAGCTCAGAAATAAGAGACTAATGTTATGAATAACAAGAGTTCATTTAAGGTGGTTTGTAAGGTACTTTTAGGCATAGACGTTAATCTTTAAAAATTTATTCACGTCCAAACTTCTGTTCTTAATGAGAATCGCAAATACTTGACCACTATTTCATGATACTACTGCTGTGTAAAAGTAATGCCTGAATGTTTCCACTCGCAGTTAATCAACTGTTTCTGTTGAGCCTACTTAGTTTCTTACCTCAGTTTCACAAAAATTATAAGCCTGTATACTAATATGTTTTGGCGTTTACCTACTAATTTGATAAAGTGAGTACGTAGCTACAAATAAATAATATGTCTATATATAAACTGTTAATATAAGAACGTCACATTCTTGAAGATATTTAGTTTGATATCTGCCAAGTAGCTAAAAAAATTATGAAGCCACTGAAGCAAAGACAAGGTGAAAATAGGGTTTGTATGGTGATAAATAATCTAGTCTCCTACAATGTAAAACTCGTGTCTACTTTTGAAAATATTACAATGTCAGAAATTCGCTAAAACAAAACTCATGCAACATCTCGGTACGCAATGAGCACGCGAACATAATCATAATCATTTCCTTTTTAAACTTCAGCACATCAGGTTGCATTTCATTTCTGCTTACAAAAAGTTTTGGATGATATGAATACGACTCCGGTATTGTGAGCTGTATGAATTACACTGCACTGAAATTTGTTATTATAGACTGCCATCTTAGAACGTTTGTATCAGTACAGTTATTTCATTGCTTTGCGTTTGTAGACACGGCTGATAAGTTATTCTTGATCTTATAAACTTCTCAATAGAAACGTAGTGGTCTAAGTCGAAGTGGCTCAGGAAGTAATATGCCTGACTATTATATGTGTGATCAGGATTCCATCCCACCTGGGAAGAAATTTTATTTTTATAATTTAAAAAAAGAATTATAACAATTTTTAAATAAAATAAATGATATAAAATATTATGAATTACATCATAAAGTATTTTATTTACCAAACGATGGGTGCACTTAATTAAAGTTTTAATTACAATATAAAGTCGATAAATGCAATTACCTTGTACAGTATTAATGGAGGTAGATTAAAGAGTTGCATTCAATTGTCATTACAATTATATTACAAATTTAAGCGATTTTGTAAGCTGTGGAAAGATTATAAATTTTCGTTCTAAATTCGAGGAACCAGTTTCTTTACGGAAATGTAGAGTATACCTGTTGCGTTACTCTTTGTATGCAAAGTTCAGAGCAGACCTTGACTCTTCCTGTCCGTCTGCCTGTTTGTATGCACAGACGGACAGGAAGAGTCAAGGTCTGCTCTGAACTAATCGTTCAGTGGGCCTTACCTGCTAGAACGACAGTTCATTACTGACTTTCGAAGAGATTGGAGCGTTCTATGTTTAGCATATTGTCGTAATTTTTATAACCCTTAACAGGAATCGTTATTATGACGAACATAACCGGAATCGTGGATCCATATGGAACCTTGAATAAAAAATCCGCGTAATTCCTATGAAAGGTATAATTAATATGTAAATGCACAATGAATGTATTGAAATAAGTTTTATTTAAGATACAAATCAACTTGTATTCAGCAAAAATATTTACATTGTGTTATTTTTTTAAGTCCTAGGTCTCAAATTCAAGGAAAATTTGTAACGTCTTACTCTGGAATGCAATATGATTAAAAAAATAGCTTTGATTAAAAACCCTGCATATACTATGGGGTTTCTAATTACTTCTCCTTAACATAAATAGGACTCTTTTTGTGCCAAGCAGAAATAAAAATCATGCCAACGAAACATGAAAGAGTCCAGATGTTATCTGTATATCAGTACCTGAATTAAGAATGGCACTTGTTACACAACACTTTTTTGCAAGTCGTTTGCAGATCAATTTAAAGCATCTGTTGCATGTTTCTGATTGTTTACTGTAAGTTTTAGGACCACATAAATAACATTTTCCGCTTTTCCGAGAGCCAATCTGAATTTTCTTGTCGGTTGAAAATCACTCAAAGATTCTGTGTCTGACAGATTTTCGTCTAATGATAATTGACAATTTCTTTTTCAGTAAGACACCGCTGCACTGTGGCAATAAACTGCCTCACAGACGTGGCAATAAAACGACAAAAGTTATCAGTACGCAATAGTTCGCTCTTTTAGTTCGTCCGCTCCCAGTGACGGCTGAGCGGCGTGGTCTGCGCGTATAGGTGGAGTAAGAAGTTCCCCCAACTAGCTGCTTCATGCGCTTGCTGCTTGAGCCGCTAACGATATCACGCTAACCAAAAGAAACAGTTTGTGGATAATTTCTCGCGTTTAAGTTTAGAGTTATCTCTATATCTTGGCATTATGGAATTTATTAGTCAGATATTGTAGAGTGCAGAATACTTCAAAACATAAATTTTGTAGCACTGAACTATGTAATCTAGCAGGCAGACGCTAACCTCGAAATGGCTCTCATCAGCAGAAGGCAAACACGTGATTTTTAATTCTGCTGCGCGCCCTCTCGCTATTGCCCGTCGGTCTTCGGAAAAGAATCCAACGAACTATGAAGCGAGATACGTTTGGCTTAATAAGGGTGGCGCAGGGGAACGGGAAATTTTGAACGTTACAGTTGGCAGCACTGTAGCGCCGGTAGATGTTCGAAACTTTGCACAATTGATATGAATGCATTGCCATTTAGTAATCATGGAGAGTTGGACTGGTGCGGAACGTGCAGTAGCTGTGAGAGCGTTTTACAAAAATGGTGATAGTGCGACTGCCGCGCAGAGAACATTTCGTCAGCATTACCAGCTTGGACGTCATGGACGTGTCCCATCTGCGCCTGTGATTACAACGTGCGTGCGTAATTTTGAAGAAACTGGATCTGCCTTGAAAAAGAGACCTCCAGGTGGCATTCCAACGGTACGTATCCCAGAGCACATTGCAGCTGCTAGAGCTGCAATCGAGAGAAGTCCTCGCCGCTCCGTTCGACAGCATGTATCTTTGCTAGGGATTAAGCGACGAAGCTTACAAAGAATACTGCACGAATTAGACTTCCATCCCTATAAATTGCAGATTGTGCAACACTTACACGAACGAGACCCAACGTCACGTATGGAGTTTAGTAGCCAGATATTGGCTAAAATCAACGAGGACGCGAAATGGTAACTTATGGTTATCAGACAAAGCCCATTTCCACCTGAACGGATTCGTGAACAAACAGAATTTTCGTTATTGGGCACAGGACAATCCGTGTGAGTTTCACCATCGACCACTACATAGTGCCAAGGTCACAATATGGTGTGCTGCATCATGTCATGGTGTTATCGGCCCTTATTTTTTTGTACTTGAGGATGGTAGTGCAGTGACAGTAACATCCGATCGATATATTGAAATGATTCAAACATTCTTTACACCGAGACTGTACTGTATGATGGAATACTGAATACATTCACTTTCGTTAATAAATTACTAGTTTTTTTAAATTTATTCATGGAAATAAATTCATGGTATATTTTAGATCGGGACCGATCGCGCATATGTTAGTTCGCGACCGGTAGCTCTCCTTTTAGTTCCCAGCTCGGTCGCAAAGTAGTTCGCTCTTTTTAGTTCGTCCGCTCTTTTTGGCTTTTGCTACCGTTACTAAAAGAGTATTCAGTGAATACCTTAGAAAAGAAAATTTGTAGCAGTGCACTATGAAACTACAGTTGAGCTGTATCTTAGCTCGAAATGGCGGTAACTAGCAGAAGGGAATCACGCGATTCTGCGCGCTCTCGCGTCCTCTCGCTGTTCGCCGTCAGTCTTCGCAAAAAGTGCGGACGAGCTAAGAGGCGAGGAATGTGCGAACTTTTTCGCGTAGTTCGCCTATGGGAGCGCTCTGTCCGAACTAGTTCGTTCGCGAACTACACAAGACTAATAGGTTGGCGAGAAACAGTATGGCCGGCCGCGGTGGCCGAGGTGACTGAGGCGCTCCAGTCACGGTCAGCACGGCCACTACGGTCGGGGGTTCGAATCCCCCCTCGGGCATGGATATTTGTGCCGTCCTAGTTTGTAAGTAGTTCATAAGTAGTTTGTAAGTTTACGGACTGATGACCCCGTAGTTAAGTCCCATAAGCTTAACAAACAGAAACAGTATGTAGTACCAGATAATCCCGCTTGAGGCGTTGCTGCATAGGTGCGCACCTCAGGTGTATCGTGTGTAATGCAGCCTTTAAATTAGTGACAATGGGAGAACTCGACCTGTTGCAAGGCTACTTCTGCCTTCCGGGTAAGCCGCAAGAGTGCTCTGGCAGCGACGCGGCTACGTTGCCAGTGGTGTTGGGCGTTACTTAATTGTTACTGTAGTTGTCTTTGGAAGTTGCCCTCCTAGCTGTTGGTGGCTGTGAAGGAACTATGTGTGTGTGTGTGTGTGTGTGTGTGTGTGTGTGTGCGCGCGCGGTCTCACCAGGGACCTCAAGTTGCGCCGACCTCCCCACTTCCGGCAGTTCGGCGCGTACGCTATCCGGCACAACTTCCGTATATCTTCGCTTAATATCCCGCGAAATTGCTGTCGGAATTTGCATAATCAGGATTAAGGGATATTAACAGCGGTTAGTGAGACGCCGCAGAAGCGTCAAGACGGACTCTGAACTGCGGCCCAACTTTCTTATTGTCCCCGTTACCCGAGTTCCCTCTTCCTGCCTCCCTGCGACAACTTTCTTCCCGAGCGCGATTGAGAGTCAAGTGTTACCGAAGGGACGACTTCTGAGCGGGACATTTCGTTTCTTGGCTGGTTTCTCCCCGTGCGGCGCTGTTTTTCGTAAGTGGTAAACTTATCCGTTGGATTCGAAGCCTATTTCGCAAGCTTCGGCCGTGTCTAACGTAGCTCGTGTATGAGATGCAAAGAAGGAGGTGTTCCTAGGGATGGGAAAAACCAACCGGTTAAAACCGATACCGGTATTTTATTTTAGAATAACCGGTTTTTTTCGTTATTTATTTGGCGTCGGTTGTAACCGGTTTTTTAGTTATTGCCAAGAACCGAGTAAAAAAAACCGGTACGACTACTTCCTGTAGTAGTGGGTCAAAATGTGTTTTTTGTAAATAATATAAAAAAATTAAAACTAGTAGACCCTAATGGCCGGCCGCGGTGGCCGAGGAGACTAAGGCGCTCCAGTCACGGTCAGCACGGCCACTACGGTCGGGGGTTCGAATCCCCACTCTGGCATGGATATTTGTGCCGTCTTTAGTATAAGGTAGTTGATAAGTAGTTTGTAAGTTTAGGGACTGATGACCCCGTAGTTAAGTCCCATAAGCTTAACAAACATTTGAACATTTTTTTAGACCCTAATGTTTAGGGCTATTCCTAAAATTCCCACTGCTGTGAGATATTAGGTCATCGTAGTAACTAAGAAAAGCGATCAGTGATAATTTAAGAACAATCCCGGCAATCAGAAACGCGCAACAAACGCGTGGCATAAGAACTTAAGAACTGGTGCAGCTATTGAGGCATCAATGCACCTGTTGCCGTGTGGCGTGGCCTATTAGACGACGCGCGTGCACCGGCAGTGTACGAGACTTGCCTCCGTCTGGTCATGCAGCAGTTCCTTGCTTTCGTCGCCAGACATCGGTTGTGTCTTAAATGGCACCGTCCCGAGTGTGGAAGTACTTCACGAAGTACGGGAGCAGTGAGGTACAATGCTGCATTTGCTTTAAAAAGCTGAAAACGGGTGGAGGTACTACAAACATGCTGTGTCATTTAAGGAGAGGGCATCCAAAATGTTTCTAGGAAGAAGAGAAGGTAAATTCGATTCATATGTATCATCATAGTGTTATTCTAACAAGTTTTATTAATGTGATTCCTTGAAGCGTGGGACGAGGGCAAACATTGATCATGTGGTACCTCGCGAGGTAGCCGTGCAGTCTGAGGCTCCATGTTACGGACTGCTCGGCTGCTCCAGTCGGAGGTTCGAGTCCTCCCTCCTCCCTCGGTCATGGGTGTGTATGTTGTCCTTAGCGTAAGTTAGTTTACGTTAGATTAAGTAGTTATTAAGTCTAGGGACCGATGACCTAAGCAGTTAGGTCTCACACCCATTTGAACACTGATAAAAATCATACTGTTAGACGGAACTGTGACTTTATTTTTCGAAATACTTCTGCAGCACTGATTGAAATTCATTTACTGACTGTAACTTGATATTCGTATGCGCCGGCTCACAAGTCCAACTTACGGAGTGGTTGGCTCAATATTCGCAACTGCCAGATGGAAATACTAGGCCAGTAAATCTGTATGCTTCGTGTGTTGTCTTCTACGGACTCCTGGCTAGGCTTACATGCACTCAAGAAGGCGTAGTATTCGGAGGGGATCTTGCAAAATATGGAAAGACTTGTGATTTGTCGTATAACGTAAATTTACCTAAATTTCGCAAGTTTCGATTTCGGTCGAAACTAGAAGAACCGAAAATTCGATTACGGTTTCTGTTTCGGCCGCACAATATGTTTCGGTCGAACTCAAGTGGAAATAATAGCAATAAAAAACCGAAAACCGGTTATTTGAAAACCGGTTATCTTGAGCAATTTTTACGGTGCGGCTAAACTCGAGATGAAAAGAATCGGTATAACCGAAAATCGGTTGTTTCAGCAAAAACCGCCATCCCTAGGAGTTACTAAAATCCTGTGTTGCTTGCCGTGATTACTGACTGACACTTTGGGACACAATCTCGTGCGTTCAAAAATTAAAGAAAACAGTAACTTCATTTCCAGAGACATATGTAGTCTAAACCTATTAAATACTAGCTTAAACCCGCGGCGCCGCGGTGGAGTAGCCGAGCGGTCTAAAGCGTCTCGCTGCGGAGCGCGCGGTTGCTCGCCGTGAAGGTTCGAGTCCACTCTGGGGCATGGGTGTGTGTGTGTTTGTTCTTAGGTTAGTTTACCTAGGTGTGAGTAGTTTGTAAGCTACGGACTGATGACCACGCAGTTTGGTCCGATAGAATTACAAACATTTGAACATTTTACCTTGGTTTGATGACACCAGGAGCAGCGGCAGTAGTGTTAATATGCAAAGTGCAAGTTTTTGTGGGCCCTCAGGGCTTGGATTCTAGCACTCAGGATGGTCAGACACTGACCTAACTCGTTCTGTATTATATATAAAAAAATTAAGATTTCATTGCATCCAAAGCTGGTTTTTCCAATTTTAATAAATTTAATGCGATCGCTCTGCACTAGACTACGGATGGCGTCGCCTAAATGACAAATATCATTAATAAGTACAGTGAACAATTATGGTGACTGGATACCTACATACATACTCCGCAATTCACCGTAAGGTGCGTGGCGGAGGGTACACTGTACCACTACTAGGCATTTCCTTTCCTATTCCACTCCCAAATTGAACGAGGAAAAAAAGAACGCCTATATGCCTCCGTACGAGCCCTAATTTCTCTTATCTTGTCTTTGTGATCTTTACGCGAAATGTAAGTAGGCGGCAGCAAGATCGTACTACACTCAGCTTCAAATTCCGGCCCTCTAAATTTACTTAACAGAAATTCACGAAAAGAACGTCGTCTTTCTTCCAGCGATCCCCAATTGAGTTGCCGGAGTATTTCCGTGACACTCGCGCATTGGTCGAACCTACCGGTAACAAACCTAGCTGCTCGCCTCTGAACCGCCTCTATATCTTCCTTTAAACTGGTGTGCTGCGGGTCCCAAACACTTGAGCAATACTCAAGAAGTGGTCTTACAACCGTTTTATACACGGTCTTCTTTACAGATGAAGTACATCTTTCCAAAATTCTCCCAATAAACCGAAGTTGGCTGTCTGCTTTACTCACAACTGTCCTTACATGCTCGTTCCATTTCATATCGCTCTGCAATGTTACGCCTAGATATTTGAACGACGCGACAGCATCAAGAAGCTCACTACTAATGCTGTATTCGAACATTAAAGGATTGTTTTTTCTACTCATGCGCATCACCTTACATTTTTCTACATTGAGAGCTAGCTGCCATTTTTCGCACCACTACAGTTATCAATATTGCCGGTTTAATAAAAGATTATGAATTTTTTTTCTAAGATATTTAATAGTATTACCGCAGGATATGTATGTACTTATTGTTATTTGATAATGCTTCGGCAATTTCATCCCATGCTTTTTCTTTCAAAGTTATATCTCTGTAGATTACTAATGTCGAGTCCCAAATGACAGGATGAGAGCGTAATTAACTGCTCCATTTTGAGCCTAAAACGTTACTGGAACACACAATGGCACACCACCTACTTGTAAATCATTAACAATAAACGCAACAGCTCAGACAAGAAAGATGACGCGCTGTTTAGTGCTCGAGGGTTGGCTTCTACGAGGTCTTACCTTCGCTCTGCGCATGCGCAGACTGGAGATGTGGCCAGCCACGTTTAGAAAGATCGTTCAGGGAGTGATCGGAAGCCACGCGTGTCCGGCGTGGTTGGCGTGGCGCGTGGCCCTGCAGTGTAAACAGCCCCATTTGATAACATGAGGCCGGCCGCGGTGGCCGAGGTGACTGAGGCGCTCCAGTCACGGTCAGCACGGCCACTACGGTCGGGGTTTGAATCCCCTCTCGGGCATGGATATTTGTGCCGTCTTTAGTCTTAGCTAGTTCATAAGTAGTTTGTAAGCTTAGGGACCGATGACCCAGTAGTTAAGTCCCATAAGTTGTACAAACATTTGAACATTTGATAACATGGGAAGCCACATTTTTAAACGTATCTAGCGTACGTCCGGACACGCACGCCACGTGCAGTGTGGAATGACCTTTACGAGTCGTCCGTAAGTGTGACAGGGTGCGGCCATTGTGGGATGTCCTTGCTGCTCTGCAGTCAGTCTTCCGCTTGCCCTGCGTATCGATGCGTGATGTGGGTCGAACAGACAGATGGCTGCTGGCTGCAATTCTCGCGGCCACTGCTTACACGGTGCGGCCAAACGTAGCGTAATCTCTCTGCAAACAGGCGAGTGCCTTAGGGCCCGTTTACGTAGCGTTCTCGCCGCTGGCAAATGGCTGCACCTTGCTGACACACGGTTGGGCGCTGATCGCCAGGAGCCTTGTTGCCTATGCACAGTGCAATCCCGCTGCTGCTACCGCGTTCGTCGCATCAGAACACCACTTCTCCAGGAGAAACTTTACCCTGCGGCTCTTCATTTAGTTAGTTGAGTGGAAGCACAAACGATATCCCCTGCATCGTCTTGCCATAGCAATAATAGCTCGTTGGCGAAGTAATTGAGGTTATTGGCTCGGAAGATGAAGAGGAAGTAGTGAGGCTCCCTTTGAATATACGATGCGCGTCAGAAAGTAAGCTCCGTTTGGTAATACAATGAAATTGAACACAGATACAGAAGAAATTTTTATTGCGCAAAATTGTACAACTCTTAAACTACTTTTCCAAATAACTGACGAAATTTTGCAGGCATTTGTCATAGCGTGGCACCAGGTTTTGTATACCATCTTCATAGAAATCTGCCGCCTGTGTCTTCAACAAGTTGGAAACAGTTTCTTTCAGCTCGTCGTCATTGGTGAAGTAATGACCACCAAGGAAAGACTTGAGATGTAAGAACAGATGAAAGTCGCTAGGATCGAGATCAGGGCTGTACGGAGGATGGTCAAACACGTCCCAGCCAAATCCCTGTAGGAGGTTTTTCGTCACATTTGCAGTGTGTGGTCGTGCGTTGTCGTGAAGCAAAACATCACCTTTTGACAGCATTTCCCGGCGCTTATTCTGAATTGCACGGTGCATTTTCCGAAGTGTCTCGCAATGAGCATCTGCTTTGATTGTTTGACCAAGCGGTAAGAAGTCAATGAGTAGGATGCCTTTCCAGTCCCAGAACACTGTGCACATAATTTTTCGAGGTGTCATGTTTTGCTTCGGGTTTACCTTTGGTGGGGATGAAGTATGCCTCCACTCCATTGATTGCCGCTTACTTTCAGGGGTGTCGAAAGAAACCCACGTTCATCTCCTGTGACTACCCGTCTCAGAAGTTCTTCGCCGTTTTCAGCATAACGTGTCAAAAACTCAAGCGCACTCCCCATCCTTTGTGTTTTGTGTTGGTCAGTGAGAATCTTTGGTACCCAACGTGAGCAAAGTTTATCGAATTTCAGTTGTTTGGTAACAATTTCACGCATCAGTGCAATTTGGGGGAAGTCCATAGCGAGAGCACTAATTGTAAACCTACGGTTTTCCAGGATCTTGTCATCAATCACGTGAACCAGTTCTCCTGTAACCAAAGGTGGACGACCACTTCGTTCTTCATCGTGCACATCACTACGCCCGCCATTGAACTGTCGGACCCATCTTCTCCCCATCGAATCACTCATCGCATTTGGTCCGTGAAAATCGCAAATTTGCCGATAAATTTCACTTGGTTTCACTTTCCTAGCATTCAGAAACCGAATCACCGACCTGATTTCACTGGCGGTGGGATTTTCAACCAACTCCGACATTTCAAAGAAGCACATCAAAGCGTAACTAACTGCAGCGATCTCCAAATGGCGCACGTTCTTCTCCTTGATACACATCGTCTACAGCGCAAGTGCGGAACTGCAATCGCAGCGCTACAACGTAGATAAATTGAAACGGAACTTACTTTCTGGGCGTGCCTCGTAGATGTTCTGCAGTGGAGATACTATTAGTTTTATGGACCAAGAAACCAGGGCTGACACACATTACTGATTTTCCGAGTAACAAAATGTGACATACGTTGTAGAATTAGTACGTATTCTGAAGATACACACACTATATACGAGGGGTGTTCAAATGAAAAGAAACGAAACGACACTGTAAATATGATTGAAGCCTTTATTGAAACGTAATTACCAAAAGGTCTGAGCACAACTCTCCCACTGTTTAACGAGCCGAAGGATTTCCTGTTCGCAGAATTCCTGTGGCTGTGACAAGACACAGTCCTGAACTGTGTCCTTCAGTTCGTCGTCCTTCCTCTACCTCTTCCCTCTGAGATTTTTTATTTTTTTTTATATTTTTTAGCGGACCAAACATATGTAAGGCACTGGGCAACATGTCGGAGCTGTAGGGTTAATGCTCAAGCTGCTACCACTTGAATTTGTGCAGTACAATTTGTGTGACCCCATTCCATTTCCTCTTGATGGACTTGCGTAGGCTACGGAGGGTCTCACAGTACACTTCAATGTTAATGGTTTTCCGTGCTATAGGAATTCGATGCTTATGGGACCTCTCACGTCGAAAAGGACGGTGAGCTTCACCTTGCCTGCTGAGGGCTCATCGCGCTCTTCGCGTCCCTAGATCACACTACTTTATCTAAAAGCAGTATACTGAAATATTAACCGATTTGGTTGTTAATACCTTTTCATTTGAACATCCCTCTCAGCTTGGACAGAAGGCCAGTTTATCCAGTTTATATGCATCACGTGCTAATGGTACAAAAGCTTGTTTGTATGAATCATCACGGGTTTAGGAGAGATTGTTCATGTGAAACTCAGCTTGCCTTTTCTCACATGACATCTTGCAAGCCCTGGATGAAGGGCAACAGGCGGATTGTGTTTTTCTCGACTTCAAAAAGGCGTTCGATGCGGTGCCACACTGCTAACGAAGATACGAGCTTATGGAATAGGTTCACAGATTTGTGACTGGCTGGAAGACTTCCTAAGTAATAGAACGCAGTACGTTCTTCTCGACGGCAAGTGTTCATCAGAGAGGAGTGTATCGTTAGGTGTGCCCCAGGGGAGTGTGATAGGACCGCTATTATTGTCTATCTACATAAATGATCTGATGGGCAGAGTAACTCGTAATTTGCGGCTGTTTGCTGATGATTCTGTGCTGTATGGGACGGTGTCGTCTTTAAATTGACTGTAATAGCATACAGGATGACTTACGTAAAATTTCTAGTTCGTGCGAAGAATGGCAGCCAGCTCTCAATGTAGAAAAGTGTAAGGTGATGCGCATGAGTAGGAAAAACAACCACATAATATTCGAATACAGCATTAGTAGTGTTCTTCTTCATGCTGTAGCGCCGTTCAAATATCTAGGCGTAACATTGCAGAGCGATATGAAATGAAACGAACATGTAAGGACAGTTTTGAGTAAGGCGGACAGACGACTTCGGTTTATTGGGAAACTTGTGGGAAGATGTACTTCACATGTAAAGGAGACCACGTATAAAACGCTTGTACGACCACGTCTTGAGTATTGCTCAAGTGTTTGGGACCCGCAGCATATCAGTTTAAAGGAAGACATATAAGCAGTTCAGAGGCGAGCAGGTAGGTTTGTTATTGGTAGGTTCGACCAATGCGCGAGTGTCACGGAAATGCTCCGACAACTCAATTGGGGATCGCTGGAGGAAAGACGACGTTCTTTTCGTGAATTTCTGTTGAGGAAATTTCGAGGGTGGGAATTTGAAGCTGAGTGTAGTACGATCTTGCTGCCGCCGAATTACATTTCGAGTGGTGATACCAAAGACAAGATAAGAGAAATTAGGGCTCGTACGGAGGCATATAGACATTATTTTTTTTCTCTCGTTCTATTTGGGAGTGGAATTAGAAAGGAAATGCCTAGTAGTGGTACAGTGTACCCTGTTCCACGCACCTTACGGTGATATTCAAATGTTTGTAGAGTCTATGGGACTTAACTACGGGGTCATCAGTCCCTAAACTTACAAACTACTTATGAACTACTTACAACTAAGGACGGCACAAATATCCATGCCCGAGGGGGGATTCGAACCCCCGACCGTTGTGGCCGTGCAGATCGTGACCGTGACTCAGTCCCCTCGGCTACCGCGGCCAGCCCTTACGGTGAATTGCGGAGTATGTATGAAGATGTAGAGGTAGTTTTAGATGTACCTGATCCTGAACCACGGCTACTTTGTCAAACTACTGTGCCCTCCGAACGGGTGGACGTGCTAGCGGTGCTCTATAATTCAGGGCGGGGTGATGCTGCCCTGTGCCGTCCCACGACAAACGGCACAAGTACCGTTATATTCCGCAAACTCAAATATTAATAACAGCACGGCGGCCGGAGATATTGTCAACCGTACAGTTCTCGTTTATAAATAATAAACACGATCAGTTGCCCGTGTGGTTCAAATTGTATGTGCAGTGGTCGCGGTGCATTGCTCGTTTATGAGAGATACTGCAAACAAGTCTGAAATATTGATCGGGCACGCAGGGAGGCTGTTACTGCGAAACGCGCACGTGTGCGTTGGGGTAGAGCCACTGAATAATACGGTGACATCGTGCAAAATGAAAATGCCTAATCAAATCTTAAAATATGTAGTCGAGCTGATAGAATTGAAACATTCGTCCATAACATCGGTCATTCCTAATGGAAATCGACGTGGCAGTCTAAAGAAAAATTTAGTAATTGTGGAAGAGGAGACGTTAAACCGCGGCAGAATAGCCGTGGGCGCTAAGGCATCCAGCTGCGGCACGGTGGCCGTTCGCCGTCTGGGGTTCGAATCCTCCCTCGGGCATGGGTGTTTGTGTTGTTCTTATACATAAGTTATTTTGAGTTAGTGTGAAATTGGGCGATACTGAAGGAATTAGATTAGGTAACGAAACGCCGGCCGCAGTGGTCGAGCGGTCTTCGGCGTGTCAGCCACGGTCTGCACGGCCGCTGCGGTCGGGCGTTCGAATCTCCCCTCGGACATGGATGTTTGTGCCGTCTTTAGTACAAGCTAATTCATAAGTATTTTGTAAGTTTAGGGACTGATGACCCCGTAGTTAAAAAATGTTCAAATGTTTCTAGAACTTATGGGACTTAACTACGGGATTATCAGTCCCTAAGCTTACAAAGTACTTATGAACTAGCTAAGACTAAGGACGGTACAAATATTCATGCCCGAAGGGGGATTCGAACCCCCGACCGCAGTGGCCGTGCAGACCGTGACTGGAGTGCCTTAGTCCCCTAGCCCACCGCGGCCGACACCCCGTAGTTAAGGCTCATAAGTTTGCAAAACATTTGAATATTTTAGGTAACGAATCAATAAAGGTGGTAGATGATTTTTGTTACTTGGGCAGTAAAATAACATGCGATGGTCGCTGTACAGAGAATATAAAATGCAAAATGGCAATCGGAAGAAAGGCCTTTCTGAAAACGAGAAATTTGTTAACGTCGAAGATTAATTTAAGCGTAAAGAAGTCCTTTCTGAAGGCATTTGTGTGGAGTGCGGCTTTGTATGGGAGCGAAATATGGACAATAAACAGTGTGGACAGGAAGAGGATAGATGCTTTTGAAATGTGGTGTTATAGAAGAATGCTAAAAATTAGTTGGGTGGATCGCGTAACTAATGAAGAGGTACTGAACAGAATTGGGGAGAAAAGGAATTTCTGGCATACCTACAATAAAAGAACGGATCGATTGGTAGGACACATTATTAGACATCAAGGAATCGTAAATTTAGCTATGGAGGGAAGTGCGTGGGGTAAAAATCGCAGAGGGAGACCAAGAGATGAATACAGTAAGCGTATTCAAATGGATGTATGTTGCAGGTCTTATGAGGAGATGAAGAGGCTTGCTCAGGATAGAGTAGGGTGGAGAGCTGCATCAAACCAGTCTCTGGACTGAAGACAACAGGGACTGATGATCAACGTAGTTAAGTCTCTTAGATTCTTTTGTGATATCGAATAATTAATGCTCTGTATTTTGTGTCTGTAATTCTACGACGTACTTATTCCTTATCTCATACGTCATGCTATCATGGGTGTTATAATGTTCGATATTAGTCATACGTGCAGTCAGGAAAAGAAAAGGAATACTAAATTCAAATGTTTGTTAAGCTTATGGGACTTAACTGCGGGGTTATCAGTCCTAAACTTAGAAACTACTTATGAACTAGCTTATACTAAAGACGGCACAAACATCCATGCTCGAGGGGGATTGGAACGCCCGGCGAGGAACGGCCTCGCGCATCGGAACATAGCGCCTCAATGCACTCGACCATTCCGCCGCGACACCAATCTAAATTTTGATTCCGGTATTGATGCAATTTGTAACACTTCTCTTTCAAAACAATAGGAACGTGAATGCCTACGTAATATTTCATACGGTGCAAGGTTGAGGGTACATTCGAAAACTTTTCAACGTTCACAATGAAAAGATATACATACACACAATTTTGCATAGACGAAGGACCGAGGAGGCGAAGGAGGAGATAGAAAGTGACAATAGGTGGTGATAGAGAAAGATAGGGGGGAGGATATTTGCTGCATTAGTTGAAGTAGAGAGAACTAACTCAAAACTAGAATAAATAAATGTCCGAGCAACGCCGGATTTCAACCAGCGACCAGTTAACACATTCGTGACGGCTCACGCTACGGAGGCGTGAGGGCCACCTAGCCTCCCGGACGGCGCACGCCTATGTGGCGACACCCTACCCTCATGTGAGCAAGGCTCATAGGCTCGTTCCGGCTTGCAGGTTAAAAGGAACACTCTGGCCAGGCCCTCAGTAGACAGTTTGCGGTCTTTGAGGCTGGTTCGTCCGTGAGTTAAAGTGTCAATTGATTTTATCAAGCTCTTCGAATATTCCCGTTCATTATTCCACCATTTTGATAGGTACTTTTTGTTCTAAAAGGTAAATTATCTCATAAGACCAATTTCCCAGGAATATATCGAAGATTTTTTTCATAGGTACTCTGGGCTTGGGCTTTTTGACGAAACTGGGGAGGGGGTCGATCACCTCTGGTATAGAGGTATAATTCTGTTTGTTTGTTGTTGTACATTTAGATAAATTATATATTGTCAATACGTTTTCATTCTTGTGTATCTTGCTTTGAATACAGATGTGTATAGATAAGTGGAAGTGTTTTTCTTTCAATTACTGTTTTTTCTTCATGTATTTACAATTGTTTTTATACATAACTATTTTCCTATATAATAAATAGATTCTTTACAACGATTATTATTTGTCCCCAACTTTTTGAAACTCACATATCTAAAATTGAACAGGAAGTATCCAATGAAAAAAAATGTAACGTTATAAAATAGATCAGAATGTAAACTATACCGTTAAAAATATGAATTCAAACTGGAAAACAACAATTTCCGATATAGATAGAGGCTCATTGCTGGTGGTGTGTTATTCGGGTTTGCCTACCATAGCGCCACTATCTATCCCAGCGGCCGGTGGACACCACTGGCGTGACGTCGAAATTGTACTGACATCGTGGAATTTAATTTTTTCGCCTCGGTTGCACAGTGGTAGAGCGCCAGACTACAAATCAAAAGGTCGCGGGTTCGATCCCCACCATGTCCTATGATTTTTATCTGTCACTTTCCACTTCTTTCACCTCTGGCAGTATTACTGATGTGAAAAATACCGAGTAGCACCGTGGTTCGGAACCCACGTTAAACTGTAGGTCCCCCTATAACTGGCTGGGTAAGTCAGTTCGAAGGTCGGAGGAAGGCAACGGCATACCACCCCCAAACAGGGCCATGCCTGGTAAAGCACTGTGGTGTTCGAACCAAACTTCGGATTGTTGACTGCTTTACCCTTTTGTCCTATTGATGGCCACATAAGATTCAATTTACGTCACAAAAGAAGTCAGACCGAAGTGAAACTAAATCACCAGTCAATCGTCCCGAACGTGTTAAAATCAATATTTAGTAAGTGTTTGTATTGGTCGTTAAAGAATGCAGATTCGGCACGGAATAGACGAAAACGTAGCAGCGAGAGAATGTGCAAAGAAAATTAACGCCGACCACGCAATTAGATACAAGAGTTGTGCTCCGTCGCGCCACCTGCGAAAACGTTGCAGGAGTCCAACTTGGGCGTCCCGGACGAGGTGCCTACCCGCGAACCCTGGCAGACCGCTAATTGCGTTTGCCACTAATTTACGATTCGCGACGCCGGTGTCGGTCCCATTACGGAATTAGCAAATTGAGCAGGTAGCTGCTCGGAATACTTCGCACTCGGCGTTCTTCGCGCAAACTTCCTAATTGTTGGGCGCACACGTGTTGCGCGCCAAGTTTTCACGTCGTCCGGGAAACTCCCGAGCTCGTGTATTAGCACTGCCTTCTCCTGCCGACGCCTGCCGCATAAAGTGGAGAGACATTAATAAAGCGGAAAATTCCCTGCGTTGTTTGCTGGAGCACTTTTCGTCTTCTGCTACTTATTAGCTGAAACCCTGGTGCAGCTCAGGTATTTACTTATTCCACTCCTGTTTCAATCAATCTCCTCTTCCCTCCTCATATCTATCCATTTACTCCTGCTCCTCCTACCTTTCAATGGTCTTCTCCCCGTGTAACTACCTCCATTTTTATACAATTACTAGTTTAAACCCGCCGCCCCGCTCGCGTGTTGGTTGATTATTTTAGATAATGCACGAAACGTAAAATCGATTTTATAAGAGATGTTTTATAAGAAATTTCTTTTCTACTCCTTTATTTCATTATTCTTATATTTCCTTATTCGTAAGCTTATCCTTACAGAGAAAGAGATGAAGACTTTGTAGCATGGCTTGACCAAAGATATGGATTGTGGCATCGCATTTCGCTGTATGTAACCTCCTTGTTATAGAGTCGCAAACGTCATCGCTGGTGTTCAGTCCGAATTTTTTTATAATTTGACGACTTTCAACGACCATAATTTCCACCCCCTTCTAGCTATCGACATGGAACTGCTATGGTGTACAACGCGAGACTTCGGACAACAATTACACATAGATCATTCGTATGCGTTCTGTAGTTTTCGCTGCAGAGCGAAATATTAACACACACACTCGTAGAATTGTATATACATCGATAACTTTCCATCCCAATATACTCCACCCTTTTATCATTATCAACCCTCAAGCAACAATGCAACCAATAATACCATTTTCAAAGAATAATTATTTTCCGCATTTCGCGTTGTATTCTTCAAATTACTAAATATATATCAGATCGCTATAAAACCGTGACTAAAACCTTCCTCAGGTACAAATTAGTTACTGTACAAATATTTAAGTCTCTGCGTCTTGTCGTTCGGACGTGATAAGCATACACCGAACAGACATTCACATTAATAATATATAGCTATCCGATCATCATAAAACCGTGCATAAAGCCTTCCCCGGTTAGACATTAGTAACTGTACAAATTTTTAGCTCTTTACGTCTTGTGGTTCTGACGTGATAAATGTACACCGAAACAGACATTAACATTTATAGATATAGATGTACAAATTGTCTTATCACTGGAAACTTCTTTTCTTTGATTTTTCTGACCTTCCGCCAGCCCTATTCCATGCCTTATGGAGTTAAAAGATTAGATAGTCTACCCTTTCTCATGGTGATAGGGCAACCCCCAACCAGGTACAATGCGGTAGCTTGCGGTATATAGATATCTCATCCATGTTAACAGACCTACATGTGCAGAGTTTCATGGTGTGGTAGTTGTTGAAACGGTATGAAATCTATTATCCACAAACACAACAATATCCATTTTGTAATATCTAACAGAGCACTGTTTAATAATTACGAACTAAACTTTCAATAATTTTGGTATCTGTTTTAAGCAATGACTTAGTATCCTACTACACTGGTGTAGTGTAAAAGACAAATATCTGTTTATACAGGATGTCTCATTTATATTTATCATCCAAAATATCTCTGGATCAACAGCAGCTATAGTAAAAAGACTTTCACCGCTATCAATGTAAGGCAGAAGCTCATAGACCTAAATATTTTGAAACATTCTGAAACGAAAGAATGTGTGTTTTTAAATGAACACCCTATATTATTCCATTAGCAGTCTATAGCATGACAAATCACATAAACAATAGCGTTGATTTCATTGCAATACCCCAATTACGGAAATGATTCATGAGTTGATGTGGAAACCATTAAAAGAAAGACGTTATTCGTAGCGACGACAGATATTTGCGAAACTTCTTTCAACAACTATTACTTCCAAATGCCGACATATTTTGTTAGCACCCACCTACATAGAAATAGTTGATCATCAAAATAAGATAACAGAAATCAGATAGAAAACGGAAAGATTTAGGTTTTCTTTTTTCCCGCGACCTATTAGAGAATGGAAATGTAGAGAAATGTCATACAAGCAGTTCGATGAACCTTCCACCATGCATTTTAATGTGACTTTCAAGGTATTTATGTAGATGTAGAATAACTTTTCACCTCGTACGGGAATACGAAATGGCGAGTATAAGAGGGCATAGACGATGGAGGAGCTACAGCTGTAGTGAACGACTTGTGGGAATTTGAAACAGACGGAAGGCGAGCGCGGGTAGCCTAATTGTTATGTCCACCGCTGGTCCGAAGCGGGAGACCCGGGTTCGAATCTCGTCTCAGCTAACAATTTCACTTGTCGCCATTACGTAATTTCAATTCCGTATTGCAGCTAAAGTCATTCCTGTCCTTCCTTATCCTTATATTTGTAAATGTCCATGAACATACTCTGATGGGAATCTGGAAAGTGGTATTGCCAACTTTCTGTGTTCCCTTCACCGCAACTGTCGTCATCGATAATTGTGAAGTTGTCTCTGGTGCGAGCACTATCTGCGATACTACAGTACTCAGTTTGTCATTTTCGATTAAGTCAATTAAACCACTTTCTCAATGAAGTAATGGGGTATGATAAACTAATTTTCAGCCTAATACGATCTTGCAAAGACGTTTTGTGTTTATGTAGAGCAGAGCTTTCCAAACAGGGGTCGCGACACCCTGGGGTGTCGCGTAATTGTCAACGGTGTCGCGAGACTAACCAATTTAGACTAAAATAAAACAAAAAAAAACTTGTCATACAATAACACAAAATATCCTTCTCTTCATACTACCCGGAAGACTCGCTTGCAGCTAATCATCCTTCTCTTCATTCAGTGCACCACAGATCACATATTGAGGGAATGATCGGTGCACATTAACTTCGTGCTCAGCCGCTAGGCGGCAGCTCTGCTTCAGCAGCAGTATACACTCAGGGTTCGTTCAAGCAGCTACCAGCTGCCAGATTCCAGCAAACTACGCATGCGCATAGCTGCTGATGATACTCGATAACAGCTCTTCCCGTGCGCAGTTTGTTGGAACTGGCAGCTGTTTGAACAAACCTTCACTGTAGTCTGCTTTCCTTCTCCAAAAGCTGCACGTGAGGGTTTTTTAATGGATTTATCAGAACCACGTCACCCTCGGTAGTGTTTCTTACAATTAAATGTCAAACAATGACACAGTGGCTGTAAAAGATATTCAGTAGCGATTTTAGTATGGAGTATTGTCATAAATACAGTCTTTATTTCTGAAAATAATGTGATATATTGACCTGAAAGGTAACAACCACTGTGCTGTCTAATTAGAAATCAGAGCAGATAATTTCCAGATGCCGTTTTCAATCGATCCAGCAAAACCGTACCTGGCCCTGACTTGTACATACGACAGCGAAAAACGGTTTCCGAAATTCAGTTTTCGTGTTTCGGAAGTTGGGTCGCATGTAGAAGAAGCAAGTATTACTGCGTTAGTTAGGCATTGTTGTCTGCGATGTTACTCTGTTGTACATCTCCGTAGTTCCTATTGTTTCCTTTTCTTGCGATGAGTGTACGTAATTGCTGTAGTCAGGATCAACATTAAACATATCAATGCGTACGAGAATTTCAGTTTCGTTTACAAACTACATTTAAGCGATACTGTATTTCCGTCCCCCCCCGTCCCTCCCCCCGCTAGCCATTTAAATTCTACCATATATATATTAATAGTCGTGAAAGGGTGTCGGGCAAAACTGTATGGTATAAAAGGGTGTCGCCATGAGGGAAACTTTGGAAAGCATTGGTGTAGAGGCTCTTAAAGTATGCCCGCTCTCTCCTGTACCTTACAGCTCTGGTGCAAGGAGAATCAAGTCGTGGCGAAGAAACGGGCCGGACAACACTGCTTGTGGTGCAACGTGTACGGGACCCGACGCTACCAGCCACGGACTAGGCTCTGTTATTTAACTCGTGTGCCGGCAGGCGAGCGAGCTTATGAGCCGACTGTCGCTTTCGTGGTTTTTTTTTTTTTTTTTTTTTTTTTTTTTTTTTTTTTTTCACGCCCGGCATGGCATGAAAAAACGTCATTTAGGCGCTACAGCCGAGAGAAAATTTTTAACATAAACTCTCCGCTTTAATTTTTCTGTCTTGTTTCTTTTATCTCTCGTGTGGTTTACAGTTGTTGCATGTTCAGCGCTCTGTTGCTCTGTAATGAAAGTGGAAATTTTATCTCGTATATTTTCCTGTTATATTGTAATATCCACTGAGCTGTACAGAGGTGAATAGGCAGTGTGATTTGAATCTGTCATCGGATATTGAGTACATTTTTTTCTTTTTATTTCTTTCTTTAGAGACTTCAGTCTTTGTTATTGCTTCAGTCCGCCCAGCCACGATTTCTTCACCAATCCTCTCATCATATTACCTTACATTCTGAGTTATTTGTTGGATGAAGCGAAACACAACTAGCTCTTTATTCACACGAAGTGATGGGTGCTATCGACAAAGGTTCGCAAATCGATTCCGTACTTCTTGATTTCCAGAAAGCTTTTGACACCGTACCTCACAAACGGCTTTTAATCAAATTGCGTGGTTATGGTATATCGCCCCAAATTTGCGATTGGATAGGGGATTTCTTGTCAGAGAAGACACAGTTCGTAGTAATCGATGGTAAGGCATCGGCTAAAACAGAGGTGATATCGGGCGTTCCACAGGGTAGTGTTATTGGTCCTCTGCTATTCCTTATTTACATAAACGATTTAGGGGAAAATCTAAGTAGCTCTCATAGGTTGTTCGCAGATGACGCCGTCATTTACCGTCTAGTAAAATCATCTGAAGATCAAAACCAACTGCAGAACGATCTGAATAAGATATCAGTATGGTGTAAAAATTGACAATTGACTCTAAATAATGAGAAGTGTGAAGTCGTCCACATGAGTACGAAAATAAATCCGTTAAACTTTGTTTACAACATAAATCAATCAAATGTGAAGGCCGTAAACTCCACAAAATACCTAGGAATTACTATTACTTCAGACCTAAACTGGAAAGAACACGTAGATAATATCGTGGGAAATGCAAACCAGAGACTGCGTTCTATTGGCAGGACCCTTAAAAGATGCAACAGAACTACTAAAGAAACTGCATACACTGCGCTTGTCCGTCCATTTTTGGAGTATTGCAGCCCAGTGTGGGATCCTTATCAGGTGAGTTTGACGGAGGACATCGAAAGATTCCAAAGAAGGGCAGCTCGTTTCGTATTGTCACGATACAGGGAGATAGCTTTACGGAAATGATACAGCTTCTGGGATGGGAATCGTTACAACAACGGCGCTTATCGCTGCGGCGTGGACTACTTACCAGACTCCAATGGCCAATATCCTCCTTCGAATGCGAAAATATATTGTTGACTCCTACTTACATAGTTAGAAATGATCATCAGAATAAAATAAGAGAAATCAGAGCTCGAACGGAGAGATTCAGGTGTTCTTTCTTCCCACGCGCTATTCGAGAATTGAATGGGAGATAAACCTCTTGTTCGCATCGACGGCACTCTGAACAATGGCCGTTACATTTCAGATGTGCTACGACCCATTGCTTTACCCTTCATTCGAGCCCTACGAAATCCTACATTTCAGCTGGATAATGAACGACTTCATGTTGCAGCTACTGTACGGCTCTTTCTGGATACGGAAAATGTTCGAATGCTGCCCTGGACAGCACATTCTCCAGATCTCTCATCAATTGAAAACGTCTGGACAATGGTGGCGAGCAAATGGGTCACAATACGCCAGTCACCACTCTTGATGAACTGTGTTATCGTGTTGAAGCTGAATGGTCATTTGTACCTGTACACGCCATCCAATCTGTGTTTGACTCAATGCCCAGGAGTGTCACGGCCGTTATTACGGTTAGAGGTGGTTGTTGTGGGTACTATTTTCTGAGGATCTATGCACCCGAATTGCGTGAAAATGTAAACGCCTCTTAGTTCTAGTATAATTTATTTGTCCAATGTATACCCGTTTTTCATCTGCATTTCTTCTTGGTGTAGCAATTTTAATGGCCAGTAGTGTATGTCTGAGCACACCTGAAGCTTTTTTAACGTTTGAAGATTTCTTCCCATTAAGAATGACATGCCGCCTTCTTTTAGCTAGAAACAGCGATCTCTTATATATAATCTGGATGTATAACTCTTGTGTCTGAGCACATAACTGTAGCCTGTTTGCACATTCAAATTTTTAGTACACGAATTTGCATTGTCCGTGTTGTTGTAATTAGTCAAAAGAATTTCCATCAGTTAGTACCTGACAAATAATAGCTAGAATAACTCTATATTTGAAATTTATGTCAATATGCGAAGTAACAGACTCGCATGAGTATGAAATGGAAACGTATATCCCTTTAGTTTCATTGCAATACTTCATAGCAGCCATTTTGTAATTAGTTAAGAAACAGAAAATGAACATCTTTGACTGGCACGCTCAGAATTCTGTCGTTAAACATCCAGGTGGTAGAGAGGTCAGTGGCTAGAAACGCCACAATCCAACCACAGAATTGGTCCAATGTTCCACATGCTCGCACTTTGTTCATCTGGGACGGTGCTGAAATGTATCTATCGTAGGCGATCCTGTCTGTAATGTAGCGTGAAGGGTAACCGCAGCCATGGTCGCCGAGCTGATATTCAATGCTGCAGCAAACGTCGTCGAACTGTTCGTGCAGATGGTTGTTGTCTTGCAAACGTTCCCATCTGTTCACTCAAGGCTCGAGACTTGGCTGCACGATTCGTTACAGCCGTGCGGATAAGTTGCCTGTCATCTCGACTGCTTGTGATACGAGGCCGTTTGGATCCAGTAGGGCGTTCCGAATTGCCCTCCTGAACCCACCGATTCCATATTCTGCTAACAGTCATTGGATCGCGGCCAACGCGAGCAGCAGTGTCGCGATACCAAAAATAGTCCAAGAATTCTGTCACGGCGTAATGTTAAATTTGCAAGAATTATTACCTGAAAACAATAAATATTAGCGTGCAGCAAATTAAATTTCAAACAGACTTTCTATTTTATGAAACTCGATCCGAGATGGCGAAATTTGCCGAAAAAATTCGCAAAGTTCCAATAAACGGTTTTTATGAAATAAATAGAAAACGATAACTCCAATGGGAAAATGTTACAGTATAAATTTGTAGCCCTTAGGAATATCTATCGATTGCTTTTTTGTATGTATCGACTGACTCGATACGTTTCGAGTTATATCGAAAAAACCTGTCCGCCTCCGTAGCTCAGCGGTAGCGTCGCTGATTACCACGCAGGAGGCCCGGGTTCGATTCCCGGCAGGAGAATGGGTGTTGTGTGTTGTCCTACTCATCTTTATCTCATCATCATTGGCACGTAAGTCGCCAACGCCGCGTCAAACAAAAAGACTTACACTAAGGCGGCCGAACAATCCCGCAAGGAATCCCCCGCCAAGGAAGCCATACGGTCATTTCCGTTCCATCGAAAAAACACTGAAAATTCATTAAAACTCGGTACCTGCTTGGAATCCTGTATCTACTGATTCTGTATCTCATGTACGAATCGCTGTTTTATATGCTCATCCATATCAGACTAGGTTTCGGAATACTCCTTCACTGGTGCACGCTACCGCACGACAACAGAACCAATTGCCAATGATAGAGGAAAATTCGTGCATTAGCACATCAGCACCGCACCAACATCTGGCGTAGACTGGTGTCAAACGTCACCTCTAAACCATAGGTAGCATACCTTCTGAACGGATATCGTAGTCCCCACATGAGAGGTGCTTCGCGTTGCCTACCTCGGGATCCTGAACATACTGATTCTGGATCTCATGGACGAATCGCTGTTTTATACACTCATCTATATCAGACTCCGTTTTGGAATACTCCTTCACAGGTGCACGCTACCGCACGATAACGGAACCAACTGCCAATGATAAAGGGAAATTCGTGCATTAGCACATCAGCACAGCACCAAAGAAATCTGGCGCAGATTGATGTCCAAGGTCACCTCTAAACCATAGGAAGCATACCTTCTGAACGGCCCTCGTAGTCACCATATGAGAGGTGCTTCGCCTCGCCCACCTCGGGATCCTGTATCTACTGATTCTGGATCTCATGGAGGAATCGCTGTTTTATACGCTCATTCATATCAGACTCCGTTTCGGAACACTCCTTCACTGGTGCATGCTACCGCACGACAACGGAACCAACTGCCAATGATAGAGGAAAGTTCGTGCATTAGCACATCAGCACAGCACCAACGACATCTGGTGCAGACTGATAAAGGTCACTCTAAACCATAGGAAGCATACCTTCTGAACGGCCCTCTTGGGGCCCACATGAGAGGTGCTACGTGTCGCTCACCTCGGGATCCTGTATCTACTGATTCTGGATCTCATGACTAATTGCTGTTTTATACGCGCGTCCATATCAGACTCCATTTCCTTCACTGGTCCAAGCTACCGCACGACAACGGAACCACCTGCTAATGATAGAGGAAAATTCGTGCATCACCACAGCACCAACGACATCTGGCGCATACCGATGTCAAAGATCACCTCTAAACGATAGGAAGCATTACTTTCTGAGCGACCCTCGTAGTCCCCACATGAGAGGTGCTTCGCGTCGCCCACCTCGGGATCCTGTATCTACTGACTCTGTTTTATACGCTTATCCATATCAGACTCGGTTTCGGAATACTTCTTCACTGGTGCAACTACCTCACGACGACGGAACCAACTGCCAATGATAGAGGAAAATTCGTTCATTAGCACATCAGCACAGCACCAACGACATCTGGTGCAGACTGATGTCAAAGATCACCTCTAAACCATAGGAAGCATACCTTCTGAACGGCCCTCGTAGTCCCTACATGAGAGGTGTTTCGCCTCGCCCATCTCGGGATCCTGTATCTACTGATTCTGGAATACTCCTTCACTGGTGCCCGCTACCGCACAACGGAACCAACTGCCAATGATAGAGGAAAATTCGTGCATTAGCACATCAGCACAGCACCAACGACATCTGGTGCAGACTGATGTCAAAGATCACCTCTAAACCATAGGAAGCATACCTTCTGAACGGCCCTCGTAGTCCCTACATGAGAGGTGTTTCGCCTCGCCCATCTCGGGATCCTGTATCTACTGATTCTGGAATACTCCTTCACTGGTGCCCGCTACCGCACAACGGAACCAACTGCCAATGATAGAGGAAAATTCGTGCATTAGCACATCAGCACAGCACCGACATCTGGCGCAGACTGATGTCAAAAGGTCACCCCAAACGATAGGAAGCGTTACCTTCTGAGCGACCCTCGTAGTCCCACATGAGAGGTGCTTTGCCTCGCAGCGCGCACTTGGCTGCCAGACGGGGTGGCCCCGGCTGCAGCAGGCAGTGTGTGCCGTTCCCCCTGCCAGGAGGTAATCGGATTGCGCCGGCGACACTGGCTATGAGGCGGCTGCGCGAGGTCCGAGGCTTAACAGCGTTTCCTGCAATTACCACAGCGCCGAGGTGTCGCGCTTCGTTAGCGCCCCTGGCGGCTAACCTGATAACCAGCCGGCTCGGGCCGCGGCGGAACGCGCCTGGCCGCCCCAGGCCAGCGCGACGCACCAGCCAAACTCCTCATGTCACAGATTTCGAGGCAAGTTGGCGCAGTCGGTAGCCCGTCAAAAACTGGACACGCGTCACGCACGAAAAGTGAGAGAAATTGTAAGTACAGTAGAACCTCTCAAACTCGATTCCCGAAGACTCGACATTCCGTAAAACTCGACAGGGCTGGTGCCCTAAAAAGACTTGAGCGTGATGAAAGCGTAAATAAAATAGCGTTGGATTTGAACATCGGTAGGTCTACAGTGCCCGGTTGGAAGAAAAAAGAAATCTGTAATTCAATCATGGTGTTTGAAAAGACAGTGTACAGAATCCATCGCGGAACGAAAAATAATGAGAAATGCTTAGTTCGAAAAAACCCTTCACCAATGGTTCCGTGTGCACAGGGAGAAGGGAACACCTATGTCTGGACCCGTGTGGTGACAGAATCGTAGTCTTCAATCACAGGGGTTTTCAAACGACTTCAGTAAGTTTTATTTGACACTTTTCTTCTAGTGTTCAGAAAACTTCCCATAACTAACTGTGATAGACTTTTTATAAGCAGCTTAAACCACTTCAGTAATAATTGTAAGTAACACTGTATTTTCAGGTTCTACTAGGCCTTTTGTCTCAAAATTATTTTTGATTTTTTGATAATGAGTTATAAATATTGATATAAATATATAATTGTATATAATATATGTACAATTTTAATACTCTAAATAAGCGTTTTTATTCAACTCCTAGTTATTTTTATTTAAGTTCCCTAAAACTCGACATCCTCAAAACTCGACAACCTTTAAGTCCACATTGTGTCGAGTTTCAGAGGTTCTACTGTATCTGCCAAAAACAGGAGATAAATGTACACACGGAGCTGTTCAAGCTCAGGATGGGCAGCACGGAGGAAACGAAAACAGCCATGTCGTTCTTGTTATGTGGTCATGGTGTTGGACTACGAGTATTGAGATTCGTGTTCAACACTCGGTCGTGCTATATAGTTTCATTTATTGTTTTTCACAAATTATCATTATCTGGCTGGAATTGTAATAGCATACAGGATGACTTAGACAAAATCTCTAGTTGGTGCGAAGAAAGGCATCTAGCTCTCAATGTAGAAAAATGTAAAGTGATGCGCATGAGTAGAAAAAACAGTCCCATAATGTTCGAATACAGCATTAGTAGTGAGCTTCTTGATGCTGTCGCGCCGTTCAAATATCTAGGCGTAATATTGAAGAGCGATATGAAATGGAACGAGCATGTAAGGACAGTTGTGTATAAGGCGGACAGCCGACTTCGGTTTATTGGGAGAATTTTGGGAAGATGTACTTCATCTGTAAAGGAGACCGCGTATAAAACGCTTGTACGAACACGTCTTGAGTATTGCTCAAGTGTTTGGGACCCGCAGCAGATAAGTTTAAAGGAAGACATAGAGGCGGTTCAGAGACGAGCAGCTAGATTTGTTACTGGTAGGTTCGACCAATGCGCGAGTGTCACGGAAATGCTCCGGCAACTCAATTGGGGATCGCTGGAAGAAAGACGACATTCTTTTCGTGAATTCCTGTTAAGTAAATTTAGAGGGCCGGAATTTGAAGCAGAGTGTAGTACGATCTTGCTGCCACCTACTTACATTTCGCGTAAAGATCACAAAGACAAGATAAGAGAAATTTGGGCTCGTACGGAGACATATAGGCATTCTTTTTTTCCTCGTTCAATTTGTGAGTGGAATAGGAAAGGAGTAGTACAGTGTACCCTCCGCCACGCACCTTACGGTGAATTGCGGAGTATGTATGTAGATGTAGATGTAGATGTAGAATTGGACATGCATATCTACAGGATGTCCATTGATCGTGACCGGGCCAAGTTACTCATTTATATTTTTATTTTTTTTCGTTGTGTTCAAATACCTGCACAATTTTAATATCTAACGGTATTTTTTATGAAAACTGCACGTATTTCTATTTATTCGTAATTTTGTATATTTTATAAAATAATGATGGTTTCAATAAAAAAATACGTTACATTTTTTACAGTGTCGGCTACACTATTAGTTGATGAAGGTAGTCTTTGATTGTTTACTTTGTGAAGAGCCACGAAAGCTTTTGAAAAGTCTTCTCCATAGTTACTAATGGCTTCTGAAGCAGCTACCGTACACAACCATCGTTTTAGGCGACGACAAGACTTTTTTTTTCACTGTGATAACACACTACCTAGACATGTATAGACAGTACAGCACAGGGTCTAGAACAAGATGATCCAAAGGCATATTCGATTGATGATGTGCATACCATTTATAAATTGCCACTTTGATGTTGGTTCATCAGAAGCATATTTTTTGCCATGCCAGGGCAATTAAGATTTTGATAATGACTCTTTAACGAGTCGAAACTAGTCTCATGTAAAATCAATATATCATAAAGGGATTCATAAGCACCTAATACATTGTTACATTCCTATTTCTCTAGTTTTATGTTGTTAGTTTTGGGTTCAAGTTCGTTAATGTTAAGCTCTTATTAGTACATATACCAAATTCTGGCCTGCTGTGGCCATTGTAAGGAAAGTCTCAATTTTATGTAAAATAATTTTATAAATTACTGTGTCAAATTTATACCTTGTTGTAGCAAATTAAAGTACATTCTTACAAGAGCATGATTAAGATATAAACTTGCAATTACAAACTACTGCACACAACAGTAGAAAAAGACGGGGGGAGGGGTGTCTTTGACTCCTGGTCCAGGTTCCGCAATCGAATGTGGGGACCATGAGTGTGGAATCCTTATCAGATGGTTTGAGGGAGAACATCGAATGAGTCCAAAGAAAGGCAGCTCGATTTGTATTGTCACGATACCGGGGAGACAGAGTTACGGAAATGATACAGGATCTGGGATGGAAATCATTACAACAACGGCGCTTATGCCTGCGCCGTGGGCTACTTACGAAACTACAATCGCCAAAATTCTCCTCCGAATGCGAAATATATTGTTGATTCCCACTTACGTAGGTAGAAAAGATCATCAGAATAAAATACGAGAAATCAGAGCTCGAACGGAGAGATTCAGGTGTTCTTTCTTCCCGCGCGCTATTCGAGAATGGAATGGGAGATAAATAGAATAAAGGTGGTTCAATGAAACCTCTGCCAGGCACTTAAATGTGATTTGCAGAGTATCCCATGTAGCTGTAGATGTAGAGCCGAGATCACGCGGAACACCAACGAGCAAACACGATCGGCGACCGCGAGAAATAGAACTACCCATAGGAAAAAAAAAGTTGGTATCGTTCTAGGCTTACAACCGTCAGGGTCAGTCTTTCGAATCCAGCAATGACATATTTTTTTTTTCTTTGCATTGTGTTAGAATTCTTACAAATTTTAATATCTAATGGTAATTTTTACGAAAAATTCAAGTCTTTTTGTTTATTTCTAATTCTATAAATGAGAGTTAATAATGAAGGTTTCAATCAAAAAACGTAAGTTACATTTTTTTACAGTGTGACCGCACTATTAGCTGACGACGATAATCTTTGATTGTTCAGCTTGTCAAGAGCTACTATGCTGTTTTTGGAAAGTCATCTCCATAGATACTAATGGCTTTCCAAGCAGATAACCTACTCAACCACCGTTTTAGGTGACGACAAGGTGTTCAGCTTCTACATACGCATTAACATAAACTGACACAACTCGTGGAATTAGAGATCCCAAAATGTTTTATATAACTGAATTCGTAAATAACTAAAAAAAAATTATCACAGTCGGATTCGAACCACCGACTCTATTTTTTTCAGGCCAAAAAGCTACCACTTGAGCAACACCAGCAAAACTTCAAAGTCGATTTTCTCGAGAATTGCGTCGAATGGAATTGGCTGATTTTTATTTAAGTTCTGAACTTCACGTACCATGAATATAAAATTTTTTTAAAATCAGATACCCATGTGGTCTGCTTCTTAGATTCAAGAAGATGCCCATGTTGGGGTGTACCGTACAAGATAGACAACGACTCCTACACCTTACTGAAATATTCAGGCTTCCCAGTACGACTACTGCTCAACTGTTTGTAGAACTTATGGGACGTAACTACGGGGTCATCAGTCCCTAAGCTTACAAAGTACTTATGAACTACTTACAACTAAGGACGGCACAAATATCCATGCCAGAGGGGGGATTCTAACCCCCGACCGTAGTGGTCGAACAGACCGTGACTGGAGCGCCTCAATCCCCTCGGCCACGGCGGCCGGCTTCCCAGTACGTGTTGAGTTGTTGACCTAAAATGGAGTAATACAACTTTTGATCATCATGTATTTATTATTAGGTCGTGTAACGATTTGAAGTAAACCGCTCAAAAATTGTCAAGATTTTTAGTCGTAGTTCCTGGTCTTAAACTCTGAGAGACAGCTGAATACAGATACAGTTTCGCTTTTGGTTCAGACCTATTGTACGATGGATATAAATCTCTCTACTTGCACCATAACATTAAAGATGTGCATACGAATCCGTGATATTTGTAACTTTTTCAATAATAAAATGATAAACTACTTTTTGCTGTAATTAAAATACAAAAGCTACATCATATCATCAAACCATATCATTTCGTCCGCAGTGGTAATTTCAAGTAGCCGCGCGGGAGTATCCGAGAGGTCTGGAGCGCCGTGTTACGGATCGCGCAGCCTCACGCGTCAGGGGTTCGAATCCGTCTTCGGGATGGATGTGTGTGCTGTTCTTAGTTTAGTTTTACTTAGTTTAAGTAGTTTGTAAGCTACGGACTAATAACCTCGCAGTTGAGTCCGATAGATTTACAAACATTTTAACATTCTTTTTATTTATCTACAAATAACTCACAATACTACACATTAAGTACATATTATTTCTACATTTTCAGATCATCCCTGTTCTGAATTAGCTGCACAGATGTTAGCGAGTCAGCGCTCGTTGTTGATTAATGAACACGATCGAATGAAAACCAGTGTGTGATCACTGCCTTCAATGTGAGTTCCGACGTGTTAGTGTACGAAAAATACCCCACGTCATCCTTTTATTGTACAGTACACTGTTCACTTCAGTGCCGCCGTCCATCGAACATAGGAAAGAGCACGCGCGATCGATGTTGCGGGGTGATAAATTGAACCTCAGCAAAAACGTGTTGCGTATTCATTAATTCAACACATTACGGACCGCAACCGCACACAGTACTGCAAAAGGGAGCCGCTATTAGCATATGTTCTGAAGTGTGACTCCGATGTGTCAAAGCTTTTGCGGTGGATTCCATTTTAAAATATGTGGCGCGCGGAAAAGAGAAATAAAACTAGCGTAGCCCGACATGACAACCCCCGGAATTGATAATCTGCCCCATGCCCGTGTATCGCACATCTGAATATTTTCGGCGTCATGGTTTCGAAAAAGTGACATACTTTTCTTACCATTTTTCATGTATAAATGAGTGTCGGATGAAGAGGACGAAACTAGCGAGTTGCTACTCTAAGACATTACATATGCAGTCTGTTGGCGTTAAATAAAGGGAAACCTGTATCTACTGCAGACACCCACAACTAAGAATGGATACATAAAACAAATTGTAGGAAACGGACCCTGAGATACAATGGGGATTTTATCACATGTTCTCAGAATAATCACTGTAACAATGATTAAACGACAGTGTATATTAACTTCCTGGCAGATTAAAATTGTGTGCCGAAACCGGGACTCGAACTTGGGATCTTTACCTTTCGCGGACAAACGCTCTATCTACTGGTAGTTCCGGTTCCGGCACACGATTTTAATCAGCCAGGAAGTTTCATATCAGCGCACACTCCGCTGCAGAGTGAAAGTTTTATTCCAGTGTATAGTACTTGAACAAACGCTAAAGTCGATTCACATATATTTTAAAATGTTTAATTGCTTGTATATCTATCGGACCAAACTGCGTGGTCAACAGTCCGTAGCTTATAAATTACTTAAACTAAGGTAAACTAACCTAAGGACAACACACACATCCATGCCCCAGGGAGGACTCGAACCTCCACGGCGAACAACCGCGCGCTCCGCAGCGAGACGCTTTAGACCGCTCGGCTACTCCACCTCGGCCCACATATATTGAACACTGACCTGAAACGATAACTGATACTATTACCAAAAATTAACTGCCTCTTGTCTGAATTTTAATTCTTAAGCTGATCTGCGTAAATATTTAGAATTATTTGAATTTAAGTTCAAATGTTCAAATGTTTGTATAGTCTATGGGACTTAACTACGGGGTCATCAGTCCCTAAACTTACAAACTACTTATGAACTAACTAAGACTAAGGACGGCACAAATATCCATGCCCGAGGGGGGATTCGAACCCCCGACCGTAGTGGCCGTGCAGACCGTGACTGAAGCGCCTCAGTCACCGCGGCCGGCTTGAATTTAAGTATTTTATATGTAAGCATCAAATAAAAAAAGTTCACTATATTTTAGCAAGTCTCTGTTAAGGTATAGATGAACGTGAGTCAAAATGATAGTTCATAAATTATCTCGCACCCAAGTGAAAGACAGCCACAATATGAATAACTTTTAGAAAATCCTCCCCGTTATTAACTTTAAAACTTCTTGCATTTAAAAGATTCACTAGCATTTAATAATGCTGTATGTCACTTGCAGTTCGTCTCGCCTCTCTTCGTACTTAAATGTACCACATTCTTAATTTTTTCACGAAATTCATAATTTTTGGAGGCAGTCCGCGTTGAAAAAGAAAGTTATTACAATCTTTTGACTTTTCCTATCCTTCCATGAGTTATTGAAATTTCCGCGAATGGCAGCCGAAGACTGCATTCCGGAGTCGGCAATGGCAGTACCCATGGCTGGAACTGAATTGCTTGAAAAAGAATTTAAGGGATTGTTTGGATACGGTTCTGCTAAATGAAAAGACGTGTATATATTTCACGTCCCTATTCTAAAGCATAAATTGGACATACATGTACGATACAGACCTCAAATTGTGAATCTGTTGGAAGCAATCCCGTAGCGCTTCTGCTATTGACAATAACTTAAAGTACATTTTATGTTGTAGTAATTAATGTCTTAATAAACTATTATTATGCTAAGGCTGCAAAATGTTTTTATTTGTTATATCCTACAGGTTTCGGCAGTTGCTGCCATTAACAGGAAATCAACAAGCTAAATGGAAGAGAAATACATTACAGTTACAATTACACAACATGGAGTCACATATAATTTTTTTTTTTTAATATTGTTGGTACTTACATATTTTACATCGAAGCCAATAAGATAACATTTTTACTGGGTACAGCAGCGTCTAATTTACAATAAAATACTGCGATTGTTTCTAAAAAAACTTCCATTTTACATGATGAAGTAGGTATACCTTTTAATTAATCTTTAACTATTAAAAATGACGAAATTATTTCGTTACAATTATCAATTCAAATTCTAATTTATCATACCACTTATTCTACAAGTTTTGGTTATAGTTTTGTATACAGTAAAAAAGGTCACCAATTACACAATTACTAGATTATGAACTTTAGCACGTCAAAATATATCTAAATCACCTAGCAACTGTGTTTTGAGTGACCTATTTTCAATGCTTACAAAACTGTAACCAAACATTGTAGAATCAATGGTATGATAAATTACAATTAAACCTGGATTTCTTCGATAAACTTTTATCTGCTCCAATAATATCATCTGTACATATTGTCAGAGTCTGTAACGACAGAATTTCCTCATTTGTAATAGTTAAAGAATAATTAAAGGAGTACCTACTACTTCAAGTTAAATGGAAAGGTTTTTAGAAACAATCAGAGTATTTTACTACATCATGTAAAATGGAAGGTTGTATAGAAACAATCACAGTATTTTATAGTAAATTGGACGTTGCTATACTCAGTAAAAATGTTATTGGCTTTGATGTAAAATATGTAAGTACCAACAGCATTTAAAAACAAAACTTATATGTGACTCCATCTTGTGTAATTGTAACTGTAATGTACGAGGCGCGTCCAGAAAGTAAGTTCCGTTTGGTAATAAAATGAAATTGTACACAGATACAGAAGAAATCTTTATTCCACAAAATTCTACAACTCTTAAACTACTTTTCCACATAACTGCCGAAATTTTGTAGGCACTTGTCATAGCGTGCCACAAGTTTTTGCATGCATCCGTCACAAAAGGTTGCCGCCTGTGTATTCAACCATGTGGTAACAGCTCTTTATCATCGTTGAAGTGTTGACCACCAAGAACAGATTTTATGTGTAAGAAGAGATGAAAGTCGTTAGGAGAGAGGTCCGAGCTGTATGGAGGATGATCAAACAGGTCCCATTGAAATTTCCGTAAGAATTGTTTGGTCTCATTCAGTTTGTCAGGTCAGGCATTATCGAGGAAAAAAATAATCTTTTGACAGTAATCCTCTTTTCACACCTAAAATCTGTCCTTGGTGGACAACACTTCAACGATAATGACGAGCTGAAAGAACATGTTACCACATGGTTGAATACACAGGTGTATGAAAAAGGCACACAAAACCTTGAGCCATGCTATGAAAATTGCCTACAAAATTTCGGAAGCTATGTAGAAAAGTAGTTTAACAGTTGTAGATTTTTTCTGTATCTGTACCCGTTCGTACTATATAACCAAACGGAACTTACTTTCTGGACGCGCCTCGTATTTCTGTTCTATTTAGATTTTTGATTTCCTGTTGATGGTAGCAACTGCCGAAGCCGGTAGAATGTAACAAAAAAAAAAAAAAAAAAAAAAAAAAAAAAAAAAAAAAAAAAAAACAACTTTGCAGCCTTCGAATAATAATAATGATTTTTTTCAAAGTACATCATGGCTGTAGATTGCCACCTAAAACACTATTAATATCTTAATTTGCATTTGGCACCTCTTAGAAATCCTATCACCACCGAGGGTATTTAATTATCTATCACATACCTAAATTTGTAAACAGTCTTCGTCTCGTAAGCGAGAAACCGATAATCGTTGGAAGCGGTATTGCATGGTATTTGAGTTAAGTCTCTAGTGAGGTGACTGATTACCGCTGTTTGAATCAGACGTGCTGTCAGTGGGGTAGCTAATGACAACATCAACCGGCTTTGGTGCCTCCTCTGTGGAGTTCGCAGTGCGCCTGGCCGAGTTCCAGTGTGCTACACGCTGCTGAAACGTAGCTTTGTTTGCCGGCCAAACAAACGCGCGATCCTCAGTCCCCGGGCAATCTCTCTCCTGCACACAAATATCGCCCAGTATTTGCGCGGTTTTTGAATCCTTATCAATAGCTGCGGCCTGGACACAGCCTGTACATTGTTCCCGCAGCGCGAATTCCATGCACTTTTGTCCGCCTCTGTGTACTTATATATATACGGCGGAGTAATTATTCTGTCGCAGTTGTGATACCACAGCGCCGCATGAATTATGCCTCGTGTGGCTACATAAACAGCCAAGTTTCAGCACTCTCGGGGGGAAAAAATGAGCACTTCATGGTGCTCGTGGTAAGGTGTTCTCGCGGATAACAGGCATATGCCGACCCATTATTCTGCCGCGTATGAATTTCGAGTCTAAATTTAGACGCTTGTTTACTGGCGCAGACAACACGTTACTTCTGTGCATGTATGCAGGGGGCTTTTTATTATTTTTTTTATTATTATTTTTATTTTTATTTTTTATTTATTTATTTATTTATTTATTTATTTTTTTTTTTTTTTGCTAATTTAGAATTCACTCATGTTTTAAACTCATTTTAACCTATTACTTACTGTTGTCATTCTCTTGGGACCTATACATATTTTATCTATTTATGTAAGTAATGGAGTCTTTTAACTCATATTGTTCCACCTGGAGGAAGATATGAATGCTGTAGTCGCGATGGAGTTTTTTCAATGCTGTAATGCCTGCAAATCTTATCTACAAATACGGATGTGTGTAGGGTAAGGTGGTAGAAATTCGATATAGGTACAATTCTGATCAAAATAAGTTTTCGCGCCATTTGTCAGTCTCGTAGTGTCTCGTTGTGTGGCATTGTAACGTAGCAGGTTTCTACAGCTCCTCCTGTTTTTTCTAAGAATATACCACCTTGTGCTAAGGAGAGATAATTTTTTCACGTTAGGAAGTAAGTGGAGCTACGTAGTCTAACGAGTTCTTATAAATTTTCTATTTAAGGGTGACTAGATTCTCTACCCAAAATGCAAAGTTTGGTACAACGAAGTATGCGTTGGTGCCTGACGCAAAAAGTGCTTTTTTATGTGGAAGATGCCCTTAGTCGAAATTCTACTAGGAAGTGATCACAATTGTACCTAGTGTGGTACATTTTCGTTCGATTTTTCTCAGTTCTGTAACTTTTTTGTGTGTCTATACCATCATGTGTAATTGCCTAATATTTGTGTTACACATTAGTTAAACATCCAAGAACAAGTGCTATAATTAAAATTGCATCTTTTCTCAATATATTTCCAGTTACAATAACATTCGTCCGAAATGATCGAAATTGTACCACCTTACCCTATGTATGTATGTATATATGTACCTTCCATGTAGATCCAAGAGCGCTGGAGCAAGTTTGATGAAATAATCAATAAATCGCCAGACTGCCCCAGTGGGTCGCCCTGTGAAGTTCGGTAGCGATCGAATCAAGATATTTTATTAACATATACCTGACAGTTTACGTTTAGCATTTGGAACGTCTAGCCTTTGGAGCGCCATCATCTCGTCCGTGATTGTTCGTGAAGATTGCACTGAACAAATAAGTCTATGAATTATTACAGCACCCAATAACGATCCAACATCTCATATTTCTCTCAGCTGGAATAACAGTAAAATGTACGTAATAATTATTTTATTATTTATAGAGCTGAAGCATTGAATTAAAATTTGTGGTGCGGCCGGGAATCGAACGCGGACCTCCATGCTTACTAGGCAGACGTCTTAACAGTTTTTTTTTTTTTTTTTTTTTTTTTTTTTTTTTTTTGCTCTATGTGTAGTTCTGTTCGTTGCGGACGTTGATCAAGTTTGTTCGTTTTTTTGTTCGATGTGTTCTTGGCTCAGCTTTTTTATTACAGAGGCCGTTCAGCCCTCTGACCGGGCGCGCTGAGCCACGGCGCCCGGCATCGTTAGACTACCACACCACTAACGATTAAGGCGCCTCGGAATAGTCTATGTACGATTTCCCTCCACAACACAAACTTTAATTCAGCTTCTTTGTTCCAAAGATAATTGCCACTACTGCCAAGGCTCTCCATGCAGCGGAATAGCACCTCAGCAATGGACATGTTAGAACAATCCTGTTATGGTGATATAAATATCAATTAATATGAATAAATAATCCCTGAGACGGATTTTCGTCTCAAATATGTCAAAGACATTATTTATAGAGCTGAAGCATTGAATTAAAATTTGTGGTGCGGCCGGGAATCGAACCCGGACCTCCATGCTTACTAGGCAGACGTCTTAACCGTTTTTTTTTTTTTTTTTTTTTTTTTTTTTTTTTGGCTTGTTCAGATAGATCTATGCTTTGCGGTCGTTTTCATTGTTCGTTTTTGGTCGTTCGTTGATCATTTGGCTCAGCTTTTTTTTTTTTTTATTACAGAGGACGTTCAGCCCTCTGACCGGGCGCGCTGAGCCACGGCGCCCGGCATCCGTTAGACTATCACACCACTAACGATTAAGGCGCCTCGGAATAGTCTATGTACGATTTCCCTCCACAACACAAACTTTCATTCAGCTTCTTTGTTCCAAAGATAATTGCCACTACTGCCAAGGCTCTCCATGCAGCGGAATAGCACCTCAGCAATGGACATGGTGGAACAATCCTGTTATGGTGATATAAATATCAATTAATATGAATAAATAATCCCTGAGACGGAAGAGTTAAGTTAAGTTAAGTTAAGACAAGACGTCTGCCTAGTAAGCATGGAGGTCCAGGTTCGATTCCCGGCCGCACCACAAATTTTAATTCAATGCTTCAGCTCTATAAATAATGTCTTTGACATATTTGAGACGAAAATCCGTCTCAGGGATTATTTATTCATATTAATTGATATTTATATCACCATAACAGGATTGTTCCACCATGTCCATTGCTGAGGTGCTATTCCGCTGCATGGAGAGCCTTGGCAGTAGTGGCAATTATCTTTGGAACAAAGAAGCTGAATTAAAGTTTGTGTTGTGGAGGGAAATCGTACATAGACTATTCCGAGGCGCTTTAATCGTTAGTGGTGTGGTAGTCTAACGGTTAAGACGTCTGCCTAGTAAGCATGGAGGTCCGGGTTCGATTCCCGGCCGCACCACAAATTTTAATTCAATGCTTCAGCTCTATAAATAATGTCTTTGACATATTTGAGACGAAAATCCGTCTCAGGGATTATTTATTCATATTAATTATTTTATTACTGAACACATCTTGCGATGACAACTGCATGCGCATTGACAAACCATAACTACGCTTTTATGGATACACTGTTAACGAGTATACGACAGGCTTACGTGATGGTGGCAAAGCGGTTGCATCAGATTACTTACATGTGGCACTTCTTTCTGACTTATCATGATCATGAAAGATAATTAGAAGAACACTACCACACCATACTGTCAGTATTCAGAACTTTCTAGGTTATTGTTGGGCAACTCCAATTTTTCATATTATTGTTTTTGAATATGCAGGGCTTACTGAGAAAGAATGTGTACCGTAATAATTGTAAAGAGAGTCTATAAATAATATCTGTTCATATGCAAGGGCTTTCGTGGACCTTTTCTTAATATTTTCATAGCACAGTTCCAAACTCTATCCGTTACGATACTATGGGAATTACAATTCACAGAAACTTATTTACATGTCTGTACCATCCAGGCCATAGTAACTTTATTTCTTTCTTTTTTTCTATTGTGTCCTTTCATTGCCACTAAACGATTTCTAGAAGCAAATCTTTTTCTTGTTGGAGAAGTTTCAATATAGCTTCTTTTCCTGTTTACTTCCTCCCAACTTGACACCATGAAAACTTAGATAACAAATATTGTTCATCGTTTAATATCTTTGGTCGGGACGCAATAATCATATAGGCAACCTATTTTATCGGTATTGCCAAACATATTCCTTGCTGACTCAGATCAACGTTGAACCGGTTTCGGTGGATTTAGGTTCAGCATTATCCCATGGAGAGGAACCCTGAACAAAGTTCAATTTCTGAACTAACGCCATATTTGATCTCCAGCCAGCGATGTTTACATAAACGGCCCGTAAACGTATAAATCGTATAAGGATAGTAGGTATTGTGTTTAAACATGTTACCTAGAACACAGTAACGAATGAAATACATGCAAACATGGATTTCGTTAGATAAAGAATGTATATTCCACCGGTATCAAGCAGGTGGCAGTCTAGATCCTAACTGATATTTTTCTCTAATTAGTTTAGACCTATTTTAGCGAATGAATTTCTTTTTCTTTTTTCGACATTGGCATTTGTTTACACTTTGTGTCTATTGGAGGTTCCAGTGCAACAGTGAATTGCGATTTAGTTATCTACGTATGTTTCTTATGAACAGACGAATATGTGTGTAACATGAGATATTTTTCATATTTCCTGCAGTAAGTGCCTTATCGGTTTATTTTACACGTCCCAGCAATGGGACAGAAGCATTTTACGTTATGAACCTTTTGTTGATCTGCCCTGCGTAACATCGTTTGTATCGGAAGGATGGGTTTGAGGAGACCGAAAGAGATAATTATGGGAAGGTATATATATTGTTATAATTTAATAAAATATAATAGTGTCTCACTAACAGGATAATCTTATCTCTGTCACAGAGCATAATACATCTGCTTTAACCTCTGAACATCTTCATGACTGGCTAGATGGAGTTCGGTCACCCCACTAGAAAATATCGTAATGAACAGTTTGTAATTATGTGGGCTCCGTAGTCACAGGTTTGATCATCTGCCTTTCCTCATTTGAATTTCCAATAGTTGCGCCTAACCAGTGCGGAAGCGGTTGGTAAAAGACCATTCCCTCTTGGGAAGGTCCATTTCTGAAAGCTCCTTCGAGGGATTGTCTGTCACAATGTTGTTATAATTATTTCAAGAATCCCAAGTTCCTGACCAGCTGGATTTTGCCAATAATCTTCCCTCATGTAGCTGGGCTGCTGTTTTAAGAAATGGTTTACGCGATTACAACCTGCTTAGCTGTGGTGGAAGGCCTCAATAGTGTTCATGTGAGAGAAGTAGATGTACAATTAAATGGCGCTGTGAGGTTCATAAGTGATAAGTGGCACTCTGATAATGGAAAAAGGGGGGAGTGCGGGAAGGTGCGTAACACAGACGAAGAGCCTGAAAAGTGAAAAGTGAACGAGGTGATGAAAAGACAGAGGTGTTAAGTGGAGATAGAGATAGGTTAAAATGTTCAAAGTTTGTAAAGCGTAAGGGACTTAACTGCAGGGTCATCAGTCCCTAAACTCACAAACTAATTATGAATTACCTTGTACTAATGACGGCACAAACATCCATGTCCGAGGGGGGATACGAACCCCCGACGGCGGACGTCCGCGCGCACCGCAACACGGCGCTCCAGTACGCGCGGCTAATCCGCCGCGGCAGTCAGAGATAGGATGGAAGAGGATATATACCAACAGAAATCTGTAACAAATAAATTCATGCCTATACCTACAACTTAGTACTGCACAAGCCACGTTACTGTGAGTGGCGGAGGGTACTTTGTGCGCTATCGTAATTTTCATCTTTTCCTATTGGAGTTGCTTATGGTTTACAGTGGAAAAAAGACTGCACGTAAACTTCCGAGTCTCTAGTCCCTCTAACCTTATTCTGAAGAACTTTTTACGAGGCATACGTAGGATGAAGGAATATATTGGCAGACTCTTCGAGAATCGTTCGCTGCCGGAACTTTGTGAGTAGCCTGTAGCGTGATGCAGAAAGCCTCTTTCACAGCTTCTGCCACTGTAGTTTCCCGACCACCTTCGTGACCATTACGCGCTCATTAAATGCTCCCGTAAGAAGCGAACACCTCTCCTTTGGAAGTTCTCTATATCTTCTGTCAATCCTATCAGTTACGGATCCCACACTGTAATATTCAGTTATAGGTTTAATGAGTATTTTGCAAGTTAGCTCTTTTGTTAAACAACTACTTCCATACGGAAGTGCAGCCCAGATGGCTTTTTTACAGTCCTTTATTTTCTCATAACCGGTTTCGATAAATTAATCAAGTTCAGATCAGCAATGTTTACAATTATTAATCACTCTCCTGTACATATTTGAAGTAACGTTAAGATGATCATGTACAAGTGCTGTGCAAGGTCATAAACATAAATTAATTCTCTAACCTTTCACTAACTCCTCCATCATTCCCACTTGATGGGGATCTTACAATGCGCAGCAATACTCCAAAATAGGAGACACATGAGTAGTGTAGGAGGTACCTTAAATAGAACTGTTGGATCATCTAAGTGTTCTGCCAATGAAATGTAGCCTTTGTTTCGCCTTCCCTGTGATGTTTTATATGTGCTCTTTGCAACTGAGGATGTTCGTAATTGTAATTCCTAGGTATTTATTTAAATTTACCGGCTGCAGATTTGACTGATTTGTCGTGTAACTGAAGTTTAACGGATTTAGTTAAGTACTCATGTGACTGGCTTAACACTTATCATTTAGGAAAGTTGCCAATAGCCGTGGTAGAGTGGCCGCACGGTCCAAGGCGCTTTGCTGCAAAGCGCGCGGTGATTCGCCGTCGGAGGTTCGAGTACTCCCTGTGGCATGTGTGTGTGTGTGTGTGTGTGTGTGTGTGTGTGTGTGTGTGTGTGTGTGTGTTGTCCTTACGTTACTTTAAGTTAAAGTAGTTTGTAAGTCATTGGGACTAATAACCAAAGACGGTAAGTCCCATAGATCTACAAACATTTGATTTTGATTTCCAAATATTTACACCATGAAGGTATGCAAATCAATTTACAGTTTCTTTCGATCTTCTGTTGGATTTATTAACCGGTAAATAACAGCATCATCCGAGAAAAATTTAACAGAACTGCTCACAGTGTCTCCTAAATCGTTTATAAAGATAAGGAACAGTGGAGGCCCTGTAACACTTCCCTGAGAAAAACCAGATATCACTTCTATTTTACTCGATAACTTTCCTTCAGTGACTACGTACTGTGTCCTTTCTGACAGGAAATCGCGAATACAATCGCACAACTGTGGCGATATTCCATATGCCGCAATTTGATTAAAAGCCGCTTGTAACGTACAGTGTCGAAAGCATGCCGGAAATCTAGAAATATTGCGTCGCTTCTACATCTACATACATACTCCGCAATCCACCGTAAGGTGCGTGGCGGAGGGTACACTGTACCAATACTAAGCATTTCCTTTCCTGTTCCACTCCCAAATAGAACGACGAAAAAAAGAATTCTTATATGCCTCCGTATGAGCCCTAATTTCTCTTATTTTGTCTTTGTGATCACTACGCGAAATGTAAGTAGGCGGCAGCAAGATCGTAGTACACTCAGCTTCAGATACCGGCCCTATAAATTTCCTCAACAGAATTTCACGAAAAGAACGTCGTCTTTCCTCCAGCGATCCCCAATTGAGTTGCCGGAGCATTTCCGTGACACTCGCGCATTGGTCGAACCTACCAGTAACAAACCTAGCTGCTCGCCTGTGTAATGTTTCCATGTCTTCCTTTAAACTGATCTGCTGCGGGTCCCAATCACTTGACCAATACTCAAGACGTCGTACAAGCGTTTTATACGCGGTCTCCTTACTCACAACTGTCCTTACATGTTCGTTCCATTTCATATCGCTCTGCAATGTAAGGCCTAGGTATTTAAACGACGCGAGAGCATCAAGAAGCTCACTACCAATGCTGTATTCGAACATTATGGGATTGTTTTTCCTACTCATGCGCATCACCTTACATTTTTCTACATTGGGAGCTAGCTGCTATTCTTCACACCAACTAGAATTTTTGTGTAAGTCATCTTGTACGCTATTATAGTCAGTTAAAGACGATACCCTCCCATACACCACAGCATCATCAGCAAACAGCCGCAAATTACAAGTTACTCTGTCCATCAGATCATTTATAAAGATAGAAAATAATAGCGGTCCTATCACACTCCCCTGGGGCACGCATGACGATACACTCGTCTCTGATAAACACTCGCCATCGTAGACAACGTACTGCGATCTATTACTTAGGAAGTCTTCCAGGCAGTTACAAATCTGTGAACGTATTCCATAAGCCCGTATCTTCATTAGCAGTCTGCAGTGTGGCACCGCGTCGAGCGCCTTTTTGACATCCATCGGCGAATGACTCATCACACATCGGATTATGTAGATGGATGAAATTGCCTCTTGAGTCTAATCTAATAATCAGAGTGTTGAATCGTGAAAGCACTGTGGTGCGCAGGACGGCGCCTTGAGCCGCAATCTGGTGAAGACAAAGTGGGCCGACTGTAAGCCTGCCAAAGGCCACAGCAAATTGTCCGCCATGCCGGCAATATCGGGCCCACAATGGCGGCATTGAGTAGGGCGATGGGCCCGCGGAGCACTAGATGAGGTCCCCACTCGCCAGTTGAATGGGGCTGCCCGGCCGATGGCCACTACAGCCGCACGGCTCTGTACCTGCTGCCCTCTCATGAGTCCACCTGTTCCCGGAGAATTTAATACCGCGGCAAGCTTCTGTGCTTTGGGGCGCGTATTTGGAAATGAGAAGGTGTCGAGAATAGCGAGGGAACGAAGGGAATTCTGGGAGGTTATGAGGGAACATAGGAGAGACTTGATGAGATTTTCTGCTGATGGGTGCTACGGAAATAGAAGAAAACTGGGAACAGAGATAGTAGATACCATATGGTTCTTAATATAAGAATGGAAAACAGTTATGAGAATACGAAGATGGCTGCAAATCACAGGATTGCACGGAGTGTCCTAGAAATTTAGTTGAAATATAATCTCCCAGGACTTTTTTCCTGTCTTTCGACGAACTTTGTTGTATGGGAGTGCAATAGTCTTGTGTAGTTCGCGAACGAACTAGTTCGGAAGAGCGCTCCCGTTGGTGAACTACGCGAACTAGATCGCAGATCCCTCGCCTTTTAGTTCGTCCGCTCCTTTTCCGAAGACTGACGGGGAACAGCGAGAGGATGCAGAATCACGTGATTCCCTTCTGCCAGTTACCGTCATTTCGAGCTTTCAATGTAGCTCAGCTATAGTTTCATAGTTCACTGCCACAAGAAATCCAGTTTACAAATAAAGTACTACGAGTACTCTGTATGCAAAGTGGTTGAATACCATTGTATCACCCATTTGTGTAAATAACTGGTTTATTTACCTAAGTATTTGATGTCAAATTGCCCAAAATAGCACACGCTTTGGCAATACTGATTCATTATATAAAAAAAGCTGTTTGTAAAAGGGAAAGAGCTCTTATAGTAGCGGTAGCAAAAGCCAAAAAGAATCGCCGAACTAAAAAGAGCGGACGAACTAAAAAGAGCAAACGAACTAAAAAGAGCAGACGAACTAAAAAGACAGCTACCCGTCGCGAACTAAAATATGCGCTATTGGTTGCGAACTAAAATATGCGCTATTGGTCGCGAACTAAAATATGCGCGATCGGCCACGAACTAAAATAAGCGCAATCGGTCACGAACTATTATGCCAAACGTATCTCGATTCTTAGTTCGTTGGATTCTTTTCCGAAAACCGAGGGGCAATAGCAAGAAGGCGCGTAGAAGAATTAAAAATCACGTTTTTTCCTTCAGCTGATGAGTCATTTCGAGGTGAGGGTCTGCCTGCTAGATAACATAGTTCAGTGCAACAAAATTTCTGTTTTGAAGTGTTCTGCACTCTGCAATATCAGATAATAAATTCCATAATGCCAAGATATAGAGATACCTCTAAACTTAAACGCGAGAAATTATTCACAAAATGTTTCTTTTGGTTTGCGTGATATCGTTAGCGGCTCACGCAGCAAGCGCATGAAGCATCTAGGTGGGGAAACTTCGCCCTCCACCTGCACGCGCAGACCACGCCACTTAGCCGTCACTGGGAGAGGATGAACTAAAAGAACGAACTAAAGTGAGCGCTCCCAATAGCGAACTATAATGCGCAAGTCTAGAGTGCAAGCTGGGTGGATACAGGTTACCTTATTCATAAGGCCGCGGTTACAGATATGAAAGTAGCAAGAATGATTGCAGGTACTAATAGATGGAAACAATGGCAGGACGGTGTCCATAATGAGGAAATCAAAGAACAACTTGGAATGAACACCACATATAAAACAGAGTGAACATACTGAGATGGTGGGGTCATGTTACACGTATCTGAGAAGGTTACCTAAGAGACTCATGGGCTCGGCAGCGGAGGATGAGAGGAGTCCAGTTAGACCAAGAAGAAAGTAGGTACATTCGGTGCAGAATGATTTTGAAGTAAAAGGCGTAACATCAGACGAGGCATCAGTGTTAGCATTGAATAGGGGAGCATGGAGTAATGTTATTAGAGGGACTATGCTTCACACTGAACACTGAAAGGCATAATCAGTCTCTAATAATGATGATGATTTTTGTGTAAATTCATCCAACATCTACTGATATCTTTGTAATTCTCGGGAATGGGGTCCCCAGTTCCCCTCTAGCTCTCTCTGCCGACACCCCTGGATTATACTGTGGTAAGATGTTACAAGATGACTCGGAAAAGTTACTAATTGTGATGACTGGCAGCGAGCTGTTAATGTAGAGAATGACATGGTATTTCCAGTAAAACTGCAAAATACTTTTGTATGTGATTCCTCAATATGTGTAGATATCAGTGTTCGGGTTCTTTTTTCGGTGCATGTAACATTCGTCCCACACAACAAATACTATAGTCGCAACGCCGTGTTTTCTGTTTTGCAGTACCTGGGCCGCGAGCGGAGGACGTCGGACTATATAGACACCCACTGCATTTCCTTGCATTTCAACCCCTAACAGCCTATAGCACGACTAGTCGAGCCTCATTTGCCTTTACCCCTGATCGCAGGTAAAATAGGCATCATGGCTCTAGGAACGTGGAAATACTATCTAATCAGAAAACACGACTTTTAATATTCTTATTTAAAAGTATTCAAATACAAAACCCCTTTATGAAATATTGTTCGGTACACTGTCCTGAGTCACCTCTAGATATATTGGTACCTTAAGTTAATGAGGAATATTAGGAAAAATATACTCTCATAATGTTCTAATAAAGCATTAGGTGGGTACTGGTTGACACAATAACATCGGCTAGACATCTTGGCTTAACGTTGCTGAGTGATATGAAGTGGAATGGACATGTTTGGACAGTGGTGAAGATGACTAAGGACCGACTTCACTTTATTAGTAGAATTTTGGGGCGATGCGGTTCATCAGACTAGAACAAAGAGCGGCCCATTCATTAACATTACAAGAGAAATTGAGATTGCCATTGGGGCAGGATAAAGCAACAGACAGAAGCAGTTGAGTGGTGGGATGATGGATTCTTTTTATTCGCAGACCTGACCGAATAACAAAATGTTTTGGAAACTGACATGTGAATTCCTAGAGTGACAGTGACGTTCTCTTGAAGGAACACTGTTAAAAAAAAAAAAAAAAAAAAAAAAAAAAAAAATAGACAGCTTATATGTGAATCCGACTGCCGATGATTCTATTGTCGCGAACCTTCTTATACGTGAGGAACACAAATGTAAGAAAGATTAGGGCTGCTAGGTAAGCAAATAGTCAGATGTTTTTCACCCGCTTAGTTGAAGAATGGAATAGCAAATGAATGATTAATGCGGTACAAAAAACCGTCCGGGGGACAACGGAGGTTGGAACATTTACGTTGGTTTTTTGTTGCTAGGCGTCGCTTCTGAGATATTAAGGTCAACTAGGGTTTTAAAATGGGATGTTATAGTTTGATAATTATTTTCTGATAGCGGCTATCGGGGCGAAACATTATAATTATAAATTTACAAACCCTGAGACTGTTTCGCGTCTCGAAAATGTCAAAGACATTAAAGTCAGAGGTGACGCATTGAATTAAAATTTATGATGCGGACGGGACATGGAAGTTCGGGTTTGATTCCCGGTCCCGTCACAAATTTTAATTCAATGCTTCACCTTTGACTTACATTGAAACATGTTTTGAATGAAGCAATATGAAAATACGAGGTATGTCCACAAAGTAAGTTCCGTTTGGTTTATAAAACAAACGTGTACAGATACAGAAAAAAATATTTATTGTACAAAAATATACAACTATTAAACTACTTTTCTACATAGCTTCCGAAATTTTGTAGGCATTTGTCATAGCGTGGCAGAAGTATTTGTATGCCTTCTTCGTAGAAGGTTGCCGCCTGTGTATTCAACCATGTGGTAACATGTTCTTTCAGCTCGTCATCATCGCTGAAGTGTTGACCACCATGGACAGGTTTTAGGTGTAAGAAGGAAGTCTCTAGGAGCGAGGCTGTACGGAGGATGAACAAACACATCCCAGTGAAATTTCCGTAAGAGTTGTTTGATCACATTCGCCTTGTGACGTCGGGCGGAAACGTGAATGGAAGAAGAAGACTCCTTTCATCTCTTCTAATCTGTACTTGGTGGTCAACACTTCAACGATGATGAGCTGAAAGAACATGTTTGCCACATGGTTGAATACACAGGCGGAAACCTTATATGAAGAAGGCACACGAAAACTTGTCCCACACTATGACAAGTGCCTACAAAATTTCGGAAGTTATGTAGAAAAGTAGTTCAACTTTTGTGTCTCGTTTCCGCCGGTTGTCGTAGGTGTCGGTGGCCGAGTAGAAAGAGACCGACACAGGAATAAAGGATGCACGCTTGTGCAGATACGGAGGTGACCAGCCAGTGGGACAGCAGAAACTAGAACACTAGGCTAAATTAGAACAAGATATATATTTCGTGGAGTCTTCGTAATACTTAACTTTTACATAGTTCTTGACTGCAGATACATAGTTTAGATAGAGGCCTGCCTACTGATGATTCCTAGCGCCTATCCGATAGCCAAGTCTTACTGGTGCCTATCTGATTCCGAAGTGAACGATGCAGTGCAGTCGTGGCCACGAGCAGAGTTGCAGCAGAGGGCGCTCGTGACTGACGTCGTAAGAACGCAGCGCCATCCGTGCATGGCGGCGCGCGGCGTAAGTTCGTGGCGCGCACTTCATACTTGTGCGACACCACACGAACAGTTGCAGATTTTTATACCATTAATATTTTTTGTGTATCTGTTCACGTTTGATTTATATAACCAAACGGAACTTATTCTCTGGACGTGCCTCGTATATAGATGGATGGAACGTTAAATCCTAATATTCCTTCCTGTAGGTACGGAAAAGGGCGAAAGCTTACTCGCGGCGGACCACGCAATCCCAGCGGGGTTTCTTAACTCGGAGCAGAAACCTGCTGGCGCGACGCAGGTGTCGGGCTGAGGAAGGGGTTGTGTTCCTGCGCCTACGTCTCTCTTGATTAGCGGTGCTCTTTGTGTGCTTGTCTGTGTGTGTGTGTGTGTGTGTGTGTGTGTGTGGTTGGGTGGGTGGCGCCAGCGGCTGCGGTCTGGCGCCAGGCAGCTGGCGCCGAATTTAATTAGGCCATTTTATGCGCGCCGCGCCGGTTTTAAAGGATTGACTACCTGCGCGGCTGGCTGCTCGCGCGCTCGTAAACCCGGCAGCGGTTACGACGCCGGCGCTGATGGCGAACGCCACGTTCAACAGGCCACGCCCCTCCGCCCCCCCCCCCCCATCGTGGTATCGCCGGCAGACACCGCTCTCGCCGTCATACAGCGCCGCTTTCATAGATCGTATCCCCGCCGTTCTATTTTCTAGCAATATGTTTTTGTTACGAGCAGGAGAAAAACTGAGCACGAAGCGAACGTGAAAGAGGCGAAGAGCTGTAAAAGTCCCCTTGCGGAGAGTCCGTTTCATACAGGGTGTTACAAAAACGTAAGGCCAAACTTCCAGGAAACATTCCTCACAACACAAAAAAAAAAAGAAAGTATGTTAGGTGCACATGTGCAGTTGCGGCGTTAGACCAAAATTGGGCGTCGCTGAACTCGTCTTTGCGAGGCCAAATGTTCAAATGAAACTTCCTGGCAGATTAAAATTGTGTGCCGGAACCGGGACACAGTCGGTAGTGCGCTTGCCCGCGAAAGGCAAAGGTCCCAGGTTCGAGTCCCTGTTCCGGCACACAATTTTAATCTGCCAGGAAGTTTCATACCAGCGCACACTCCGCTGCAGAGTGAAAGTTTCATTCTGGAAACATCCCTTAGGCTGTGGCTAAGCCATGTCTCCACCATATCCTTTCTTCCAGGAGTGCTAGTCTTGCATGGTTCGCGGGAGATCTTCTGTGAAGTTTGGAAAGTAGGAGGCGAGGTACTGGCGGAAGTGAAGCTGTGAGGTGGCATCGTGAGTCGTGTCGAGATAGCTCAGTCAGTAGAGTGCTTGACGGCGAAAAGGTCCCAGGTTCGAGTCCCGGTTCCGGCACACAATTTTAAGCTACCAGGAAGTTTCATATCAGCGCACACTCCGCTGCAGAGCGAAAGTTTCATTGTGGAAACATTCCTTAGGCTGTGGCTAAGCCATGTCTCCACCATATCCTTTCTTCCAAGAGTGCTAGTCTTGCATGGTTCGCGGGAGAGCTTCTGTGAAGTTTGGAAAGTAGGAGGCGAGGTACTGGCGGAAGTGAAGCTGTGAGGTGGCATCGTGAGTCGTGTCCAGATAGCTCAGTCAGTAGCGTGCTTGACGGCGAAAAGGTCCCAGGTTCGAGTCCCGGTTCCGGCACACAATTTTAAGCTACCAGGAAGTTTCATATCAGCGCACACTCCGCTGCAGAGTGAAAGTTTCATTGTGGAAACATTCCTTAGGCTGTGGCTAAGCCATGTCTCCACCATATCCTTTCTTCCAAGAGTGCTAGTCTTGCATGGTTCGCAGGAGAGCTTCTGTGAAGTTTGGAAAGTAGGAGGCGAGGTACTGGCGGAAGTAAAGTTGTGAGACGGCATCGTGAGTCGTGTCGGGATAGCACAGTCGGTAGTGCGCTTGCCCACGAAAGTCAAAGGTCCCAGGTTCGAGTCCCGGTTTCGGCACACAATTTTAATCTGCCAGGAAGTTCCATATTAGCGCACACTCCGATGCAGAGTGAAAGTTTCATTCTGGAAATGTTCAAATGTTTGTTAAGCTTAAGGGACGTAACTACGGGGTCATCAGTCCCTAAACTTACAAACTACTTATGAACTAGCCACAACCAAGGACGGCACAAACATCCATGCCCGAGGGGGGATTCGAATCCCCGACTGTAGTGTAAGTATTTAACTGAAAATTGCATCACTGCTGAACTCATACGGAAATAAACACGGAAAACTAAACAGCTGCCGTCCGGGAATGGCCGAGCGCTCTAAGGCGTCATACCACGGTGAACGAGATCGCTCTCGTTAGGGGTCGAATCCCACCCTTGGGTACTTATGTTCTGTTCGTCCTTTGGTTAAGCTACTTAAGTCAGATGTACGTCGCCGCTACATACCCTAGCAGTTGAAAAGCGCCGATAAACATCAAATATAAAAACATAAGAAAAAAAACTAAAATGTTAACAGTGTTTTGCGAGGCCCACACAGGCGCGAGGCCGTCGGCGGTCGCCGAAGCCTAGTGCCGCCACTGGAAATATGTCCGGAAACGCTTAATTTCCATGTTAGAGCTCATTTTACACTGAAATGAGGAGTGACGCATTGTTGGGTGAAAGCAGCTGCTGATAGTGCCTGCACACGCTGTACATGGTACGGAAACAACTGGTTCTCCCGCAGCACTCTCCATACAATGACGTGGTCAGCATTACCTCGTACAGTAGCAACTTCTCTGGCGCTGACATTAGGGTTATAGTCAACTGCACGAAGAATTGCCTCGTCCATTGCAGGTGTCCTTGTCGTTCTAGGTCTTCTCCAGTCGGAAGTCATAGGCTGGAATGTTCCGAGCTCCCTAAGACGCCGATCAATTGCTTCGAACGTCTTCCTGTCGGGACACCTTCGTTCTGGAAATCTGTCTCGATACAAACGCGCCACGGCTATTGCCCCGTGCTAATCCATACATCAAACGGCCATCTGACAACTCCGCATTTGTAAACATTGTACTGACTGCAAAACCACGATCATGATGAACACTAACCAATTGATGCTACGTACTGATATGCTTGATGCTAGTACTGTAGAGCAATGAGTCGCATGTCAAGACAAGCACTGAAGTCAACATTACCTTCCTTCAATTGGGCCAAATGGCGGTGAATCGAAGAATTACAGTACATACTAACGAAACAATTGGGTATTTTGACAATTGTCTGCACGAATTACTTCAATTTACATTTAAAGAGAAATACTAAAATGAGCTCTTAACATGAAAATTAAGCGTTTCCGGACACATGTGTACATAACACATTTTCTTTCTTTGTGTGTGAGAAATGTTTCCTGAAAGTATGGCCGTACCTTTTTGTAACACCCTGTATATGGTCACTGGCGACGAGTCCTATGTGTTCACTGATTCAGTGAACCCCGGAATGTAACAGCTGCAGGAGAATACACACGGCGAGCAGCGAGCTGCCAGGTGCCAGCAGCGAGCAGCGACCTGCCAGCTTCGAGGTGGCAACGTAAACTCAGCCTACTCCCTTGCGTTCGTCTCAGCATTGAATTTAGAATTCATTCTTTCGAAAATAGATACATGTCTTGGTTCTATAACGAAGATTTATTTAATCAATAACTTTAATTTTCGTAAAAGAATTTTAGATTGTAGAAAAGCATAAATCTTGAACACAGTACTGATATTGACTTGCAGTTGGCTTCCCAGGTCCCCTACCGCAGTCCGTGCGATTATTGCCTTTGGGGTTACTTCAAGTCACAAGAGTATCGTGATCGACCGACATCTCTAAGGATGCTGAAAGACGACATCCGACGCCAATGCCTCACCATAACACCGGACATGCTTTACAGTGCTCTTCACAACATTATTCCTCGACTGCAGCTATTGTTGAGGAATGATGGTGAACACATTGAGAGCCGGCCGCGGTGGCCTAGGGGACTGAGGCGCTTCAGTCACGGTCTGCACGGCCACTACGATCGGGGGTTCGAATTCCCCTCGGGCATGGATATTTGTGCCGTCCTAGTTCGTAAGTAGTTCATAAGTAGTTTGTAAGTTTAGGGACTTATGACCCCGTACTTAAGTTCCATAATATTTACAAACATTTGAACATATTGAGCATTTCCTGAAAAGAACATCATTAATTTGTTATGTTAATTATTCTTTTTCTAATCAGATGAAGTGCAATCTGCAGGTTTCGTTGAACTTTTTTTTCTGTAAATTTTTTTTTTTTTTTTTTTTTTTTTTTTTTTTTTTTTTTTTTTTTTCAAAAACCCCTCGTCATTCCTAGAATGTGTGTCAATTTTTACCTCTCTATCTACATTATTCCGTGATTTATTAAGTTTTCAAATTTATACTGCCTTTTTGATCACTCGGTATATACTAGAAAGTGTGTAACACTTTTAGTGTTACTAACGTCACGTAAAGTGGGCCAAACGTGTAACTGCCGGCCGCGGTGGCCGAGGAGACTGCCGCGCGTCAGTCGCGGTCTGCACGGCCACTACGGTCGTGGGTTCGAATCTCCCCTCGGGCATGGGTATTTGTGCCGTCCATGTATTAGCTAGTTCATAAGTAGTTTGTAAGTTTAGGGACTGATGACCCCGTAGTTAAGTCCCATAAGCTATACAAACATTTGAACATTTGAAACGTGTAACTAGCCCAAGTATCAGATACGCATGTGGTGCCCACTCGAAGGCAAGTGACCGAGGAACTCGGCAAGCAGCGCGGCGGCAAGGAGCCCTCCACCGCCGCCACCCGCCGGCCTGCCTACGTGACGTCACGCGCGCCGCCCCACTTTTCCCAGGGGCGTGTCCGCCGCCCACCGGGGCCCCTCATTGAGTTGTCAGCCAGTAATTGCAGCGGGGCCGGCGCGAGGCGTTTGTCTTCCCAGGCCGCCGCCCACGCCGCCCTCTGTCGAGGAGCCGCCCAAATTAATGGTTTCGCAATCCCGCAGACCGGTCCGGGACCCTTCCAGACCATCGCCACTCGCCGCTCGCAGCTTCCACGCCGGCGACAAAGCGACTCTCATTAAGGCAGCTCCCGAAGGCGACGGGGTTAACACGACACTAATTAACAACTCCCAGAGACCGCCGGGGGCGGCGTCAGACGTCAAAACTGCGCCAGAAACAACAACAACAACTAATCCAACTTGGAAACTTACGTGCGGGATGAACAATCACGTCCTCGCATTATTTTGACGGCACTAAACTCGCGATTAAGTTTCGTGGCTCTAAGGCGGGCTGTTATCCATGGCAGTAAAGTTTGTAATTTGATGGTTTTCCTTACTGCAGCCTCTTCATATTATAAGTTAGTGTCTTGTAGTTTTCCACCGCAAGTATTCGCGGTTGTAACATAGTAGTATATAGAGAGGTTGTAACAATGGAAAATTGTATTGAGATGTAGGAGGATCTGCATCGGCCGGCCGCGGTGGCCGAGGGGACTGAGGCGCTCCAGACACGGTCTGCACGGCCACTACGGTCGGGGTTTCGAATCCCCCCTCGGGCATGGATATTTGTGCCGTCCGTAGTCTTAGGTAGTTCATAAGTAGTTTGTAAGCTTAGGGACTGATGACCCCGTAGTTAAGTCCCATAAGTTCTACAAACATTTGAACATTTTTTTTATCTGCATCGAATTGACGCATCGTGCAGGAAATGGCAATTAAATCTCAATGTAGACAAGTGTAGCGGGCCAGGCTGTGTATCGGACATTAAAAGTGTTACGATCCCCCTTGAGAATGTCCTCCGCAGTCGGTGACGAAACGTTGGGTTTCGACAATAAATCCACAAGACCACGGCATAATAGCCCGGAAATTTTTAGTAATTTTGACCATTCCGGCCGTGAAAGTTTACATTTTACAATAAGACAAGTGTAACGTGCTGCGAATACACAGAAAGAAAAATCCTTAATCATTTAGCTACACTATAGCACGTCAGCAACTGGAAGCAGTTAATTCCATAAATTACCTGGGAGTAGTCATTAGGAGGGATTTAAAATGGAACGACCCTATAAAATCAATCGACGGTAAATCAGATGCCAGACTTAGATTCATTGGGAGAATTCTAAGGAAATGCAGTCCGAAAACAAAGGAAGTAGGTTACAGTACACTTGTTCGCCCATAGCTTGAATACTGTTCACCGGTGTGGGATCCGTACCAGGTGGGATTGATAGTGCAAGTGGAGAAGATCCACCGGAGAGCAGCGCGCTTCGTTGCAGGATCATTTGGTAATCGTGAAAGCGTTACGGAGATGATTGATAAACTCCAGTGGAAGACTCTGCAGGAGAGACGCTCTGTCGCTCGGTACGGGATTTTGTCGAAGTTTCGAGAACATACCTTTACTGAGGAGTCTAGCAGTATATTGCTCCCTCGTAAGTATATCTCTCGAAGAGATCATGAGGATAAAATCAGAGAGATTAGAGCCCAGACAGAGGCATACCGACAATCCTCCTTTCCGCGAACAATACGTGACTGGAATAGGAAGGAAAATCGATAGTGGTACTCAAGGTACCCTCCGCCACACACCGTCAGGTGGCTTGCGGAGTATGGTTGTAGATGTAGATGTAGATGTAGATGTAACGAATCTCTGTTATTTTCATTTACTTAGGGTGACTCAGGAGGATAGGGGTGATACTATTGGTGATTCTAAACAAAAATCTTCTAATAAACATGTGCCCTGTTTTTAACCTTTCCCGGGTAAACCATTGAAAACAAGTAGGAATGGGAAAGGTGCAGTTGAGAGTTATGGTTTGTTTAACCCTTTAATCCATGACTTATTTGAAGCTATAAAAATACAAAAAAGGACTCCCTGATTTCAAAATTAAATATCTCGAAAACAAAGATCGATAGAGGAATGCAGTAACCTAAAGTGGGCCAACAGGTTAGATTAGCAGGTCCAATCTCGTCAAGAAGGCGAGTAATTAGGTTAAGCTCCTGCAATGGAACTTACTAACAGCGAAACGTAATAAATACCTTACTACTCAGTTGCAGGTAAATTTTCACTACTGAAGATACTCTTCATTTAAAGTCAATAGACTCGAATGGCGAAAGGCAGATCCTTAATGAAAGCTAGCAGCTGTCTCTCTTCCATTAAAAACCGGTGAATAGAAGTAATTACTCTTCTGAACGTAACTGTGTTGCCGCGAGCGCTTCTGTAGGTGTTCCGATGAAAACGGAAGAAGACAGAAAAAAAGAATCACTATGGTGAACATTTTGTCAGCAGAAAATTACGCGTTGTTTCTTCGGATGACTTAGCTGAACTTAATTCTGTCTAAGGATGCGTTTATTGCTCTCGTTTTCCGCTTAGCAGCCATTACACAGGATAAACCCAAAGTCTTTCACTCGAACGCCACAGCGCTTTTCTTCGTACATTAAAAGAACAAAAATTCGCTAACAAAATTCATAAGTGTATATTTTCAGCAGAAGCTGGACGTCTTAGAAACGCGATTTGCTGAAATTGTAATGATACAACTAGTAACTTAATTCGATACTCTATGCGTCTGGTGCTCAGTACGTTATGGGAAATTTTTGTTTAGCAACGTGATGTAGTACTTAGGTTCAGTCGTTAAGCATAAACTTCAACAGGTCTCATCAAACTCATGGATGTATTTACAAACGCGTCCTCGAATGTAAAGCTCCTAAGCTCATACTCTGTATTAAGCATCAGTTAAGGTGTCATGCTTTAGTACTGCACTGACTTTGCCGATTGAGGTGGCGCAAGCTGATGTTATTCGTGAACGATCCTTGCCTTGCCTTCTCTCAACGGTACTTGTTCTTTTGTCTGAAATCGTGTCCATGATCTGGAATTTACTCTTTGTGATACTCAAAGAACTGCATCCATCTCCCTCTGGGTCTGTCCCACTTCGAACCATCCTATTGCTCGCTATACCAAAGCTTCTGCTAAGTCACGTTTTTGTTACATTGAATTACCTGTTCACTACACTGTCTGAATCCAATAACTCGCGTAATTCGTTTGGCTGAGTAAACATAAGTCAATACCAACGCCCTCTGCAGCAACTTTCCGTTACTACCACTATCTCAGTTACCGTAATGTTCGTCTTCACTCCGTAGAACCGGCAGAAAATTTAGTCTACTGGCCATTAAAATTTCTACACCAAGGAGAAATGCAGATGATAAACGGGTATTCATTGGGCAAATATATTATACTAAAACTGACATGTTATTACATTTTCACGCAATTTTGGTGCACAGATCCTGAGAAATCAGTACCCAGAACAACCACCTCTGGCCTAATAACAGCCTTGATTCAACTGGGCATTGATTCAAACAGAGCTTCGATGTTATGTACAGATCCAGATGCCCATGCAGCTTCATCACGATACTACAGTTCACAGTGACTCGCGTATTGTGACGAGCCAGTTTTCAATTGGGCACGAGAAGTTTTCAGTTGGTGGGAGATCTGGTGAATGTGATGGCCAGGGCAGCAGTCGAAGATATTTAGTAACCAGAAAGGCCCGTACTGGACCTACAACATGCGACCGTGCATTATCCTGCTGAATTGTAGGCTTTGCAGGGATAGACTGAAGGATAGAGCCACGGGTCGTAACACCTGAAATGTAACGATCACCGTTCAAAGTGCCGTCGATGCGATCAAGAGGTGACCGAGACATGTAATCAATGGCACACCATAACATCACTCCGGTTGATACGCAAGTATGGCAATGACGAATACACGCTTCCAATGTGAGTTCACCGCGATGTCGCCAAACACGGATGTGACCATCATGATGCTGTAAAGAGTACCTCGATCCATCCGTAAAAATTACGTTTTGCCATTCGTGCACCCAGGCTCGTCGCTGCGTACACCATCGCAGGCGCCATGGTCTCCGAGCTGATAGTTCATGCTGCTGCAAACGTCGTCGAACTGTTCCTTCAGTCTTGCAAACGTCCTCATCCGTTGACTCAGAGATCGAGACGTGGCTACACGATCCGTTACAGCCATGCGGATAAGATGCCTGTCATCTCGACTGCTAGTGATCGAAGCTATTGGGATTCAGCACGGCGCTCCGTATTGCCCTCCTGAACCCACCGATTCCATATTCTGCTAACAGTCATTGGATCGCGACCAACGAGAGCAGCAATGTCGCGATACGATAAACCGCAATCGCGATAGGTTACAATCCTACCTTTATCAAAGTCGGAAACGTGTTGGCATGAAATTTACTCCTTACACAAGGCACCACAATAACGTTTCACCAGGCAACGCCGGTCAACTGATGTGTGTGTATGAGAAATCGGTTGGAAACTTTCCTCATGTCAGCACGTTGTAGGTGTCGCGCAAAACTTGTGTGAACGCTCTGAAAAGCTAATCATTTGCATATCACAGCATCTTCTTCCTGTTGGTTAAATTTCGCGTCTGTAGCACGTCATCCTCGTGGTGTAGCAATTTTAATGGCCTAAAGTGTAATTCATTCTCCCGATGACAACACTTCAGAACCTAGATATCTCAACTGATCCCCTATTTGTTTTGTCTAGTGTTTATACCGTCTTTTGTTACATCGTTGTTAGATAACACTGGAAAGAATAATTCCACAGGAGTTCACGCGACTACTGCAGGGTTAGGAGCACTCGTCGTAATGTGGAAGTCATCGTAGCGCGGGAGTGCCGCGTTGTTAGGCGAGTGGTGCCCCTGTGAGGCAGGCAGCCCGCTGTGCAGGAGGCGAGGCTCACCTTGCTGCCGCGCCACACAAAAGCCTGCGCAGCTTTTGTGACTGCGCGACCGCCTGCGCCAGCTTTTGACGTCGCAGCCGTACCGCGCAAACATTCCGCTCCGACAATATGCCGCGACACACTCGACGCAGTCTCTCCGGGCGCCGTGGCGCGCAACTAATTCTCACCACCTACCACTCCGCGCTGACGTTTGTTTTCCGTCCCGTTTCGCTGCGGGGATTCTGCGATTAACCTAGGAGTGTAGTTTTTGGAGTTTTCACCTCAGAGGCGAGGACTGGTTGTATTCCGAGTGGCATGTCGCCTTAAAAGTTCATTTGAAGGAAGAAATGCTGCGCGCTCTGAGGCACATTGCTGCATTGTGCTCATTAGACACAGGATATTTAGAGGGCCGGAATTAGAAGCTGAGTGTAGTACGATCTTGCTGCCGCCTACTTATATTTCGCGTAGTGATCACAAAGACAAGACAAGAGAAATTAGGGCTCGTACGGAGGAATATGGGAATTCTTTTCTTCCTCGTTCTATTTGGGAGTGGAATAGGAAAGGAAATACCTAGTAGTGGTATAGTGTATCCTTCGCCAAGCACCTTACGGCGGATTGCGGAGTATGTATGTAGATGTAGATGTTCACGGGTAGCGGGGACCGTGTGGCGTGGACTGGGCGTTTTTTTTTTTTTTTTTTTTTTTTTTTTTTTTAGGGTACAGGGCTTTGCGGAAAATGTAAATGGGCTTTCTCAAAGGGTGCAGTTCGATCACAGGAGAAATATAGTTCTAGGAACTATCCGTATTACAGATGTGAATTGTCGTAATTGCGTCGGGAAAGTATCAGAACTCCAACATTATGAACTATCTCGGAGAGAACGACCTATTGATCCACAGTTAACTCGGATTCAGAAAGTGTAGTTCTTGTGAAAACTGCTAGTTCCTTACTAACATGAAGTGGTGAGAGCTCTTGACGAAGTATATTAAATTGATTCCATATTTCTAGATTCCGAAAGGCTTTTGACAGTGTACCTCATAAGAGTCTTCTACTCAAACTGCATGCCTATCGAAAAATATCAGAGTTGTGCAAATGTATTCAAGATTTCCTGTCACAAAAGGAAACAGTATGTAGTAACTGACGGAATGTCACCGACTAAAACAGGAGTCACATCTGGCGTTCGCCATGGAAGTGTTTCTTATCTTTATAGGCGATTTAGGAGACAATTTGAGCAGTTCTCTTAGACTGTTAGCGTATGATGCTGTCGTTTATCGCCTAGTAAAGTCACCAGAATATCGAAAGGAACTGAAAATTATTTTAGGTAAGATATGTCCATGGTGCAAGAACTGGAAATTGACCTTAAACTATGAAAAGTGTGAAGTCATCCATATGAGTACTAAAATAAATCCGTTAAACTTCATTTACACGATAAATCAGTCAAATCTGAACTCCGTAGATTCAACTAAATACTTTGGAATAACAGTTACGAACAACTGGAAATGAAAAGAACAGACAGAAAGTATTGCAGGGAAGGCTAACCAAAGGCTACGTTTTATTGGCATATCACTTACAAGATGTTCTGCTAAAGAAACTGCCTACACTGCACTTGTGCGTCCTATTTTGGAGTATTGTTACACATTTTGGGATTCCCACCAAGTAGGCCTGACGGAGGATGTAGAGGAAGTTCAGTGAAGGGCGGCTCCTTTAGTATTACTGCCAGATAGGGTAGAGAAAGTCACAGGAATGATGCACGAGTTGGGGTGGAAATCATTTAAAAATTGCGTCATAAGTCGCGGCGGATTTATTTGCGAATTTTCTCTCACTATCATCATCCTCAGAATACGAACATATTTTGTTTGCAGCCGCGTACATAGGGAGTCATGATCATCAGAATAAAATAAGGAAAATCAGGTCGAAAACGGAAAGTACCAGGTGTTGCTTCTTCTCGCGCGCTATAAGAAAATGTAACGATAGAGAAATATCATAAAAGCGGATTGATTAACCCTCTGCCTTGCACTTAAATGTAATTTACAGAATATTAATGTAGCTGTAGAAGTAGATGTGGAGGAAAATCACGAAAATCCTTAATGTGGATGACCGGAGGTTGGTTTCAAATGGGGTCCCTCTGCATGCGTGTCTGGTTAGTTACCCGTGGGTCTCCTCATTCGCTATTTTAACAGGGAGAAACAAGGTAACAACGTATTAGTATCAAAGGGAGGAAATTATACGCAACTCAATGACGTCAGTCTATCATTATATTTTGCACAAAAAGTGACAAAACCACTCTGATTAAAGTAATTATAACAGCAACGAATATACACATCCAACACAATGCTTATATTAATCTTAAAAATGCAGCTGCGGGATTTCGGGGAAGTAATTAAAGCAAAGTGAAAGAGAACCGCGCTGAAAATCACTTTCGCATTCAAGTGTTCCATTATCCAAAGGCGCACTAATTACTTTTTCAATGTCGTAATCTGCCTTTTGCCAGGCGTGTGCTTTTACTTTGGTACAGAAAATTGAGACCGGTTGTGGGCAACAAGGGGATGGCTATTGATGAAGCGACTGTTATGCGTCACTTCTGCTTCGTTTTCATCACTTCATGGAAACTAACTCATGTGCACTTTGAGAATTGCTGTAGCGGCGGTGGAGTGGCCGAGCATTCTAGGGCGAAATGCTCCGAACTGCGCCGTTTCTCGCCGTTGGAGGTTCGAGTCCTCCCTCGGTCATGGACGTGCGTGTGTCTTTTTCCTTAGATTATTTTCAATAGTTAGTAAGCGTGGGGATTTATAACCAATGAAGTTCAGTCCCAAAGATTTACAAACATCTGAACAAACATCTGAATATTTGAAAAATGATCTAAACACTGTCAGATTTATAGACAATAATGATAAATCTGAAGTATAGGATTAAAATTTGTGATGCGGCCGGGAATCGAACCCGGACCTCCACGCTTACTAGGCAGACGTCTTACCGTTAGACCACCACACCACTAACGATTGCGGTGCCTCGGAATAGTCTAAGCACGATTTCCCTCCACGTCACAAACTTTATTCCGAGGGGCCTTAATCGTTAGTGGTGTGTGGTCTAACAGTAAGACGTCTGCCTAATAAGCATGGAGGTCCAGGTTCGATTCCTGGCCGCATCACAAACTTTAATTCTGTGCTTCAGATTTATCATTATTGTCTATGACATATTCGTGACGAATATCCGTCTCAGGGATTGTTAATTTGTATTAAACTGTCAGATTTGTTGTGTATATACTTCATAATTATGTATCATGATTACTTGACACTGTTGATTGAAATTGTAATGGTAATCTGAAAACATATATAAAGGCGTATTTAAAACTGTGAGGTCCACCGAAAGGCGTGCCAGGACAGCTCGGTCGGTAGAGCGCTTTCCCACGGAAAGAAAATGTCTCAGGTTCGAATAACGATCTGCCAAACATTTTTAAGCTGACAGGAAATTTCAACTTATATATTTTACCTCGTGGCTATTGATGTCTTGTTACTATTTTTCTCTCTATTAAAATGTCACTTTTGTAAAATGCAACGTCTTGCATGAAAATGACACAGGCAACTTTTTTGGTTACTACGGACTGCTACTCGGCGAACTTTGCGATAACGTTTGGAGCCTTCAATGTCGTATGAGTCATTCATGAGTGATTTTCTTAGCGAAAGACAGGTTGATTGTGTCGTTGCCTCCACAGCAAGCTTTCGATGCTGTAGTTCTCAGAATAGATTACAGCAAGTTTTTGATGCTGTAATTGTCAGAATATATTACAGCTAACTAATAATATCACTCAAGATCTGTTAGGTTTTCAGCAATCAACACATTATAGCAGTGGCGTATTCAGGATCGTGGTCTGGTGGAGGATGAGATCAATCCGAGCTGACGTGATTTCTTAAAAATGAAACAAAAATGGAGAGAGAGAGAGAGAGAGAGAGAGACGGATGCTTCGAGGAGGGTGTGGGGGGGGGGGCTGCAACCCGACAGCTCCCCCCCCCCCCTCCCTGAATACGCCACTGCTTTATGGCATAATGTCCTTAGCATTACATTGTCCTTTATTGTAGCTGAAGAAAGTCCATAAAATGACCATCAAATAGCGCTTCATACGATATGAAAGTTCATAATTTAATTTGAAAGGTGAAAGTTTCTAATTTAAAGTGAAGTGAACTGTTTCTAAATCAAGGAAGTGGGACTGAATCTAAAATTGATGAAAGTTTCTGGTTTTAAGGTTGCTATTTAAAAGCTCTAATTAAATCTGACTGAAAGAATACAACTCTCTATAAAATCACCAGTCTTTCTAAAAGATTTATGCGCAACGTACCAAGTTAATTAGGCCCTATAATGCTATTTTCTACACGCACAGAATAAAGCAATGGGAGCTGCGACTCTGCGTCAGCCCACCTGTATTATTGTACTGATAAAATAATCTGTGCTTCTGTGAGCACTACTTTTGGAAAAATGTTCAAAATGTTTGTAGAACTTATGGGACTTAACTACGGGGTCATCAGTCCCTAAGCTTATAAACTACTTATGAACTACCTTATACTAAAGACGACACAAATATCCATGCCCGAGGGGGGATTCGAACCCCCGACCGTAGTGGCCGTGCAGACCGCGACTGGAGCGCCTAAGTCCCCTCGGCCACCGCGGCCGGCACTACTTTTGGAAATTGGATTTCAGTTGCAAGAACTAATTACTTTACTGGCACGTGAACATTTACACTAAAAGAAAATCTAAAACTCGACCCGTACCATGCAACAAAAATTTCAAAATAATGCCACAATGAGGAAAATGAGGAACTAGGTTGAGCTGAAATAAGAAGATTAGTAATCATTAAATTATTTATTCTTGCTGGAGAAATGTACCTTTGTTGTTGAGTCGACAACAATGATGATTTCAATGGGTTGGGTTTGTACAATATCGTTTCATACAAATATTCTCGTCCGCTTAGAACAAAATTCCTCTTCCAATATCAAATGAAATTTCATCGACCTCTGGCGGGGTACATTATCTAATCCATCAAAGTCGGCAAGTGAATCGTGGTCGACCAACCGAACCAATGTTCCAATGTTTGTAAATCTATCGGACCAAACTGCGTGGTCATCAGTCCGTAGCTTACAAACTATTCACAGTAAGGTAAACAAACCTGAGGACAACACTCACACCCATCCCCCAGGGAAGACTCGAACCTTCGACGGCGAGCAACCGCGCGATCCGCAGCGAGGTGCCTTAGACCGCTCAGCTACTCCGCCGCGGCCCAACCGATCCGTACAACACGGTGACTACCATACGACTCAACTCTAGCCTAGCTTCCACTCGACTCTCTACTCGCCTACAGTCCACTGCCCGCCTCAGCGGTCAAAGATGCTGCTCTAGCGCAGATGCTATATCGCAGTTACAAAGATATTATGGTGTACAGTGGTTACAAATATCAACTGAGATTATGGAACTATATAATAGATGAATTTTACATTAAAAATGAAGCTTTAAGGCAACTACATGTCCGCATTCACAAAAAATATCACAGATAAATCCATAAATTCGGCCTATAGCTGCCTCCTTTCAGGTAGTGCTATTCAAGTTTTAAGAGTTGCACTGCCACTTCAGGTTCTCCCTCTCCCAGGGCTGGAACTTCCACGAATGTTTCAAAAAGTAGGGATAATAATTTTATTAGGCCTAGTAACATGCTGGAAGAAGAGCATGTGATTGGAGACATCAAAATCTGACCATTTTTAAAGATTCTTAACCTGCACAGTCACTTATGTATCTTAATCTGCACTCTTACTCTAAGTTATGATTTTACGTTATATTGCGTTTGTGCGCAATTTGTAACGAGGATATTTTTTTAGATACAGATATGTAGCCTTCATAAATAATTATTAATTTGCTTATAACGATGTTTAAGATTTTCAGTTCTGGGAAAGAAAAGAATTAGCTTTTACATTTTCCTCACCCCAACCAAACAGACACATTCCTAATGTACACATCAGAATGAGGTAGTAATATGTTGCTCCTATCTGAACTGGAACTTTACAGAAACTGTTTTACAGTTTTCATGATTCCTTATTCACTTATTCCGTTTGGACCCCATCTAACGCCCCTTCCACGCTCATACATAATAGGTCGCTTTATTATTTGCCATACTTCAGCGCTCTCCTAATAATGTTTGGTCTCATAACTGGCGTTGCAACTTAGCTCAGTAGTTTCATCGTCAAACAGTATTACAAACCGCCCTCAATTTCGAACTGCACATCAATTAAATATCCTAGTATACACATCCGTGGAAAACTGCAGGAGGATGTAGGGTTTAACCCTTTATTTGGCACACACAAATCAGGCGAAGAAAAAATATTAAGTTACTTAAATTAGACGTATAGCACGATTGAACAATTTTACATGAATTTTCTCAAAATATAGTTTCCTGCCTGTAAGTAAATAGCCAAAATAATCGCATGAGTGATACAATATAAATACTACGCTGTTGTTCTTATGGCTATAGAAATGATTGTATTTTGGACTATTTCATGTGAAAAGTCTGATAACAAGTCCTTTTTTGTACAAAAACCCAGAAGAACCCCACAATTAGTATGTTTCATAGTCAAGTATCAGTGTTGACAAAACACGTATGTTTATTTTGATCCATAAGCTGGCAAGTGACAATAATTGTTATGTCTGTCACATCGTACATCATTCACTGGTACAGGAGAAGCTGTTTTCTTCTTCTTGCGGGCTGGTTGTGAATTTAGCAGTGTCTACCAGGCCTCCTCTTCCCTATAAACATCAGCCCATTTCCAGTGTCCCAGATAAAAATTAGCCAATACTTGTTCATAAGAAACCACCCTTTATAAGTAGTTTTCCATGTATCAGAAAAAAATATCCTTACAAAATTCAAAGAGAGTAGTGCCGCAGTAACTAATGCTTGCAGTTGTCGTCGAAAAATTCAGATCATATCGAACTTTTTTGCAAAAGACAATGAAGTATCGGCGTATTCGAGATCTTAATTATTGGTCTTAACTATTGCCCGTCGATGGACGAAAATTGGAACATGTTGCAAAACTCCACGCTCAATTTGATGAGAGCAACATTGCCAAATAAAGGGTTAAACGACACGTCAAGTTGAGATCATTTGAAACAGGAAAATGGTCAGGATTCAGTCTGGTAAGGACGATGAGGTACTGCCGGTCGTAGCGAAAGCTTAGATAGGGTAAGGTGAGAAAATAAATTCCAAATTCGCTACACTTTACATTGCCTGGTTCCTGGAAGTGAAAACTCTGCTATAATCACAGCTTTCGTTTAATATTGCTTTCACTTCGTGTGCCGATATCTACATCTATATGGAATATTTTGCAAATCACATTTAAGTGTCTGGCAGAGGCTTCATCGAATCACCATTATACTATTTATCTCCCATTCCATTCTCGAATAGCGCGCGGGAAGAAAGAACACCTGAATCTCCCCGTTCGAGCTCTGATTTCTCTTATTTCATTCTGATGATCATTTCTACCTATGTAAGTGGGAGTCAACAATATATTTTGCATTCGAAGGAGGATGTTGGCGATTGGAGTTTGGTATGTACCCCACGGCGCAGCGATAAACGCCGTTGTTGTAACTATTCCCATCCCAGATGCTGTATCATATCCGTAACGATATCTCCCCTGTATCGTGACAATACGAAACGAGTTGCCCTTCTTTGGACTCTTTCCATGTCCTCCGACAAACCCACCTGATAAGGATCCCACACTGGGCAGCAATACTAAAAAATGGGACGGACAAGCGTAGTGTATGCAGTTCCTTTTGCAGTTCTGTTGCATCTTTTAAGGGTTCTGCCAATAAATCGCAGTCTCTGGTTCGCCTTTCCCACGACATTATCTACGTGTTCTTTCCAGTTTAAGTCTGAAGTAATAGTAATTCCTAGGTATTTTGTGGAGTTTATGGCCTTCACTTTTGATTGATTTATCTTGTAAAATAATTAACGGATTTTATTTCGTACTCATGAGGGCGACTTCACACTTCTCATTATTTAGAGTCAATTGCCAATTTTTACCCCATAGTGATATATTATTCAGATCGTTCTGCAGTTGGTTTTGATCTTCAGATGATTTTACTAGACGGTAAATGACGGCGTCATCTGCCAACAATCTAAGAGAGCTACTTAGGTTTTCCCCTAAATAGTTTATGTAAATAAGGAACAGCAGAGGACCAATAACACTACCCTGTGGAACGCCCGATATCACCTCTGTTTTAGTCGTTGCCTTACCATCGATTACTACGAACTGTGTCCTCTCTGACAGGAAATCCCCTATCCAATCGCAAATTAGGGGCGATATAGCATAACCACGCAATTTGATTTAAAACCGTTTGTGAGGTACGGTGTCAAAAGCCTTCTGGAAATCAAGAAGTACGGAATCAATTTGCGAACCCTTGTCCATAGCACCCATCACTTCGTGTGAGTAAAGAGCTAGTTGTGTTTCGCATGAACGATAGTTTCTAAATCCGTGTTGACCTTGGGTAAATAGATCGTTCTGTTCGAGATAATTAATAATACTTGAATACAGGCTGTTAAAGGCTCTTAAACTAGCCAGGACGAAGAATGTTGTTCCAAAGTGGGAACTGATGGGGTTATTTGGGCACCAGTTTATGTTAGAGACGTGTCTTCTAAAAGCTTTAGATTCGTTATGCAGAGTCACTTCCGGGGCTGTTTTCGTACCCGCTACCTTTCAACCTAAAACGACGACTCCAACTGCACTTTTACCGTTTAAAATTTTCACCACGAAGACTGTGTTTCTCCACGCTTAAGCGGGTATTTAATAAACATGGAGGTACTCATGGATACCAAGGAAAGAGCTCGCTTCCCTTTCCATCATCTGCCCTGCCCCCCAAACCCACCTCCTCTCTCTCTCATTTAATGGATGGTGTACGGTATTACATTTTCAACTGCTTTCTAGTTTCTAATGTAAGCTCGCAGACTGTTCTCCACATTAAAAGCATTATGCATAATGTCCGTCTAGAGAGATTGCTATATTACTTTTCCCGCGTTATTGGCTAGTGTAACGTTATTCATATAAGCGTAGTTTATGTGTTTACATAGTTGAATATTATCCTGAGAGACTTTAGTAGAACGTCGTTTAATACATAGATGTTTATAATGTTTCTTTTCTAGTGCTTTGATAAAAACACTCGTAACTTCCTCAGTAATATGCTCAGTGTACAGATTAACACTACGTATAGAGTCACGCTAGTAACTGAACAGAGGAAACATTCTCAGCACACTTTGAAACATCAGGTTGTAAGCTTACCACCCTCCGCTTTTCCTATTAGTTGCCACCCTGTTCCGGGTATAAAACGATGTTAAAGCAGATCTTACAAGGAAAGTACATGGGCTCCAACAAACATATCTGTATGGACGTTTGGGTACAGGATCTCTACGTACACCTCATTGTGCTGGTGGGTGTCGTTTTTCTGCAAATCTCTGCAACCATGCTCTAGATAGCACTGTAGATGTAATTGTAGACGCCATACGTAATGGAGATATCTTAACTATATCTTATGTAATAATCGTCGTACATGTTCTCTAGCGTATTGTCATCAAAAGCCGTGATGATAGTTGCAACTTTAACCTTCTTCTCGGAAGACTGTTGGTATTCACTGCCACTGCTTCCATCGCCTCTTCCCGCACTTACCGTAGCACTACCGCTTGCAATGAGTTGTTCGTCATTATCATCCCTATTATCATTATTATGAGTTTGTAACAACAGTATCTAAGGTATGCTCATATTTCTGTACCATAACAGTTACGTGAAAGCATGCGAATGATTCATCTTCTACACTAATACCATCTTCACGAGGAAGGGTTCTTCGTAACTTCATCTCAACCAATCGCAATACATTAGCAGGATTGATTAGCAATCGCGGCCCCATCTGACACTTCACCACACAAATAACATCACAAAACGCAACTTCGGAGGCACACTGCACCGTCCCTACTGGCGAACCGACAGGTCAAAGTGCATTGGGGCATGGCACACGCAGAGGCCTCTAACGGACGACTGCAGAGTTTTGCAGATGCGGGTGTATCGCTAAAGCAATAACGGATCTTTACATAATCTCTCATACAATTTTGATGTATATGTGTTTGTTCTAGTCCAACTGAACAGAGGAAACATTTGCAGCACACTTTGAAACATCAGGTAGTAAGCTTACCACCCGATGTTAAAGCAGATCTTAGTGCCCTGATTTAATAAATGACGCGCAACGGAATTCGCCTCACGGAAATTAAGGCAACTAATTGGATAGCGATGGCAGTAGCTTACCTCAATGGATATGCCTAACATGATTTCCTATCTGAATATTTTGCATACAAACAAGGCCGGGGAATTAGTATAAAGACAGCAGTGTCCCTTCTAACAAATTTACATTTACTTACCGATCTTGTCGTAACTCAATTAAGCAATATATATGGGACATTTCAGTTAAAACATTTAGAATACAATTAATATTTCGTGGAGGGATTAAGAAAGGGACCAAAAGCTTTCACACTCTTTGTCTACTGGCTGGTTTCCACAATCGTAGTGTTATGGTGTACTACCCACGTGGCGACATACACGTAAATTTAAAGTGCCACATAGAAAATCCACGCAGAATCCTATGTCACGGATACCTAATACTCACTATCTAACTGTTGCAGTTACTTTAAATCCGATTAAAAGGGTTTTACGTCCACTTCTCTTCGTGTATCTTGGCCCACACTGTCGCATGGTCACCAGCACGTGAATCTAAATGGACTACAAAATGATAAACGAAGCCATAAGAAATTTCATTAATTTCCTCCACACACACAGTAGAATCTCAAACCGACGAAGCGAACATCGTTCCACTTCTCAACCTAACTGTATTGAAATAAGCTAACTTGGTACACAAGAGATCCCATCATGAACTGAGCCTAATCCGCACAGAACAGAACTCGCCCTAATTCCGTGAAAACTATCAAAAAAATTTAGAAAATGCACTTCTCCTCACATTCTGCATTCCCCTGCTAATCTATTCCAAAATTGTCACAAATCACACACACTTCCAAATACATTACCCTCGGAGATTAACATACTCACGTCCGTCCTCAGCCAGCCCAGAAAACATTCTGCCGAAATATGGCTGCCCTCTAGCCTAACCGCCGTTCGCGTTCAACTTGGACGGAGCCGTCCTACAATTGGCCAGTCACCTAACGGGACCATCCTGCCAACTTGCGAATCGTGGAGGAATCGTAAATCACAGATATCTGTCGACCACGTTCCCGCAGAAGACCTCTCTGTGTCCAATACAGAAATGAAGTTGGCTAACCTTCTAACTATGAGCATCTCTGCCTTCCCAGCTGTAGGCTCACACACACGAAGCCGCACACACACACACACACACACACTCACACTTGGTAGGTTGGAGAGATGGGTGCTGTGGAGCAAAGCTCCTTATGTGAGCGGGGCTCACTTATTACGCCTGTAATTACAATAGCAATAACAATCATCATGCATTATTGTCTCCACTGCTCCTAGCAATAGCCCTGAAATGAATGATTAAGGTGGCACGAAAGGTCAAACACAAAAATAAAATTAGAAAGTAATGTGCACACACCACTGTGGCTTACTTGAAACACGTATCACTTCAAGTAAGTGAAATGGAATGATACTACAGTATCGTTTCAAGGTGTCTTGCAGAAAGTAATGTGGTCTGAATTAATAATTTCCATTCTTCATTTAGGTGACGTACGTCATCGAGAGCACTGAAAGGCAAATAAAGGATTTTATCCTGAATACGGACAAGGTCAGGCGCAAACCGAAGGAGAGTAAATGATTTCGCCCGTCGGTCGTCTTCAGTACTGACGTTCTGTGTAAGCAATTTAAGAAAAGTTTGATACTAACGCCTTGGACCTTAGTGTGCGCGACGCTTCTTCACTATAAGAAATTAAAGCGAGCCTCAGAAAAGGAAGAGAGCTGGAATTCTTCCAGAGCATCGTACATTCTGAGGGTGCAACAGCAAGTCAGTTGGGATCTGATAGGACAAGAGTAACGGGGGACCCCAAGAATGATATAAAGAGTAATGTGCCCCAGTATTTTTTCTGGCCAAAAGCGGAATAGCCCTCTGGGGACCTGTAGATTTTCCGAAACTGCCCCAGATGGCAGTCCAACGATATGCTAATCGCTTCACAAAACAAGGCACAGGAATTTATACTTACTTTTTGTCTTCTGTATTAATGAAGTGTTCTTTTCGTCACACGCGAAGAGAAACATGTTGAATCATGGGTGCATAATATAATCAGCAAAGCATATAGCGTTGGCTCATTTGAAATAATTAGTAAAGCAATTTAGAAAGATGATATAAACAGAATATCCTTCGTCGTTATTAATTATATGAAATATGATTAAAATACGCTGTGTTATGAATAAATGATGTTAAGAAGTCGCTGTACTGATGTACACTTAAGCCAGCTGTGTAAAAATTGTAACACCTGACATCAACATGAAGATGAAAAAATATGTGATTTAAGCGGCCTTTTAAGGTGTGTATTTTATTATTTAGCGAAATATGAAATACGTACAATCGATGAGTAATACGGCATACATGTTCACTGATTGCAACTGGTTCTCATTGTTAGCATTGATAATGGTCACACCGTACCAAAATCTATATTTGCGACAATAAACAAAGATTTGCGACTGATTGCTGTTTATGAAAAAAAAATTGTTTCCGTATGAGTGTCTGGATGAAAGACAATTCAAAATGCAATTTCATTCGTCGAAAGGCTGTTAGTTCCTTATTCCAAAGCACCACAGAACTTATGAAAAAATAACTCCGTTTAGTCTTTCATGTCATGGAGATATCTTAGAACGAATTAACTAGTTAATTAATGTTTTCGTATATGAGAAGAAAATAAAAAAACCTTCAGTTATTTGCATAGTATAAACTGCCCATTACTGATACTCAACAAAGGTTAGAGGTTCGTTTACTGGACGACATCCCGGCACAAACTAATGAGATACACTCTTAGAGTAGCTTACTTACAAAAACCAATGATGCAACGAAATACAAAATATTGTGGCTAAATTTTTTCATTTGTCGGTCACTTGATCGATGACGTAGATAGTTTACAAGCCGTTGGCGGTCGCATATGAAACGAGCGATACCAGACGAGTTGTCATAGAAACGATAAGTGAACTCTAATTCCGGTCGAGTGATCGATGACGTTACTTCCGTCACGTTTTTCGGTCTCTCAGAGGATAAGACATCTATATGTCAATATTATTATCAACGTGATATAATAAGGAGGGAAAACAGTCAGTGGTAAAGTGTTAATGGGGGTAAGTGGCGATTCCGGTATTTTGGAGGCGTGGGCGACTAAGCTCATAGAAGGCATTTGTCACCGTAAAGTTTCTAGAGTACATGGTTGTGTTGTCTTAATCTACCGTATTAACAAATACGATTTAGAATATATAATTGTAACAGGTGCAATTCTGCGTGGGATGCAACACCATCTACATCTACATCTACATACATACTCCGCAATTCACCGTAAAGGTGCGTGGCGGAGGGTACACTGTACCACTACTAGGCATTTCCTTTCCCATTCCACTCCCAAACGGAAACGGGAAAAAAGAATGCCTATATGCCTCCGTACGAGCACTAATTTATCTTATCTTGTCTTTGTGATCTTTACGCGAAATGTAAGTAGGAGGCAGCAAGATCGTACAACACTCAGCTTCAAATTCCGGCCTTTAACAGAAATTCACGAAAAGAACGTCGTCTTTCTTCCAGCGATCGCCAATTGAGTTGCCGCAGAAATTCCGTGACACTCCCGCATTGGTCGAACCTACCGATAACAAATCTAGCTGCTCGCCTCTGAACCGCCTCTATGTCTTCCTTTAAACTGATCTGCTGCGGGTCCCAAACACTTGAGCAATACTCTAGACGTGGTCGTATAAGCGTTTTATACGCGGTCTCCTTTACAGGTAAAGTACATCTTCCTAAAATTCTCCAAATAAACTGAAGTCTGCTGTCCGCCTTACTCACAACTGTCCTTAAATGTTCGTTCCATTTCATATCGCTCTGCAATGTTACGCCTAGATATTTGAACGACGCGACAACATCAAGAAGCTCACTACTGATGCTGTAGTCGAACATTATGGGGTTGTTTTTCCTAATGCGCATAATCTTACATTTTTCTACATTGAGATCTTTTGTCTAAGTCATCCTGTATGCTGTTACAGTCAATTAAAGACGACACCCTCCCATACACCACAGCATCATTAACAAACAGCCGCAAATTGCAACTTACTCTGTCCATCAGATCATTTATATAGATAGAAAATAATAGCGGTCCTGTCACTCTCCCCTGGGACACGCCTGACGATACACTCTTCTCTGATGAACACTCGCCGTCCAAAACAACGTACTGCGTTCTATTACTTAGGAAGTCTTCCAGCCACTCACAAATCTGTGTCAGCCGCGGGGACTGAGGCGCGACAGTCACGGTCTGCACGGTCACTACGGTCGGGGGTTCGAATCCCCCCTCGGGCAAGGATATTTGTGCTGTCCTTAGTATAAGGTAGTTCGTAAGTAGTTTGTAAGTTTAGGGACTGATGACCCCGTAGTTAAGTCCCATAAGCTTAACAAACATTTGAACATTTGAACACAAATCTGTGAACATATTCCATAAGCTCGTATCTTCATTAGCATTCTGCAGTGTGGCGCCGCGTCGAACCCCTTTTTGAAGTCAAGAAAAACACAATGCGCCTTTTGCCCTTCATCCATGGCTCGCAAGATGTCATGTGAGAAAAGGGGCAAGCTGAGTTTCACATGAACGATGTTTCCTAAACCCGTGCTGATTCATGGAAAGAAGCTTTTCCGTTTCAAGGAAATTTACTGTATTCGAACTGAGAATATGCTCTAAAATTCTACATGTAACTGATGTCAACGATATTGGCCTGTAATTGTGTGGGTCAGATCTCTTTCCTTTCTTATAAACGGGAGTCACCTGGCTTTTTTCCAATCACTAGGAACTTTGCGCTGAATTAAAGATTCGCGATAAATGCAAGGGACTATTTCTTGTTATGTACAGGGAAGAATATCTGCCGAGCCCTTTCAAAGGAACCGTCCCGCAATTTTCCTGAAGGGAATTAGGAAAACACCAAAAATTCAAATCTTGATGGGCGGAGGCGTATTTGAACCACCGCCCTCCCCCACAGCGAGCATAGGATGTTACCACAGCCCCACCAGGCTCATAAATTGATGTTACCTGTTCGTCCATCAACAGTGAAACAGCGATGGCATAATACGTCATAGCTAGACACTGTAGGTCCACTGGTAAACATCGTTGGCACACAGCGACCGGTACTGATCCGGTACACATCCCTCGGCTCCTGGAACGCCTGCGTCGGCAGAGGCATTGTTTGCGTCGTGTATTTATACTCCCAGCTGCTTTCGAAGCACGCATTCACCGTTACAGTGCACACGCCATTATGAAATTACGTATGTGCGGCCCTGTTCCAGCCAATAAAGATTTCCCGTTTATGGAAACGCTTCAGCACACTCAGAGGCAACGAGTAGATGTAACATTCATTACCTACACTGCTGGACTGTTTGCAAAATAAGTTATTGTAGTGACAATGGCAGTGCCGTGCTGTAACAATGAACAGGGCACCGACTTTGGAAAATCAATGTGGGTGCTCCTGGTTTCGTGTTGCATTACCTCTTCGGTTACAACGTTCAAACAATGAACCAAGCAGTGTACGTACAGAACTCTCAATTTCTTTTAACTTTGCTTGAAGCCTTCGAAGAGAATCAGTCATACTTGTCGTTCCGTCAGCAGCAATAACTTGACAGGACTTAATATCTACAGAAAAACGAGAGAGAACATCCACTAAAATTGTCAACAGTGTCAACTGTGGTATATTCAATATTATAGAAATCAAAAAATATTAATTAATTTCAAATCTATTACCAATTGTATGTTCATAAAATTTTCTCGAAGTTTTAAAGGAGTCAGACGACTGAAGAACGTTAAAATTCGTTACTCATTTGCCTCTCAGGTAGACGTAACTCATACATGATCGCTTTTATTAGGTCGTGCATTTTTGCTATTGTATACTCTTTGCCATGTAATAATATATATACATATATAAGTTGTACAGTGGTTAGTTACGTCATTAGTAACGCTAGGTTTGATATACAATTATAATCTTCCCAAAGGTGCGCCAGTACGCCTTTCATTTCGAGGAAAAAATATGTTCTCATGAACGGCCAAATGAAATAAACAAATAAATAAAATAAATAAATAACATTCCGCCAATTACAGTGCTGCGCATATCTTTCAGTAACCCTTTGGTGGTTATTTATACCGTGACAAACCACAGAACTCACACTTGACAACATCTTTCATCACAGCAACAAATTGGACTGTTTCAGCAAACTCGGAGCAATGATTAGTCAAAACGTCTTTCCCTATTTCACATTTCAGTTCATTTCTGTATCTGAGTAATTATTAAGCCCTGCTACTGAGTGCTTCGCCTTATACCTGCACTTGATATTTTGCCTCAAGACTATAACAAAGGAGTGAAGTGTATAGTAAGTAAATATGTATTTGAAAATCCCCATGTAAAGACTGTGGAGGGAAAACGAGAATAACAACAAATTATCAGAACCCTCTCTGTGTATCAACTAGGGAATTTCCGATTCATTTTGCTCTTTCGATTCCGATTTCCGTTCCGAAAAATTTTAAACGGAATTTATATTGGATGTTGATGTAACACACGCATTAAAGCATTCGTTAGAAATAGAAGACAACTAACCACACACAAATGAACGATTTAAAACTATAATAAGATGTACCATCGACCAACTGAATTCAAGATTTGGAGACCTTCAATGTAACAAATTATTTGCAATTGCTACATATCTGGATCCTCGTTATTAAGGAAAATTTTTCAACGAAGTTAGTGGAGAACAGGCTGAATGTGAATTGGTGATTGTACTTGTTAATGGTAATAAATCTGCAAATGAGGTTGAAAATATTGACACCCCTGCGGAAAAAGGCAAGGTTGGCATCACCATCAGCTGGTCAGTAATTATAGCAATGTCAATGTCATTTTATCGAATATATTATTGAGTAGCGATGTTGATGATATTGATATTACTACATCCAATAGGAAATGGAACGAACATGTAAGGAGAGTTGTGAGTAAGGCGGTCAACCGACTTCGGTTTATTGGGATAATTTTGGGAAGATGTACTTCATCTGTAAAGGAGACAGTGTATAAAACGCTTGTATGACCCCGTCTTGAGTATTGCTGAAGTGTTTGGGACTCGCAGCAGATCAGTTTAAAGGAAGACATAGAAGCAGTTCAGAGGCGAGCAGCTAGGTTTGTTACTGGTAGGTTCGACAAATGCGCGAGTGTCACGGAAATGCTCCGGCAACTCAATTGGGGATCGCTGGAGGAAAGACGACGTTCTTTTCGTGAATTTTTGTCGTGGAAATTTAGAGGGCCGTAATTTGTAGCTGAGTGTAGTACGATCTTGCTGCCGCCTACTTACATTTCGCGTAGTGATCACAAAGACAAGATAAGAGAAATTCAAATGTTCAAATGTTTGTAAATCTATCGGACCAAACACACACCCATGCCCCAGGGAGGACTCGAACCTCTATGGCAAGCAACCGCGCGCTCCGCAGCGAGACGCTTTATACCTCTTCTTTTTTTTTTTTTTTTTTTTTTTTTTTTTTTTTTTTTTTTTTTTTTTTTTTATTGGTAGTTCTCTTCGATGCGGACGCTGATTGTTTTTGTTCGATGTCTTGTTGGCTCAGCTTTTTTATTACAGAGTGTTGAGCCCTCTGACCGGGCGCGCTGAGCCACAGCGCCCGACCTCTTGGCTACTCCACCGCGGCAAGGGAAATTAGGGCTTGTACGGAGGCATATAGGCATTCTTTTCTTCCTAGTTCCATTTGGGAGTGGAATAGGAAAGGAAATGCCTAGTAATGGTACAGTGTACCCTCCGCCACGCACCTTACGGTTGATTGCGGATTATGTATGTAGATAACATGGCAAGGTAATGATGCCAAAGCCATGTTTTAAAAGAAGCTCTGTAAACCTGGGCCTGAACAGGAGAGAGATTAGACTCATGGTTGGGTTACTGACAGGCCATGGGAATTTCAAAGAACACCTACATACAATGGGAAAACAGAAGAGGACCCTAAATGTAGGATCTGTGATGACGGTGATGAAACTACGTCACATCTAATCTTCGAATGCATTGCATTGGAGAGTAAAAGGCACAGAACATTTGGGACAACCAGACCCGAAGAAATTGCGTCTAAAAAAGAACTGGTAAAGGGACTCCTTGCACTGATCAAGGGCATTGGTTGGCTTTACTAGATATACAGCGAGCGACACCGCACAATAAACTTAGTTTCGGTGCGGGCAGTGGCGTGTTGGACCAAGACTGTTTTGGCTTCCCTGAGAAAATTAAATCAAATCAAATCAATGTATGTAGATGTATATATAAATCTACTTGTATTATGAATGTTCGAATGTTTTTTAAGCTCATGGGACTTAACTACGGGGTCATTTTTTTATTTCTCTTTTTTTTCTTTTTTTTTATGGGTCTTAACTACGGGGTCATCAGTCCCTAAACATACAAACTACTTATAAACTACTTACGAATTAGGACGGCACAAATATCCATGCCCGAGGGGGGATTCGAAGCCCCGACCGTAGTGGCCGTGCAGACCGTGACTGAAGCGCCTCAGTCTCCTCGGCCACCGCGGCCGGCACGGGGTCAACAGTCCCTAAACTTACAAACTACTTATCAACTACCTTATACTAAGGACGACACAAATATCCATGCCAAAGGGGGGATTCGAACCCCCGACCGTAGCGGCCGTGCAGACCGTGACTGGAGCGCCTCAGTCCCCTGGCCACCGCGGCCGGCCCTACTTGTATTACTTTTTGAACTAATAATAAGTAACTGATGCATATCGCGTGTAATTTTATTTTATTAAACCTACCCTTAACAGTTTAACATAGTTCTGCCTCCAGTTCCGATTTCGGTTCCGGTTCCGATAAACCAAATTTAAAACTCCGCTTCCGAATTCGGTTCCGACATAGCCACTTCGGTTACACCCCTGGACTATCAGCCATGAGCGTTGAAGAGGACATAGGCCGGGTGGCGGTTGAGCCGCGTAATACCTGCGACAGAGCCTCCGCATTCCCCCCTGACGTAGGCGGCAATCACGCCGTAATAACCAGGGAGCGGCGCTGCAACACCTACCTCCCCCACGGCCGGTATCGGCGTATGGTAATTGCGCAGGGCGACGCCGGGACACGAACGCACGGCCTGACGCGCCATGCGAATCTGACGCGCGCTCACACAGCAAATGGCAAACGCGTGCCCGTACGCACGTGCAGTGTAACTCATCCGCAAATGCTGCACTAGTGGTTCCCAAACTTTTTCCGTTCGGGACCCACAGTCTTCCTGGTAAAATTTTCGCGATATTGTTTTTTGTGTCCCAGCCTCGTCGTCGCTTTTGTGTCTCGTTTCCGTCGTAGGTGTCGGTGGCCGAGTAGAAATAGACCGACACAAGAATAAAGGATGCACGCTTGTGCAAGTGGAGGTGACCAGCCAGTGGGACAGCAGCAACTAGAAACACTAGAGTAAATTAGAACGAGATATATATTTCTTAGAGACTTAGTATTACTTAACTCTAACATAGCTCAGTACTGCAGAATGCTGATACATAGTTGAGCTAGAGCCCTGCCTAGTGCCTATGCGATAGCCAAGTCTTCACTGGTACCTATCTGATTCCGAAGTGTTAACTGGTTCCTATCTCAGTCCCAAGTGAACGATGTCGTTCAGTGCTGGCCACGAGCGGAGTTGTAGCAGAGGGCGCTCGTGGCTGACGTCGCAAGAACGTCGCGCCGTGCGTGTATGGCGGCGTGCGGCGAAAGTAGGTGGCGCGCACTTTAGACTTTTGCAACACTACACTGTTACTATACATTTTTTGACATCATTATATAAATACGCTAACACGAAAATTGTGGTACAGATTACTAATTTATTCGCACAAGAAGGCCAATGAAAGAATGATTGTTTGCGTAGATTTCACGAATATGAATATTATGTGTGCATTTAGCCATTAAAAGTGGTAAAAGGATATAGAAATTTTCCTGTCTACAGCTTGGATCAAGTTCTACAGTGTCCAAAAATCAGCTCACTGATTGGCTATTCGCCTCGACCAAAGACTCTGTAATGCAGCGCATCTGCAGTATTAAAATAAGTGAATATCGAAACATGGAGTGCTCTCAACTCACTTTCTTGTGCCATTCAAATACTTCATTTTCGCAGTGATTAAGAGTGGTTAAAGGAAATGGATATTTTCATGTGAATGCCGATTTACAGGATGATGCGCCGGGAGAGGCATCTAGCGGTGCTCGGGTGGAAGTACGAAGTCGAGAATGCCGATATAAATGATGATGCGCCGGGAAAGGCATGTAGCGGTGCACGGGTGGAACTACGAAGTCGACATGTTTTCAGCTCTGGAATTCTGAATGTCGCAGTATCGAAATAACATTATTTCTTAGCGTTGTATAAATATACGAACACCGAAATTGTAGTTCAATTTTAAAAAGTTATATAATTCGAAAATGGCATGAGAAATATATACTTCCGTCTATATTTGTTGTTATTGTGTCAGGAGTTTTCCTTAACACGTAAAAGATACCGTTTCATACCTCCCACTGCCGGTTAAATTTTACCAAATTTCCCAGCGGCCTCCTATGTTAATGTTGAGTCTTCGTTTTAGCCAATAGCTTGACAACGCTGATGTTTTCTCTTGGAATCTTCGCTTTACGAGGGAAATTATTTTTACTGAGCGGACGAGGGTACATACAAGAACCTGTCAACCATAAAGCAGGAACAGCATTATTTGTTTACTTCATGGTCTGTACGATACACTAATAGAGTCATTCTATGTGGTTCGAACAAATGGGCAAAGATTTTCTATCGTGTTGTTGATGTTGCCAACATAATCACGCGACGCCGCCGACATGATACGTAAAATTTTACCCCCAGTGACCATTGTAAAAACAATTGGACCATTTTCAACCACAGGCAATACTAGTTAATATAAAAATCGTAACAGATATTTTGTTTTACTGGTGCCAGACAGCTTTTAGATATGTTAAAAATTGCATATTGAGAATACACAGCTGTACAGGAAATATTTATTAACGACTATCCATTTCGGCCCAAATAGGCCTATTTCGGCTCTACTGTACAGAAGAACGACTAATAATTAATGCGTGAACAAAGCACCATGTCTTTTTATCACTAGTTGATTATATTACCGGCAGCGGTGGCCGAGGGGACTGAGGTGCTCCAGTCACGGTCTGCACGGCCACTACGGTCGGGGGTTCGATTCCCCCCTCGGGCATGGGTATTTGTGCCGTCCTAGTTCGTAAGTAGTTCATAAGTAGTTTGTAAGTTTAGGGACTATTGACCCCGTAGTTAAGTCCCATAGACTATACAAACATTTGAACTTTTTTTTATTATATTATAAATGGACTCTTCCGTCACGTTTTGGTAGAACGGTGCCATATTTAGAGTTGAAAACAAACAATCTGTTTTTCCTACTAATTTATGTTTATTTACGAACATTTGACAGGCGTTGACAAAAACACAAGTGCTTGTGTTGAAAACATGCTAAATATACAACAAACCAAAACTTTAGTTCTTTGCTTATGACATTAGCATTTCCAAAATGGGACTGCGTTTAGCTCTTAAAGTAAGACTTCAGAAAAGAATCCCATGGGTGTTCCATCAGGGAGTCTTCCTTTGATGCTGAAAGTTTTAGCTTCCAAAGGTTGTTCTCTACAGACGGGTTTCTTGTGCATAAAAGTTAATCAGGAATTCTTCGAAAGTGGCTCGTAAAACAAGGATCGGTTTTAAAATACGGCCCGCAACTTTCAGAGGGCCTAACGCAAAATGCGAGTTCGTAAAAACCTTAATGTGTCAGAACTTAATAGTTACTTTTCTTTACGGAGGGAAAATAATATGAAAATAATGAAGCTTCTTAAATACACGGTTTCAGTCTTCAAGACATTTTTTCTTAAATTTTTAAAAGTCATCCGACAACGCACCTGAGAGACAGACAGTTAGGACGCACTGACCTATTGCCTTGTCGTTGTACACATCAATGTTCGAAACTACTGGACTAGTTTTCCATGTTTTCATCGAAAACTTGAGCAAAGGTTGGATCAACATATATGCATAAAGATTTCATACAATTAAAATCGGATCAGACGAAGTAAATATATTGTACTCCAGAAAATTCGTCTGGGCATTGACCGAATCGTCAATATATGTGAAATTTGATATACTGACTATGCGAACCATTGCCCAGAAGAATTATAAGCCTTCGTTTACATTAAATATACAGTAATATAAACATTTTCTACCAACAACCGTGTGTATCTCCAAACGTGATACTCAATCTTTCATGATGTTTCATGGGTAATTTGAAACTAGCTTGGGGCAAAATATAAGCTTTATTTCATCAAAGCCGAATAAGGAAATGAAAAGATATCGTAATTTCCAGTTTTACGTATACGCTTTGGTTATAATTACGACGGAGGGAATCCAATGGAGAGGCCGTTAGTTTCGTACTTCACCAAAGAATCAGTAGATGGTCCTGTTGCTTCTATTGCCTCAGTAGTAGAAATATTCTCTTAAGCGTAAGTCAGTGACAGAATTAAGCGCCATAATCTTATCTTTACGAATTCAAACTAACATTCAAAAGCGAGTTACTGATTTCGCTTTGTGTGTTAAAATCTTACCGGCATTGCTTTCGGATTTCTAGATGTTTCATTTGTGTTCACCTCATAACTACATTTCTTCACTTTTTCCCACAGGTTCCATTGAAATAAGAAGTTTTTGCAATGACAGTCGAATTTACGGAATTCGTTTTCGGATTTCTGTGCGTTCTTATTAGATTTTAAATCCGTTATTTGTGCGATTATGCATGTCTAACAAAGGGTTAAGACTTTCGCACTACACAAGAGCGGCTGCAAGGCTCAAGATTATGCAGTCTCTTGACCTTCCATTTATGCTGACTGAGTTCCGCAATCAGTAAAGGTGATCGTATGGAGACGCCTTGTTTAACATCTGTTACGAAGCACGGCCATAAGCTTATAGTTAAATCTTACTGTATCACAAGCCTCTAACCTCGACGAGGATCATTTTCTGCAGACATTGACATTCAGAATAATGAAATAAAATTTATTTTAAAATATATTTCTACATGTTGCTTTGAAAATATTTGTACTTACATAGGGCGACACGTTACTTACACCAAAGCAAGGGAATAAATTCCGTTGAACGTTTTCCGGTCACAAACCAACAACTCAAGATTCTGTGCAATTTCCCTATCGCCTTTCTGTGTAGAAATATTTCATTTTCAAAAATTAGCGTAATTATTTAACGATATTAAAAATTTTAGATGCTGTCATTATCTACTCATTTAAAAGTGTAATCTTATGCAAAGTTTAATGGGATTATATGACCATTACAGTTAGATATTGTATTTTCGTCTTGTAGCTCACGGGTCTGAAATATGCCAACGTTTAAATTATTACCACTGTGTTTTTGGATTATGTATTTGAAAGTTATGTGTAACTCTGACAGTTGTTCAGATGTTCTCCACTTACAAAATTATTTACGATTTCAACCATAAGAAGTTGAGAAACTTTAAATATCATAAAGATCGTGAATTATAAGAGGTCTTAGTTTCAGCTATGCTTTCCTGATTCAAAAATATGACTTGTAACAGAAGCCTTTGGAAGGATGGCTTTGAAAATGCCCGTTTTTGCAGTTGAAATGAGATTGCGTTGAGGAATCTTGGGACTGCAGCTCAGAAATTTATTTTATAAAACTCAAATACACAAGATTTCACGTAAGATATTAATAACTAAAAAGAAAGGCTAGTTATGCCTGTTACTCGCTACATATTTGACGAACTGTTAATTAGTATTCCACTCAAAACATAATAAAACATGAGCATAAAGAGTTCATCCGTAGTCATTATTCACTCGAATTAGCAACGTAATCACCAGAAGTCCTTTGTACCAACTACGCATGGTGGGTCAACAATAACTAGCTTAGATGTTCAGCCAGAACACTGTGTGTTCAGTCAGAACTTTTTGACCAGTCTGTGCAGACTACGTCCGATATATGTAACGAGGTCTTTATATGTTCTTCTTTCCCCGGCCGCAGTGTCCGAGCGGTCTGCGGCGCGCCAGTCACACTCTGCACGGCCACTACGGTCGGGGGTTCGAATCCCCACTCGGGCATGGATGTTTGTGTCGTCCTGAGTATAAGGTAGTTCATAAGTAGTTTGTACATTTAGGGACTGATGACCCCGTAGTTAAGTCCCTTAAGCTTAACAAACAAACATTTGTATGTTCTTCTTGATAGAAGATTAATTGGGACGAATTGGGACCAAAGGTGTATTATTCATTCTATAAATTAACGCCTTCAGCTGTTGTTATTGTGAAACTTATAATTACTATTCCAGTAACACCCATCACTCACTTTACATTATTTGCTGTTACGTACGTCTGTTTCTCTTAGCCTCGTATTTATTTATTTAAGTGCGATTGGGATGGAGGAGTTGTGTGAGAAGTGAAGATCTAAATGAAGAAAAGAAGGCGGCGGAGTATTTCGTTGTATAAAATAATGAAGAGAAGAGAAGTGAAAGGGACAATTTGTTGCTAATAAAATGGTCAAGTGAATTGAGGGAGGTGTGGTCGAAATAAAACAAAGCACTTCACTACAACTCCTTGCTTTGGTGTGACAAATGTTGGTGCTTGACGTTAATGGAAAACAGTAACTGTACTCCCAGTTGTGGGGACGCTAGCAAAAATATTGGAACACCCTATGCACCGAATACCACTCAACAAAAAGGAAATGGCGCGATTGTTAAAACAACAAGACGAACCACACAGATCGGAATAATGATGCACTAGTCCGAGATTCATTTTACCCCTCCCCCCGAACATAAACAAACACCAATCGGACGCTCGTTAATTGAACTTATTTTAATCCACTCCCATTCATTTGATCATTCAGATGAAACAAATACCCAGCGCTGTGATCGAGCTAATTAATTTAATCAGTCTTTTGTGTACCCGCTGCGGAATTTGTCACAAATGCCGAAATGTAGAGCAAAAAAATGTAGCACCGTTCGTTTGAAGCAGATAGCCCTTCAGCAAAGCATTCCATTCCTTCTTACATTTTTTTTCGTTTCTTGATACAGCAAATCTAATGTGTTATTCTTACAGAACGACTAGTTACTTATTAAATTGTAAACGTATCGTACGTTTTTATAATTACGAAGTGCCTAGTAAACACATCGGATAAATAAGTTATACAGATCGCTTAATGTACAAGATGTGTTACTGACGGATAATCTTGACGGTAGGAAGATTTGAAATATTATCACACCATAAATAAATGAGAAGAGCAGTCGCCTACTGTCAATAACCGCTCCTAGAAGAAGCAAAGTGGTTTGCCATTCATCCCATTTCACCACGCTGGTCGATTTGATGATTGAGGAAGATAATGATTGATAGGAAAGCCGGCACGTGTTTAATATACAAACTATAACTAGCGGAAGATCGAAAGAAATCTGCATCAAGACGGTAGGCGTGCTTACGGAATATCGTATCGATTGTGCGATTAGATTCGTGATTTCCTATCAGAAAGGACACAGTTCATAGCAATCGACGAAAAGTAATGGCGTAGATCAGAAGTGATATTTCGTGTTCCCTTGTCTTTATAACAGATTTAAGAGACAATCTGGCTATCTGTCTTAGACATTTTGGGGATGATACTATCGTCTACTAACTGTTCAGACTTTTGTAAACCTATGAGATCGAACTACTGTGGTCGTCAGTTCCTAAGCTTACAGACCACTTGAACTAACTTAAACTAAGTTTAACACAGCACCCACACACTCATACCCGAGGAAGGATCGAACCTCCGGCGGGAACAGGCTCGTGAAGAGCCTAGAAGCGCCCGGCCATGCGGCTGTCGTTTATCAGTTAGCAAAGTCACCAGAAAATCAAAATCAGTTGCAAAACTATTTAGATAAAAAATCTCCATGATGCTGAAATTGTCAGATGACCATAAATAATGAAATGGGCGAAGTCATGCGTATAAACACTGAAATAAGTCCGTGAAATTACATGTACGACTTAAATCAGAAGGATGTAAATGCTATAAAGTCAACGGAATGCCTAGTAATTACAATTACGTACAGGTCAAATTGGAAAGAACGCGTAAAATACCGTAAGGAAGGCGAAACAAAGCCTGCGTTTCGTTTTCAGAACACTTGGAAGTTGCAACAGTTGTACTAATGAGAGTCCCTGTAATACTCTAGTCCGTGCCGTACGGAAATGGACGTATGCTCTAAGGTGCCCAGTTGCGGAATACGTAGCTGTTTCCCGTCGGAGGTTCGAGTCCTCCCTCGGGTATTGATATGTGCGTGTGTGTGTGTGGGGGGGGGGTGTTCTGTTCTTAGCATAAGTTACGTTACGTAGTTTATATGTTTCAGAAACCAATGACCACTACAGTTAGGTTCCATAGATTTACAAGGTTTTGTCATCCTGTTTTAGAGACCTGCTGCGGATTGTGGGATCCTCAGCAGGTATGACTCGTGGAGAGACATAGAAATAGTCTAGAGAAGCGCAGCTCGTTTCGTATTATAACCCAGAGGGGAATGATTGTCACGGAAATTCTGCACGAGTTGGCGTAGAGACAGTTAAAGCGTTATTCGTTCCGACAAACTCTGTATCCGGAATTTATTTCACCAATTTTCTCATAACATTGCAAAAATATTTTGTTAGCTTCCTCCTATATAGGGAGATATGATCTTTGCAATAAAATAAAAGAACTCGGATCGAAAACGAAAAGATTTAGGTATTCATTTTTCCTGCGGGCTATCAGACAATGGAACGGTAGAGAAATAGTATGAAAGCAGTTCGATGAACTCTCACCCAGGCACCTTTGACCTCAGAAAATGTCCAGAGATAATGATCACCGTAGTACTGCATACCCTTTCATTGCTATTTCCCATGCTTGAGTGAACTACACTGCGTCTAAAAGTAGCAGTGTTCTCCGTACAGTAACACACTACACATTGATTTAGCTGCTGAAAGTTGCTAAAATTTTCTATTCTTTGTTCGGGAATTTAGGCTCAGTGATGGCTTCCCTCTTTCATTTGTTTCTGCGATCGCTCTCATTTGAAGCTGGTGAGTTGGCTTCGGTACCTGGAGCACCGCGTTGAACAGAACGACGGGACGAATGACAGACACAAAAGAGACCAAAAAAGGTGAATCCAGAAATGTATTTAACATTTAGGCGGGGCTTCGGAGTTTTGCTGCATATTCGCGGTAATCTCATTTTCCACAGCTGGACGGCTGACGTTCCGCAAAAAAATGTGAAAAAGCATCTATTCGTTGCTGAGCTATACATTCTTTTTGGCATCCCAGCATTTTAATGGGACGGTAGAACAATGTACTCAAAAATAGCATTCAGGAAAAAGACCGTAGGAAGCAGAGACAGAGAACAAAACTGTGAAAGGGTGGGATACTAACAAAGGAGTGTGTAAAGAGAAGCACAGAGTAAAAGTATAAAGGGAAAAGTACAACTAGATAGTAAATATAGAACAGGCGAAGTAAACGTTTGTCTGTTTACATATACAGAATATCCCGTGTCACTTTGTTTGTCTGCGATAAATTCCGGAAATGAAATGTTGCACTTTCTGTGTGGTTTGGAGTAACTCAAATGATAAGATAGGTTATATGTAATTTAGTAGCCTAAATATTTTTATTTCAAATCATATGTTATCTACATACTGTAATTATACAATAGATGGCGCTGTTTTTCTATCTCAAATGTTACCTTGATGCTAAAATTTAGTTCACGTGACACGTGTTTTCCAAATCTACATACAACCATAACCGTACTTTTTATACTGGCGTGTATTTCTGTTTATATTTTGACGTGGAATTTCTTATATTCATATAAAGATAATTCGTCCGTAGGTTTGCATGTGACTGAACACCATCTTAACCGCTGGACCGATTTTGATGAAATTTGTGTGTGTGTGTGTCAGTGGGACCCATGATGATTTAAATTTACTAATAGACGCGGTAGGTGGCGCCAAAAATATCGAAAAAATCTAAATTGGTAATTTTTATGAGTATCGCCACATCGGATTACTTAGTATTTTATGCGTAACCATGTCGTTATCTGATATCGATAAAATTTTGACCTTGAGATTAAGAAGGACGGTAATGTCTATAATAATTCGTACGGTGCGTGGCGGCTGGTTGTTACAGCTGTGACGCCAATCCAGTTTTATTCTGATCCTGATAAATCTTTCTACGTCTGATCTTCAAAACAACAGGAACATTACTGTTACATGAAATTTTATACACTTCCTGATTCCAGGTTTCGACACCGTTCGAACAATCACCATGAATTTGGCAGATATAAGTAATCTATTGTATACAGTGAAAGGAGAAGATAAACAGAGAGAGTAGACAAAATGTTCAAATGTTTAATGAAATAAATCGCAATTTTCGATAATTTATGTCTTCACTGTACTAGGTTTATATGTAATACCAATGTGCGGAGAATGAAAATTTGTGCACGGCCGGGATTCGAACCCGTGTATTACATCTAAACCTAATACAGTGAAGCCATAATTGATCGCAAATTGCGATATTTTATTTAAAATGAACGCTGTAACGTCGTCAAAAATGTATAATTGTATACAATCTCTGGCTGGGGTCCTGACGACAATTAATTGTGTCTTCATACCTGATGTCTGTTCACCCTGATGCGGGAATACAGTATTGTGTCTGCGAGCATTGCAGAATTAAGAGGCTGTGGTAATAGGAAAGAGACAGTGTGGCGAATAGATTTGCATATGGCGGGAGACGTGCAGGGAAGATTGTTGTTGTTGTTGGTTGTTTTAAGGGGACTAAACAGCTAGGTTATCAGTCCCCTGTTCCTAGCTGAGAGTCAACTGTCAATAAAGATAAAACAATGCCCTGAAAATGACACCGCACAAAAGGGCAGGTTAACAATAGACAAGCCACTGACATTACAAGACGAAGACACACAGAATGAGTAAAATAAAGTCACGAATAAAACTGGATAGCAGAGAACCTTGGCTGGCTGATCACAAAGAAAAAACAGGATGAGCCAGCCACACTGCACACACTAAAAACCCCTAAGGGCTCGAAAATATAAAAGATCTGGGTTGCTGTTGGCCTAAGAGATCAGGCAACAGCACCCACGGTTAGATAGATGCATAAAAACCAGAAGCGCGGATAAAACTTAAAACTGCGTTAGCCATAGAGGCGTCGTCTGCTAAAGCTAATGATAGCGTGTCTGGGATATGAAAAGATCGCCGCAAGTCGGCTAAAAGCGGACAGTCCATTAAAAGATGGGCTACTGTCAACACAGTGCCACATCGACACACGGGTGGAGCCTCGCGCCGAAGGAGATACCCGTGGGTGAGCCACGTATGTCCTATCCGAAGGCGACAGAGGACAACTGACTCTCGGCGGGTCGGCCGCAGTGAAGATTTCCACAAAGCTGTGGAGAGCTTCACTGCCCGAAGCTTATTCGGTGCAGTCGCCGTAGCCCACTCGGTGCTCCAAGCCTCACGTACTTTTCGGTGCAACACCAGCTGAACATCCTGTTCCGTGACACCAATAGTTAGAGGTGGTCCCATAGTACCCTGCTTGGCCAATCGATCAACATGTTCATTCCCTGGTATGCCAACATGACCTGGGGTCCACACAAAGACCACAGAACGGCCTGATTGGCCCAGGGAGTGAACAGTGTCCTGGATCGAACGTACTATTGGGTGCCGAGAGAAACACTGGTCGATCGCTTGTAAGCCACTCAGGGAGTCAGTACAGATGACGAATGACCCCCTGGGGCAGGCTTTGAGATGTTGGAGAGCTCTGAGAATAGCGACCAGCTCGGCGGAGAAGATGCTACTCTCACAGGGCAGAGAATGCTGTTCTACATGGTTGTGATGTAGAAAGGCATACCCAGCACGGCCATCTACTACGGAACCATCTGTGTAAATGGCGTCTGTGGCACGGAACGGTTCGAGCACTTGTAGAAACTGGTGACGGAGATGTACGGAGGAAACAGAGGCCTTCGACGCATGGGACAGGTCCAGACGGAGCTGCAAACGAGGAATGGACCAAGGAGGAGTGTGAGAGGAATAGTGGAAAATGGTAGGAAGTGGGTAGGATGTGAGAGACGAAAGAAGGATACGAACACGGACCGAGATCGGGTATCCCGACCTTGGCCGTCGTGGAGGGATAGGGAGTGCAGCGTCTGGAAATAGGAGCCGGCGGTTCGGGTGGAAGGGCGAGGCCTGAACACGAGCAACATAAGATGTTAACAGGTGTTGCCTACGGAACCGCAGCGGGAGGACTCCAGCTTCGACAAGGAGGCTTGTCACAGGGCTAGTGCGAAAAGCCCCTGTCGCCAAACGAACACCACAGTGGAGGATTGGGTCTATTGCCTGCAGCGCTGACGGCGCAGCCGAATCGTAGACTATGCTGCCATAGTCTAGGCGCGACTGAATGAGGGCCTTGTAAAGTTGTAATAGCGTTTGGCGCGAGGCTCCCCAAACAGTGTGGCTGAGACAGCGCAGGATGTTGAGGTGTCGCCAGCACTTTTGTTTTAACTGGCGTAGGTGCGGCACCCAGGTTAGACGGTCATCAAACACCATACCTAAGAATCTGTGCGTCTCTTCGACTTGTAGCAGGTCGCCAGCTAAGTAAAGTTCGGGTTCTGGGTGTACTGCCCGACGTCGACAGAAATGCATCACACGGGTTTTGGATGCAGAAAATTGAAAACCGTGGGCAAACTCCCACGACTGTGCCTTTCGAATTGCGATCTGCAACCGCCGTTCAGCTACGCCAATGCTGGAGGAGCTGTAATACATGCAGAAGTCATCGGCATACAAGGAAGTAGAAACCGATGACCCCGCAGCCGCAGCTAGACCGTTTATGGCGATTAAGAATAAAGGAACACTAAGAACGGAACCTTGTGGGACTCCGTTCTCTTGACAATGAGGTGAGATGAAACAAGAACCAACACGAACACGGAAAGAACGCAACGCCAGGAAGTTCTTTATGAATGTAGGAAGTGGACCCCGTAAGCCCCAATCGTACAGCGTAGACAGAATATGATAGCGCCAGGTGGTGTCGTACGCTTTCCGCAGGTCAAAGAAGACGGCAATCAGGTGTTCACGGCGAGAAAATGCTGTACGAATGGCCGACTCTAGTGACACGAGATTGTCGATAGCAGAGCGGCCTTGACGGAATCCACCCTGTTGAGGCGCCAAGAGTCCTCGGTCCTCGAGGATCCACATGAGCCTCCGACTCACCATCCGTTCGAGGAGTTTACACGGAACGTTGGTGAGGCTGATGGGGCGGTAACTATCAGCCACCTGTGGATCAGCCCCCGGCTTCATAACTGGGATGATGATGCTATCCCTCCATTGAGACGGGAAGACACCCTCAACCCAGAGACGATTCAGCAAGGAGAGAAGTTGGCGTTTAGAGTCTGATGACAGATGTCGGAGGAACTGACTATGAATGCGGTCGGGTCCAGATGACGTGGCTGGGCATGCGGCAAGGGCACTTTCGAACTCCCATTCGCTGAAAGGGATGTTATAGATTTCCTGGCGTCGCGTTTGAAAGGATATCTGTTTTCGCTCGGTGCGCTCTTTAAGGGCGCGGAAATCCGCATCATATGCAGCGGTCGCTGAGGTGCGAGCATAGTGGTGTGCCAAATGCTCAGCTATTGTGACAGGGTCAGTGCAAATTGTACCCTGAATGCGGAGGCACGGAATTCCCACTGGTGGGCGGTGGCCAAAGAGGCGTCGAACTTGCGACCATACCCGTGAAGGTGAAGCTCGGGATCCAATGGAGGCGACATAACGCTCCCAGGAGGCTCTCTTGCTGTGCTGGATCAATCGCCGTGCCCGTGCACGGAGACGCTTGAAGGCAACAAGATGTTCGACACAAGGGTGGCGTCGGTGACGCTGTAGTGCTCGCCGACGTTCCCGGATGGCCTCAGCTATCTCCGGCGTCCACCAGGGCACTGACTTACGGTGGAGTGATCCCAGTGAGACGGGTACGGTTTTCTCAGCAGCAGAAATGATCGAATGAGTGACCTGCTGAACAGCGGTATCTAAATCAGCCAGAAGAGGAGAGGGAAGCACAGCAGCTATGGAGTATGCTGGCCAGTCGGCCCTATGGAGGGACCAGCGAGGCAGACGGTCAGCAGGTGGACACTGTGGGAGCGACAGGAAGATAGGGAAATGGTCGCTGCCACACAGGTCGTCGTGGACCCTCCAAGTGAAGTGCGGAAGCAGGCTTGGGCTACAGACAGACAGGTCTATGGCGGAGAATGTACCGTGTGCCACGCTAAAGTGCGTAGCAGCACCAGTATTCAGGAGGCAGATGTTCAGCTGGTTCAGTAGTGTCTCAACATCCCTACCCCGTGCCGAGGTCTGCATGCCACCCCACAAAGTGTGGTGGGCATTGAAGTCCCCCAAAAGAAGGAAGGGTGGGGGAAGTTGGGCGACCAAGGCAGCGAGGTCCACAGGAGAGACAGCCTCATCTGGTGGGAGATAGAGTGAACAGATTGTAACATCTTGCACTGCCCGGAGCCGAACAGCAACCGCCTCTAGGGGCGTTTGAAGGGGCACGGCAGCGCTCGGGACAGTGGCTAGGACATAGATGCAAACTCCACCAGATACTCTGTCATACATAGGCCGATTTTTAAAATAGCCCCTGTAGCCTCGAAGGGCAGGGGACCACGTCGCTGGGAACCAGGTCTCTTGAAGAGCGATACAAAAGGCAGGTGTTTGGCTGAGTAGTTGTCGTAGCTCAGGTAGGTGATGGAAAAAGCCGCTACAATTCCACTGGAGGATGATGTTTCCTTCTGGCTGTACAGCCATGACGAATAAAAAGCACATCACTCCATCGGATCGTCTGCTGCCCTGTGCTTGGAATCCATGGAACCAGAGATCTTATTTTCTGGGGAATCGGTAATTGCAAGATCCTCAGGAGATGCGAGGATCTCGACTTCATCCTCCGAAGAGGAGGATGTGGGTGGTTGTGGCTTTGAAGCCACTGAACATTCTTTCTTCTTATTTCTCTTCTTCTTGTCCTCTCGCTGGCCCTTTGGTTTGCAGGGCCGAGGGGGCTTCCCAGAAGTGGCATCCGGGATGGAGGAAGAGCGGGAAGCTCTTCGACCGGCAGGTTGGAGATCCTGAAGACTGCGGCCAGGATCCTCCGGAGCACTCTGGGAAGCTGCAGAAGGGGTTGTCTCTAAGGACCCCTTCCGAGCGAGAGGGGCCGGAGAAGGCTTCTCCTTCCCCGGCTTAGAGGTGGGGACTGGGGTCCCCGGTGTTGTAGCAGGTGATGCTCCCACTGTGAAAAGAGTGGGAGCCACCGAAGATGAGGTGCCCCCTGCTGGTAGGGGGGCCGGGTCAGTCGATTGGGCCTGGGGGCGCGCTAACGTTGACGGAACAGGTGGAACAGCAGGCACAGTGGACGAGGACGATGAGGCTACCGCGGCATAGGTAGTTACCAGGCGGACAGGATGGAGCTTCTGATATTTCCGTTTGGCCTCTGAATAAGTCAGTCGATCTCTGGTCTTGTATTCCATGATTTTCCTTTCTTGCTGCAGGACTGTACACATAGGCGAGCAAGGGGAGTGATTCTGGCCGCAGTTGACACATACTGGAGGCGGCGTGCAAGGGACGTTCGGATGAACTGCACGTCCACACTCCCGACATGTTGGGTTGGCATCACATCGGGAGCTCATATGGCCAAACTTCCAGCATTTAAAACAGCGCATAGGGGGAGGAACGTAGGGCTTTACGTCAATCCGGTAAACCATCACCTTGACCTTCTCGGGCAATGAATCACCCTCAAAAGCCAAGATGAAGGCACCGGTCGCGACCCTATTGTCCTTCGGACCCCTATGGACTCGCCGAATAAAATGTACTCCCCGCCGTTCTAGATTGGCACGCAATTCGTCATCTGACTGCAGCAAGAGGTCTTTGTGGAAGATGATACCCTGCACCATATTTAGGGTCTTGTGCGGCGTAATGGTAACGGAAACATCACCCAGCTTATCACAGGCAAGCAGTGGTCACTGTGTTCTCGGTGGCGGAGTGGTCAACGCGTCTGCCTAGTAAGCAGGAGATCCCGGGTTCGAATCCCGGCCGGGCACAAATTTTCATTCGCCGCACATTGGTATTACATCTAAACCTAGTACAGTGAAGCCATAAGTGATCGAAAATTTCGATTTATTTCATTAAAAATGAACGCTGTAACGTCGTCAAAAATATATATAGTTCAAATTTTTGCTGAGCTTAATGGACTTTACTGTGGGATCTTCAGTCCCTAATCTTACAAATTACTTATGAAGTACCTTATACTAAAGACGTCACAAACATCCATGCCCGAGGGGGGATTCGAACGCCCAACCATAGCGGCCGTGCAGACTGGCGCTCCGCAGGCCACTCGGCCACTGCGGCCGGCGAGAGTTGGCAGTCTGAGTAGGGTAAGGTACTTACAGAGACAGGTGGATGGATAGGTGGATATAAGGGGGAAGGTGATGGTGGAGGAGGTAACGGAAGAGGCGGTGGGAAAGGAAGAGGCGAAGGAGGAGGAAGAAGAGGAGGAGGAGGAGAAGGCAGAGATATATAGAACGAGAGGAAGAGATGAGCAGAGAGAAGATTGAGGATGAGAAGGAAAGAGAGAAAAGAGAGAGAGAGAGAGAGAGAGAGAGAGAGAGAGAGAGAGAGAAACGTAGAGGAGGGAGAAGTACTTGGACAAAGAGAATAATGGAATAAGTAGATACCCAAGCAACACTGGATTATTAGCTATCTGATTCTGAGAACTGGCGAGATGGCAAAGAGAAAGCTAAGAAATAGATACAGGGTACAAAGGATACAAGGAGTAAGTGATGGGTAGAGAGATTAGGGGAAGGATTGTATGATGTATATCCACCTCCCACGCACGTTTAGGAATGTGATACATACTACTCACTGGATGGTACTGTTATTATTGGTGAGTGGCCATCTCCTTACTGCCCAAGAGCAAACTCGCATGCCCTGTCTGTCTGTGTGTGGTATTCCTATGAGTGCGGAAGTCTTCTAAATGAAGTCGGATGCTATTGGGTATGCCGCGGACGAGTAGCCGAGCGGTCTAAAGCGCCTCGCTGCGGAGCGCGCGGTTGTTCGCCGTGGAGGTTCGAGTCCTCCCTGGGGCATGGGTGTGTGTGTGTTGTCCTTAAGTTAGTTTACCTAGGTTTAAGTAGTTTGTAAGCTACGGACTGATGACCACGCAGTTTGGTACGATATATTTACAGACGTCTGAACATTTGAATTTGCTACTGGGTACAATAAGAAATCAGAGTTAGTGCTTGTCCAGGCCACTGTGGCCAGTTAGAGTTGTTGGCATACTGGGGTAATTCAACGTTGAATAAAACAGTATTCATTGCACAAAAGCGTGTATTCAGAATAACTGCTGGAGCCCACCCAAGATCATCCCGTAGACAGTTATTTAAGGATATATATTCATTTATGAAAATTGTTATTAACAATTCGACCCAATTCAAAAGTAACAGCAGTGTGCATAGCTACAACACTAGGGGAAAGGGTGATATTCACTATTCAAGGTTAAATCTAACTTTTGCCACAAAAGTCTTTGGTCACTTACCAAGTAGCATCAAAAGTCTGACAGACAGCGAACTAATATTTAAAAAGAAATTAAAGGAATTTCTGAATGGCAGCTCCTTCTACAATGTAGATGAATTTTGGGATAAAACTTTTAAAACAATTGAAAAAATTAAAGAAGTATAAAAAAATAACAACAAAAAATGTAATAAAAATACTTGAAATATTGATTGTCAAGTGTAGACAACATTTACTAGACTGACATGTCCCACATCATTACGAAATGTCTATGGAAAAAGTATTAATCTAATCTAATCTGTATCTGTTCGATGTTAAATCTTACTTTGGTACAGAAAGGGGTGAATTATGTTGCCAAAAAGTCTTCGTTCACTTACCAAGTGGCATCAGAAATCTGACAGATAGCCAAATAGTATTTAAAAAGAAATTAAAACAATTTCCGAATGGCAACTTCTTCTACACTCTAGATGAATTTTTAGATGAAACTAAAAATCTGGCTAAAAATATACATAAAAAAACTAAAAGTCCTTAAAATATTTAGTGTCATGTATCGACAACACTTATTACACTGACGTGTTCCATATCATTGCGAAAAGCCGTATTTATGATGTATGGAACAAGTATTAATCTAAGTACCCAGTAGCAAGGGTATATCAGCTCGTGCAGTGTAAGACTATTGGTTAGTTTAACCAGCAGAAACAGTAAATTTTGGGAGAGATGTATACCTGATGGTTACCCACCGCCCTCCTTCTTTCCCCTACATAAGGCCTGCGATGTTGAGGCTGAACACACTACACTAGAGGCAGCATAACAGCTTTGCGCCATTCGAGTGTACATCTGTCAATCGTGTCTCCCGGTCCGGATGGAATACAGTTCGGTTTTACAAAGAGTATACTGCGGCAATGGCCCATTACTTAGCTTGCATTTATCGCGAATCTTTAATTCAGCACAAAGTTCCTAGTGATTGGAAAAAAGCGCAGGTGACTCCCATTTATAAGAAATCAAAGAAAACTGATCCACATAATTACATGCCAATATCGTTCACATCAGTTTCCTGTAGAATTTTGGAGCATATTATCTGTTCGAATATAGTAAATTTTTTGGAGTCCGAAAAGATTCGTTCTATGAATCAGCAAGGGTTTAGGAAACATCGTTCATGTAAAACACAGCTTGCCCTTTTATCATATGACATTTTTCGAACCATGGATGAAGGCCAACAAGCAGATTGTGATTTTCACGATTTCAAAAAGGCGTTTGACGCAGTGCCACATTGCATACTGCTAACAAAGATACGAACATATGCAATGGTTCATAGATTTGTGACTTGCTGAAAGACTTCCTAAGTACTAGAAAGGCGGGTGTTTATCAGAGACGAGTGTATCGTCAGGCATGCCCCACAGGAGTGTGATAGGACCGCTATTATTTTCTATCTATATAAATGATATGATGGACAGAGTACGTTGTAATGTGCGGCTGTTTCCTGATAATGCTGGGAAGTATGGGAGGGTGTCGTCTTTAATTGACTGTACTAGCATACAGGATGATTTAGACAAAATTTCTAGTTGTTGCGAAGAATGACAGCTAGCTCTCAATGTAGAAAAATGTAAGGCGATTCACATGAGTAGGAAAAATAATCCCAAAGTGTTCGAATACAGCCTTAGTAGTGAACTTCTTGATGCAGTCGCATCGTTCAGATATTTAGGCAGAGCGATATAAAATAGAACATATAAGGACGATGTGTGTAAGGCGGACAGCCGACTTTGGTTTAATGGGAGAATTTTGGGAAGATGTACTTCATCAGTAAAGAAGACCGCGTAGAAAACGCTTGTACGACCACGTCTTGAGTATTGTTCAAGTGTTTGGGACCCGCAGCAGATCAGTTTGAAGGAAGACAAAGAAGCGGTTCAGATGCGTGCAGCTGGATTTGTTACTGGTAGGTTCGACAAATGCGCGAGTGTCACGAAGATACTCCGGGAACTCGAATGGGAATCGCTGAAGGAAAGATGACGTTATTTTCGAGAAATTCTGTTGAGAAAATTCAGAGGGCCGGAATTTGAAGGTGAGTGTAGAATGATCTTCCTGTCGCCTACTTACATGTCATGCGCAATGATCAACAAGACAAGGTAAGAGAAATTACAACTACATACATTGGGAATAACAGAAGAGGAACCTAAATGTGGGATCTGTTATGACGGTGATAAAACTGCATCACATCTAATCTTCGAATGCATTGCATTGGAGAGTAAAAGGCACAGAACATTTGGGACAACTAGATCCGAAGAAACTGTGTCTAATAAAGACCTGGTAAAGGGACTCGCACTATTGGAGGGCATTGGTTGGCTTTACTAGACATACAGGGAGCGATACCGCACAATAAACTTAGTTTCGGTGCGGGCAGTGGCGTGTTGGACCAAGACTATTTTGGCTTCCCTGGAAAAGTCAAATCAAATCAAATCAAGAGAAATTAGGTCTCGTACGGGGACATACAGGCATTCCTTTTTCCGCGTTCTATTTAGGAGTGGAATACGAAACGATATGCCTAGCAGTGGTACAGTGTACCATCCTCCACGCACCTTACGGTGGACTATGGAGTATGTATTAGATGTAGACAGAAACTTCTCTCATCACTGAAGGCAACGCTTTGCCGTTCCACTCACCAGTCACCTCTTTGACGTCACCAGTGAACACTTGATTGACGGTGTCGTGGTAACGGTGGCAGCCTGGGCTATTCACACGTGTTACTAGTTCCGTAATTTGCAGTCGAGCGATGCCGTACGCTTACGCTGGGATCATATTTCGCATTAGCTGCTTGGGTCTAGTTACGGCGTGAAACGTTCATCATAGCACGCTGTATCGCATGACGCCAACACTGCCAGCTGTAATACCTGACTGATATCCGAACGCGCAGGCGAACTATCAATGGGGGGGGGGGGGGGGGGTAATATTGCCTCTGATGGAGGTCCGAGAAGATGACGGAATTATTAACTCTGATATGGAAATACTGTCGATACCGTTTATAGCGACGTAGCTCTTAACGACATATTGCCTTGCAACAAGCACATCCTGTATTTCAAAAATCGCTCAGTACGTCAATTTACTATAAAACGACTTCTTTTTCATTACATATTTGGTTGAATATATCGGCTATAACGTCCAAGGTTCATTTTTGTTTCTTACGTGTTTGGAGATTACCAATAATTGAAGCTTAATTACTAAATCTTATTTTCTGTAGATGATAGGTTTCAAATCAGTACTCTCTCTAATTCTAATGTATAGCAGTGGGGAGCAGGGTACCAACCTTAGTGGAATTTAGCTATTATAGTGTAAGTCATTCTTTTTTTTTTTTTTTTTTTTTTTTTTTAATTTGGCTAGGCTGCGAAGACTCAGAATTAAAAATTGTTATGAAGGGGAATTTAACTTTGTTTGACTGATTCACGTAAGGTTTTGTTCGAAAGTAGTTTGGGCGTCCCGAACGGTTTACTCGCGACACCGGGAGGTTTGTCAGATTGTATAAAGCAATCAAATACCCTACTGTACGTGAGGCAAAATAGTTCCATTTACAAGGAAAGTACATGGGCTCGAACGAACATATCTGTATGAAGGTTTGCTTACAGGATCTCTACGTACACCTCAATGTGCTAGGGGGTGTCGTTTTCATGAAAAACTCTGAAATAGTGCTCCAGATAGCACTGTAGATGTAACCGTAGACGCCGTACGTAATGCAGATATCTTAACTACAACTTATGTAATAATTATCGTACATGTTCTCTAGCGTATTGCCGCGGTGGAGTAGCCGAGCGGTCTAAAGCATCTCGCTGCGGAGCGCGCGGTTGCTCGCCGTGAAGGTTAGAGTCCTCCTTGGGGCATTGGTGTGTGTGTGTGTGTTGTCCTTAGATTAGTTTACCTAGGTTTAAGTATTTTGTAAGCTACGGACTGATGACCACGCAGTTTGGTCCAATAGATTTACAAACATTTGAACATTTCTAGCGTATTGTCATCAAAAGCCGTGATGATAGTGGCAAGCCGGCCGCGGTGGCCGAGGGGACTGAGGCGCTCCAGTCACGGTCTGCACGGCTACTACGGTCGGGGGACCGAATCCCCCCTCGGGCATGGATATTTGTGCCGTCCTTAGTATAAGGTAGTTGATAAGTAGTTTGTAAGTTTAGGGACTGATGACCCCGTAGTTAGGTCCCATAAGTTTAACAAACATTTGAACATTTATTTTTTTGATAGTTGCAACTTTAACCTGCTTCCCGGAAGATTGTTGTTATTCACTGCCACTGCTTCCATCGCCTCTTCCCGCACTTACCGTAGCACTACCGCTAACAATGAGTTCTTCGTCATTATCATACCTATTATCATCATTATGTGTTAGTGTTACAACAGTATCGAACTTATGCTCATATTTCTGTACCATAACAGAGACGAGAAAGCATGCGAATGATTCATCTACTACACTAATACCATCTTCACGAAGAAGGATTCTTCGTAATTTCATCTCAATCACTCGCAATACTTTAGCAGGACTGATTATACATCGCCGCCCCATCTGACGCTTCACCACACAAATGTCACAAAACGCAACTTCAGAGGCACACTGCACCGTCCCTACTGGCGAACCGACAGGTCAAAGTGCAATTTGGCAAGGCACACGCAGAGGCCTCTAACGGGGACTGCAGAGTTTGCAGATGCGGGAGTATCACTAGTGCAATAAGGGTTTGTTGTTGTTGTTTGTATAGTCTATGGGACTTAACTACGGGGTCATCAGTCCCTAAACTTACAAACTACTTACGAACTAGGACGGCACAAGTATCCATGCCCGAGGGGGGATTCGAACCCCCGACCGTAGTGGCCGTGCAGACCGTGACTGGAGCGCCTTAGTCGCCTCGGCCACCGCGGCCGGCTGCAATAAGGGATCTGTACATTATATCTACTACGATTATTATGTGTATGTGTTTGTTCGAGCACAAGTACTTTCCTTGTTAGACCAGGAAGGTAGTGAGGGGTTGACCTTAGCGCCAGTTGTACGGTTACTGCGCCACGTGCGACCGCGCGTTCTACCGCTACCGACAGGGAATGCATGCAAATCGGATTGCAGGTGGCTAGTGCTGCAGGTGTGCGCTTAATGCCGCCGCCTTCTCAGTGGGCAGCGGTTCCTACCCGCAGACCTCTCGGCTCCAGCCCTGGATTACGCCTGCCGACCGTGCCTGATGCGATGCGTTGCGCGCCAAATCCGCTTTCAGACCGCTGCGCACGACCGTTTCCCAGCCAAGGGAAATTCGCGGTGAGTGCGCACGTGTGGCGCGCGCGTGTGTGTGTGTAAGTGTGTGTGTGTGTGAGAGAGAGAGAGAGAGTGAGATGGAGAGAGAGAGAGAGAGAGAGAGAGAGAGGGGGGGGGGGGAGAGAGAGAGAGAAAGAGTGTGTGTGTGTGTATTTGCACAGGAGAGAGACGGGACGAGGGAAGGGGGAGGGAGGCAGAGAGAGACAGAGCAGAGTGGCACCACGAATGGTTACTTAACCCTTTCAGACCCTCTGGCTACAATTGTGTACATAACTTTTCCAGTGTCTAAGACAGATCAGAAACTTTTTTTCTCAATTGAAACTACACCGTTCCTCACAAACGGCTTTTAATTATATTGCGTGGTTATGGTATATCGTCCCAAATTTGCGATTGGATAGGGGATTTCCTGTCAGAGAGGACACAGTTCGTAGTAATCGATGGTAAGGTATCGACTAAAACAGGTGATATCGGGCGCTCCACAGGGTACTGTTCTTGGTCCTCTGCTGTTCCTTATTTACATAAACGATTTAGGGGAAAATCTAAGTAGCTCTCTTAGGTCGTTTGCAGATGACGCCGTCATGTACCGTCTAGTAAAATCATCTGAAGATCAAAACCAACTGCAGAACGATCTCATTAAGATATCAGTATGGAGTAAAAATTGGCAATTGACTCTAAATAATGAGAAGTGTGAAGTGATCCACATGAGTACGAAAAGAAATCCGTTAAACTTGGTTTACAAAATAAATCAATCAAATGTGAAGGCCGTAAACTCCACAAAATACCTAGGAATTACTATTACTTCAGACTTAAATTGGAAAGAACACGTAGATAATATCGTGGGAAAGGCGAACCAGAGACTGCGTTTTATTGGCAGAACCCTTAAAACATGCAACAGAACTACAAAAGAAACTGCATACACTACGCTCGTCCGTGCATTTTTGGAGTATTGTAGCCCATTGTGGGATCCTTATGAGTTGGGTTTGACGGAGGACATCGAAATAGCCCAAAGAAGGGCAGATCGTTTCGTATTGTCACGATACTGGGGAGACAGCGTTACGAAAATGATACAAGATCTGGGATGGGAATCATTACAACAACGGCGCTTATCGCTGCGGCGTGGGCTACTTGCGAAACTCCAATCGCCAACATTAACTTCCGAATGCGAAAATATATTGTTGACTCCCACTTACATAGGTAGAAATGATCATCAGAATAAAATACGAGAAATCAGAGCTTGAACAGAGAGATTAAGTTGTTTATTCTTCCCACGCGCTATTCGAGAATGGAATGGGGATAAATAGTATAATTGTGGTTCGATGAACCCTCTGCCAGGCACATAAATGAGATTTGCAGAATATCCCATGTAGATATAGATGTAGAAGTATGTGACTATGAGTATTCAACCTTTTATTTGGCACACTTACTGTCAACTGCGGAAGATCACTATAACGATACCAAGTAATCAGTGTTGCACTGCGCACCAGCTTGTGAACTCCAAAGAACACGCAGGTTGTGGGTTACCTGTATTCCACTGTACAATTGGAAAGTATTAGTAATTATTTTGTATGGCAACTATTGAATGATCACTTTATTTAGTACAAAAGTTAGTTCTACAAAATTAATTATTTTAGTCAAAAAAAAAAGGAGCCTTGCTTATCAGCATATGCATTTTTGTAGTATATAAATGGATGCCTACAACTGCGTAAATCTTGCATCTAAAATCATTAAAAACCTGAATTAAGAGGAATACAGCAGAAAGAATAATTTTCTTCCTCCAGAAAAAAATCAGGTCTGAAATGGTTAAGGGGAGACGGAAGGCAAGTGGGCTCAAAAATTTGATTTTGAGATAATCGCGTATTTGAATTGCCTTGAATTTCCTGGGTAACAAAGTTTTTTGTTTAATGTAAATACAATAATTTTTTCGTGAATTATGTTGGTCTTCGCAACGCTCTGTACTCAGAGAGCGACGACAGCAAGACTTACGATCAGTTATATATGCCGATGACATTATTATTCTGTCAGAGACAGCAAAGGACCTGGAGGAGCAATTGAACGGAATGAACAGTGTGTTGAAAGGAGCATATAAGATGAACATTAACAAGAGTAATGCAGTGCAGCCTATGAAAATCGGGTAATGCTGAAAGAATTAGATTATGTAACGAAACAATAAAGGAGGTAGATGAGTTTTGTTACTTGGGCAGTGAAATAGCAAATGATGGTCGCAGTACAGAAGATATAAAATGCAGAATGGCAATGGGAAGATAAGCGTTTTTGAAAAAGAGATAATTATTAACATCAACACTAATTTAAGCGTAAGGAAGTCCTTTCTGAAGGCATTTGTGTGGAGTGTTGCTTTGTATGGGAGTGAAACGTGGGCGATAAACAGTGCGGACAGGAAGAGGATAGAGGCTTTTGAAATGTGGTGTTACAGAAGAATTCTGAAGATTAGATGGGTGGATCGTGTAACTAATGAGGAAGTACTGAACAGAATTGGGGAGAAAAGGAATTTCTGGCATACCTTGACTAAAAGAAGGGATCGATTAGTAGGACACATTCTTTGACATCAAGGAATTGTGAAATTGACGTTGGAGGGAAGTGTGTGGGGTAAAAATCGCAAAGGGAGACCAAGAGATGAATATAGTACGCAAATTCAAATGCATGTAGGTTGTCGTTCTTACGAGGAGCTGGAGAGGTGTGCTCAGGATAGATTAGGTTGGAGAGCCTCTTCAAACCAGTCTCCGGACTGAAGACCACAACAACAACAACATATGTAGAACAACCCCATGGTCCCACATGGTGAGGATTTTCCGCCTTTTACAAGGCACTTAATTTTAGTTACTTTTCTCATGTTTCAGCACATTCTGTGCTATCATCAGTGGAGTGGTTTATTTTTGGTACTGAAAAATTATAGTTTACTGTACAATTGTCTGTTCAAATACATCTAAAATGTTTTGTAGGTTCATTCATTATGAATATATCTGATAAAACAATTGTACAGTAAACTATATTTCTTTTAGAAAAAAAAATTAATAAATAAACCATCTCACTGATGATAGCACAGAATGTGCTGAAACGTATATGGAAAAATAATGAAAATTAAGTGTCTTGCATACTACGAAAAATCCTCACCATTTATATAAGGAAGCACGGAAGAAAGAAGAGCAGCCACATCAGAAAGATGACTATTGTCCCAGTCTTACAATTTCTAAATTAGAGTGCAGTGGACATGTCCAGAAGAGAATGGGACCCGGGTAGAGAAGATCATTAAAAGAATGAAAAATGGTATTTAAAAATTGCAAGAAGATAGGTGATAAAGGTCGCCTGATAAATGTTGAAGTAGATTACATAATTATGAAGGCTTGGCGATAAGAAGAGATGTTTAGAATTTTGAAAAAATTAAAAATGCTGATTTGGTCATTTGTTTCTATTACCTTTCTACAAATGAAAGTACTGTGAACTTTCCCATGAGAAACGTTTTACGTCGCGGAATCAGCACTAATGAGTCGTAACGCGGCCGCCTAATATAGGCGGCAGTGGCCGCAGCGTTGCAATGCGCATGCGCGGTTGAGGTTCAAATTCTCTTCTGAACAACCTGGAGGTAGCATATTAGCACTCCCGCGGCTGGCAGGGGAAACGCCGCTTTAAACATTAGCGTTCTCTGGCGGTTATGCACGAATGTTGAAGATTCATGAAAAGCACGTCATATTTGGTAAAATAACTCATAACTACAAATTAAAAACGCATGAGCTGTAAAAACCTTTAGAAGATCCGACCTTGAATAATAATGAAGTTACTATTCTCCACCTAGCGAATAAAGCCGTCTCGTTAGCGGCATCGCACTGCGTCATTGGTGGTAGTGAGTTCGAGACCGAGTTCAAGCAATTTTTTAAACCCAAATTTATTTTTAACTGATACTGGAGCTACATTGACTTTTTTATTGTTACTTGCCACATATCTTTGGAAGTTTTAGCAAATGTGTCGCTATTTTGAGGGTAAATGACATTTATACTCTTCGTTGTAACAAATATTTAACTGACTGAAAAGATGTGTGTGTGTGTGTGAGGGGGGGGGGGGGGGGCAGCCTTTGCGCATTCGAGAGGATGGTGGTTCAAATCCACCTCTGGCCATCCAGATTTACGTTTTCCGTGGTTTCCCTAAATCACTCGACGCAAATGCCGGGATGGTTCCTTTCACAGGGCACGGCCGATTTCCTTTCCTATCCATAACCAAAATCCGAGCGTCCGCTACGTCTCTGATGACCACGGTGTCGACGGGACGTTAACCCCTAAGCTTCCTTCCTTCCTTGAAAAAAACTTACTATGCGGAGTTCAGAACTTGTTAGAGCCTTTCTTCTAGTACACGAGGCACGACCAGAAAGTAAGTTCCGTTTCAATTTATCTCCGCTGCAGCGCTGCGATTGCAGTTCCGCACATGCGCTCTAGACGATGTGTATCAAGGTGAAGAACGTGCGCCGTTTGGAGATCGCTGTCAGTTACGTACTCTTTGTTGTGCTTGTTTGAAATGCCGGCGTTGATTGAAAATCCCGCCGCCTGTGATATCAGTTCGGTGATACGGTTTCTGAATGCGAGGAAAGTGAAATCAAATGTATCGGCAAATTTGCAATGTTTACTGACCAAATGCGATGAGAGATTCGATGGTGAGAATATTGGTCCGACAGTTCAATGGCGGTCGTAGTGATGTGCACGATGAATAACGAAGTGGGCGTCCATCTTTGCTTACAGAAGAAATGGTTCACGCTATTGATGACAAGATCAAACCGTAGGTTTACAATTCTTGCTCTCGCTATGGACGACGAGCTGAAAGAAACTGTTTCAAACTGGTTGAAGGTACAGGCGGCAGATTTCTATGAAGAAGGTACACAAAACCTGTTTCCACGCGATGACAAATGCCTGCAAAATTTCGGCGGTTATGTGGAAAAGAAGTTTAAGAGTTGTAAAATTTTGTGCAATAAAATTTTTTCTGTATCTGTGTACAATTTCATTTTATTAGGAAACGGAACTTACTTTCTGGACGCGCCTCGGATCTCTAACCCATGATGTCAAACAGATAGACGTGTTGTCAATATCGAAGACTTAATATTACAACTTCGTAATACATTCAGAGGACGGTAATATAGAACTTCTGAAACACCTAAATAGACTTTCTTGTAATATAAATGTTGTCACACGCTGTCGCTCTTACTTCTACGATTTTTTGCTTCATGAGGTGCGGCTACAACAGCCAAAGCTACCTTATATAATATTTGACACTTTCATCTTCTTACTGGAACTCTCTGCTATGAATCAGTGGCATAATAAACTATATTTAATTCAATATGAGTGTCTAATTTCATACGACATCCATCTGAAAACGGAGAAGACTAATGAGAAAATACTTGTTATAAAATTACAGTCTAATGGGAAAAATTCTGAACTATGCTATTAGTACTAACTTCTTTTCAAACTTTATTGTTTATTTTCAACTTAAAGTATGTCATCTGCTTTCTGCTTCAAATATTTCTACATAAACTCAATCTTTAGAAGGGTTGGTTGTGAATCGGTAGAAGTATTTAATTTTCTCTCCCGTAACTCAGTTATTTATAAAACCGCGACTCCTTTCACCGAATACTCAACACACAGCTACCATACTTTTGTGTAAGCAGATACAATTAGACGTTAAATAGATTAATTTGCAAAATATAATTTGCCACGCAATCTCTAGCTGCTGCCAATTAGTAGTTGCTTTACTTCAGTTACGGAGGAACGACAAGATGCTAATGATGATTTCCTGCCCAATTTCCTAGCAATATTCTGCAATCAACGACGCTAATTTATCTTCAAACGACACAGGAAATGGGCTCCAAATTGGCGACAGGCTTTGTGGAAAGCCCAGCACGATATTACATAAAACGATCTATTGCTACGCCGACGTCGATGAAATCTAAATCCTGTCGTGTAGTTTCCTAAACCCGTAGCACACAAACTTCCCACGCGTCATAAAAATGGTCAGTAGCTGGTAAGTACTGCTAAGTAGGAAATATCTGTATTTCGATAGTTTAAACATGACTGCGTCTCAGCAACGGTTATAGGATAGCAAATTAATGAGCAGCCAACCAGTTGCAATAATGGTTGTTTAATAAACTTTTGATCACGGTTTCGACAGATATAAACCCGTCTTATTCAGAAATACCTATAGACACTGTGGCATCATAAATTAAAAATTCATATACTTTATGCCTGAAATATGCGCCTTACCAAGCCTGTTGTCTAAAACATTGTGAAATACAAATCAAAATAAAACTATTACTTACTATACTTGCATAGCACAGGAGTTTGACATCCCTAAGATCTTGGGAATGTGGGTTAGATTGAAAGATGCGTCAGCGCATCTGCAGACATTCACACTTACTGATTTGAAGCAAGGAGCATGCATACCAGGACCGGCGGCCAATAGCTACGTAACCCACTGAAAGTTCCACGGCGCATTTTTGGCATATCTTGACTAAAAGAAGGGATCGTTCTATAGGACATTTTCTTAGACATCAAGGAATTTTGAGTTTAGCGTTGGACGAAAGTCTGTGGAGTAATAATCGCAGAGCAAGACCACGAGATGCATACAGTAAGCAGATTCAAATGGATGCAGGTTGCCGTTCATATTAGCAGATGAAGAGGCTTGCTCAGGATAGAGTAGGGTGGAAAGCTGCATCAAACCAGTTTCTGGAGTGAAGACTGCAACAATAACAACCGGAAAAAAAGCCTTTTTGAGACCAGTGAAATTAATGTAATTATTACCGCACAACATTCACAATTCTGGACAGTCATCAGTTATGATTTTCGGGTTTTCAGTAAAATATTTTAGTTATGAGGTCCGCCTGATATGTAAAACACTGTATTTACTTTTACCCAAACATGTTTAATATGCCAGAATGAAACCTTCACTCTGCAGCGGAGTGTGCGCTGATATGAAACTTCCTGGCAGATGAAAAGTGTGTGTCGGAGCCGGGACCCGAACCTAGGACCTTTGCCTTTCGCGGTCAAGCGCACTACCGACTGAGCTATCCCGACACGACTCATAACTTTACTTCCGCCAGTACCTTTGCCTCCTGCTTTCCAACCTTCCTGCAAACCTTTCAGGGCTAGCACTCCTGGAAGAAAGGATATGGTGAAGACATGGCTTAGCCACAGCCTAAGGTATGTTTCCAGAATGAAACTCTCACTCAGTAGCGGAGTGTGCCCTGTATGAAACATCCTGGCACATTAAAATTGTGTGCCGGAAACGGGACTCGAACCTGGGACCTTTGCCTTTCGCGGGCAAGAGCTCTATCGACTGACCTATCCCGACACGACACGCGATCCGTCCTCACAAATTCCAGATGAATTTTTCTGAGTGTGATTTGTCCTTGTTTTTCCTTTATGTTTCATCTTGCGTATACCTGTCCATAATGTATTTTTATTTCAAATGTTTTCGCCGGCCGCATTGTCCGAGGGGACTGAGGCGCTCCAGTCGCGGTCTGCACGGCCACTACGGTCGGGGGTTCGAATCCCCCCTCGGGCATGGATATTTGTGCCGCCCTTAGTCTTAGCTAGTTCGTAAGTAGCTTGTAAGCGTAGGAACTGATGACCCCGTAGTTAAGTCCCATAAGTTCTACAAACATTTGAACATTTTTTTCAAATGTTTTCTTTCTCTGTGATTCTCGCCGTGTCCATACATCTCATTGAAAAAATTATATATGGACACATGTCACACCAAATTCTCAAACGTCACCCAAACAGGTGACAAAGTAATTTATCACACATTTATTTTACAATTATTTACCCACTTGTGTTTTTTGTCCTACCATAAATATCGAAAAGGGCGGAAATAAGTTTCAAGCAAAATTACCGCATAAAACAGAATAAAATGAAACTAAATCAGTGAAAAAAGACAAAGTAATTAAAGAACTCATTAATGCGTTACTGTCATTTAAAAAAAATGTTCAAAAATAATTCTTCTGTTTCAGGGACACTAATAATTATATAAAAGGCACTTGAAGGCTTGAATATAAAACAAAATGAGAGACGTATATGTTTATCTCTTATAATGACGAAATGTGATAGATTAAAAAAAAACAATCATGTAAAATCAGTATAAATTTTATTTGTACAACAAATTTTAATAAACGTTATTAAAAAAATTAATCTGCCAGGATGTTTCATGTTTAACATGTTTCGGAACCCCTGTGCCATCACAAGCGGGTAAAAAGGGTCCTATATGACCACACAAAGTAAAGTCAAGCTTTTTACAGTAATTTTCGGGTATGCAGCCGGATCCCATTGGCATTCTGCAACGACATTTCGGCCCAGAGACGTCCGTCCATCTTCAGGTGAGCTGACAACTACTGAAGAGCGCAGGTACGATCGCGGTATTTATGACGAGTATTGCGCATGCGAATTACGCTGGAGTCTTACAGCGCATGTGTTAGATGGTGACATGCGCGGTAGCTGTGTGTGCTGCCCTCGGTGGTGAAAGTGAACACTCCTTTAATCATTGAGAATCGAATGATTCCGTCGATTCCGCTGTGCCTCGATAGTTTTAATTACAGGGTTCCAATTTTTATCCAGCTGAAAGCCGTTGTCACGATTTATTAAATTATCAGCAAGGCGTATTTCAACCGCTTCTTTGATGACTTGAGTTCCAAAAGCCGGAAACTGGAGATAAAATTGTAGTTTTGTTGTATTCCATAGAGTGTCCCATGGAAATGCAGTGTTCTGCTACTGCTGATTTCGACGGTTGCAGAAGACGGATGTGTCTTTCGTGTTGCGTACAGAGTTTTTGAACTGTTCAAGTCGTCTGACCTATGTAAGCAGAAACACACTCGCAGGGAATTTTATAAACGCCCGCTTTTTTCAGTAGCAAATCGTCTTTTACAGATCCGACTAGGACTAAATTCTTCGCTGATGGACAGAAGATGACCTGTATTTTATGTTTCCTTAGCAATCTGCCTATTTTAGAGAACACTTTGCCAGCATAAGGAAGGAATGCAACTGATTTGTAATCTTCTTCATTGTCCTCGGTGCGTTGCTTCTTGTTGTTATAGTTACGTATGGTCTTCCTTATTTGGCGTCGAGTGTAGCCATTCTCTTTGAACACTTTCTACAAGTGTTCCAGTTCTGCAGGAAGATGCCAATAAATAGAATACACTGACGATAGCACAGGGGTTCCGAAACATGTTTGTGTAAAAGGTGAAAACGGTGTGAACATTAGCTCTTCATTTCTCCCTACTGACTTTACAAATTTCCCAGAAATTACTCAAGGAATTGAGCTGGTGTAGCGTTCTCATTGGAGATTCCGCCTCGCGAAGGCGACATCTATGAACAGTCGACGTTTAGGAAGTAGAAAGGGAACGGTGTCTGACAGCTATTACCCAGCAGAGCTACTGAGCTTTTGCCGAAAGTTTCCTCCGACTACTGTCGGCCAATTAAGATAAGGGCCGACATGCCAGGCACGCCGTGACAGTTCTACTATCTCTCATGTCTTCTCGCCCCCCCCCCTCTCTCTCTCTCTCTCTCTCTCTCTCTCTCTCTCTCTCTCTCTCTCTCTCTGCCACGCGCTAGCCCGCGAGTCTTACTCATCCGGGCTTCGGTCGGTCGCATTTCTGTGTCCTCTCTACTTGTGCCCTTCTCGGTACAGAACTGGCACCGCGATGCGGAATTCTCCGCTTGGGGTCTGGGAGCGCCGTGGCTGCAGCCGCGACACAACTTTTAATTAGCAGATCAGCAGTTCGCTTCGGGCCACAGTTGTGGTCGGTGGGGAGTGTTCCGCGTAGAGACTGACCAGAAAGACCCGCAAGGCTTTGCTTCGCCTCTGGGCCACTCAGCAAAGAAGGGGGGGGGGGGGGGGGGGGTGAGGGAAGGGGAGGGGAGTGGAGAGAGGGGAGAGGGGATGCACTTGCTCCGTCGCCAAAGAGGCCAGGCAGATGGCCAAGTTTCTCTTCAGGCCACTGGTCCAAAGGGGGTGGGGGAAGAGGGGACGAGGAAGTAGAAGGGGTAGGTATCCGCTACACAGTCTCACAAACTACTACTGTGTTGCTTTACCGGAACAAAATGAACGGTGACTTCACTGACTTAGCAAATATCTTCATTAATTTCATTTCCGTTTACGGTCAGCATTTCCCAAGGTCAACACGGATTTAGAAAATATCGTTTATGCGAAACACAACTAGCTCTTTATTCACACGAAGTGATGGATGCTATCGACAAGGGTTCGCAAATCGATTCCGTATTTCTTGATTTCCAGAAGGCTTTTGACACCGTACCTCACAAACGGCTTTTAATCAAATTGCGTGGTTATGATACATCGCAACAAATTTGCGATTTCTTATCAGAGAGGACACAGTTCGTAGTAATCTATGGTAAGTCATCGACTAAAACAGAGGTGATATCGGGCGTTCTACAGGGTAGTGTTATTGGTTCTCTGCTGTTCCTTATTTACATTAACGATTTAGGGGAAATTCTAAGTAGCTCTCTTAGGTTGTTTGCAGAGGACGCCGTCATTTACCGTCTAGTAAAATCATCTGAAGATCAAAACCAGCTGCAGAACGATATGAATAAGATATCACTATGGTGTAAAAATCGGCTATTGACTCTAAATAATGAGAAGTGTGAAGTCGTCCACATCAGTACGAAAAGAAGTCCGTTTAACTTTGTTTACAAGATAAATCAATCAAAAGTGAAGGCCGTACACTCAACAAAATACCTAGGAATTGCTATTACTTCAGACTTAAATTTGAATGAACACGTAGATAATGTCGTAGGAAAGGCGAACCAGAGACTCCGTTTTATTGCCAGAACACTTAAAACATGCAACAGAACTACAAAAGAAACTGCATACACTACGCTCGTCCGTGGATTTTTAGAGTATTGCTGCCCAGTGTGGGATCCTTATCAGGTGGGTTTCTCGGAGGACATCCAAAGAGACCAAAGAAGAGCAGCTCGTTTCGTATTGTTACGATACAGGGGAGACAGCGTTACGGAAATGATACGGGATCTGGGATGCCGGCCGTGGTGGCCGAGGGGACTGAGGCGCTCCAGTCACGGTCTGCACGGCCACTGCGGTCGGGGGTTCGAATCCCCCCTCGGGCATGGATATTTGTGCCGTCCTAGTTCGTAAGTAGTTCATAAGTAGTTTGTAAGTTTAGGGACTGATGACCCCGTAGTTAAGTCCCATAAGCTTAACAAACATTTGAACATTTGAACATTTGGATCTGGGATGGGAATCATTACAACAACGGCGCTTATCGCTGCGGTGTGGGCTACTTACGAAACTTCAATCGCCAACACTCTCCTCCGAATGTGAAAATATGTTGTTGACTGCCACTTACATAGGTTTAAATGACCATCAGAATAAAATACGAGAAAGCGGAGCTCGAACAGAGAGATTCAGGTGTTCTGGCCTCCCGCGCGCTATTCGAGAACGGAATGGTAGATAAATAGTATAATGGAGGTTCGATGAACCTTCTGCCGGGCACTTAAATGTGATTTGCAGAGTATCCCATGTAGATGTAGATGTAGATGCAGAAATCAGATAGCTTTGCATTTCCCTGATAAACATCTAGTATTGTGGACGTGTTGTCAAGAAGAGGGTATGTAAGCAGGTGGCTTGGTTTGGGTCAGCTCCACATTCACAAGAGGTATCTTCGCTGGCTGGAAGGTTCCCATTTTTCTGCAGGTCGGTTTTGCACCGAGGGACGCCCACTCTTAGGCTGCGTTTATAGCCTGCAGTCCGTTCGTTGTCAGAGAATCCGCACGTCTACATCTACATCTACACGGGATACTTTGAAAATCACATTTAAGTGCCTGGCAAAGGGTTCATCGAACCTCCATTATACCATTTATCTCCCATTCCATTCTCAAATAGCGCGCGGGAAGAAAGAACACCTGAATCTCTCCATTCGAGCTCTGATTTCACGTATTATTCTGATGGTCATTTCTACCTATATAAGTGGGAGTCAACAATATATTTTCGCATTCGGAGGAGAATGTTGGCGATTGGAGTTTCGTAAGTAGCCCACGCCGCAACGATTAGTGACGTTGTTGTAATGATTCCCATCCCAGATCCTATATTATTTACGTAACGCTGTCTCCCCTGTATCGTAACAATACGAAACGAGCTGCCCTTCTCTGGGCTCTTTGGATGTCCTCCGTCAAACACACCTGATAAGGATCCCACACTGCGCAGCAATACTCCAAAAATGGACGGACAAGCGTAGTGTATGCAGTCACGTCTTCTCGACTGGTGCTTCAGAGGACTGAGGGGGGGGGGAGTTCACATCTTTGAGTGGTGTATATTGGTAATGGCACCGCCCCCCTTCCGTTTAAGATATAGTTTCGCTTAAAGTTTTGCAGAATGTATTACGACGGCGTGTTTGTGCTTGCATCAACTTGAGTACTAAAGACAGTAAGTAACCGATTACACTCGTAACTGACTTTAACAAAATGAATCTGTTACGATGAAGAGACAAGCTACCATCGAGTCACGTGACACTAAGCAGCACACCCAAGTAACCTAACGTATGCGCAATGGCTGTTCTCCCCCACTTCTTTTCAAACAGTTAAATATTTGCTACAACGGAGAGTATAAATGTCATTTACTCTCAAAATCGCGATACATTTGCTAAACATCCAAAGATATGTGGAGAGTAGCTCCACCACGTATCTGTTAAAAAGAAGATTTCGTTTTAAAAAAATTGTTTACAGTCGGTCTCGAACCTATTATCTTCGACGGCGCAACCTGATGCCGCTCACCACATGAAGAATGGAGACTTCAGTATTATTCATAACGGGTTCTTTTGAAAGCTTTTATATTTGATGCGTCCATAATTTATAGTTATAAGATATTTTACCAAATATGGCTGTTTTCGATGAATCTTCAGTGAGCCAAAAACAAATTTGAAGAGCGGATGATGTTGCCTTAATCCAGAGCTTTCCAAACTGGGTGTCGCGACACCCTGGGGTGTCGCGTAGTAGTATCAAGGGTGTCGCGAGACTAACAAATTTAGACTCTAAACAAAAGAAAACTTGTCATAAAATAACACAAAATATCCTTCTCTTCATACTACCCTGAAGACTCGCCTGCAGCTAATCATCCTTCTCTTCATTCAGTGTACCACAGATCACGTATTAAAGGAATGATCGGTGCACATTAATTGCGTGCTCAGCCGCTAGGCGGCAGCTCTGCTTCAGCAGCAGTAGACACTCAGGGTTCGTTCATGCAGCTGCCAGTTGCCAGATTCCAGCAAACTGCGCATGCGCAGAGCTGCTGCTGATACTCGATAACAGCTCTTCCCATGCACAGTTTGCTGGAACTGGCAGCTGCTTAAACGAACCTTCACTGTAGTCTGCTTTCCTTCTCGAAAAGCTGCACCTGAGCGTTTTTAAAGGATTTATCAAAGCCACGTCACCCTCGGTAGCGTTTCTAACATTTAAATATCAATCAATGACAAAGTGGCTGTAAAAGGTGTCACAGATTGTAAAAGCAGTCACAATTGTCCACTGACTAACGCTATTCAGTAGCGATGTTTAGTATGGAGTATGGCCGGGTGATTAACGGACAATAGTATTTTAAACGGAGTGATCGTTGGGTCGATCCCTGGTATGCGTTAATATATTTTCTCTCAGTTTCCTGTATGTAACAGATTCTGGGACCAGAAATGATATTCATATTCTTACTTGCCACAAATATTTAACCATTTTTCCGAATATGTTGGGACTTCCGAGGTCCTAGTGAAGCAAGAACCTAACAATAGAACTTAAATAATAATTCATCAATTGTCATAAATACATCCTCTATATTTCTGAAAATAATGTGATAATATTGAACTGAAAAGGAACAGCCACTGTGCTGTCTAAATCAGAAATCCGAGCAGCTAATTTCCAGACACCGTTTTTAATCCATCCAGCAAAACCATATCTGGCGCTGACATGTACACACGACAGTGAAAAACGGTTTCCGAAATTCAGGTTTTTTTTCGGAAGTTGGGTCGCATGTAGAAGAAGCAAGTATTACTGCGTGGGGTTGGCATTGTTGTCTACGGTGTTACTCTGTTGTACATATAGGTAATTCCTAATGTTTCCCTCTCTTGCGATGAATGTACGTAATTGCTGCGGTCAGAATCAATATTAAACATGTCAATGCGTACGAGGATTTCAGTTTCCTTTACAAACTAGATTTAAACGATACTTTATTTCCGCCCCCCCCCTCTCCCCCGCTAGAACCATCTAAATTCTACCATATGTATTTTCTATTAGTGAAAGGGTGTCGCGCAAAACTGTACTATGAAAGGATGTCGCCATGAGGGAAAGTTTGGAAAGCACTGCCTTAATCGAAGGTAGAGCGGGTTAGATTCACCCGACAACACATGAGATGCACATTTATAACTGCCACGTATGAGTAACCTTCGCGCGAAAGGAATACGCTTTTCTCTTGATAGATCATTCGACCACTGCGACAAGAAAGTGAAATATAACCCGGTAGCTCTACTGACACTGGAACGAAAAGATCAGTCCAAGTGTACATAATTGCTTTTAGCGAAAGGGCCATGTCGCTTCTGTTCGTTTTGAATGCCTTTTGCGAGGCCGTTACTATAGTGGCGACGCCGCTGGAGCACTCTGTGCGCGTGGATAGCCGTGATTTATGAGCTTCAAATGTACGCGCCTCAAAGAACCCCCCTCCATACCGCGCCCGCGTCCATTCATCACTGTTCGACTGTTAGGAAACTCGCGCCGAGACAGCTCAATTGGGCCGACGCAGCCATCTGGCAGAAACGAATTACTCCGCAATTTGACAAATTTCGTTTGGGGGCTACATTGTTTTTCACGAGGTTCCTTATCTACCGTTCCACTCTGCAGCCGATCATTCGGTTCGTGATGGGAGCCACATACAGAGGTTGGACGAAGTAATATGACCACATGGCATTCACATATTGTGTATCTATTAATACGGTGTTTGGCCACCATTTCCGTTTAGAAGAGCGGTAATTCTTCGTGGAGTAGATTCGTAGAATGTTTGAATAGTGTCCAAATGGATATTGCCCCATTCTTGTACCAAAGCATCTACCACCTGCTGCAGTGATGTAGGAGATGGAAATTAGCCCCTTATCCTTTCCTCTAAAGCTCCCAACAGTGGCTCAATTAACTTGAAGTCTGCAATTGTGTTCCTTCAACCAAGCCCAAACTCATTAGTTTCTATGCAGTGGCGGACTAAGGCTGTTGGAGGGGCGAGGCGGCGGCAAAACATATATTACTATAAAGAAAGTAACTGTTGAGATTTGGAGGCCGCGCAGGGCGATAGGCACGGGACAGTCTAAGCAAAATAGTTTTTGAGATTTGGAGGCCCCGAAGCAAGAAGAGACCAACGTATTTTATATTTTTGAAATATTTCAAATTTGTTACAGCAATTAATGATGGCCGAAGTAAAGAAGATAAAAAATGCAGAATGACTATGGGGAAAAAGCGTTTCTGAAGAATCGAAGCTTGTTAACATCCAACATTTAAATTAATGTTAGGAAGTCCTTTCTGAAAACATTTGTCTGGAGTGTAGCATTGTATGGCAGTGAAACGTGGACGATAAGGAGTTCACACGAAAAGATTATAGAAGCTTTTGAAATGTGGTGCTACAGACGAATGAAGAAGATTAGATGGGTAGATCACGTGACTAATGAGGAGGTGCTTAACCGTATTGGGGAGAAAAGGAGTTTCTTACATATCCTGACTAAGAGAAGGGATAGATTGGTAGGACACATTCTGAGACATCAAGGAATAGTAAACTTAGCATTAGAAGGAAGTGTGTGGGGTAAAAATCGTAGAGGGACACCGATGGACGAATACAGTAAACAGATTGAAAAGAGTGTAGGTTGCCAAACATATTCTCAGATGAAGAGACTTGCACAGGACAGGGTAGCGTGGAGAGCTGCATCAAACCAGTCTGCGAACTGTAGACCACAACAACAACAACAACAACAATTAATAGTTACAGATCTCGCACTGAAACGTGGCCCCTGAGCGTAGAATGTTGGGAGCTGAAGCTTGCATTCAGCTCGTAGCGCATTGGCTGTTTCAAAAGAAACCTGTATGGGCTTAAAGCGTCACAAATTGGACACGAAATTATCACTTTAATGTTTGAGGAATAGAAAACTGGAACGTTTATTTTTAAGGGACTTATTAAGCGGGTGTAGCAATGCTTTCTGCCTATTTGTGTTGTCGCAAATGAATAACAATCGGAATTAACATTCCTCACACCTCTTTCAAGAACAGCATTGCTTTTTGTAAAAGAAGTCGTCGGGGTACGTGGACTTCTTTTAGCAAATAACAAAGTGGAAGACAATAATCAATACCAAGCAGAAATCAACAATACAGTGACGATGTCTACGATATACAATGCTGTTACGGCGTAAGGTTGGTAAAGAGCATAAATATTCCGTAGACACACGAACTGAGCCGACTTTCGCTGATCACAGAGGGGCCACGTAAAAGTGCGCCAACTGTAGTATTTGTTGTGGTGAAAAATGTACTTCCATGTTCATCACTAAATAGGTACTACTAGAGTTTTTATCATATCTTAACTGTCGCTGGTTCATGACACAAAAAAATAATTTATAAGAACTATTCACGTTTTCATTGCTCCGATTTGAGCAGCAATGTGCCGATTTCTGTAACTCAACAATCCTTTAAAAAAAAAAAAAAAAAAAAAAAAATTTCTTGTACTCTACCTCGCTACACCAGAAATGACAGTGTAATAACCCTTTTCGTCTCCACGTCAGACATATCTGTCAAAAGAAACAGAACCAGCCTTTGATCAAATTTCTTTGTGCAATAAATCTGACAGCGAAAAAATAACGGCCTGCCTTGACGAGACAAGTCTGAGCAGGTGGCGGAACGTGCCAATACCCAGCCGTCAGTCAGGCGGCTTTGTCCCGTTTTCCTTCGCAGCGCAGCGCGATATTAATGCGCTGCTGTCGGGGCACAGTGGACGGTTGAATGCGGCCGGCCAAAGTACAGGCAAGCGAGCGTTCAAAGCGGCCGGCCGTGTAGACACGACAACCCCCGGTCAAGTAGAGTGCGTCCCAAGCGGGCTAGCGGGCCCTCGTCTACTCTGCTGGCCACCTGCGCCCGAAATTAGTTGACGCAGGTGATGGCGGGTGACCCCTGCAAACACCGCCGTCGCTAAGTGCTGCATCCCTCCCCTTCCCAATCACGGGGTTTGTTCCCTTGTTGAACGACACCTGCGTCCGGGATGACAGTAGACTTGCGCATGATAGTTCCCGATCGGGAGCGCTCTCTTTAGTTCGCTCTTTTAATTCGTCCGCTCCCAGTGACGGCTGAGCGGCATGGTCTGCGCGTGCAGGTGGAGGGGGAAGTTCCCCCACCTGGCTGCTTCATGCGCTTGCTGCTTGAGCCGCTAACTATATCACGCAAACCAAAATAAACTGTTTGTGCATAATTTCTCGCGTTTAAGTTTGGAGTTATCTTTATATCTTGGCATTATGGAATTTATTAGGCAGATATTGCAGAGTGCAGAACACATCAAAACAGAAATTTTGTAGCACTGAACTACGTAATCTGTCAGACGCTAACCTCGAAATGACTCATCTGCAGAAGGCAAACACGTGATTTTTAATTCTGATTCGCGTCCTATCGCTATTGCCCGTCCGTCTTCGGAAAAGAATCCAACGAACTATGAAGCGAGATACGCTGCTCCTAGTACGTCCGCTCTTTTTGGCTTTTGCTACCGCTACTAAAAGAACCGTTTTTTATTAACAGCTTTTTTCTGTAATGAATCAGTGTTGCCAAAGCGTGTGCTATTACCCGTATTTTTGGGCAATTTGACATCAAATACTCAGGCAAATAAACCACTTATTTACATGAATGAGTGATACAATGGTATTCAACTACTTTGCATACAGAGTACTCTTAGTACTTTATTTTTAAAACAGATTTCTTGTGGCAGTGAACTATGAAACTACAGTTGAGCTGCATCTCAGCTGGAAATGAAGGTAACTGGCAGAAGGGAATCACGCGATTCTGCGCGCTCTCGCGTCCTCTCGCTGTTCCCCGTCAGTCTTTGAAAAAGGAGCGGACGAACTAAGAGGCGAGGCATCTGCGAACTAGTTCGCGTAGTTCGCCTGTGGGAGCGCTCTCCCGAACTAGTTCGTTCGCGAACTACACAAGACTAGATGACAGGTCATTGGTGATTGGCTTCTTTATAGCCGACAGGACACCACAGAACTAGATCTGGGCAACACGATTCTTTTTCATTAATCTATTCTTGCTATTTAATCCCACATTGTGAACAGATTCCTACGATTCGTTCACGATTCTTAATACAGTAAAACTTCTGAATGACGAACACCGATGGAGCCAATGAAAGTGTCCGTTTTTAAGAACTGTTAAGAAAAGGATAAATTACAAAAGAGTAAACTACCGTCTATCCGAAGTGATCGAGACGGCGGTCGTTAACGAAAATCTCGGATAAACCGAATTCCCGTTTTCAAGCGTGAAACGCCGAATTGCGTCAATACCGCGAAGTATGATCGTAAAACATGCGAATGCCACGCCGCTTCTTGAACCGATCCAGCCAGCCATCATTTCCGAGGAATTCTTTGCACCTTTGCTTCAATCAGCTCATAAAAAGTCATCACTTTTTGACGAAGTAGAGAACATGAAACTGGGATGCCCTTGGCTCTTATTTGTTCATGCCACAAAAATAAAGCCTAGCTCCTAACTGAGGATGTGAACCTTTTCTCATTGTTTCTCGAGATTTCATTGCGCTGCCTGACGCGTGATTGAACAAAATGTTTCAATTTCTGACCGATTTGTTTTCCAATCAGTAATAGCACAAATACCGACATTCAAATGCGTAGCAACTTAGGCAGGTAACAGGCTGTGGTATCAGGAAAGAGACATCGTGATGAATGGAGGTTTGGGTGTGGCGGGAGACGTGCAGGGAAGAGTCCTCTGCAGTCGGGCTGGTCAAGGTGTCCTCGGTGGCGGAGTAGTCAACGCGTCTGCCTCGTAAGCAGGAGATCCCAGGTTCGACTCACGGCCGCGCACAAATTTTCTTTCGCCGCACTTTGGTATTCGATCTAAACCTAGTACAGTGAAGCCATAACTATCGCAAATTGCGATTTCTTTTCCAATAAAAGAAGGTCTACTAGCACACAAATATTGTTTTCTGTTAATTATTTATTTTTCGAATGGCTTACAGACTTCCTAGGGTTTTATTTGCGGACGGAGAAGTTAGTACTGCTTCCTCCCACAAATCCCCTAAAACCTCCACATCCTTGCGGATGCTGTTGCGTAGCAGTGTGCGTTTGTACCGCCCTACAGTACGCACGAGGTGCCGTAGTAGCTGTCCAAGTCTTTATGGAAAGCACAGAGTTCTGACTAACCTGTTGTCTTCTATAGTTGTGTCCTCCAGCACAAAGGACAGCACACAGGTCGTTGGTTCTTCTACAAGTGAGGCTAAAATAAGTTCTGTTGGATGGAAGCATAAGAAGCGACTCGCGAGATTTTTTAATTGTCAAGGATGCCATTTATTAAATAACTAATAAAAATCGACAACTATTGTTAATAGGACACGGCGTATGCTGCCCGTAGTTCATGTTGAGACCTCGACTGATATCACAATTATACAAAACTTTACTCATTACCGGCACGGCCCGGCGCGTATAGTGGTTAGCTCGAGACTGCTACTCCGGCGCGTTGCGAGAGGGCACCTGACGCTCTATTTCGCGCCAAAACAGGGCCGTCGCGCACCTTCTGCAAAATCGCTCTTCTCTTGTTACAATAAGAGAAGGCACCTTAAACTTTTTAAACTGTCAAAACCTAGCCTGTCCTTGAGAGATATTTACCACAAATTCTCAGCTCCAAATAATAATATTTAGTATATAATAAACAAAAGTAATTTCAAAAGAAATCAAGTGATGTGAAATGCAGCAGCCAATGCGAGGAGAGTAGAGTACCAGTAACATAGTCGGGCTTTCCCACGGGAACCAGCACCTACTGTGCCATATGCTACTGCTCCCCACCCCACATTTCAACATATGCTGCACTTCTGTCTTTCTTCCGCGTTTAAGACACGTACGATGTTAGCAAAGAAACGGCCAGCGGCCAGAAATATGAAGTGGCCATAGGCCAGGAATATCACAGGCTTACATGCAGCGTTAACATAAAGAGAGATAATAGTTTTACAGGTTAGAGACCATAATATATTCACAACAAATACAAAAACCCATCTAAATTTTAATATCTAAGTTCCTAATCCAGGTCACCGCTGCAGGGTCAGCCCTCATGAAATCACTCCAGGTCCCTTGGAAGACTCTCAATGGGCACTCTTCCCTGATGTGCCTGACTGTCTATTTCAAGGCTCCACAGTAACTTCCTGAAGACTCCACAAAACCCAATTTATGCAGTGAGTCCGCATAGCTGCCGTGTGCCGTACTCATTCTGTTTAATTTCACCAATGTGCTTTTTTAAAATACTACATATATGAAAATCTGTTAAACGCTCGCCGTCGGAGGTTCGAGTCCTCCCTCGGGCATTGGTGTGTGTGGATGTGTGTTTTGTCATGAGCAAAAGTTAGATTAAGTTAGTAAGTAGTTTGTAAGCCTAAGGACTGATAACCGCAGCGGTTAAGGGCCCTTCACATCTTCCGACTTGTCCGTGGCGACTAGGATCGCAATGACAGTCTGTGCAACATGTCACCGTATTTTATGTTGCGTATACATGTTGCGACATTAGGTACACATTTGTTCAATCTTGAGTTGTTCTGTCAACGGTATACAGGGTGGTCCATTGATTGAGATCGGCCAAATATCTCACGAAATAAGCATCAAACGAAAAAACTACAAAGAACGAAAATTTTGTTGATTGAAGGGGGAAAACAGATGGCACTATGGTTGGCCCGCTGGATGGCGCTGCCATAGGTCAAATGGATATCAGCTGCATTTTTTAAAAATAGGTACGCCCATTTTTATTACATATTCGTCTAGTACTTAAATAAATATGAATGTTTCATTTGGAACAGTTTTTTCGCTTTGTGATAAATGGCGCTGTAATATTCACAAATATTTTGCTCATAATTTTAAACTAACAGCGGGTAACATATAAGTTTCTTAAATTAAAACACAGAACGTAGGTACGTTTGAACTTCATTTCAGCTGTTCAAATGCCGATTTTGTGAAATTATCGTACATTAAGAGAACTCATGCTGTTAACTGCGTGATTACCTGTAATTACCTCATGACTTTAATAAATGCTCAAAATTATGTCCTTCAACTTCAATGTATTTGGCAATACGCGTAACGAAATTCCTCTTAACAGCGCGTAGTTCGTCTTCATTAATGTTCTCACATGCATTCACAATGCGTTGTCGCATGTTTTCAGGCGCTGTCGGTGAATCACGAAACCCAATATCCTTCAATTTTCCCCACAGAAAGAAATCCGGGGAAGTAAGATACGGTGAACTTGCGGGCCGTGGTATAGTGCTTCTACGACTAATCCACCTGTCATGAAATATTCCATTTAAGACCGCTTCAACCGCACGCGAGCCATGTGCCGGACATCCATCATGTTGAAAGTAATCGCCATTCTGTCAAGCAATGAAACACCTTGTAGTAAAATCGGTAGAACATTACGTAAGAAATCAGAATGCATTACACAATATAGATTGCCATCGATAAATCAGGGGCCAATAATCCTTCTTTCCATAATGCCGCGCCATACATTAACCCGCCAAGGTCGCTGGTGTCCACTTGTCGCAGCCATCGTGGATTTTCAATTGCCCAATAGTGCATATTATGCAGGTTTACGTTACCTCTGTTTGTGAATGACGATCCGTGAATAAACATAACGTATTTTATTTTGTGCCCAGTGGCAAAACTGTACACGGCATTCAAAGTCTTCGCCATGTGAATCCTGGTGCACAGAAATATGGTACGGGTGAAATTTATATTGATGGACTAGACGAATATGTAATAAAAATGGGGTATCCCTATTTAAAAAAAAATGCAAATTATATCCGTTTGACCTATGGCAGTGCCATCTAGCGTGCCAACCATAGCGCCATCTGTTCTCCCCCTTCAGCTAGAAAAGTTTTGTTCTTTGTAGTTTTTTAGTTTGATGTTTACTTCGTGAGATATTTGACCCAGTCACTATCGATGGACCACCCTGTAGATGCAATTGGCATTCTTGGTCACATGATGATAATTTTTTTTTACTGTTTTTCTAAAGAAAACTATACAGATATAAGTGACTGAAACATATAAATGGATAATGGAAAAGAATGAAGACTTGAATGGAAAATACGAAAGACAACTTTATGACAAAATGAAGCTCAGTTGTGGTCTTCAGTCCGCAGACTGTTTTGATGCAGCTCTCCACGCTACCCTGTCCTGTGCAAGTCTCTTCATCAGAGAATTCATTCGGCAACCTACATCCTTTTGAATCTGCTTACTATATTCATCCCTCGGTCCCCCTCTACGACTTTTACCCCACACGCTTCCTTCTAATGCTAAGTTGACAATTTATTGATGTCTCAGAATGTGTCTAACCAATCTATCCCTTCTCTTAGTCAGGATATGCCAGAAACTCCTTTTCTCCCCGATTCGGTTAAGCACCTCCTCAATAGTTACGTGATCTACCCATCTAATTTTTATCATTCGTCTGTAGCACCACATTTCAAAAGCGTCTATCATCTTTTTATCTGAACTCATTATCGTCCACGTTTCACTCCCATGCAATGCTACACTCCAGACAAATGCTTTCAGAAAGGACTTTCAAACATTTAAATTAATATTAGATGTTAACAAGTTTCGCTTCTTTAGAAATGCTTTTCTTCCCATAGCCATTCTGCATTTTATATCTTCTCTACTTCGGCCATCAAAAGTTGTTTTGACACCCAAATAATAAAGTTCATCTACTATTTTTATTGTCTGACTACCTAATCTAATTCCTTCAGCGTCGCCTGATTTTCTGACGTTGCAATCCATTACCTTCGTTTTACTCTTGTTATTTTTCATCTTACATCTTCCTTTCAATATAATGTCCATTCCATTCAATTGCTATTTCAGATCTTTTGCGGTCTCTGACAGAATAACTATGTCATCGGCAAACCGAAATGGTTTTTATTTCTTTTCCCTGCACTTTAATGTCCCCTCCAAATTTCTCCTTCCGTTCCTTCACTGCCTGCTCAATGTACAGACTGAAGAACATTGGGGAAAGGCTACAACCCTGTCTTACTCCCTTCCCAACCTTTGCGTCCTTTTCTTGCCCTTCGACACTAATAACCGCTGTCTGGTTTTTGTATAGGTTGAATGTAACTCTTCGCTTCCTATATTTTTGCCCTGATATCTTCAGAATTTGTAATAATGTATTCCAGTGTTCATTGTCAAAAGCTTTCTCCAAATCGACTAACACTAAAAATGTGGGTTTCCCTTTCCTTAATCTATCTTCTAAGATAAGTCGTAATGTGAGTATTGCTTCCCGTGTTCCTACATTTCTCCTAAATCCAAACTGATCTTCCCCGAGATCGGATTCCACAAGTTTTTCCATTCGTCTGTAAATAATTCGTGTCAGTATTTTGCAACCATGACTTATTAAACTGATAGCTCTTTAATTTTCACACTTGTCCTCACCTGCTTTCTTTGGAATTACGATGTTCTTCTTGAAGTCGGAGGGTATTTCCCCTGTCTCATACGTCTTGCATACCAGGTGATACAATTTTTTCACGACTGGCTCTCCTAATGATATCAGCAATTCAGACGGAATATCATCTACTCCAGGGGCCTTCTTTCGAATGAAGTCCTTCAGCGCTCTGTCAAATTCTTCTCGCAGTATCATATCTTCTATCTCATCTTCCTCCACTTCGTATTCCATTTCTAGAATACTGCTTTCAAGTTTATTTCCTTTGTATAGGCCCTCTATATATTCCTTCCACAGTTCACTTTTCCCTCTTTGCTTACCTCAGTAGTAAGGCAATATTGTTCACACAGCCAATAGTAGCACTGTCCAAAATCGCGGTGCCGAAGGCAGCGAAAGGCAGACTGTGTTTTTTCGCTTTTCGCCTCCCATTTCCCACGTGTAGTAGGCATGCGCGAATTCACGGGAGTTTACAACTGGTCTGTATTTCGGCGCGCGGATAAAATGTCTCTTACTAATCATCTTCCGCTAGATTGCTGTGGCGTAGACCTCTTCAGTTCGCGGCAGATCGTACTGTTATATACCCCATGTGCGGGACAAGGCTTGCTCCCCCCCCCCCCCTTTTTGAGATCAACCGTGGTAACACACTCGTACTCCGCGAGCTAGACATGCCAATGTAATGTTCGACAAATACTGAGTCGAAAACTTACTTTCGGCTGGTTGAACGCTGCAGGTCATTAACTACTAATCTAGCTCTCACCTTGCTGATGAATCAACCATGCCCTGCGGACCAACGGTTAAAAGAATGTCGACGCACGAAATGATTCGCTGGCAGGTTACCCTTACTGCGGCGTTGCCCGTTAGCAGAAGTTTTTAATTGACGCTCATGCAAAATTAATGAAGCCCGAATGGAACGATTATCAAGGGAGTGTCCCGCCGTTAACGAGGTTTCAGGATGCTTTCGCGCTTTCCTTTTTGCGACGAATGGCGTCGTTAATATAACAGAAAATAAAAAAGGAGCTCCTTTAAATGTAATGAATAATTTTTGGCCGTTTGAAAGTGGAAAAGTACTAACTGCAAAAACAAGGCCTGATCGAATTCAGTTTGCGCCAGCATAGAACAAACGCTTTGGGGCAGTGAAATCAGACAGTTAGATGTGTGAATACGATAAAATAGTCCATTTATATTATATCCGTCTACTAACAAGGATCACAGTATTTTGTCTGGAGACAAGAAATAGTCTATTATTTTGATATCTTATTTCGGTCTGGCATGAACATTACGACCAGAATTTTACATTAGAAGTGCAAAGGTGTGGCCGTACTTAATTCTAGAAAGAAGGGGTCTCCGATAACACAAAAAGGTGTTATGTTTGGCATACTTACTATTTATACTTATACTTCAATGGAAGCTAAGAACATGATTAACGTTAATTAAAAACGTATGTACCTATTATTGCTTGTATTTTACATAAAAGCAGTCAACAATCCGAAGATTGGTTTGAACACCACATTGCTTTACTAGGCATGGTCCTGTTTGGAGGTGGTATGCCGTTGCCTTCCTCCGAACTCCGAACTGAGTTACCCAGCCAGTTATAGGGGGACCTACAGTTTAACGTGGGTTCCGAACCACGGTGCTACTCTATATTTATGACATCAGCAACACTGCCGAAGGTGAAAGGAGCGGAAAGTGACAGATAAAAATCCTAGGATTAGGCGGGGATCGAAACCGCGACCTTTGAATTTGTAGTCTGGTACTCTACCGAGCTGCACGTATTTTACGTACCACACGCAAAATTTATAGCCAATTATTATAGACAACCGATCTTTCGTCTTCCTAATGTTGTCGACTATAGATTTTTCCAAGCTCTAATTTTGGATCCAGTGACACACAGTCTAAATCAGTACTACGCTACACATATAGTACACAGAAATGTAGAACAACTTATGTTCTTATTCAAACATTAACTAACCAACATTGGACACATAGCTGTGGAGCGGTACAAATTTCAACAACTGTAACTGAAGGGTAGATCATTTCTTTCTCTACTGCGTGAAATGGGAAATTCATGTCTATGTTAATTGGAGCAAAACTGTTTCAGAACAGGACGACGGGACGAATATAGTACGAGTTTTTCCATGTAGTTAAGTAGCGGTGAAAATAAAAAGAATAATTAAATGAAATAAAGGGAACTGAACTGCTAGGTGTTGTACCTTACATAGATGGGGTTTCAGAAATGTGCCAAACCAATTTTTCTTATACACACAAAACTCTTAAGATGGTCTTGAAAGATAAAAACCAGTTAACTAAATAAAAATAAACATGTAAAACATACACAAAATTGTGGTTTCAATTCAATGCGATGATATTCTACCAACTACCAAGATCCGATGGCAGAAATAATGAAAATGTCCTAGTTTTCATTTGCCTTAAGTTTGTTTAACTTACAACAGCTGTAGCTCCACACTCGGTAAATATTGAACACACGTTAAGCGGTATTTTTTATTCTAGTTTGTCTATATTACTACCTCATACAATATTTTTCTTCCTCCTGAAATCCTGAAACTAAATATAGACGTTAACTGAGCCACTGACAAGCACGAAAAATACACATTCACACAATTTAAATGACATTTTACTAAAGAAATTCCAATTTGCTGCGAAGTTTATATATTTTATTAATTCACAACAGACTGTTTCGGCGTATTAATGCCATTTTCAAGTGACCTGCAGATATAGGTAATAATTTTACATAGTTTTCGTAGATGTAATTATAAATCTTACTCATAAAGTAATAACAAAGGTTTTTTACTTACGTCTAGATGGAATGACGTGCATATATCATCGAATCTGACTGTCTTCTGGTGTTATGAAGTTTTTAAAATATTTTAAATTACGTTTGACAGTTCGATGATATATGTTTACATATTATCTTTTGATGGTGACAAAGATGATTTTTTTATCGCTATCATCTTTGTCACCATCAAAAGATAATATGTAAACATATATAATCGAACTGTCAAACGTAATTTAAAATATTTTAAAAACTTCATAACACCAGAAGACAATCAGATTCGATGATATATGCATGTCATTCCATCTAGACGTAACTAAAAAACCTTTGTTATTACTTTATGAATAAGATTTATAATTACATCTACGAAAACTATGTAAAAATTATTACCTATATCTGCAGGTCACTTGAAAATGGCATTAATACGCCGTAACAGTCTGTTGTGAATTAATAAAATATATAAACTTCGCAGCAAATTGGAATTTCTTTAGTAAAATGTCATTATATGACCTTTATTATGCTGCAGCCCCCAAAGAGCAAAAACACAATTTAAACTTTCGGCCACGCCTTCATTAAAAAAAGAAAAACATGCATTTACACAGTCACAGTATAGGTACACATAGTTCTCTGTATGATTGTGTGAATTTATGCGTTTCTATTTACGATGAAGACCATGGCCAGAAATTTAAGTCGTATGAATGTGATTATCTACTTTCCGTGCCTGTGAGCGACTCAGCAAACGCCTTGACGGTAAGTTGTTATCTATTCTCCATTATTGACATTTCATTCGGATTTTAACTCCTGAAGTTGAGTTAGGACGGTATACCTAATAACATAAAATCAGGAGGTTTCATTATTTGCGAACTTTTACCCTGTTAGGTATTACTTCCACATGTGCATACCCCCAGGATGTCTATCTTCCGCAATCTCAGGGCTTCAGAGGTGCGATATGCCTTGCGATAGTGAGATTCAGTGAGACTGAATGTCACTTTCCTGCAGTGGAAATCTGTAAGAACAGGTGTTATACACTTGCGGTCCAGGTAAGGTAAAACAGAAAGCATCAGGTTGGAAAGTTTGTGTCTTTCGTGTGGGTGTGTGGGACGACTTTCCGAGACACGGAATTAGAAGAACGAACACTGTTTTATTTTTCCTTGATAAGGAAACACGTACAAACATAATTTTACATATATAGGTATGATGTAACAGGTATATGCTGCTGTATGGAAAGGTCAACCCCTTAATGCGTTAGGGACTATATGCTGTGTGATTCAATCCTTGAAAATATATGTATAGTCCATTGTGATGTAAGGGGTTGACTATATTTGGAATTAGCTGAAAACCCGGCGCTCCCTGGGTATTTATTTATTTATTTATTCCTACCATTTTTCAGGTATATATTCATTGGTATAAGGACTGTATGTCTGTAAATTCTCTTGGGAATACAATTGCCGGCCGCGGTGGCCGAGGGAATGAGGCGCTCCAGTCACGGTCTGCACGGCCACTACGGTCGGGGGTTCGAATCCCCCTCGGGCATGGATATTTGTGCTGTCCTTAGTCTTAGTTAGTTCATAAGTAGTTTGTAAGTTTAGGGACTGATAACCCCGCAGTTAATTCCCTTAAGCTTTACAAACATTTGAACATTTTTTTGGGAATACAATTAGTAGTAAAGAAGTAGTAGATTAAAACTTGGTGCGCAAGGGGCGGTTTTCCATGAATGTTGCTGTTTATGTGCTCATATCTCTTGAACTATATGTCGTACTGTAATACAATTTAGAAGGTATACTCAACTATATGCGTGTATCGTGTTTGTAAAATTTCCTGCAGCTACAATTTTTAGAGTAAATATTATAAATTCACTACTTTTACATGCAAAACGTCTTCCGGAAGACGAAAACCGATTTTCGTGAACTGTTTTTCGCTGTCGTGCTTACAAGTCACAGACTGAATCGGATTTCCTATCCCACTTAATAAGGCGGCTGAAAAAAACAGCTGATTCAGCTCCTGATTCCGTCAGCAGAATCGCTGTTTTCTTTATTTAAATACACAGATTCCTGCTCACTCTAATATTTATTTCACATCAGAAATGATCACTGAGTCCATATGTGTCAAATTTTCTTAACAAGAAAATACAATATGACAAGCCAACGACGCTTCAAAAACGGTTGCGTTTACATGGACACGAAAATCAATTGTGGAACTGGAAAACCGCTTTAGAGAAGCGGATTTCCAGAATCGATTTTGAGGTGTTTACATGACCGACCAAAAGCGCAACTGTCGGGGGTTCGAATCCCCCCTCGTGCATGGATATTTGTGCCGTCCTTAGTATTCGCTAGCTCATGAGTAGTTTGTAAGTTCAGGAACTGATGATCCCGTAGTTAAGACCCATAAGCTCTACAAACATTTGAACATTTCAAAAGCGGAACTAGGAAACCGGTTTGCGAAATCTGGTTTTGGAAGCGCGTGCAAACGGGGTGATTGTAACGTCATACCGAATGCCGTAGTTTTAGTCCATGAACAGCGGAAAAAGTACTTTTTATGTTGTGATATGTCATGAACTACGTGTCGTGATACAATTTAGAAGGTACATTCAACTATATGTGTGTATACTGTCTGTAAAATTACTGCGGCTACAATTTGTGGAGTACAAATTATAAATTGTACCGTCGTACCAAGTGCCGTAGTTTTACTCCATTAAAAGCGGAAAAGTAGAAGGCGAGAAACGCTTTTCCTTTCATCATTTTGCTTTGGTTGTCAGCGAGAAAAAGTTTAATAAAGGTTTGAAATTATGTTTAAAATTTGTTGCAAGTCGCTAAGTACTCTCATTTTCATATAGCGCATTTATAAAGTCTCGCCGCATTACGTAGCAGTTTTTTTGCGAATCCTACTGTATATCACGTCATATATTCGGAACAATGCGTCGTATGTGATTCTTGACCCTGATAGCTCACGGTAAGTAATGTGTGTACCAAATTTGGTTGAAATAGGTCCAGTGATATAGGAGAAAATGTGCAGAAATGTCGCAAAATGCAGCAGTTTTTCGCGCATCTCATTGTTTATGACGTCATATCAGGTGAACTATGTACCGTATGTGATTCTTACTCTTATGGCGACCGTCGTCATGGACTGAAGCTTACGTGTTGAAAATTTCATAAAGATTGGAGCGAAATTGTAGATTTGTATGCAACACGTACACACAAACATAAGGACATTCTGCTTTTAAATCTAAGAATACAAAAATGTCAACAGATGTACTTTTCTGCATCTGTATTAAAAATAATAATTTTCAATTATTTTGAAACCTGTTAGATGGCTGACCTTTCAATTCTATGAACAACACTAATTTTAAAACCCGTTAAGCTCATTATCGGAGAAATCTTGAGCGAGAAGTGTGAAACCGCAATAAATCAAATCAAATGGTTGTGGAACTTATGAGACTTAACTACGGGGGTCATCAGTCCCTAAGCTTACAAACTACTTACGAACCATCTAAGACTAAGGACGGCACAAATATCCATGCCCTAGGAGGGATTCGAACCCCCGACCGTAGTGGGGATTCGAACTACCGACCTTAGTAGCCGTGCAGAACGTGACTGGAGCGCCTCAGTCCCCTCGGTGACCGCGGCCGGCTGAAACATCAATAAAGAAATAAATGAAGGTAAATGCACATTTTCCTCTTAGAAGTTCCAAAACAAATTGACTTTTGAAAACATAGAGTCTTGCGAGAAAATTTCCGTTATTCACAACTTGTGGACATGGTGATATGAAATGTGCTGCCTTAGTAGAGGTGAGTAACGGCAATCATCTGATAAACAAAGTCCTGAACTAATTCTCATCTGGAACTCTCCAGATAAGTATTTCAATTAAAACTTTCATTAGTTCCGCATCTGAGGGCTCTTGTTTAGCAGTACACGCGGATTTTATCTCGTCTCGCAGACTACGAGTGCGGGTGGAAATCCACCGGGATTATTTGGTCTTCCCCTGTCACTTACAGCAGCGCGAAATTCACCGACCCAGCCAGTTATCCAGTCGTCCTGTCAGTCATGACGCTGAATGCAGTTACGACACAAGTTCGCCGGCTTCAGTGTACTTGCTAGCGTATTTCTCTTGTCACTGCCAGCGCTCTCTTGCCCTATGCACACTACGCTTCTGTCAGATTTGTATTAACGTCGTCTCAGTTGATTACAAATCTCCGTATCCTCGCGGGAGGTAGTCTGGAAATACGAGAGTAATTTTCCCTAAGAGTATGCGATGTCTTAAAAGTAGTGCTGAAGAAATGATCGGTGTAGCGGATGTAATCAAGTGTGGAATGTTGATTCAATATTTTTTTTTCGAAGCTACACAAATAATGCTGTGAAAAACAAGGAAACTACACTAACTTTATTTTGCTGTTATAAATCACGCGAAAAGTACAAGGGTCTATTGATACGAACGAGATCGTAAGGCAATGACGCCATGTTAGTTGCACATGCGCAGAAGCTCACTAAAATGAGTCTTCCTGCCTTTGATGGCAAGTATCAAGTTATATCTACAAGTAAAATGTAGCATAACGAAATATATTTCAGATTTCTGCGTTTGTGTTACGTTTGCCTTTCTCACTTACCTTTTTTGTTACTCAATACTTCAACAATTGCCCTTTATTCTATTTATCTCTACGCTTTATAAAATATTATTACTTGGCAATTTTTTTACCATGAAAATGTAAAGAGTTATTTAAGATTGGAGTGGATAAAAGTTACTATTAAAAGTCACCTCGTATTCAGCAAAAATCTATGCAACTTTCTTCCTAACAGAAATAATAAGTATTCATTTCAAATAACTTCAAGCAGATAAAAAACTACAACAACACCAAAATGATAGTAAAGGAAACAAAGAAAACCCGAATCATCAAGCAAACAGAAAGCAGCAGAAGCGACTACAAAAATTTCAATCGGGATAGTGCTACACGGCTGCGAAAAATTTTGACTCCAGAGATATCTCTGGATAATATTTCCCAGTAAAACATTTCGACCCGAGTTATTCCGGGATATTTGGTTAACAGGTTGTCAGAAATCAAATTAGACTGCAAAGTGTCATAAATGTGTTCTCGTGCTGGACAATACAATCAGAAGTGCGGCGGTGTGGCTTTCATATACAGCTTTATCGTCCATCGGTCTTTACTTGATTTCGTTTATACCACTCGTTGATCCTTGAAACGGATACACAGTATACTTTTTCTATTCTTCAATGAACTTCCGTTCCCTACACATCTTTCCTCTGAGGAGACTTATTGCATCTCCATGCTCTTCCTTTTAAGCCTTCAGTTCTCTGATTTATCTAAGAAGGTAAAAAGAAGTTTAGTTAACAGCGCATCAGAAAACTGAGGCTACACCCCCATTTTCAATTAGTATAAAACTGGTTACTATTGTTTTTTGTACTTAATTTCTGTCGCATGCATGCAATAGCTGTTTTAAGCACTAGGTATTACAGTGCTATTGGCAATAATATAGGTTCAAGAAGGCAGGCTTAAACATTTTTCTAATTTCGAACGCGTATACAACTGATTTGGATTCGATGTCACTCTGTGTTGTTTACACATTTCGAATGACTAGGAAGGGAAGTATTGTAAGCGAAATGAAAAGTTTTTTGCAACTAACGCTCTCATTGTTTAGATCAGTAGTTGTTCAATAAAAAATGACATCTTGTGAAGTTTATAGTCAGTGTGTTAACATGGTCGCAGTCTGAAGTTTAACGAAATTGTAATTCATTCTCAATTCGAGTAGACATTCAAAAATCATTCTACATCTACATAGATACTCTGAAAATCACATTTAAGTGCCTGGCAGAGGGTTCCTTAACCTCTTTCATAACCTTTCACTACCGTTCCATTCTCTAATAGCACGCGGGAAGAAAGAACATCTAAATTGTTTGGATGGTCATGTCTCCCTATGTAGGTGGGTGCTAGCAAAATATTTTCAAATTCAGAAGTAAAAGTCGGTATCTGAAATTTCGCAAATAGATCTCGCCGCAAGGAATAACGTTGTTCTTTTAATGAATTCCATTTCAAATCGTGCAACATTCCTGTGACGATACCCCCCCCCTGTAACGTGATAAAACAAAACGAGCTGCCCTCCCACACTGGGAAACAGTGCTCCAGGAGAGGACGCACAAGTGTGATGTAGGTAGCCTCTTTGGTGGAGCAGTTGCATCTTCGAAGCGTTCTGCCAATGAAACGAAACCTTTGGTTCGCCTTCCCCATAATATCGGGAGCGATGGTTCAAAATCTTCAAATGTTTGTAAGTGTATGGGACCTAACTGCTCTGATCATTGGTTCCTAGGCTTACAAACTACTTAAACTAACTTATGCTAGGTACAAAAAATACACCCATCTCCGAGGGAGGACCCAAACCTCCTAACGGCGAGCAGCGGCGCACTCTGCAGCTAGGCGCCTTAAAACGCTCAGCCACGCCACCCCCCCCCCCCCCATAGTTACGAAACTGTGTAAAGGATTTTTTATTTTTATTTTTTTTTTATTCTGCAGTGAATGAAGTGACGCATATACCTTCTTACAGACTGTCGTGTACTCTGTCCAGACCAACTGCTTATCAAATGTTACTCCCAAGTTCTTTTCTGAAAGAGAAAAGCGTATTTGTGTCGTTCAGTATTAATGGTGGAAGAGTTTCTCTGAGCTGTGGAGTGATGAGTCTTTTATGGGCCCTTAATATTGCCTGCGTTTTTGATGGATTCAGTTACAAGCCCGTCACCTTTCAAGGAATATCGCCGCAACACTTTATTGAAAACCAGCAAAGCTCGGTCACGCTACTGCGGAGCCGTTACGGCCAGCTTGTAGGAGCGTAAAACGAAAATGCCAAAGCCCAGCGGCCGCCGTCTTGGGCAGTAACGCATGCGCAGGGAGAGCGCCGTATTTTACTGCGTGCTGCGGGCAGCTACCACTTTGTTTCAGGCGGGGAAAAAATGTCGACCCGGTGGCTGCGCTCCTGGAAATATGAGCCGCCGGCCTCTGGCTACTGGCGCAACCCCCACCACCAGCCCCATACACCTGCCGGAAATTGATTGCCCCGCAACCTGCCCCATACTACTGCTCGCAGGGCTGCTAGCAGCAGCCTGTCCGGCCACTCTGCCTGCTAACAAGCACGCACAAGTTTCAGTTATCAGTATACAACCATGGACCAAAGTGCCACTCCACCAGGGAAGTAGGCGAATCGGAAGGAAGTCAGTTGATGTGACGTACTTTACGGCGGGACTTCTTTTTTAAAAGACAGGAAGTTGTCTCAGTGCCTAGTTTCTAAAACACCTCCCCTCTTTCATGCCTTCCCTCGGCAATGTTACCATTGCACTTCGTGCCAGTGCTCTGGTTTGTAAACGGGGCAGCACTGCACGCGAGGTGCCATGTCGACATGCAACTTCAGTGCATGTCTGATTCACTCTTTTACTAACCTTGTGTCTGCTGTCGTAGTTGATGTCCCATTGCGCAGGTGAAGCACACAGGTCGCACGTCCATTATTCTTGAAGTGATGCCGAAAGAGGTGTTGAGATGTGGCTAGGAAGTACTGCACTACGAATAACTTTAGCTTTTGTAGGATGCAAGTGCTTGTTTTTATTGAAGAAACGCCAGTGTATATCCAAGCACAAATATACAGATTGAGTAATGTTAAAAATATAAACGTTGCATAACGTATAAACTGTCCCTGGCCCGCACTGAACTGACATGAATGTGCAAGGTATCGCGGTCGGCGCTCGACTGACTGCCGCCGCCTCTCGCTGCGCGCCACAAGCAACCGTTTTGGCGCCAAGGGAAACTTCTAGACTAACATTGTTCAACTTATTACAAAATGTACAAATAATTAAATCTTTGAACTAACCGAAATATAGCTTAGCACAAAAGTATACAGATAAATTTTAATAGACATAAGAAAGTTAAATATTAATAAAAGAAGCTTAAAGTTTTGGCGGACAACTAGTATAGGCGGGAGCCTATCAGATCTCAACTTGCAATAGGTGCGGAGCTTTCCCACGGGATACAAGCTCATCTACTGTCTCTCTCTCTCACCTTTTCTACTATTGCGTCACACGGTTCTCCAACCAAGAAAACTTCTTTAACACCTAATATATTGATGTGCGAAATAAACGGCTCCATATCAGCCCCCTCACAACTTACAACACGTTCCCTTCACAACTGTGGACGGGACAGCGTTGCCGACCCTTCAACGTTACTGGATCGCATAATGGCATCGAAATTATCGTACACATCGTCAGAGGATCGTACATTCGTGGGTGCATAATAAGGTTTTCTTTCTAGAGCGAGGAGCCGGGTAAAATCAGAGTAGTCCATTTTCAATTATCCCACTGATTAAAAAAATTCAAGTTAATTTATAAAAATTAAATACGATTCATAAAAGTACATAAAAAGTTACTTCGTTATTTTATTGCTTTTGAAGTAAGCCAAAAAATTGATCAAAAATTCAAAAGTTTGTAGAGATTATTGGACTTAACTACGGAGTCATCAGTCCCTAAGCTTACAAACCACTTATGAACTACCTAATACTAAGGACGGCACAAATATCCATGTCCGAGTGGGGATTCCAACCCCCGACCATAGTGGCCGTGCAGACCGTGACTGACGCGCCGCTAAAAATGGAATGCATCATAGATATCATCAAATACTTTTGGTAGCTTTTGTTTGTTTTAGTACGTTTTTTGGCCCACTTTAGGTTACGGTAGTAACACTAAAAAAAGGCCTTTGCGATCATCTTTTGACAGCTCGAAATTTAAATACAAATAACTGCTTAACCATTCATCTGACACAAAAATTGAATAACCGAATTTGTAGAGGAGAAAATTCTCTACAACTTTGCTCTCTGACGTTTTTTTCATATGTCGTAGCGTTTCAAAGATATTTGCAAAAATAACGGCGATTTTGGGATGTACGTATGTCTGTCAGCCATCTGTCTGTCTGTCCGTCCGTAACGTGTTCCCTGTTTTTAAGACGAACCGTTCAACCGATCAGCACCAAATTTTGCACACATAATTGTAGGCCGCCAGAGACCAGAACCTCCCTTTTCCAAATTTTTCGGACAAAATACGGTAGTAACAGCAAAAACAGCCGTTTGTAATATAATTGTAATTGCAAACGAACCGTTGTTCTAACACGAAAATTGAATAACCTAATTGGTAGAGTGGAAAATTCTCAACATCTTCGCTCTATTATTATTATTTTTTTCATATGTTGCATCGTTGCAGAGATATTTGCAAAAATAACGGAGTTTTGACATCCTCCATTAAATTAACGAAAACCAGCCGTTCGGAGATGTCACGTGACATTCCTCGCCCAGAACTCTCTCTGGCATACGTCATCTTTCGTTGCGTATTTGATGATTTTCTTATTGTAACTTACACGTTGTCATTTCAAAGCAATGAAAGCAATGGTGCACTGAAGAATTCAACAAAAACACGTAGTTCTTCGTACGATAAATGATAATCTAGTGTGCTAGTGTATTAGCATCAGTTAACAACGGCCATCAATAGTATGAGATTTAAAAACGCAATTCCTAACTGTTAGCTGCATCGTAGTGGGTAATGTGTTGGACTATGACGCTGAAGGTCAGTGGTTCGGATCCTGCCAGTACGTATTTTTTCCCCTACAAGCGTTTCAGACACTGTTATTAATTAATTTTTTATTATTTAGATTATTATTTCGGTCCAAAATGTTAGCAAAAACTTATAAAACTACAAATCTAAATTGGGCCGTAAAACACATCAGTGAGATTTTTTAGGAATCGATTCTTGTGATTCAATCCCACATTGTGAATCTATTCCTACGATTCGTTCACGATTCTTTCACGATTCTTTGGTCTGCATTGACGCGATTCTTACTTCTACATCTTGCTCATAGATGACAATACATGTCTGTGTCATGGATGTGGGAATCTTTACCTTTTGCATCTGCTCCTACGATTCGTTCACGATTCTTTCTGGCCTGCGATGGCACGATTCTTACAAAATTCCGAAAAGGTGACAATATGGCTATCGGATTTTTTAATATTTATGGTGCGTAAAGGCAAAGCCATTCGATTCAGCTCTCAAAAATTCTCGAGAAAATAGTCTGAAGTTTTGCGAGCGGTTATAAATACATAACACTGCCAACTATTTCTGCTGTCAACATAGCTCATTTAGTAGCGTTGTAGGTTTAGTGAACGTAGGTCACTTATTTCGAATCCTGCTGTAACCTTATAGTTTTTTTCCGTTCTGTTTGAATACTTCGGTCATTTAAATATAAATTTAATTAAATCTATGGTAATTAACAGATATGTAATCATTATAAAATACTTATTATCTAAAATCAATTAATTTAAGGAAACACGAAATAAACATTAAAAATGAAAGTCCGTCTATAAATATTAAATTCACGCTTATTAAAATGTTTCATTTTGTAAAATCGGGTTCTTTAAGGAAAGCTGGTAACATAAAACCTAAAATGGTAAAAAAGATTTTTGAGGTGGCTTTAAAAACTTTTAAAATCGCGTTTTTATATAAAAGGAATATTTTTTAAAATTGAGTTTTTACAAAAACTACAGCAACGTAGATGACCTCGAAAAGCTCAAACCACTCTAAAAACAAAATATAATCAAAATAGTTACAGCCATTTCCGGGTTACGCGAAATATAAATGTGTAAGGATTGCTCGTTTAAATACATAATATGTAAAATAAATAAAATACGTATATTCGTATGTATTGGCAGCTGTGTATTTCGCTGCGTTTTGTTTCTGTCATCTGAAATTTGTGAATAGGCTAATAATTAACAGCTCACGATCTTCGTTCTGTGCTACCTTTGTTCACACGCTTTCTGGCTTTCGTAATTATTCGGTACGATTCTCTACTTGCTTTCAAATCATTAATCGTTGGATCTTGGAATCGTCACGAGACAGACGATTATTTGAACGACGATTCGTCCCCCCTCTTCTCTCCGGCATTCGGCACGATTCGGCAAGATTCGGCAGTCGCCTTCGAATCGTGAATCGCTGGAACTTTAGAATCGTCACGAGACAGACGATTCTTTTGAACGACGATTCGTCCGAATCACGATTCGATTCCTACAATTCATTATTTGTATTCGTTCAAATGAACGACTCATTGACGAATCGCCAGAACTCTAGTTATCAGTATACAACCACGTACCAAAGTGTCACTTCACAAGGAAAGTAGGCGAATCGGACTGAAATCAGTTGATGTGACATACTTACAACCCGTTTCCTTCACAAATACGGACGGGAGAACTCGGGACCTACCTCTGTTTGCGGACAGATGGAGTCGAAGGCTCCCGACAATACTCGACAGTACACGATTGCTCCACGTGGCTCTGCATTGTACAGTCAGGGTGTTGTCGTAATGCTTCTGCACATTCCTAGCGTCTGCTGAAGTCGAAAACATAACAAATAAGATCCAGTAACTGGCATCGCGCAAATATAGGTAATCAGAGAGTAAGGTCAGATGTAAAAGTAATAATATATTGTGCTCTTTACTGCAGTGACGCACTAGAAGGCTCCAAGTTTCCTGCCAGCTCCACAACATCAATGAAGCTTAATTTCCTGAACATGGTCTAAAATAAGGCCGAAACTAGTAGAAAAAAATTTTTTTTTTGCACTCTAGATTGTTCCTTATATATCAATATGATTTTTTTGTTGCTAGTAGTGCATAATAATTTTAAGGATTTTTGTTTTCAATATTTTTTTCAGTATATACGCACTTTACATTAATTGTAGGTTTTATAGCTTCAAATAAAAATTCATGCATTAAAGGGTTAAGGCGAACGATTTATTAGTGATAGAATATATCTAATTTTCTGCTTTAACTCTGAAGCCTTATTGTCATACATCTCAGTGACGTAACGCATCTATTGCTCCTAGACCGATGCATGTGGGAGTAACCACTGCCTGCGACAGACAAGATAAATCCATGGTAGGCGGCGACTGCTAGAATATCCCGCAAAGGCGAGAATTCGCAGAAACCTCCTTTGCTCTTGCCGCATCGAGATTCTCCCTACTCCACGCCCACGGAGATATATGACACTCTCCTGTCTGCGTGTAAATAAGATCTCGGCGCAAGAGTCGCAAGAGAATATTAATGAGGAACGCCGTCTTTTGCCTTCCGCGCAAAGACGTCTAACTGTGACCTTTGCATCGACGCCGGAACGCATAAATTGAAGCGTCGAGAGGCTGCAAAGTCCCTGCGGGCTCCAACTCCAGCTGACAATTGACACACTGTCTCTGCCGTTAAGGTAAGACGTCACCGTATACGAATGTCGTCGGGATATTAATTGTAGTGCGGTTTTCCGTCTTATGCTGACAGCAAATAAGGACAATATTTTTCATCAAAAGTGTTTCGTTTTTCATTTATAAAACAAAAAAAATATTCAAATGTTTGTGAAGTTTATGGAACTTAACTGCGGGGTCATCAGCCCCTAAACTTACAAACTACTCATGAACTAGTTTATACTAAAGACAGCACAAACATTCATGCCCGAGGAGGGATTCGAACCCCCGACGGTGTGCGGCCTCGCGCACCGCAGCATGGCACCTCAATGCGCTCTGCCGCGGCTATAAAGCACTTTCTGTGGTTCTGCAGATATCAATACACAGGTCTGTACAATTTATTTTGTATACACCGAGTGTTTCAGGAGGGATAGGTAATATATTAAGAGGCACGACATTGTGAAAGACTGGCGCAGAAAACAGGAAGAAGACTGTTGTTCTACCATTTACGAAGAATCATATCATCATTCAAATTGGAATAATCTAAAGCTTTTCGAAAAAACTAACTCTGAAGGGGACAGTGAAATATCTTGGGGTTACCTTAGCGCCGCGGTGGAGTAGCCGAGCGGTCTAAGGCGCGTTGCAGCGGAGTGCGCGGTTGCTTGCCGTCGGAGGTTCGAGTCATCCCCGGGGCATGGGTGTGTGTTTGCCCTTAGTTAGTTTGCCTTAGGGATGTAAGGGACGTTTGTATAGCATATGGGACTTAACTATGGGGTCATCACTCCCTAAACTTACAAACTACTTTTGAACTATCTAACACTAAGAACGGCACAAATATCCATGCCCGAGGTTGGGAGTCGAACCCGCCGGCCGTGGTGGCCTAGGGGACTGAGGCGCGCCAGTCACGGTCTACACGGCCACTACGGTCGGGGGTTCGAATCGCTCCTCAGGCATGGATATTTGTGCCGTCCTTAGTGTTAGTTAGTTCATAAGTAGTTTGTAAGCTAACGACTGATGACCACGCAGTGAAGTCCGATAGATTTACAAACATTTGAACATTTTTGGTTACCTTAGCCGAGAAACTGACATGGACCACCCCTCCCACATTAGGAGTATTTGCTCAGAGGCGAAAGGTAGTCTATTGAGTACCAGGAGAGCTTATGGGTCGGTCTTGTGGTGGAAGAAGGTGGAACAGCAGGTTGCTAAGGAGCTTGGTAAGGTGCAGAGATTGGCCTGTGTAGCCACAAGAGGCGTAATAAGCAGCACACCAACTGCGGGTATGGAAACCATGCTGGATATGCCCCCATTACACCTCTGGTCAATATGGAGGAAGCAGCTGGTGCATACAGACTCGAATCTGGCAAAATATGGATCTCATAAGAATCTTCAGAATCACACATTAAAACAGTCAGTGAGGTAAATATAGGGAAAGTTGGGGAAATGCCGACTGACTATATTGTGACCCCACACTGCTTCAATAAGCGTTTCAGTATGACATTTCGATCAATGTTTGTTAAGCTTATGGGACTTACCTACGGGGTCATCAGTCCGTAAACTTACAAACTACTTATGAACTACTTACGAACTAGGACGGCACAAATATCCATGCCCGAGGGGGGATTCGAACCCCCGACCGTAGTGGCCGTGCAGACCGTGATTGGAGCGCCTCAGTCCCCTCGCCCACCGCGGCTGGCCATTTCGATCAGGGAGCTGTGGGAGAAAACAGGTGGACACCGTACAGGGGACGTTGTCTTGTTCACTCACTGGTCGAAATAAGACCGAGGCGTTGGGGCCGGTGTATACGGGGTGCAGCAAAGAAAGGAAATGCCTAGTAGTGGTACAGTGTACCCTCCGCCACGCACCTTACGGTAGATTGCGGAGTATGTAGGTAGATGTAGAACGAGGATATCGGCTGTCTATGGAAAAAGGAATCAGTATTCCAGGCCGAAATCACTGCCATCAGGACGTATGTGGAGGAGAATTTGCGTAGGTGCTACAAGGACCGTAGGATGTACATTTATTCAGACAGCCAGGCAGCACTGAAATCACTGGCAGTTCCTGCAACTAGATCTAAGAATGTTGCAGGATGTCACAGGGTTCTGGTGGAGCTAGGAAAAATCAATAGGATGAACCTGTTGTGGGTCCCTGGCCACTCGGGAATCGGTGACAATGAGCAAACCGACAGATTGGCCACGATGGGGGCAGGGACTCCATTTATTCGACCGGAACCTGTCCTAACAATCGCGAAGGCAAAGATCAAACTGTAATTCAGAAGACAGCACGTAGAATATTGGACCAAGGTCTATAAACAAAACACGGTAAGGTGATGATGCCACGTTTTAAAAGAAGCTCTGTAATCCTGGGATTGAACAGGAAAGAGATTAAACTAAAGGTTGGACTGATGTCAGACCATGGGGACTTCAAAAAACAACTACATACAATGGGCATAACGGAACTGTACCCTAACTGTAGGACCTGTGATGAAGGTGAGGAAACTGCATCATACCTAATCTTCGAATGCATTGCGTTGAAGAGCAACAGGCAGAAACACACAGGACTACCAGGCAGAAGATATTGTGACTAATAAAGAAGGGACTCCTAGCATTGTTTAAGGGTACTGGTTGGCTTTGCTTTATTTACATAAACGATTTAGGCGAAAATTTAAATAGCTCTCTTAGGTTGTTTGCAGACGACGCCGTCATTTACCGTCTATTAAAATCATGTGAAGATCAAAACCAACTGCAGAACTATCTGAATAAGATATCTGTATGGTGTAAGAATTGGCAATTGACTCTAAATAATGAAAAGTGTGACGTCGTCCACATGAGCACGAACAGAAATCCGTTAAACTTTGTTTACAAGATAAATCAATCAAAAGTTAAGGCCATAAACTCCACAAAATACCTAGGAATTACTATTACTTCAGACTTAAACTGGAAAGAACACGTAGATTATGTCGTGGGAAAGGCGAACCAGAGACTGCGGTTTATTGGCTGAGTCCTTAAAAGATGTCACAGAACTACAAAGAAAACTGCATACACCTAGCTCGTCCGTCCATTTTTGGAGTATTGCTGCCCAGTGTGGGATCCTTATCAGGTGGTTTTGACGGAGGACATCGAAAGAGTCCAAAGAAGGGCAGCTCGTTTCGTATTGTCACCATAGAGGGGAGACAGCGTTACGGAAATGATACAGCATCTGGGATGGAAATCATTACAACAACGGCGCTTATCGCTGCGGTGTGGGCTACTTGCGAAACTCCAATCACCAACATTCTCCTCCGAATGCGAAAATATATTGTTGACTCCCACTTACATAGGTAGAAATGATCAACAGAATAAAATACGAGAAATTAGAGGTCGAACGGAGAGATTCAGGTGTCCTTTCATCCCGCGAGCTATTCGAGAATGGAATGGGAGATAAATAGAATAATGGTGGTTCGATGAACCCTCTGGCAGGCACTTAAATGTGATTTGCAGAGTATCCCATTAGATGGAGATGCATGATGGGTTTTGAAGGCTCTGATAGGCGGGAATTTGAACCGCGGCAATGAATACAGTGAAGGGAAGGGGTGGGAAAGGATAAAGGGGAGGTGTAAAGAAGTGTGGAGAGAGAGTGGGGAGGTTTGATATCATAATAATAATAAAGAAAAATAATACAGGAAAAAAAGGAAAAAGTAAAGTTAAGAAAAAAAGGAAAAAAAGAAAGATAGGCAAAGAAAGGAAGTTGTGGCAGTATAGACGAATTGCAATAAAAATGCTATATAACATTTGTGCTATTTTATTAGGTACATAGATACACCTGTTAGTATATTACTGAAGCATACCTAAGACAAATGAGTACTTTTGACTGTTTGTGCTGTCGGCTCTTGGTAGTTGGTAGGACATCATTCTATTGAATGGAATGTGCGATGTATCAACCTTCCAGCTTCCATTCCGCGTTTAAAGTCTGTGAATTCCCGTCGTATGGTCATGATTCAGCCGAGTACAATGGACCCCGTTGTACATGCGATAATACCGCCATCAGTATCTGTGCAGATCACTGTGACATTACTTTTGTCATCTCAGCATTCAGTGTTGTATCAAACAAATCCTATGTTCTTTATCATTTTCGCAATTAAAGGCTACACTCTAATCAATGTGCTACGAACCTCCCTGTTCGTGTTGTGCCACATTGGTGATTAAAATAAGCCTCTGTTAATAATAATATTTAGGCATCCACCCTTCGTAAATAACGGCTGTCCGACCAGGTCGGTCAGGCACTGAAATTTCACCGAACCGTTCGTCCCCGTCACTGCGGCCAGAATCCTTCTCATGTAATCCGACAATGGCGTCGCGTCGCGGCTGTTATTTACTTTTATTTAGGGTGGTAATTACGAGAACCCGCTTTTTATCTGAGGCAATTAAGCCGTACGCTAAACGCAATAATGCGCGCGCAAAGTACTTTAATTGATGCACACACACGGTGAGCGCGGGGGTCGGTGTTTGTCGGCCAGATTTATGTGTGTCCTGTTGGTGGGGGGAGGGGGGGAGTGGGGGAAGGGAACAAAAAAAGGGGTGTGTGTGTGTGAGCGTGGAGACACGTGTGGATCTTTTTTTTTTTTTTTTTTTTTTTTTTTTTTTTGTAATTAGGCGCGGCGGTAGGTAGGCAGAATACCAGCAAAGCCCACGAGCAGTACGACGTCAAAGAACGGCTGGCTTCCGAACACCTGTTAATGAGCTCCACCCGAACCGAATCAACCCGGTCGATACGCAACGAGAGCCACACAAGCAACTCTGAGGGCACCGGACGCAACACAACAGCCCCTCTGTCTGCGCATCAGTATCGACACCGTGCGTATTATCTCTGGCGCTGCCTCAAGTGTCAAATGACACTTTTTTTTTGTGACACCCGATACGGGCTAATGACCTCGCCGAAATTGGCTCGGAGCTCTCGGATATCGCGCTGAAATGAACGCCGGTGTAATGTAGTATTTTCTCTGTAGAAATTAGCTAATTTGGAAGGGAGTTTCTTGGGTAAAAACGAATTTTTATAAAAACGAAAAAAAAAAGAGATGTGTAGACTGCATATCTCTGATAGGTTCGAGTAGTGCGAATTGGAGTCCGCGAGGAGAACAGAAAACGTAGCGAGTACAGCTTTAGTGTCGCGGGTTGCCTACTTCACAAATGTAGGCGTTGTTATAAGTTCGTGGGCTTCCACGACCGGTGTCATTTTGAAAAAAATAATAATAAATAAATAAATAAACAGTTCTGGGTATTAGGCGGCGTCATTTTTAAACACTTAGCAAATAAACTGCCGACGTTTCGTCCATTGTGCAGTGGTTCTCTTCAGGGCCGTTAACTGTTGGATGCTGCAAGGATGGGGCGCCTCCACGCCCACACCAACGTGGTGACCATCACAAAAGTTCTACTGTCACCTCCGTAATTAAGTTAGTTTGCTAAGGTGGATCACGGGATGTGGGAACCGCGATGTTATCCGTAGGTGTGGGCGCGATCACCCATTAATACGGTGCATCTGGAGATAGAATTGGTCGAAAGGTATACGAAGGGTAAAGGTATGTAAGGGCAGAGGAAAAAAAGTGCCAAGGCAAGAGCCAAGGGAAAAAAACCTCTGCGACAGTGGGGTAGGTATGAAGGGCAGTAGCGGTATGCTATCTGCGACAGATCATGCAAGGGTTGGTAATGTTAGTAATGGGTATTTTCTCAGTACCATTAACTTTGCTAGGTTCGTCATAAACAATCAGTCCGTTTTGATGCGAGGTTCTGCTGCAGGTGAGCCCCAATGATGCCTCCTGGGTCGGCTGCGGCAGTTTACCCGTTACCATCGGCTGTGGCAGAATACCTGTAACATAGCCAAGTCTGTCAAGGTAGTTAGGCAGTTCGGTCATAGAACTGGCTAAGTGTGCGGGACTGTTTAGGTTTGTTTGTGTTTAGTGCGATGAATATGGTTTCCCTGCTTTGCCTGTAGGTCGGCTGTGGGCTCAGCTGGCATTGCCAGTCAGATTGCTGTTTTGCAGGGGTTTGCCATGTTCATCGTGTTTGTGAGTTGGTGTTCCCTACGGCCGTAGGTGGTGTTGGATGCTGCTTACGGTATACCCTTATATACTGCTGGGACCGAGCGGTGTTTTCCCAGCTTTAGGTCAGGATGAGGCGTGGAACCTGGTGAAGTGCCAAGGGACGCTAGTGAAACAGAATTATAGTTGACACATTCTATTCCGTAACATACATAAGTTTGCTGAAGGCGCTAGCTCGACAGGAGCTAGAGCAGTAGGTGGCGTCGCCTTCGACCTGCAACCTTGGTGTTTCGTATGATGGTACTGCTCGCACCCCGCCGCGATGCCGGGAAGCGATGCATAGTCTGTTATTATGAAGTGCTCTACCCCTTCACCAGGCTTTGCAGCGGCCAGTGAATCCACGCAGGGACCCCTCTGAAGTCGGATGTCGTGCTGGTTCCTGACTCGGGACACCGGCTGGCCGGATTAGAACCAGAGTGCTTACTCGACGACAGGAACATTGCCTTTTAGTAACCAACCACTGAATACTGCGCTGGCCTCAGGCAGCCACCATAGAGGTGTGAAGTCGTCAGCACAGCGGATCACCATCTTCCCAGATGATGATTAGTGTGAAGTATGGCCTCGACCAGATTCCATCTCTTAGCTGCCTCTAGCAGCTACCCGTATGTACTGCTATCTGAGACAAAGACTGAGCACAACGATTAAGCCAGTGAATAGACGACTACCTCCTGGACATCGTCGATTCAGAAGACCAAGTGACTGCTACTTCTAAATGTGGGAGTATTTATACATAAAACTGGCTGAAGCTATGGCGGTTTGAATGTGTTCCCTTCGAAAATTCAGTATTTGCCCGATGTGTCTTTACCGCTGACGCATCCGCGGTCTTATTCACTCTTGTGACTGAGTTACGGGTAGTTATGAAATGTTTACTAGTTGAGTCTCTGTCTGACAGCCATTTCACTCACACACAGTTCGCTGACGGTAGGCTTTCCAACTTGCCGACGCAGCGGCTGCTGTCATCACGCCACGCAAGGCGGGTGAGCATTTTCTGCTACCGGCTGCTGACCTTATTCCGTCTTGCTAAAGTGAGCAAATCAAGATCTTAACACATTTCCCTGTCACAATGTTTGCGACGTAACAGTACTGTGAATTTTTCCGGTTATGTAATAACCGACGTGATACATCTAAAATGGTGATTGGTTGGCAGAAGCGTATCAGTAAGCTCTTACGCCTACTACCCTGCTAAGCGATTGATAGGCAAAATCTTGTATCTGATTGGAAGGCAGCAGCCAATCAGCAGCTAGCACCCAGGGGATGGTGTTTCCCGCTGCGAACGCTCAGACCGCATGCCAGTTCTACTGTGGCCGCTGTTTGTACTGCAGAACCCAGGTCAAGTAGAGCTGCTAACTGGCTCACAAACGCGTTACGCTGGGCTAGGATTGTCGGTAGCCACGTTGAAGGGAACTTGTAGCCATCCTCCCTAATCATGTTGTTAGGTCGTTTAATTATTTCGATTGCTTCCTCTTATTTTGCGTTATTGCATCCACAGTTTACGGGCAAGCACGCGAGGTTTTTCGGAAGTATATAACGGCATACATTCAACAGCATCAAGCAGTTAACCGCTCTGAAGAGGACCACATCACCAGTGGTCCAAACGTCGGCGATTCACTTGCTAAGTGTTTAAAAACGACACGGCCGAATACCCAGAATTATTTTATTCTAAAAGTTGGCGCTTTTCTTAAGTCAGTGCTGCATCGCACAGACATTCGGAAAACTCTATAGGAAATAAAGTGTAGCAGAAACTATACTGGCACCGAAACGGCCAGTAGATAGTTTGTACCATGCATGTTCTGCTACTAAGAAGTTGCCATTTTTAATGGCGATTCATTCCTATTATTTCGTCTTTAAATTCGGTGGTGAATTTTCTAATACTAATATGAGACGTCATTAGAGGAATATTACTATTTTTCTTAATGATAGTGTATAATAACTAAAAGTGAGTGCAGTGAAACACAAACAGTTCACAACAGCAGAATGGTAATTGTATCGTCTCAGAGCATGAATTAATTGCAACATTATGTGCTCATGTTCCAAAGGAACTGATTGTGATTTTATTCGCATTTTCGGTGCGTGGACTTCGGCATTGTCACGATACAGGGGAGACAACATCACGGAAATGATACAGGATCTGGGATGGGAATCATTACAACAATGGCGTTTATCACTGCGGCTTGGTCTACTTACGAAACTCCAATCGCCATCATTCTATTCCTAATGCAACGATATATTGTTGACTCCCACGTACATGGGTAGAATTGATGATCACAATAAAATACGAGAAATCAGATCTCGAACGGTGAGATTCAGATGTTCATTCTTTCCGCACGCTATTCGAGAATGAAACTTTAGATGAATAGTATAAAGGTGGTTCGATGAACCCTCTGCCAGGCACTTAAATGTGATTTTCAGAGTATCCCATGTAGATGTAGATGAAGTGTAAAAAGTGTTGCTATAGCGAATGCACAAATACCGATTGCGGTGGTACCCATTACTCAAGTTGAAAACGGGGCTGCATTAGAGAAGCTGTCATTTCTAGCCCGGTGACTGATGTGAAAAGGTTTCGGATGTGATTGTGGCTGCACTACTTGAATTAACAGAGCACGGGACATTCCGTAGGGAAAATCTTCCGGGAAGTCAATATTCTGATATACGCAGTGTGCTTAGAATCCCAAATTTCAGACATTACTTCTCTCCATGTACAACGCACCGGCTGTCGGCTTGCACATAATGACCGAAGGAGCACTATCATCAATGCTAACAGACAAGCAACAATGTTTCAATTTACCGCGAAATAACTGTCCGTTCGGACAGTGCGGTACAGTTATCCCCTGCTGGGCATCAGACGACCGACACGACCGCCTCTTCTAAGAGCACGACATCAAATGCAGCGCGTCGTCTTGGCTAGAGACCATATCGGTTCGACCTGTGACGAATGGAAAAGCTTTGATTGGTCAAATAAGCTCCCACATTAGTCGTAAGTAGCTAACAGTATGATTCGAGGGTTTTCGTAGGTCCCTTGAAGCCATGAACCCAGGCTATCAACAAAGCACTGCAGTTTAGTCCCCTAGTTTTACAAACATTTGAACATATTTTTTCGACTTGCAAAGTGTGCTGCGAAGTAAGAGTATAATGGCACGAATAACAAGTGGTTTCCTCTATTTTTCGGAATGAAAAAAAAAATGAAAAAAAAATCTTGATCACTTTATTTACTTCGAAACTTCGCCTCTTAATGAGAATCTCAAAAGCTTAACCTCTACTTCGTAATATTATTACTGTACGAAAGTAATGTCTGAACGTTGCGATGCGATTGTAGTCAGTCATCTATTTCAGAGAATGCTTATCTCGAACGTCAGTTCCATCTAAAATTGTAGGCCTATATACCAACATATTTTGTCGGTTACCTACTATTTTTTTCTTCTTAAAATACGCATATCTACAATTAAATAATATGGCCGTGTATAAATTTCCCAGGAACTTTGAATATCAGCATGTCCAATTCCTGAAGTTATACAGTTCGATACTTGACAAGTATCTAAAAAGAATAATGATAGGTACAAGCAAGGCATAGAGCCAAGGACAAAACGAGGCGTCTATAATGAGAATTAGCTCCTACTCTGCTAGAATTTAAAAACCGTGTGTAGCTTCAAATATATTACGATCCCCGAAATCCGCAAACAAACCTCCTGTATCATTTCCGTGACGTTGTCTCCCCTGTATCGTGACAATACGAAACGAGCTGCTCATCTTTGGACTCTTTTGATTGCTCCCGTCAAACCCACCTGATAAGAAACCCACGCTGGGCAGCAATACTCCAAATGAGGACGGACATGCGTGGTATACGCAGAGTATTTAGTAGTTCTGTTTCATCTTTTAAGTGTTCTGGCAATAAAACGCAGTCTCTGCTTCGCCTTTCCCACGACATCTACGTATTCTTTCCAGTTTAAGTCTGATGTAATAGTAATTCCTAGGTATTTTGTGCAGTTTACGGACTTGGCACAAGGGAGAATTGGATGGGGAATGCGGGAGTGTATGAAATTAAATGTCAAGATTGCGAAATAAAATATGTTGGACAAACGGGTAGAAACTTTAAAGTAAGACTTAAAGGGCATTACAATAGGGAGAATGGTACATAGGCCATGGGGAAGCACCTAAAGGCAAAAAACATTCATTGGCCAACATGAGTGACAGTATGAGTGGAGTTCTTTTGGAGAAAAAAGGACGACTGTTATCGTATCTGGAGGAAATTGAGATATTTTGCGCTCTTAAGGAGGGTTGTTACATAGTGCTGAATGAAAAGACAGAATTGTCTAAAGAGCATTTTTGGTCCCATTTTAGTAATGCCCTCCTTTCGAAATAATGACTTATCCGTGTGCTTTATCATTATATAGAAACGTGTTTTCTAATTTACACTGTTTACGTAAACCTCGCCTTACCTAGACACTATCTTCGATCCCTTCACAACATCATTGTTGATAACCGTGACTGTTCTCTGTTCCTTATATCTTTGACAAGTAAGAGCAGTTGTCATGTTGCTTACGGCAGAACAACATTGTGGTTACGTTCCCTCACTAGTGTATTCTAAATTTATTTTTATGATGGATATGCACGAAACTTACGTACGTTTTGGAGTTTGGCGTAGCTGATTGTCAGAATAGTTTTAATTTATAAGGTGGGTGACTGGTTTAATTCCAGTTCGTTGTTTCCGTCCTTTTTAAAACATCGTATTTATATGTGATTTATCTGATTCCTTGTTTTTAGCAATTGGAAATGGGACAATGTGATCTCGAAACATGTCGTGACGACTAAAGTGTTATCATATTGAAAACTGTTGCGAGACTTTATGATACATTCTGATTGATTTATCTTGTAAACGGATTTCTTTTCGTATACATGTGAACGACTTCACAATTCTCATTATTTAAAGTCAATTGCCAATTTTTACACCATACCGATCTCTCGTTTAGATCGTTCTGCAGATGGTTTTGATCTTCAGATCACCTTACTAGACGATGAATGACATCGTCATCTGCAAACAACCTAAGACAGTAGCTCAGATTTTTACCCAGATCGTTTATGTAAATAAGGAACAGCAGAGGACCAGTAACACTACCCTGTTGATCGCCGGATATCACCTCTGTCTTAGCCGCGGCGGAGTGGCGAAGGGCATTGAGGCGCTATGCTTCGATGATCGAGGCCGTTCCCCGTCGGGGGTTGTAATCCCCCCTCGGGCATGTAACTTTAGGGACTGATGATCCTCAGTTAAGTCCCTTACGCTTAAAAACATTTGAACATTTTGAACCTCTGTCTTAGTTGGTACCTTACAATCAATTACTACAAACTGTGACCTCTCTGACAGAAAATCCCCTATCCAGTCACAAATCTGGAGCTATATTCCATAACCACGCTATTGTACACCTTCACTGTACACCTCTTTTCCAGCCCTGTAGCTACTCGCGGTGGGACTTTCTCATCTAAAGTTGTTACCTCCCTTCCGAAAAGGCTGCACAAAAAGGGACAAATTATTTTGCGCACTGCTGATACAAAGGGAGCCTGGTTTCTTGCGTCATCTGGACGGAACCTCGCATCTGAATAAAATATTAGTATGGTTTAAAAATTGGTAATTGACTCTAAATAATAAGTGTGAAGTCGTCCACATGAGTATGAAAAGAAATTCGTTAAACTTTGTTTACAAGATAAATGTTCAAATGTTTGTATAGTCTATGGGACTTAAGTACGGGTCATCAGTCTCTAAACTTACAAACTACTTATGAACTACTTACGAACTAGGACGGCAAAAATATCCGTGCCTGAGGGGGGGGGAATCGAACCCCCGACCGTAGTGGCCGTGCAGACCGTGACTGGAGCGCCTCAGTCCCCTCGGCCACTGGGGCCTGCTACAAGATAAATGAATCACAAGTGTAGGCCGTAAACTCCACAAAATACCTACGAATTACTATTATTTCAGACTTAAATTGGAAAGAACACGTCGATAATATCGTGGGAAAGGCGAACCAGAGACTGCATTTTATTGGCAGAACCCTTAAAACATGCAACAGAAGTACAAAAGAAACTGCATACACTACGCTTGTGCCGGCCGCGGTGGCCAAGGGGACTGAGGCGCTCCAGTCACGGTCTGCACGGCCACTACGGTCGGGGTTCGAATCCCCCCTCGGGCATGGATATTTGTGCCGTCCTTAGTGTAAACTAGTACGTAAGTAGTTTGTAAGATTAGGGACTGATGACCCCGTAGTTAAGTCCCATAAGCTTAACCCACATTTGAACATTTCAACAATAAAATACGAGAAATCAGAGCTCGAACGGAGAGATTCATGTGTTCTTTCTTCCCTCGCGCTATTCGAGAATGGAATGGGAGATAAATAGTGTAATGGTGGTTCGATGAACCCTCTGCCAGGCACTTACGTGTGATTTGCAGAGTATCCCATGTAGATATGGATGTAGGTGTCTCGCGCTCTGATGCCCTCCCACTGCCGAGATATTCTCGTCGGTTCTGGTCACTGGCACTAGATGGAGCGGAAATCAGCGGTTGAGTACGGCGGGAAGCGGCCGACCGCGCAGGACTGATGATGTGGGGCACGCCCAGCCACAGCCGGGCTCCGCCGCATCCATCCCCATCGCAGACGGCATTAGCAGGTAGCGCGCTCCGACACAGCAGACGCTATTACGCCAGCAGCGCCTCTGTCGGCCGGCTGCCGCACTAATGCGTCTCCCAGTCGCTGCACTAAGGTCGGTATTACACTATCAAATTATTGGACAAAGAATTGGACGAAAAAATTGGCTGAAATATTGGTCATATTTTTTGACAAAGAAATTGGATGAAACGCAAAAGGGGGTATTACACTATCATCCAATATTTTGTCAAATTTGCTTCAAAATGGCGGTGTAAAGCTCAGCTATTGTTTATACTACAGTTGCGTTGTGTCTGCATTTAGAAGAGGAGCGAAAAAAGGAAACGCACTTGGATGAAACCGTGGGTGTCAGAGCGAGATAAATAAAAGTTGTTACGGGACCGGGAGGATTTTTCTTTTTTATGCCGTCGGCAGAACAGCCAGGTCGTTCACTGCTAATTATTTTGTCGCTTTTCATCCTTCACAGTTTGCAATAGAGTAACAAAAAGGCTGACTCAAACAGTGTATACGAATGAGATTGTTAAGATGATAAAGCAAGTTTCATTAAATTACGTTTAAAATGGAAAATGTGTGCACTGACAAAGAGAATAATCTAAATTGTTTCTGACGTTATTAACAATGTAAGGGGAAAAACATTGCTGATAAAGTAAATAGGCTCTATTTATTTCCTTACAAAACTTGGCTGACGTATTTATATGTACATAGATTCGCTTGCAAACAGATGTCGATGTTTTGTACGTAGTTTCATTTCCCAGAACTTAGCACACCACGTTACCAAAATCATACATTCTAAAATCTGCTTCGGCCGTATTAATATTTAGGGGTATTACTTCTTCAATTCCGTTAGTATAAAATGACTTCTTTTACATCACGGATTGTAACTCAACCTCACTTTTGCCGCAGGGTATTGGGGTGCCGGACAGTGTGAATTTGCCTTGTCACCTGTTATACAACGACCCATCTGATTTTTTTAAATTTTGTTGTTGCTAGAAAACACTACACAAACACTCCACTAATAGCCATGTTTACGAATACGAACGTTATGTCCAAGTAATGTCAGATATTTAACCTCCAAATTAAACAGCTGTAGTGGCAAGGAAGCTGTATACTACTAGCGCTCCAAGCGGTCACATTTCTCACTCCAGGAAACAGAAGACGAGCGATTTCTTTGATCAAATCTAGGCCGAGGCCTAGATTGGATGAAATATTGGACGATGTTCCCATTACACTACGTCCAATTTTTCTTTGTCCAATTCTTTGATAAATAATTTGATAGTGTAATACCGGCCTAATGATGCCCTCGCAGTGAACACAATAGCGAACAGGCCCACCAGGTGGCCTCTTATCGTACAGCGTATGACGCACCGTTTCAGCCTCGCCAGTAGAGATGGGGAAACTGAAACATCTGACGGTTTCGAAACCAATGAAACCGTACCCTCTGTGGTTTCGAAACACTGTTTCGAAACCATGAAACCGTGAAGCAATGTATGTTTTATCCTGAAATCTTCGTTCTAGGAGGGCAATATTTTTCACTATGTGGACAAGGGTACATGCAAGAACCTGTCAACCATAGAGTAAATATTCACTTCTTGGTCTGTACGAAATATGTTGATAAAGATTTTCTCCCGTGTTGTTGATGTTGCCAACATAGTCACACGAGGCCGCCGGTATGGTAGGTAAAAGTTTACTCCGCTAGGAACTCACAAACTGCAATATGGTACGCATATTACAGTGATGGATCATAAATGCTACTTTCTATACATACTAAATAAATTATAGGGAATAAAGGGCACCTTAAATAATCACAAATAATGCTATGGAATTACAAAAATAATAAAATAAGAGACAAGTTCACCACTTCGAGGTCTTGACCATTACACTACCGCCGCAATTCCTTTAACATGACAGTCGAAAATTTATAACGATTGGAGGTAACATCGTTTTTACTCGTAAGAAACTAACTCTTTAACACGAGATTAAATATGCGATGTACTCTTGTTCGTATAAAAAATGTCATTTCAGGCTTCATGTTGTATCTTATTAAAAAAATGTAACTTCACTCGTGTTTTTAATATGGTAGATAAACCTAGAATTTAAGTGGTTATTTCAATACAAATAGTGGTCGTTGTTTTACTGATCTTTTACATTTATAAAGCAGGCATTATGACATTTCGGAACACAGCAGTCTCTTGCAAACGAATCTTGATTTCAGTAATCATAAGCTGCAGACTCACGAGTGTCAACTACTATTTGACACTGTCTTCAGTAAAATGAAACACCACATTTCGATACCATTAGTCTGTTCCGCCTTTCTGCATTAGTGGTTTGAAACCGACACGAAACCGTGAAACCGACACGAAACCGTGATACCGACACGAAACCGTGAAACCGACAGGAAGAAACGGTTTCAGTGTATCGACAATCGACCGCGAATGTGTGATCCGAAACAGAACGGAATGAAACCGCGTGGTTTCGAAACCGTGAAAGATGCCGGTTTTGAAACCCTGAAACTGTTGTGTGTATCGAAACCTGGTTTCGAAACCATGAAACCGTAGCCAACTCTAGCGAACAGGCCCACCAGGTGACCTCTTATCGCACCGCGTTGCGAGGGTGAAGGTCGGGGTGAGAGTTTAAAATAGGGAAAGTTTAATTTTTTAAAATTCACAACCACCAGCTGCGAACCAAATTCATAAACATGCAAAAACACTGGAACTGTGATAGCTACTGTTTGACTCGTTTTCTAGGAGATGATATCACATGTTCGCAGCTTTCCTCCCTGCATATGATTAACAAAAAAAATTCATAATAAAGTAAGTTCATGTGAGAAAAGGGTGTACTAACTACTATTTTTGAAAACACGTGAAAGTTCACTTTATGTTGTTTATTACACCATATTAAAACCCTGTGGCTGATACGTCTGTATGTTGACACATTTATCAAATAGAGTTATAGCTCGTGAGCCCCCAGACAAAGTGAATATTTGTTCCACCGGCTAAATATTCACAACACACAGTAGCACTCGATACAACTTGGTGCAGTCTACGACGAGCAACCACACTTGGCAATTGCCACACAAAAAATCTATAGTCTCCACCTGGAGATCCACATGCCGACTTTTGTAGAGCGACGCTGCCCAGCCAGCTACCCCACTTGCTCCCGACTCGTCAGTTCCTGCACTCGTGCGCGCGCGCCAAAAGCCCAACTACCGGGTTTTTCCCTACGTCATCAACTTCCCCATGTGAGCTGTTCTAACCGACTTCCAACGTACAGTGCTCAGCCAATACATTTCTAAAACTTTACTTAAAATCAAAATAATTACACTACACATTAAACAAATTTCTTATTATGTTTTGATATTGGTATAAACATCCTTTGCACTATTTATTACAATCGTGCAATTTCTTATATCACATATAAGTGATTTAACTGAATATGTCAAGATAAAATACACAAGATTAATTGAAAATAAAATGAGAAATAGTTAATATATTACTTTTATAAACAAACATTGCTACGATAATGAATAAGATTAAAATTGTGTAACATTTAGTGCATTGGCATGGTCAATGTTTGCAGTGAACTGCATACTGTTTAATTATCAAATGCTATTAATTACCAATATTTCTATTGGGCGGTAATCTCACAGCGTATGACGCACCGTTTCAGCCTCACCAGTGTTGCCAACTCTCTCACACCTGCAAAGCCGAAAAGAAAAAGAAAGAAAGATTGTACACTAGCAAAGACGACATCGATTTTGTTTCAGTGACGGCAGATCGCACCTGGGTTGTAGTGTAGTAGATGCTCTCACTATCGTTTCAGTGTCATCTGCCAACATATGGCACACTGACATTGCTGCTATCTGTGTATAGCATGTGGTACGGATTGTTTATTATACATTCAAACGTTACTTGTTGGAAAATTTCGGAAGATTCACTGGAAACTTCAGGAGAATTCGGAAAATTTCGGAAGATTCACTCGTAATCTCGTATTTTCAGAAATAATTTAAGAACTCAGAAGATGTTCCGATTTTTCGAAGGATCTGGCAACACTGCCGGTGGGGCCGTTTGGGCGCGCCCAGACAGCTAACTAGCGAGTAGTGTTGTGTAGTTCGCGAACGAACTAGTTCGGAAGAGCGCTCCCACAGGCGAACTTCGCGAACTAATTTGCAGATACCTCGCCTCTTATTTCGTCCGCTCCTCTTCCGAAGACCGACGGGTAACAGCGAGAGGACGCGAGAGCGCGCAGTATCGCGTGATTCCCTTCTGACAGTTGCCGTCATTTCGAGCTGAGATGCAGCTCAGCTGTAGTTTCAGTAGCGGTAGCAAAAGCCAAAATGAGCGGACGAACTAAAAAGAGCGACCTACTTCGCGGCCGAGCTGCGAACTAAAAGGAGAGCTACCGGTCGTGAACTAAAATATGCTCGATAGGTCGCGAACTGACGCGCCATAGGTCACGAACTAAAAGATGAGCCACAGGTCGCGAACTAAAATATACGCGATAGGTCGAGAACAGAATTAAAAATCACATGTTTGCCTTCTGCTGATGAGATCCATTTCGAGGTGACCGTCTGCCTCCTAGATTGCAAAGTTCAGTGCTACAAAATTTCTGTTTTGAAGTATTCTGCACCCTGCAATATCTGACTAATAAATTCCATATTGCCAAGATATCTACATCTATATCTACATCTACATACCGTAAGGTGCGTGGCGGAGGGTACACTGTACCACTAATAGGCATTTCCTTTCCTATTTCACTCCCAAATTGAACGAGTAAAAAAAGAATGCATATATGCCTCCGTACGAGCCCTAATTTCTCTTAGCTTGTCTTTGTGATCTTTACGCGAAATGTAAGTAGGCGGCAGCATGATCGTACTACACCCAGCTTCAAATTCCGGCCCTCTAAATTTACGTAACAGAAATTCACGAAAAGTACACCGTCTTTCTTCCAGCGATCCCCAATTTAGTTGCCGGAGCATTTCCGTGACACCAGCGCATTGGTGGAACCTACCGGTAACAAATCTAGCTGCTCGTCTCTGAACCGCCTCTATGTCTTCCTTTAAACTGATCTGTTGCGGGTCCCAAACACTTGAGCAATACTCAAGACGTGGTGGTACAAGCGTTTTATATGCGGTCTCCTTTACAGGTGAAGTACATCTTCCCAACATTCTCCCAATAAACCGAAGTCGGCTGTCCGCCTTACTCACAACTGTCCTTAAATGCTCGTTCCATCTCATATCGCTCTGCAATGTTACGCCTAGATATTTGAACGACGCGACAGCATCAAGAAGCTCACTACAAATGCTGTATTCTAACATTATGGGATTGTTTTTTCTACTCATGCGCATTACCTTACATTTTTCTACATTGAGAGCTAGCTGGCTGCCAATCTTCGCACCAACTAGAAATTTTGTCTAAGTCATCCTGTATGCTATTACAATCAGTTACAGACGACACCCTTCCATACACCACAGCATCATCAGCAAACAGCCGCAAATTACAACTTACGCTGTCCATCAGATCATTTATATAGATAGAAAATAATAGCGGTCCTAACACACTCCCCTGGGGCACGCCTGACGATACACTCGTCTCTGATGAACACTCGCCGTCGAGAACGTACTGCGTTCTATTACTTAGGAAGTCTTCCAGACAGTCACAAATCTGGTAACCTTTAGAGATAACTCTAAACTTAAACGCGAGAAATTATCCACAAGCTTTTTCTTTTGGTTTGCGTGATATCATTAGCGGCTCAAGCAACAAGCGCGTGAAGCAGCTAGGTGGGGAACTTCTCCCTCCACCTGCATGCGCAGAACCACGCCGCTCCCGATCGCGAACTATTATGCCCAAGACTACTGGCGAGCGCCTGCTCTGGGCGGACTACAGCTGCAGTGGTCGGCAGCCGAGACTCGTGGCGCCCCTGGCGGGCGGTGGCGGAAACAGGGCGCGTCGTCTGCAGGCCAGCGCGGCGGCTAATCTGCGGCTAACGGAGCGTGCACCACCTGCCCTCCTCTACCCTCCTCCCCCATATCGATTACGGACGCCGGACACTCGACCGTGCCGCCCACAATAAGCAGCAAGGGATTGGACGGCTAGGGTCGCCAACTACCTCGTATTATGTCGTCTCGACACTATCCACCGTCACGGAATCCGTTCAGCCACAGGAGATTTTTGTACCAGTCCTATTGAGAGTCTCTACGCCGAAGTTTAGGAATTGCCGCTCGCTATAGGAGCGAAGTCGTCCTATAAAGTTTGTCACCTTTGTGCGATCGCCCATCCTATGCTGTCTTTTTTGATGACCCCCTCAGTCAGTACATAGTTGGTCTACAGCAGTGTTTCTCAACCTGTGGGCCGCGACCTCGAGGGGGTAGCAATGTCTTGCTCAGGGGGTCGCCGTCACGGCAGTAAGTACTTGCACCATGAAATGAATAGGGGTCCAGTAATACCGGGTGATCGAAAAGTCAGTATAAATATGAAACCTTAATAAAACACGGAATAACGTACATAAAGAGATAAAAATTGACACACATGCTTGGAATGACAGTTTTGTCATGCTTCCCTTCCCAAGTCTCCAGACCTCAGTCCGAACGATTATTGGCTTTGGGGTTACCTGAAATCGCAAGTCTATCGTGATCGATCGACATCTCTAGGGATGCTGAAATACAACATCCGACGCCAATGCCTCACCATGGACATGCTTTACAGGGCTGTTCACAACATTATTCCTCGACTCCAACTATTAATGAGGAATGATGGTGAACAGATTGAGCATTTGTACATCTACATCTACATGGGATACTCTGCAAATCAAATTTAAGTGCCTGGCAGAGGGTTCATCGAACCACAATTATACTATATATCCCCCATTGCGATCTCGAATAGCGCGCGGGAAGAAAGAACACATGAATCTCTCTGTTCGAGCTCTGATTTCTCGTATTTTATTCTGATGATCATTTCTACCTATGTAAGTGGGAGTCAACAATATATTTTCGCATTCGAAGGAGAATGTTGGCGATTGCAGTTTCGTAAGTAGCCCACGCCGCAGCGGTAAGCGGCGACGTTGTAATGATTCGCATACCAGATCCTGTATCATTTCCGTAACGCTGTCACCCCTGTATCGTAACAATACAAAACGAGCTGCCCTTCTTTGGACTCTTTCGATGTCCTCCGTCAAACCCACCTGATAAGGATCCCACATTGGGCTGCAATACAAATGAACGGACAAGCGTAGTGTATGCAGTTTCTTTCGTAGTTTTGTTGCACGTTTTAGGGTACTGCCAATAAAACGCAGTCTCTGGTTCGCCTTTCCCACGATATTATCTACGTGTTCTTTCCAATTTAAGTCTGAAGTAATAGTAATTCCTAGGTATTTTGTGGAGTTTACGGCCTTCACATTTGATTGATTTATCTTGTAAACAAAGTTTAACGGATTTCTTTTCGTACTCATGTGGACGACTTCACACTTCTCATTATTTAGAGTCAATTGCCAATTTTTATACCATACTGTTATCTTATTCAGATGGTTCTGCAGTTGGTTTTGATCTTCAGATGATTTTACTAGCAGGTAAATGACGGCGTCATCTGCAAACAACCTAAGATCGCTACTTGCTACTTAGATTTTCCCCTAAATCGTTTATGTAAATAAGGATAGCAGAGGACCAATAACACTACCCTGTGGAACACCCGATATCACATCAGTATTAGTCGATTCCTTACCATCGATTACTACGAACTGTGTCCTCCCTGACAAGAAATCCCCGATCCAATCGCAAATTTGGGGCGATACATCATAATCATGTCCTATAGAGAACATAATCTTTCCTTTGTCTTAATTTGTAACGCTAATTATTATTTTTTTCTAATCAGATGAATCGCCATCTGTCGGACATTTTTTGAACCTTTCTTTTTGTTCTAATAAAACCCCATGTCATTCCACGCATATGTCAAGTTTTACTTCTCTATCTACATTATTCCGTGATTTATTAGGTTTTCAAATTTAAACTTACTTTTTGATCACCCGGTATTTGTTCACGAGGCACCACTGGTACCTATCCCAGTGCGGAACAATAAATCCAAATTCGGGACAGCCCCGCAGAATCCAGTATGTTTGGCCGCCTTACTGTTCAACATCGACATGACGTTAACTATTTGCCTATCGGTGTCAACGGCCACTAACGGCGCCGTTCAACCTTTCCATTGGACGATGCCGCGCCGGTTCGTAACGAGGGAACGCCAACCTCAGTGGCAGCCGGTATATTTCGCTCGCTATTCACGGCTGCGGTAGACTTGCGCATAATAGTTCGCGATCGGGAGCGCTCACTTTAGTTCGCGGTTCTGCCACGAACTATTTCGTTCTTTTAGTTCGTCCGCTCCCAGTGACGGCTGAGCGGCGTGGTCTGCGCATGCGGTGGAGGGAGAATTTGCCCCACTTAGCTGCTTCATGCGCTTGCTGCTTGACCCGCTGAAGATATCACGCGAACCATAATAAAAAGTTTGTGGATAATTTCTCGGCCGTCCGCGGTGGCCGAGGAGACTGAGGCGCTCCGGTCACGGTCTGCAAGGCCACTACGGTAGGGGGTTCGAATCCCCCTCGGGCATGGATATTTGTGCCGTACTTAGTCTTAGTTAGTTCATAAGTAGTTTGTAAGTTTAGGGACTGATGACCTCGTAGTTAAGCCCCATGGACTATACAAACATTTGAAAATTTTTTTGATAATTTCTTGCGTTTAAGTTTAGAGTTATCTCTATATCTTGGCATTATGGAATTTATTAGTCAGATATTGCAGAGTGCAGAACACTTCAAAACAGAAATTTTGTAGCACTGAATTATGAAATTTCGCAGGCAGACGCTCACCTCGAAATGACTCATCAGCAGAAGGCAAACAAGTGAGTTTTAATTCTGCTACGCACCCTCTCACTATTGCCCGTCGGTCTTCGGAAAAGAATCCAACGAACTAAGAAGAAAGATACGTTTGGCGTAATAGTTCGCGACCGATCGCTCATATTTTAGTTCGCGATCGATCGCGCATATTTTAGTTCGCGACCGATCGCGCATATTTTAGTTCGTCCGCTCTTTTTAGTACGTTCGTTCTTTTTGGCTTCTGCTACCGCTACTAAAAGAGCCTTTTTTATGACAGCTTTTTTATATAATGAATCAGTATTGCTAAAGTGTGTGCTATTACCCGTATTTTTGGGCAATTTGACATCAAATACTTAGGCAAATAAACCAGTTAGCCGGCCGCGGTGGCCGAGGGGACTGAGGCGCTCCAGTCACGGTCTGCACGGCCCCCTCGGCATGGATGTTTGTGCCGTCTGTAGTCTTAGCTAGCTCATAAGTAGTTTGTAAGTTCAGGGACTGATGACCCCGTAGTTAAGTCCCATAAGCTCTACAAACATTTGAACATTTAAACCAATTATTTACACGAATGGGTGATACAATGATATTCAACTACATTGCATACAGAGTACTCGTAGTCCTTTATTTTTAAAATGGATTTCTTGTGGCAGTGAACTATGAAATTACAGCTGAGCTGCATCTCAGCTCGAAATGAAGGTAACTGGCAGAAAGGAATCACGCGATTCTGCGCGCTCTGGCGTCCACTCGCTGTTCCCCATCAGTCTTCGGAAAAGGAGCGGACGAACTAAGAGGCGAGGGATCTGCGAACTAGTTCGCGTAGTTCGCCTGTAGGAGCGCTCTTCCGAACTAGTTCGTTCGCGAACTACACAAAAGTAACGTTAAGTATTTGCCCTTCGGGATCAGAGGCCACTAACGGTGCAACCTTTCCAGTGGACGATGCCGCGCCGCGCCGGTTTTTAACGAGGGGACGCCGACCTCAGTGGCAGCCAGTAGCTTTCGCCCGCTTTTCACGGCCGCCGCGGCCCCTGAATCGATGTCCTGCGTCCGTTGGCGGTCCAGGTGCCGGCCGTTACAACTCAGCAAATCCCCCCACCCCCCGCTGCCAGGTAGAGCTTAACGGTGCAGGTGGGCATCCGCAGCTCGGCCAGCCCGGGCATCGACCACCGGTCTGCCTCGGGCGGCCCATTCTACGCGCCGCAGCCGCGTGAGCCGGACAGTTGAATGGGGCGCGGGCGCGCGTAACGTCACGGCCCAGTGCCGGTCCGCGCCGCCGGCAGCCGTTTCGCATACTGCTGATCAAAGACAACGACCCAATTACGACGTGGTGCTGGCTGGTGCCAGTCGCGCAACGATCGCTGGCGCCAGCTCTCGCTGGATCAGTCCTCGTTAGCGTCGTTGAACCTATTGCCATGTGATCCTGTTTTAACACAGCGTGTATCTATAGTCCGAGTGTCTGAAGCGGTAGCTCCTTACTTACCAGCCATAAAGAACCGCTCTCTACAGCAGTAGGAGTAACCCACTAAACCACAGGCCTATTTCATTGTCAATTGGCAGGAGGGTTTTGGAACATACCCTGTATTCAAATATTATGAATTATCTCGAACAGAATGATCCAAGGTCAACACGGGTTTGGTTGTCCCAAATGTTCTGTGCCTTTTCTCTCCAATGCAATGCATTCGAAGATTAGATGTGATACAGTTTCATCACCGTCATCACAGATCCTACATTTAGGGTCCTCTTCTGTTATTCCTATTGTACGTAGGTGTTTTTTGAAATTCCCATGACCTGTTAGCAATCCAACCATGAGTCTAATCTCTCTCCTGTTCAGGCCCAGGATTGCAGAGCTTCTTTTAAAATACGGCTTTGGCATCATTACCTTGCCATGTTTTTGTTGTTACACTTTGGTCCAATATTCTACGTGCTGTCTTCTGAGCCATTCACGTAGCTCCAATTTGATCATTGCTTGGAGATTGTCAGGTCAGGATCCGGTCCAATAAATGGAGTCTCTGCCCCCATCCGGCTAATCTGTCGGCATGTTCGTTGCCACTGATCCCCGAGTGGCCAGGGACCCACAATAGGTTTACTCTATTGCTTTCCCCTAGCTCCACCAGAACTCTGACATTCTGCAATAATTTTAGACCTTATTGCAGGAGCTGCCAGTGATCTCAGGGCTACCTGGCTGTCTGAATAGATATAGATACTACGATATTTGTAGCACCTACGCACATTCTCCTCCACACATGCTCTGATGGCAGTGATTTCGACCTGGAATACTGAGGCCAGTTTCCCTAGAGAGATGACGGCATCCAGTCTTGGCTGCACTCCGTATACCCCGGCCCAACACGGATTTAGAAAATATCGTTCATGCCAAACAAAACTAGCTCTTTACTCACACGAAGTGATGAGTGCTATCGACAAGGGTTCGCAAATCGAATCCGTATTTATTGATTTCCAGAAGGCTTTTCACACCGTACCTCACAAACGCCTTTTAATCAAATTGCGTGGTTATGGCATATCGCCCCTAATTTGTGATTGAATAGAGGACACAGTTCGTACCAATCGATTATAGGGTATCGACTAAACAAGAGGTGATATCGGTCGTTCCACAGGGTAGCGTTATTGGTCCTCTGCTGTTCCTTATTTACATATACGATTTAGGGGAAAAACTAAATAGCTCTCTTAGGTTGTTTGCAGATGACGCCCTAATTTACCGTCTAGTAAAATCATCTTAATATCAAAACCAACTGCAGAACGATCTGAATAAGATATCAGTATGGTGTAAAAATTGGCAGTTGACTCTAAATAATGAGAAGTGTGAAGTCGTCCACATGAGTACGAAAAGAAATCCGTTAAACTTTGATTACAAGATAAATCAATCAAAAAGTGAAGACCGTAAACTCCACAAAATACCTAGGAATTACTGTTACTTCAGACTTAAATTGGAAACAACACGTAGATAATATCGTGAGAAAGGCGAACCAGAGACTGCGTTTTATTGGCAGAATCCTTAAAACATGCAACAGAACTACAAAAGAAACTGCATACACTGCGCTTGTCCATCCATTTTTGGAGTATTGTTGCCCATCGTGCGATCCTTATCAGGTGGATTTGACGGAGGACATCGAAAGAGTCCAAAGAAGGGCAACTCGTTTCGTATTGTCACAATACAGGGGAGACAGCGTTACGGAAATGATACAGGATCGCGGATGGGAATCATCACAACAACGGCATTTATCGCTGCGGCGTGGGCTACTTACGTAACTCCAATCGCCAACATTCTCCTCCGAATGCGAAAAAATATTGTTGACTCCCACTTACATAGCTAGAAATGATCATCAGAATAAAATACGAGAATTCAGAGCTCGAACGGAGAGATTGAGGTGTTCTTTCATCCCGCGCGCTAATCGAGATTGGAATGGGAGATAAATAGGATAATGGTGGTTCGATGAACCTTCTGCGAGGCACTGAAATGTGATTTGCTGAGTATCTCATGTAGATGTAGATGTACTCGCTTGTTGACAGTTCACGCGCCGTAGCTACTATCTTTCGGTCACAGCGCTCAACGTCACGACCAACCGATTCCAAACTACCAAAGCAACTGATCAATTCCATTCCATTTCTTTATTTGCTCTCTTTCTTGACTTGATTCGTTCCCGATTCATAGGTGTGCCTTTTTTATGTCTAATCTCATTGCGTAATGATAACCGTACAAGAAAATTAGACACGGCCAACGGTTTAACGAAATACGTACTCATCTACAGCATGAAGCATGCGCTATTGTGGGGTTTTTGAACCTTATTGAACCCGCGATCCTCATTCCGCGTAAAAGTGTCCGGCGATCCCCCAGTTCCATAATAAAACTATGTCACTGATTCGAAAGGAAAATTATTTAATTTTCTTTCTTTCTAGGATCTGCGCAGGATCCACGTCTGTGAAACGAATAAAAACTGAAGAATTACTTTATAACTACCAGCCTGTCGATTCTGGTGGTCTTGGAAACGGAAGGGTCCCGTGTTCGACACCCGCTCAGACCTCGGATGTTTTCTGTCTGCATTCTAAACCATCGTTCATCTCTGAACGAAAAGAGGAGTCGCCAGAAATGACATGAAGTTCGGATTCCACGTTAAGCTGTACGTCCCCTTTCAGCGGTTGGATAACTAGATAGGCTAGCGACACGGAAGTCACCGAAGTGGCGTCCCATTGAAAGACTTGAACCAGGTCAATGAGCCACATGAAATTATTATTATTACTATCTGTATTTGGCGTATGGTTTTGCATTTATTAATAATAAATCTGAATGTGTAATTTGTGACGATGTGTTATGTGCGTGTATGAAACCATATAAGCTGATGCAATCACTAATCCTAATATTTCAGGGTGGCTCATAAACTTTGGACTTCTTCGAAAGGATACTGAAAAGCCTTAACCAGCAGTAAATGCCTTACCTCAAAAGCAGTTTTTTTTTTGGGGGGGGGGGGGGGGCGGGGGCTTAAAAATCTCGAAAGCTATTTTGTTTTTCTTAGATTGACTCGTGTCTTTCGTAATACATGCATTTCCAAGTTGACAGGGGCCACTGGCTGTACATGACTAAAGTTGAAATTACAAATACAACGTCTATAATACGAACAGTACAGTCTCAGAGAACCATTCACTTGTAGTAAAACCTAACTGACAAGTAGTAATTCCTGAAAGAGGCAATCCGTTACTTATTCAAGTTCAAATTTTTGTCAATCTAAGGGACTTAACTACGGTTGACCATCAGTCTCTAGGCATACAAACTACTTAAAATAAATTATACTAAGTACAACACAAGCACTAATGCCCAAAATAGGACTCGAACCATCGACGACGAGCAACCACAGTGAAAGGCATTAGAACGCTTGGCCACGCCACTGTAGCCAGTAACGTACTTTTCTTCCCTTCTGTCCTGTGCCTTTCTGTTTCTGTTAAATCCTTTGTTTCTTCCATGCTTTGTTGCGCTAAACTATTTCGATAACCGTCATCCACGGTGAATCACTCATTTTCTTATAGCATCTGAATCAGGCACAACAACATGTTTTTTTTTACACACAGTCGACAAAACAGTCTCGTGTAAACAGTGTGTTATATGAAAACAGCCGGGGTTACATTAGTTACTTAAGATCCTTTCACACCGCGGTCACACTATGTCACGTGACGTGACGTGACAGACGCGCAATTCACACCCCCACCGACGTCTGTGAGCTATTAGGACATCGTTCCTGCTCTAGTCTGTTCAGTTGAAACAGGTAACATGGCAGGTGGTTCGTGGTGCGACAGCGCGTTTATTAAAAGTGGGCCTTGGTTGGGTGATGGCGAAAGTAGTTCGAGTAGTGATGAGGAAAACATGCTGTTGTACTCTGTTACAAACCGAACGCACTGGGTACACCCCATCAGTCAGAGACGGGAACAGTGCGGCGAGTATCATCATCTGATGGAGGACTTGGAGCGGATGATTACAGATTCACAACATACTTTCGGCTTTCTAAACCTGAGTTTGAAGAAGTATTAACACTGATAAATAACGATATTAGTAAAAATGTTTACTAATCTTTTCCTTTGAGAGATTTGGTATTAAACAGAATTTCAATGTTACATTAAAGAGTAGAAGTAATACGAATTTATGATGATGTTAAAGTAAGCCTAATAAATATTAACACCATACATTTATAGTGTTAATATTTTTATTAATCTATACGATACTGTGAAGGGTTATTACGAATGTTTAGCTTAAACTAGTACTATGAAGTACTACTTACTAGTTTGTCCCATTTGTTCTGCTACTTCGCCCCATGCTATGTGCTTTAAATTACTGTCTCTGTACTCTTACAAATTCAAATTCGTATCCTACTGCATAACAACAAAACAGCTTCCTGTCGTAACGAGTTAAAACACGAAACTAAGCGACAGTGTGTGACGTGGTCATGCGCGCGGCAGTGTAGTGGGCAACTGCGCATGCGCAAGGCAGTGTAGTGGACCACTGCGCATGCGCGAGGCCACAGACGTTTTGACTGGATCGCTCGCGGAGCGATCCTGTAGATTTGTCTATCGACGTCTGTGGCGTCTGTGAGACTCTGCGAGGTCGGTGTGAATTGCCCCATTTGGAACTATGGAAACAGGTCTGTAGAAAAGTCTGTCACGTGACGTCACGTGACATAGTGTGATCGCGGTGTGAAACGGCCTTTATTGGTGCTCTGAGGTTTCTCATAGGCGTTCGTGGAGGACTTTTCCGGATCTGACAGCAAACAATAAATTCCACATCCAATTTCGAGGGCTTCTCTCCAATTTTGTGTTTCGCAGTTAAATGGAATGGAATAACACTACATAGTGCTCTAGTAGTTCTAGAGCGACGGCACTGTACCAGAAAATTAGTACACACTTTTGCGAGCGCCATGGGAGATAGTGCTCCTCGCTCTTTATTTGGGCTGGCTGATGCATTAAAACACGGAAATGTGTCCTCGCTCGTAGTAGTTGGCACGGTACTGTTATTTCGTAATAATTGTGCGGTCCTGTTTTCGTAACTTTTTCTCTACCGCCACATTGTTGCGCACCAATTACTCGCGGCACACTTATGCAATGCGAGAATACAGAGGTGGAAATTACAACGAGCTCTGCGCTGCTGGATTGCGTACTGGGATTTTAGTAGCCAACGTCAACATGGTGCGAGTTCGTGGCATGGTTATTTTCCACGTGCCTCAATTACGACTTCCAGCACAGCAAACAAATACTGTCGTAATTCCAGCGACCGGTTAGGCGGTTTCTACAGTTGCAGTACGTACTAAGCCTTCCTTTCTTCCTTTATTACTTACTAGCTGAAAACCCGGCGTTGCAAGGGTATTTATTTATTTATTTATTTATTTATTTCTGCCATTTTGCAGTATATATTCATTTGCATAACGGCTGCATGTCTATAAAATCTCTTGGGAATACTAATAGTAGTAAAGAAGTAACAGATTAAAACTTGGTGCGTGATGGGGCGGTTTTCCATGAATGTTACAGTTCATGTGCTCATATCTCATGAACTACGAGTCGTACTGTGATACAATTTAGAAAGTACACTCAACTATATGCGTGTATAATGTCTGTAAAATTTCCGACGGCTACCATTTGTAGTATATACATTATAAATTGTAACGTCATACCAAATGCCATCGTTTTAGTCCATGAACAACGGAAAAGTTGCCAGCGAGAAAATGTTTAATAAAGGTTTGGAATTATGTTTAAAATGTGTTGCAAGTCGCTAAGTACTGTCATTCTCATACAGTGCATTTAGAAAGTCTCGCCGTATTATATGGCATTTTTTGCGATTTCTATTGGTTATGACGTAATATCTTTTGAACCATGTGCCGTATGCGATTCTTAACCATACAGCAATTGTTACCTCACGGTAAGTAAGGTGTGTACCAAATTTGGTTGAAATCGGTCCAGTGGTTTAGGAGAAAATGAGCAGCATTGTCGCAAAATGCAGCAGTTTTTCGCGCATCTCATTGTTTATGACGTCATATCTCGTCAACTACGTATCGAATGTGATTCTTACACTTACGGCGATCGTCCTCATCGATTGAAGCTTGCATGTACAAAATTTAATAAAGATTGGAACAAAACTGTAGATTTGTATGCAACACGCCCACACAAACATACGGACACTCTGCTTTATACATAAAGCAGAGTGTCCGTATGTTTGTGTGTACGTGTTGGGTGTCCCAGCTATCTTGTCCACCGAAAATATCTCTGTAACAATAATAGCTATTGGAAAACGACTTTCACCGGTATCAATATACGGCTGAGGCCCATGAATGTACGTATTTGGAAACATTCTAAAACGAAAGCAAATGCGTTTTTAACGCAAACTTACGTTTTTTTTTTTTTTTAATAGACAACCTATATTTTTTCTTCAGCAATCCATAGCATGACAAATCACATAAACAATAGCGTTGATTGCATCGCAATATTCCAATTACATCCCGAGATATTGCGACGCAAAGTTGACGCTTGAAATACGCGAAACGCGCGGCTAGCGCACGTCCTGAGACTCAGGCGAGAACCCCATGCTGCCCAGGACGTGGCTAGCCGCGCGTTTCTCGTATTCGAAGCGTTGAATTCGCTTCGCAATATCTATGAATGTAATTGGCGTATTGCGATGCAATCAACGCCATTCTTTACGTGATTTGTCATGCTATGGATTGCTGCAGAAAAAACACAGGGTGTTCATTTAAAAAACATAAGTTTGTGTTAAAAAACACATTTGCTTTCGTTTTAGAATGTTTCAAAATATGTACATTCATGGGCCCCATCCGTAACATGCGGAAGCCGGCCGCGGTGGCCGAGTGGACTGAGGCGCTCCAGTCACGGTCTGCACGGCCACTACGGTTGGGTGTTCGAATTCCCCCTCGGGCATGGATATTTGTGCCGTCCTTAGTCTTAGCTAGTTCAAAAGTAGTTTGTAAGTTTAGAGACTGATGACCCCGTAGTTTAGTCCCTTAAGCTCTACAAACATTTGAACATTTTTGAGAATATCTGGAAATTTTGTCTCATCGTGTCATTGTTACTCTGCGCGTTTCTACGCCCCTAGTTTTTCAATAAGTAATAACTGGAACACAACTTTCATTGTGAGCGACTAAAAAATCGGAAACCTTTCTTCCGCCTTCATCGTTATTTATGCCGCTGGATCTACGCCACTGGTATGCGTATCTAATTTTATGAGATTAGAGCTACCTTATTAGAAGGGTAGTTCATTCATACAGTTCTCTTGCTCGTCGAAACAGTTCCCGACGTTTTCCCTACATCTAACATGGGGTGATTTAGCAGGCCATTCGCGTTACTAACGGATACGTGAGCGTTCTCAATCAAAATGTCTTATTGTGGGGCCTTGTGGACACGATTGTTATCGTCCGCTTCTTCTACGGAGTCCTAAATAAATGTTTAGGAAAGAAATAAAAAAAAAGTCAATAAATAAATCGTCCGAGGGAAGTGAATCGCTAGCAGAATTCCGTGCGCATCCTGCAAATGTGACGTCCCTGCAGATGGAGCCCAGACGGCGGCTCCCTTTTGCGGGGGAGTGAGGATTCCTCGGCGAGCGAGGCGGCGGTACCAATTCTAGCCACGCGCTCCAGACGTCTCCCCACCCCGCTGCCCGCATTCTGAGCCCGTCTGCGGTATTCGACGGCGCAGCCACAGGGGGCCTGCTAGCCGGGCCTGACCTCTGTGCGGGTTGCCAAGCCGTCTGCTTCCACCCGGCCCTGTCTGATTGGTCCAGCGCTGCGAAAGCCAGACACACGGTCGATGCCGATATTCCGTGCGGTTGCTCACGCCAGAGCAAAATGGGCGCAAAACACCGCTCCCTATAGTGGTGATCAATGAAAATACCTTACGGTTCTTCACAAATTTTTGGATTCAGATAAACGTGGGAGTGTGGAATAGGGCCAGATGTATGACGTATATGAATGATAATAAACAATGTTAACCATTTTGGATTCGCCGCTATTGCGACATCCACATCTGCAGTAAAAGGTTTTCAATTTAGGGAGACAGTGCCAATTTGTTTCCTCCTAAAAATTGTGAGATACACATGTAAAAAAATCGCACTGACGTGTTTTACGGCCCACTTTAGAATTGTAGTTTTATAAGTTTTTGCAAACGTTTTGGACCAAAATAATAATCTAAATAATAAAATAATAGTTAATAATATTGCCTGAAAACCTTTTAGAAAAAAAAAAAAAAGGTAGTGGCGGGTTCCAAACCGCCTTGCTAACTACGCTACGGCTATTAATCAAAAGATGAGTCCTTTAATCTCATACTATTGATGGCCGTTGTTAACTGATGCTAATATGGCATTGGTAGACACTAGATTATAATTTAACGTACGAAGAACGGTGTGTTTTTGTTCATTCTTCAGTGCGCCATTGCTTTGAAATAACAATGTGTAAGTTGCAATAAGGAAATCATCAAATACGCAACGCAAGGTGGCGTATGCCAGAGAGAGTTCTGGGCGGGGAATGTCACGTGACATCTCCGAACGCCTGGGTTTCGTTAATTCAATGGATAGTGTCAAATTTCCGTTATCTTTGCAAATATCTCTCAAACGATACGAGATATGAAAAAAAAACATAAGGGAACAAAGATGTAGAGGATTTTATCCTCTACCAATTAGGTTATTCAATTTTCGTGTCAGCTGAACGGTTCGTTTGCAGGTACAATTACATTACAAACGGATTTTTTTTTTTTTTTTTTTTTTTTTATTTTTTTATTTTTTTTTTTTTTTTTTGTATTACTACCATATTTTTTGTCCGAAAAATTTGAAAAAGGAAGGTTCTGGTCTCTGGCGGCATCCAATCATGTCTCTAAAATTTGGTGCTGATCGGTTGAACGGTTCGTCTTTAAAACACGCAACACGTTACGGACACAGATGGACAGACAGAGAGACAGACATCCCAAGATCTCCGTTATTTTTGTAAATATCTCAGAAACGCTAAGAGATATGAAAAAAAAATAAGATAGCAAAGTTGTAGAGAATTTTCTCCTCTACAAATTCGATTATTCAATTCTTGTGTTGATGAATAGTTAAGCAGTTATTTTCATTTAAATTTCGAGCTGTCAAAAGACGATCGCAAAGGCTCACTTTTAGTGTTACTACCTTAATCTAAAGTGGCCCAATGAGGGGATTAGTTCGTTTTTAATATACGTGCAATAACTCAGAATTAATAATTTAAAGCGATAAGAATGTAACATCATCAGCTGGCTATGCGGAAGTGGCAATCAGAACAAATTGACGAATAACGCTTTTACAGTTAATAAAAGATTTATTAACTTGTCTTTTACAATTTTTTGCGACATGAGTGAACAGATATCAGGTGTTATTTTGTTTGCTGCAGCAATGTGCACCACACTCCTCAATGTAGCAACGACCTTTCCTTTTTTATTCCAGAGAACAGCTGCTCGCAACAGTACAGCATGGGCTAGCTCTAAAGCAGCAGGCAGTGGACTTCAGCGACTAGACATTTTTGTTGTTGTCACAACTACACATTAGCGAGAACTAACGAAGGCGTCTGATTCTTTTGGCCGCCGAATACTAGAGTACGTGACGGCAGCTTCAAGTGTTTGTGAAGCTTATGGGACTTAACTGCGGGGTGATCAGTCCCTAAACTTACAAACTACTTATGAACTACTTTATTCTAAATACAGGACAAACATCCATGCCCGAGGGGTATTCTAACCCCGGATGGGTAACGGCCTCGCACATCGCAGCATAGCGCCTCAATACGCTCGGCCGCTCCGCCAAAGCGACGCTAGATTCCCCAACATCGCAGGTCCGAGCTGGGGTAGTGACACCACCACCGAAAGAGGAGCCCGCGCCGCGGTAAAGTGGACGAGCGGCCTAAGGCACCTCGTTGCGGAGCGCACGGTTGCTCGCCGTCGGTGTTTCGAGTCCTCCCTGGGGCATGGGTGTGTGCGTATTGTCCTTAGGTTAGTTTACCTTAGTTAAAGTAATTTGTAAGCTACGGACTGATGACCAAGCCGTTTGGTCTGATAGATTTACAAATATTTGAACATTTATTTATTTATTTTGAGGAGGCCTCAGTGCACTCGTGCCACGTCACGCAGAGCAGGTCGCTATCGCGAAGGTGAGTGGCTGGCTGGTGAAGCTCAACCAACACCGTCTAGATACAAGGCTCCACAACAAGTCCGCTTCACGTCACTCTGCCGGCCGCGGTGGCCGAGGGGACTGAGGCGCTTCAGTCACGGTCTGCACGGCCACTACGGTCGGGGGTTCGAATCCCCCCTCGGGCATGGATATTTGTGCCGTCCTAGTTCGTAAGTAGTTCATAAGTAGTTTGTAAGTTTAGGGACTGATGACCCCGTAGTTAAGTCCCATAATCTTTACAAACATTTGAACATTTTTTTTCACATCACTCTGATAGGCTGCCATAGCTAGCGGAGTGGTACAACGTGAAAAAAATGTACAGGGGGTTGTGTTAATCGGTTCTATAACATTTCCTTTCCTCCTCCATGTTGCCATGGATGACGCACAACAGTTTGCGTTTGTATCTCAATGACAGTGTACGCGAGGGTTGTAGTAACTCCCCACTGCACTGTGTGAAGAGTAGAAACTCTAAATGTTCACCAACCTGACGTCTTCTATAGATGTCCCCACGCAAATGATAGCACGCAGGTCTGACAGGAACTGATCTAATTACGAAATAATACTTTCTTGTGGAATGCCATGTAGTTTATTAAAATACTGCAGAAAACCATCAAACTACATAATGACATCAACTTGACACAGATTGTAGTGAATGAGATTAAATATAAAGTCATTTCCCTTGATCTAAGATCTTTAAACAATGTCTTATGACAACCTATGTATGCATGTAACTCCTCCGAGTGCGCTACTGAACTCACATGTTACTATACCGAGCGCCTGTTCTGAACTGAAGTGTCGCGGCTCGATGCAAGACTGCCTTCGTTCCGCAATTTGGCGCGCAAACATGGCTGCCGTGCATCGTCCGTCTGAAATTAATTGTTTTGTTTATAGAATTAGCAATTATTAATATGTTTTACCTACGCAGGGCATAGTTTAGCTTTGAGGAGTTTTTATGAACTGAGTTTGACACTGAATATATTATTAGTTTATTAAATATTAATAAAAACATGATTGCGTTTCGGCGCGTGGCCGCGGTGGAGTAGCCGAGCGGTCTAAAGAACCTCGCTGCGGAGCGCGCGGTTGCTCGCCGTGGAGATTCGAGTCCTCCCTGGGGCATGGGTGTGTGTGTTAGTCCGTAGGTTAGTTTACCTAGGCTTAAGTAGTTTGTAAGCTACGGACTGATGACCACGCAGTTTGGTCTGATAGATCTACAGACATTTGAATTCTTTTTTTTTTTTTTTTTTTTTTTTTTTTTTTTTTTTTTTTTTTTTTTTTTTTTTTTTGCGTGCGTGACCGCCAGTGCTACAGCCAATTGGCGTCCAGTGCCTGCCGCTTTGGCATTTCCCTGAAATTCGGGGAAATTTGCCAGTGCTCTTTCCCGTGAGGACCCGATCTATTGTACCACCTGTCGTGGTTCTCACCAGCTTTTACCATCTGTCGCCTACTGGTGCTAAGCGGCAGCACTGAAGCAATACTTCGATATTAATACGAGGCTTTAAACCGGCCGCGGTGGCCGAGGGGACTGAGGCGCTCCAGTCACGGTCTACTCGGCCACAACGGTCGGGGGTTTGAATCCCCCCTAGGGCATGGATATTTGTGCCGTCCTTGGTATTAGCTAGTTTATAAGTAGTTTTTAAGTTTGGGGACTGATGACCCCGTAGTTAAGTCCCTTAAGCTTAACAGACATTTGAACATGTTTTTGTTGGCTTTAAGCCAGAAATATTAGCGTTGCTGGCCGCTGGGGCACAGCGTTCTAAACCGTCTGTAAATCTCTCGGACAAAGCCGCGTGGTCATCAGTCCGTAGCTTACAAACTACTTAAATCTAGGTAAATTAACCTACGGACACCCATTCCCCAGGGAGGACTCGAACCTCCACGGCGAGCCTCCGCGCGCTCCGCAGCGAGGCGCCTTAGACCGCACGGCTACTCAACCGCGGCTGGGGCACAACCCACTGCCTTGTAACGCCATCCACTGAGCTTCCGATGGTTGCCTACCAGTTCAAATGTTTGTACAGTCTATGGGACTTAACGACGGAGACATCAGTCCCTAAACTTACAAACTACTTATGAAGTACTTACGAACGAGGACGGCACAAATATCCATGCCCGAGGGGGGATTAGATCCCCCGACCGTAGTGGCCGTGCAGACCGTGACTGGAGCGCCTCAGTCTCCTCGGCCACCGCGGCCGGCGGAAATCATTACAACAACGGCGATTATCACTGCGGCGTGGACTACTTACGAAACTCCAATCACCAGTGTGACGTACACTGACTTGTTGTGAGGCCTTGTCTCTAGACGGTGTTGGCACAACCCATTGGGCACCAACGGTCAGCCATTCATGTGCACGTTACCCACCTGCTGTACGTCATGTGGCACGATCGCGCTGCGCCCTTATCTTTCGGTGATGTTGCTGGTGAGCGCTCTTGTCCGCTCCTGCTCGCGGAGCAGCCTGTTGGAACATCCTGATACTGCCGGGAGGTGCAGAGTCGGTGTGCCCGGACCGCCGTGGCGACTTGTTCTGGCTGAGATTAACGCTGACCGCCGATCGGCCGGTGCCGTGGCGGGCGATCGATGTAGCGGCGAGAGCGCGAGAAACGCCCAGGGTACTCGCGGCGGCGGCGCGGCGGGGGCGGAGAGCGCACACACCCCTAGCTGGGGGTGGGTGTCTAATGGTCGCAGCTGCACCCTCACCCGTCAAGTCCTCGCCTCGTCCATCCACCCGTGGCGGTTACCACCGGCACTACCGGTTTTTCGGTAACATCGGTTCTTGTTTCAAGTATTTTATTATTTATTTATTATGTTTTCTGTTCCATGGGACCAAATTTAGGAGTGATTGGTTGGTTGGTGGTTTTTGAAAGGGACTAAACGTCAACGGTTATCAGTCCCTTGTTCCAATCTTAGAGCTAAAACATTGTGTTAAGCGTTTCGTAGCATATGCTTCAACACGTCAAAGTTTAAAAGGAACATGTAAAAACGAAGAAAGTGTCCACGTAAATACGAAGAAGTGATAAAAGTACTGGGACAGGACAAGAGTGTTTTTGCTGGGTGATCACATAAATGTATCACATCCAGCCAATCTGGTACAGCCGGCCGCGGTGGCCGAGGGGACTGAGGCGCCCCAGTCACGGTCTGCACGGCCACTACGGTCGGGGCTTCGAATCCCCCCTCGGGCATGGATATTTGTGCCGTCCTAGTTCGTAAGTAGTTGATAAGTAGTTTGTAAGTTTAGGGACTGATGACCCCGTAGTTAAGTCCCATAAGCTTAACAAACATCTGAACATTTGAACACTCTGGTACACATTAAAAAACCTACCTTACAGACTTGGGCAAGCGGAGAACAGATAAATGACAGACACACAAGAGACTGTAAATGGATTGGTACAGTCCACACTCACGAATAAAATTTAAAACATTGTCAACCATGGAGGCATTGTCAGCTAAAACAAGCGTCAAGGCGTCAGGGATATTAAAATTCCGTCGCTCTGCGGCTAAATTGGGGCATTCCACTAAGATGTGGGCGACTGTCAAAGTCGCACCACAGCGACACTGAGGAGGTTCTCCACGACGCAGAAGGTGCCCATGCGTCAGCCAGGTATGGCCAATAGGCAGCCGGCAAAGGACCACCGACTCCCTGCAAGAATCCCGCAGTGAGGACTTCCATGCAGCAGTGGAGGGCTTGACAATGCAGAGCTTGTTTGGTTCGAGTTCCAAACCCCAAGGACCCTGCTACGTAACTGGGATCGGAGGTCTTTTTCTGGTAGGCCAATATTCAGAGTCCGTGAAGTGGTGGCCTGTTTGGCCAGCTGATCAACACGTTCATTGCCTGGGATGCCTATGTGGCCTGGCGTCCAGATGAAAGCGACAGAACGGCCTGACTCGCCAAGGGCGAAGACAGCATCTTGGATTGCTCGCACTAAAGTGTGCTTGGGAAGAAACTGGTCGAGGGCCTGTAAGCCACTCAGGGAGTCGCTGCAGATAACATACGATCCCCTGGGGCGAGCTCTGAGGTGTTCAAGAGCTCTTAAAATAGCGACCAGCTCCGCAGTCAATACATGAATTTTACACGAGAATGGAAGTAGAAAGTAATCCGACGCACATGACAATCTTAAGACAAAGTGAAACGAATCAATAAAGAAAAAAAATGAATTAGCTTAATTGTTTAACTTTTTCTTGGAGTTCCTCGACAGAATAAAAGGAGTGACCCAGGAGGTAACTCTTCAATTTAGATTTGAAAGCGTGTGGGTTAGTGCTAAGATTCTTAATTTCTTGTGGCAGCTTATTGAAAATGGATGCCGCAGTATATTGTACACCTTTCTGCACAAGTGTCGAGGTGGTGTGATGCAAATGTAGATTCGACTTCTGTCTAGTATTCACCGAGTGCAAGCTACTAACTCGTGGGAATAAGCTGATATTATTAATAACATTAAAGAAAAAACGTATTGTGACGCCAGTGTCAATATTCCCAGACTACTGAAAAGGGGTCGACATGACGTTCGTGAACTTACACCACATATTGCTCGAACCGCCCGTTTTTTAGCCAGAAATATCCTTTCTGCATCAGGCGATTTACACCACAAAATAATGCCGTACTTCAAAAGTGAGTGAAAGTAAGCGTAATAGACTACTTTTCGTGGTGATAAATCACTCATTTCAGATATTGTTCTAATGGTAAATATAGCAGGATTTAGTTTTGGAACAAGATACTGAACATGGGCTTTCCACGACAGCTTACTGTTTATATGAATACCTTGAAATTTGAACTGTTCAGTCTCACTTATCATATGCCCCTTATGCCCCAATATGTCAGGTTTCTTCAAACTATGTTAGAAATTGTAAAAAACTGAGTTTTACTGTGATTTACCATCAACTTGTTTTCTACCTAAAAGTTCTTAAATACATGTCGCTGTGTCCGCTGCAGTCCTTGCAGCAATGTTTTACACCCTGTCCAGGGGGGTCGCAAAGTTTTGTTTCGGAGGTCACTATCACAGCAGGGGAGATAAAGTGGGGGTGATTGGGACATACATTGAGGGAACCAGACGGGGCTATTGAGAAGAAAGCACTGGACTGGAATCCCCAAGGAACAAGGAAGAGACGAAGACCTAGGGGCACACGGAAGAGGACAGTGGAAGCGGAAACAAAGAGAGGTGGCAAGACGTGGGCAGAGCTGAGGCAAATGGACAAGCACAGAGATTAATGGCGAAGTGTCCTAAATGCCCTATGCCCCCATAGGGGCCAAAATAATTAAGTATCTCAGCAGGGAGTAATTGCACCTGAAAACAACTGAACCATAACCTGTTTGAGTAATAGGGGTTTCGTAATCCATAGGTCTAAGAATAGTGAAATTTATTTTACGTAAAAATTAAGTAATTATATATTTATCATAATAAATACACAATTTTGAAGTTGAAAAACGAAAATCCTGAAAACTGTTATCAGAATCCAAGAGAGGTCTCGTTTGATCTCACTATCATCACATTTACTTGCGATGATTATATGTTCTTACCGCGTTACTCATGTATAATATGATAATTTCCAAGACTATAAAAAGAGAACGGAAATGTCTATGACCCAACGAACAGTTCACAATTTTGTGATAAAGAAAAAATATACTGAAAGATGTTTGAACATAGACCTCCAGCATCTCAGTTCATCACCACAGAACTATCGGAATTTTATCGGAACTAACAACAATAGCAGGATTTTCGGTGAAGTCGGGAATTAGTTGGCTGGAACATGCAACAAGCCTGAAAGTGCTCTTAGCGATTGTTGCATTAATTCGTTTACAACACAGTGATCTCTTCCCATCTCCACAAAAGTATATCGTTTTCTAGCTCGTCAATCAACTTTGTGTAGCTCTCTAGCTGGAAATAGAGAAACTTAACCCTTTCAGTCCCACATTATGAAATCCGCTTTGGAAAAAATAATATTAGTATTTTATGTTTCAAAACAATGCCCTCAACACGAAATAATTTTCTTTAATATTTTTGACCGAACAGTTATAATGTTTATGTTTAGTTTTTCAAGTACAATACACATCTGTTTAGAGTTATATTATCACTTCAGAAGTTATTTTGTTACTTTTTAGCACTGTCAGTACCAAAGACAAGACAATTTGCTACCAAAATAAAATAACGCGAAGCATATGAACACTTACACTCATGATCAAACAGAGACTGCATCGTAACACGACTTACAAGTCGGAGAGATTAATGCCTTTAAAGTTGATACATGCTCTATCAAGCAGCAAAACGTCGTTCAATAACATGTTTTTCCTCAATAACAACGCGACTTTAACGACTGATACTCATAAAAATATGTAAATCAGGTTTTAATAGGGAGTTGTCTAGGAACTAGACTTCCGCATAATAGTTCGCGATCGGGAGCGCTCACTTTAGTTCGTGGCTCTGCCTCGAACTAGTTCGTTCTTTTAGTTCGTCCGCTACCAGTGACGGTTGAGCGGCGTGGTCTGCGCATGCAGGTGGAGGGAGAAGTTCCCCTACCTAGCTGCTTCATGCACTTGCTGCTTGAGCCGCTAACGATATCACGCAAACCAAAAGAAACAATTTGTGGCTAATTTCGCGCGTTGAAGTTATCTCTATATCCTGGTATTATGGAATACATTAGTCAGATATTGCAGAGTGCAGAATACTTCAAATCAGAAATTTTGTAGCACTGAACTATGTAACCTAGCAGGCAGACGCTAACCTCGAAATGGCTCTCATCAGCAGACGCAAACACGTGATTTTTAATTCTGTTCGCGTCCTATCACGCATATTTTAGTTTCATGCATATTTTAGTTCGCGACCTTTCGTGCATATTTTAGTTCGCGACCGTTAGCTCTCCTTTTAGTACGCAGCTCGGCCGCGAAGTAGGTCGCTCTTTCTAGTTCGTCTGTTCGTTTTGGCTTTTGCTACCGGTACTAAAACTACAGCTGAGCTGCATCTCAGCTCGAAATGACAGCAACAGGCAGAAGGGAATCACGCGATTCTGTGCGCTCTCGCGTCGTTTCGCTGTTACCTGTCAGTCTTCGGAAAAGGAGCGGACGAACTAAGAGGCGAGGGATCTGCGAATTAGTTCGCCTGTGGTAGCGCTCTGCCGAACTTGTTCGTTCGCGAATTACACAAGAATACTAGGAACTACACTGGAAATGAAAAGGTTAAATTGCCACTAGCTCGCCAGTATTGTTCTGCTCCCTCCAGTACCGTAGTCACTGAAAAATTCTTGAATAGAGTTGCTCTCATGTAAGAAAAACATTGAAATAGGTTGCAAGGTTAAAAGTGACAAAATTACAATTACTTATAATAAAAAATAGTGGTTGATAAATAATTGGAACTTGTTGCTTAATATATGCATTTCCGATTCTCCATACGCTCCTTTTTTCGCTTCCGCTAAAATTGGTGTCAGACATTTCTATCCGCTTCTGCTTCTGTTATCACACTTGTGCCGCAACACTGGTCCACAATAAGAAATATGACGATCCATTAGACAAACAACTTTGGCAATAACTCCCAATGCTGTAAGGTGAAGGCTTGTGCTTTCTTTAACTGTGTATGTTGCTGCATTTGAAATAGAGATGAAGTCTTGGTTTCGGTCAAAAGAAAAAGAGAGAAGTAATAATTCTTCTTTAACCCTTTCGTGGTTGTTGGGACATATACGTCCCACTAACTTCGGACCTCATTTGTACCACAAGGTGGCGAGTTGCGTAATTCTGCATAGTGCTGTCATCTGTTGGTGGCCCTTCAGAACGCGGAAAAAAATCGAGGCACCGAAATTCTTACAGTGTAGAAAACTGTGACTGTTTATATGGGCTGCTGCGTGAATTTTAGCGCAGTAACCATTGTTTATTGTGCCTTGAGTCGGTTTTCGTCGTTTTCTCGCTACATAAAATGTATACTTGCTATTTTATGTTTCTTAGAAGTTTACAAACAACAATTGCGCTTTCTAAAACACGTTTTACTTCAAAAGTTTTTTTCAGTGAATTTACAATTAGTGGGACGGATGTGTCCCATTGACCATTGTGTAGTCCTATAATGCCTTTATGTTGCGATATTATAGTACTCATATTTCAAAGAAAAACAGTTTTTTCTGTAAATTTTTTGGATAACTTAATCAATTATTTTAAAAAGACTTAGTTAAATCGGTGCCAGAAATGATAAGTAGGGCGTATGTGTCCCACCTTTTTTTTTTTTTTTTTAGGAAAAATGGAATGTGCTAAAATTTTTTGAGTGTCATATTTGTAATCCTGACCCAAATCAGACTCTGTAACAGCTGAGATAACTTAAGATATTCAAAAAAATGAGTAAAAACCACGAAAGGGTTAATGTTTCTGATTATTGCCCTAAATTTCTTAGGATGAAAATGATATCGTCGGATTCCGACATGAGCTGCAAGTATTTTTCCAGATGTACAACCCCATTACGCACGTATTTAGTCTTTTGGACACGCCAGCAGTGTAATTACTGCTGGTGGCAACTTTACGAGATGTAACGCCCTTTTAATTTGCCCAGCCTCAGCATTTAGGAGGACACCATGCTTTAGTCCTTCGCGCTCGAAAGCTTATTTCATTTTAAGTGGGCTCCTCCTCATTGGCTTAAACGGAAATTCATACTCGTTCTGAGTTGCCTCCTTTTTTAACCCTCAGCACGCCTGCTGTAACTTAATCCAGTTCCTTAGCCGTATCTTGCGCGAGGGATTTGGAGAATACATTAATGTAATCTTTCTGACTTTGGAACCATGTCTCCGTCTCCTCTGAATTTCAAGAGCTGCGCTACTAAACGAATTTACAAAATTGCACACAACCAGAGGGAGTGCTCGGTGCCTCTAAGCGATATTATATGCTGATTTGATTTGCATCTCGGGGACAGCTGTGAAGTTCCCGCGAGGTGCCTTTTGGCAAAGGGTTCCTCTTTGTTCTCGGCTTGTTAGGCCGAGTAAGGAGCTCCCGTAAGATCTGTACACTTCCTGCAGGAACAAGTTCGTGACTGGAAGCGTAATGGAGTTTACCAGTTAGTTATTCCGCAAGTTTCGAGAGGCGCGGGCGTTGTTAAATATTTGCGGTACTGTTTCGACAGGACGGCCAAACAGCACAGTGAGTACACGAGTCTGATATTCTGTAAGAGTGCTTTGAAACTATGTGTGCAGCTCTTTGTTCTCCAGCTATCAAAGTTGTCTTGTCGATATATATTTTCATTCAGTTTTCGAGAATTCCTATGCTTTGTCCATCTACACCCATCAAACAATACATTCTAAATAGTGACCGTGATTGTTAATTATAAATTCGTTTTCCGCATGTTCCTGTGTCACTAAATAACAATGCAATTGAATGGTAAAAATCTGGAAATATGAAGTGAACTTTTGGGTGTTACTGTGCGCCGACATTGGTCAAGGGGACAGTTCAGCAACAGGGCACAAGTTCCTTTCCTTATGCCAACTAGTCATGATACAAAATACCGACCAGCAAAAATGGTTACGAGATGGATGTGAGCGCTGTCATTGCTTACAGTGTCACGTATACCGTCGCTTGACGCCGCATGCCTCGCCTTCTGGTGAGCGGCTAGAATGCAATGTTGTGCCCTGTTGCCGATCTGTCCCTTGGCCAATGTCGGCGCAATGTAACACCCAAGATTTTTATCATTCAATTGGATTGTTATATATTGACATAGGAACATGCGGAAAACGAATTAATGTTTGTAGCTAAGTGTATGACTCACCCTGATATATATATATATATATATATATATATATATATATATATATATATATATATATATATATATATTCTTTATGTATTCAGTTTAGAGTCCATCACCAGCACTTTACATTTTACATGTAAGATATTTTATAATTTTTTAACTTTCCGAGCATAAAATTTTTTATGTAATACTGGCAACATCAAGTCAGATCTGCAGTTTGTTCCCATAGGTTTACAAACAATTGAACGGCTTCCAGTGCTTGGTTGTCCTGTTATTACCTGGTTATAAAGTGAAGGATCTTTCTTCGTATGTAAACCCAGAAATTTACACTTGTTAAAACTGAGGTTCAATTGCCGTTCCCTGAACCATGCGTCAATACGCTGCAAAATATCCTGCATTTCGGTACCTTTTTATAGTGTTGCGACTTCTCGATAAACCACAGTATCATCTGCAAAATAAACCTCAAGAATCTTTGGACGATTTCTACGAGATGATTTGTGTGTATTGTGACAAGCAACGGTCCAGTAACACTCTAATAGGGCACGCCTGAGATCACTTAAACGTCTAAAGACTTCCATCCGTTGAGAATGTCATGCTGCTTTCTCTTACATCCACATACATCTACATACATACTCCGCAATCCACCGCAAGGTGCGTGGCGGAGGGTACACTGTACCACTACTAGGCATTTCCTTTCCTATTCCACTCCTAAATAGAACGAGGAGAAGAAAAGAATGCCTATATGCCTCCGTACGAGCCCTAATTTCTCTTATCTTGTCTTTGTGATCACTACGCGAAATATAAGTAGGCGGCAGCAAGATCGTATTACACTCAGTTTCAAATTCCGGCCCTCTTCCTCTACAGAATTTCACGAAAAGAACGTCGTCTTTCCTCCAGCATAACCAATTGAGTTGCCGGAGCATTTCCGTGACACTCGCGCATTGGTCGAACCTACCAGTAACAAACCTAGCATCTCGCCTCTAAACTGCCACTGTGGCTTCCTTTAAACTGCTTTGCTGCGGGTCCCAAACATTTGAGCAATACTCAAGACGTGGTCGTACAAGCGTTTTATACGCAGTCTCCTTTACAGATGAAGTAAATCTTCCCAAAATTCTCCCAATAAACCGAAGTCGGCTGTCCGCATTACTCACAACTCTCCTTACATGTTCGTTCCATTTCATATCGCTCAGCAATGTTACGCCTAGATATTTGAACGACACGACAACTTCAAGAAGCTTACTACTAATGCTGTATTCGAACATTATGGATTTTTATTCCTACTCATGCACATCACCTTACATTTTTCTACATTGAGAGCTAGCTGCCATTCTTCGCACCAACTAGAATTTTGTCTAAGTCAACCTGTATGCTATTACAGTCAGTTACAGACGACACCCTCCCACACACCACAGCATCATCAGCAAACAGCCGCAAATTACAACTTACTCTGTCCATCAGATTATTTATATAGATAGAAAATAATAGCGGTCCTATCACACTCTCCTGGGGCACGCCTGACGATACACTCGTCTCTGATGAACACTCGCCGTCGAGAACAACGTACTGCTTTCTATTACTTAGGATGTCTTCCAGCCAGCGACAAATCTGTGAACCTATTCCATAAGCCCGTATCTTCGTTAGCATTCTGTAGTGTGGCACCGCGTCGAACTCCTTTTTGAAGTCGAGAAAAACACAATCCGCCTGTTGCCCTTCATCTATGCTCGCAAGATGTCATGTGAGAGAACGGCAAGCTGAGTTTCACATGAACGATGTTTCTTAAAACCGTGGTGATTCACAGAAATAAGTTTTTCCGTTTCAAGGAAATTTACTATATTCGAACTGAGAATATGCTCCAAAATTCTACATGAAACTGATGTCAACGATATTCAAATTCAAATGTTTGTAAAGCTTATGGGACTTAACTACGGGGTCATAAGTCCCTAAACTTATAAACTACTTATGAACTACTTACGAACTAGGAAGGCACAAATATCCAACCCGAGGGGGGATTCGAACCCCCGACCGTAGTGGCCGTGCAGACCGTGACTGAAGCGCCTCAGTCCCCTCGGCCACCGCGGCCGGCTCAACGATATTGACCTATAATTGTGTGGGTCAGTTCTCTTTCCTTTCTTATAAACGGGTGTCACCTGCGCTTTTTCCCAATCACTAGGAACTTCGTGCTGAATTAAGGATTCGCGACAAATGCAAGCTAAGTAGGGGGCCAATGCCGCAGAATACTCTTTTAACTAGCAGCGCCTCAATCCAGTCACAAGACGCACGAATACAGAACCGGCTGACGTTCAAAAGATAGACCAGTAATGTTACGCATGTAATTGGAAGATGACACTGTTAAATCTTCAGTGTGTAGATGACTCGGCGGGCTATTGGACCGCTTTAGGGTTCGGTAGTAGCACTAAATGTGGGCCTTTGAGATCGTTTTTTGACAGCTCGAAATTTAAATAAAAATAACAGCTTAACCATTCACCTGACACGAATATTGAATATCCGAATTTATAGATGAGAAAATTCTCTACAACTTTGCTCTGTTATGTTTTCTCATATCTTGTATCGTTTCAGAGATATTTTCAAAAATAACGGCGATTTTGGGATGTATGTCTGTCTGTCTGTCTTACTGTCCGTCTGTCCGTAACGTGTTCCCCGTTTTTAAGACGAACCGTTCAACCGATCAACACCAAATTTTACAGACATAAAAGTAGGCCGACAGAGACGAGAACCTCACTTTTTCAAATTTTTCGGACAAAAAATACGGTTGCCAAAAAAGCCGTTTCTAATATAATTGTAATTGCAAACTAACCGTTCATCTGACACGAAAATTGAATAACCTAATTGGTAGAGGGTAAAATTATCTACAGCTTTGTTCCCTTATGTTTTTTTCATATCTCGTATCGTTTGAGAGATATTTTCAAAAATTAGAGTCTTGACACCCTCCACTGAATTAACGAAAACCAGCCGTTTGGAGATGTCACGTAACATTCCTTACCTAGAACTCTCTCTGGCATACGCCATCTTGCGTTGCGTATTTGATGATTTTCTTATTTTAACTTACACGTTGTCGTTTCAAAGCAATGGACCGCTTAAGAATTAACATAAACACGTCGTTCTTCGTACGATAAATGATAATCAAGTGTCTACAAATGCCATATCAGCGTCACTTAACAAAGGCCATCAATAGTATGGAGTTAAAGAATGCAACTTCTAAATGTTAGCTGTAGCGTAGAGGGCAATGCGTTGGACTATGACGCTGAAGGTCAGTGTTTCGAAGCCCGCCACTACCTAAAATTCGTTTTTTTCCTAAAAGAGTTTCAGACACTCTTATTAATTAATTTTTTTATTGTTTACATTATTATTTTGGTCCAAAATGTTTGCAAAAACTACAAATCTAAAGTGGGACGTAAAACACGTCAGTGCGATTTTTTTTTTAATGGGGCGTTACGTGTCAGCTGGAGACAGACAGCTCTGCCGCGCGCGGTGTCAATCTCTTGGGGTAAAATATGATCCCGCCAGGGCAGTTGAGGGTTAAGAGTTGTAAAATTTTGTGCAATAAAAATTTCTTCTGTATCTGTGTACAATTTCATTTTATTACCAAAAGGAACATACTTTCTGGACGCGCCTCGTAACACTGTTATCCTTCAGTGTGTGGATGACTCGGCGGGCTACTTTTAATCCTTGAACTGAAACATAGATCGATAGTACATTATTAGAAACATCCGTTCTGACAGACAGGATTTTTCCTCCTCAATATTTTTTCATATATTTATCGTTTTATATGATTTATTAATGTGTTTCGCATAATATTTTGTGGTTTTCAAATGAAACATAAAATTGAGTGTTATATAAGTTTTATTTGTTTAAAATTAACTAGGTTATTGTTCTCGTTGGTTCCTCTGATTTTCATACAAAATCTTCACTGTTCCTTTTGCCAACAATAATATCTGGTATGCAGTCTTGTTCTCCACGTGTATAGTCACCAATTATTTCTTGTTCTTCTTCCAATAGATTGTAACAATCGTCGTCATAATCATCTTCATCACTACTGTCAGTATCAGCCTGTTACCGTCGTTTCTTCTTCTCTCATCGTCTTCTCTTACGTCGGTAATTGTAATTAGTAAAGTCAGAATCTGAGTAATCATTTTCCATTTTGGAATCACCGCTCTCCTGCAATCACCCTGAATGTTTATTGCTCAAAATTGGCATCACTACACAGCATCTCTGATTTCTTGCGCCTCTCGTAGATTTACGAGTGCCTTCTGAAGCATTATCCAAATCAAATGTTTCAAATGTTTGTATAGTCTATGGGACTTAGCTACGGGGTCATCAGTCCACAAACTTACAAACTACTTATGAACTACTTACGAACTAGGACGGCACAAATATCCATGCCCGAGGGGGGATTCGAACCCCCGACCGTAGTCGCCGTGCAGACCGTGTCTGGAGCGCCTTAGTCCCCTCGGCCACCGCGGCCGGCAAGCATTATCCATTATGGCGTCTTCTAAACATACAAAAAAGTGCATATCACACAAGTAAAAGGAACGTTATACGAAACATCCGGTCTAACAGATCGAGAGATTGCAAACGTAATCCGAAACATCCGGTCCGACAGACCTGCAAGTTATAAAATTAATACTTACCTGTCAGCCAGAAACCACAAACCGGACTACAATGCTTCTACCATGTATATTATTTAACATTGTGAAGGTACTATGGAGGGGATGGTCGCAAGCAGGACAGTGTTGCCACATTCAACAGTTTAAAAACCCTAACGGTCTTTCAGACCGGTGTTTCTGTTTAAGGGTTAATGGTGAGTTACGTGTCAGCTGGAGAGAGACGTGCTGTTCGGCGCGCGGTGTCACACTGCTCTACAGGCAGCGACCCTCTCGCGCGCTGTTTGCCGTGGCGGCCGGGCGGGCTGTATCAGCTCTTCATTGTGTGGCTGGGTGGGGCGCTGGTTGAGAAACGAGCATAGGGTCCCCGGTCGCCGGCTCGACCTATCGATAAGGTGCGCCGGGGAGGCAGGCCCCCCATGAATACGGAAGCAGGCGCGCTGCCCTGCTGCTGCGAAGCCGCAGCCAGCCATTGTTCCCGCGACGGTGCTGGCTGCTGCACCTGTGCCACGCACCGACTGCTGCCGAAAGAATACCGCCACCACAGGGAGTGCCCCAGCTCCACATGCTTCCTGTCCTCACATCTTAATTGCTAATTGACTCAGGAGCGAATATATGGGAGGGGGGCAGGTGACCTGGGACTCTTGCGAAATAATGAATATAAAGAAAAAAATCGCACTGACGTGTTTTACGGCCCACTTTAGATTTGTAGTTTCATAAGTTTTTGCATTCCAAAAAAGCAGGTGCAGACAGGTGTGAAAAATACAGAACCATCAGTTTAATAAGTCATGGTTGCAAAATATTAACACGAATTATATACAGAAGGATGGAAAAGCTGGTAGAAGCCGACCTCGGGGAAGATCAGCTTGGGTTCAGGAGAAATGTAGGAACACGGGAGGCAATACTCACTTTACGGCTTATCCTAGAAGATAGATCAAGGAAAGGCAAACCTACATTTCTAGCTTCTGTAGATTTGGAGAAGGCTTTGGACAATGTTGATTCGAATAAACTCTTTCAAGTTCTGAAGCAAGCAGGAGTAAAATATAGGGAGCGTAATGTTATTTACAGCTTGTACAAAAACCAGACAGCGGTTGTCAGAGTTGAAGGGCATGAAAGGGATGCAGTGGTTGGAAAGGGAGTAAGACAGGATTGTAGTCTTTCTCCGATGTTATTCAATTTGTACATTGAGCAAGCTGTTAAGGAAAGCAAGGAGAAATTTGGAGAAGGAATTAAAGTTCAGGGTGAAGAACTAAAAACATTGCGTTTTGCCGACGACATAGTAATTCTGTCAGATACAGCAAAGGACCTGGAAGAGCAATTGAACGGAATGGACAGTGTGCTGAAAGGTGCATATAAGATGAACATTAACAAGAGCATAACTAGGGTAATGGAGTGCAGGGTAAGAAAATCAGGCGATGCTGAAGAAATTAGATTGCGAAACGAAGCAATAAAGGAGGTAGATGAGTTCTGTTACTTGGGCAGTAAAATAAGAAATGATGGTCGCAGTACAGAGGATGTAAAATTCAGAATGGCAATGTGTAGAAAAGCGTTCTTGAAAAAGAGAAATTTGTTAACATCGAATATTCATTTAAGCCTAAGGAAGTCCTTTCTGAAGGCATATGTATGGAGTGTTGCCTTGTATGGGAGTGAGACATAGACGATAAACAGTGCGGACAGGAAGAGGATTGAGGCTTTTGAAATATGGTGCTACAGAAGAATGCTAAAGATTAGGTTAGTGGATCGCGTAACTAATGAGGAGGTACTGAACAGAATTGGGGAGAAAAGGAATTTCTGGCATACCTTGACTAAAAGAAGGGGATAGATTGGTAGGACACATTCTTAGACATCAAGGAATTGTGATTTTAGCATTGCAGGGATGTGTGTGGGGTAAAAATCGCGGAGGAAGATCAAGAGATGGATACAGTAAGCAGATTCAGACAGATGTAGGTTGCCGTTCTTGTATTGTGGAGAGCTGCATCAAACCAGTCTCCGGACTGAAGACCACAACAACAACAAGTTTTTGCAAACATTTTGGATCAAAACTTAATTAATAAGAGTGTCTGAAACTCTTTTAGGAAAAAAATTTAAGTAGTGGCGGGTTTCGAACCACAGACCTCTCGCGTCAGTCTGGCACCTTGCCCACTACGCTACGGCTATAAATCGAAACACGGGTTCTTTAATCTCATACTATTCATGGCCGTCGTTAACTGATGTTAATATGGCATTTGTAGACATTAGATTATCATTTATCGTACGAAGAAAGATGTGTTTTTGTTAATTCCTCAGTGTGCCGTTGCTTTGAAATGACAACGTGTAAGTTACAATAAGGAAATCATCAAATACGCGAGGAACGTCACGTGACATCTCCGAACGGCTGGTTTTCGTTAATTCAATGGAGGGTGTCAAATATCCGTTATTTTTGCAAATATATCTCAAACGATACGAGATTTGAAAAAACGTAAGTGAGCTAAGTTGTAGAAAATTTTCTCCTCTACCATTTAGATTATTCAATTTTTGTGTCAGATGAACGGTTCGCTTGCAATTACAATTATATTACAAACGGCAGTTTTTGGTTTTACTACCGTACTTCTTGTCCTAAAAATTATAAAAAAGGGAGGCTTTGGTCTCTGGCGGCCTACAATTATGTCTGTAATATTTGATACTGATCGGTTCAACGGTTACTCCTAAAAACAGGGAACACCTTACGGACAAACAGACATCCCAAACTCGCTGTTATTTTTGCAAATATTTTTGAAACGCTACGAGATAAGAAAAAAAAAAATCTTAAGAGAGCAAAGTTTTAGAGAATTTTCTTCTCTAAAAATTGGGTTATTAAATTTTCGTGTCATATGAATAGTTAAGCCGTTATTTGCATTAAATCAAAAGACGATCGGAAAGGCCCACTTTTAGTGTTACTACCGTAACCTAAAGTGAGCCAAAATAAGTACGGTATCTAAATTATTTCAATCAATGGTGCAATGGTGCGTGATGGTGTAAAGTTACGATGGTTTGCGAGGTATAAATATGTGAGAAATGGAAAGCCAAGGGAAGGGACAATTACTGAAATGTGCCCTAAAAGATATCTGTCATCTTGACAAACAAATACGCACCAAAATATAATGATAATTGGGGAATCTGACTACTGAATCAGATGCAGGGTAAGAATGTATTTAATTTATTTCACAAAATACTCAGAGGTATTAACTGACAAAAATATCAACAGTTCTCAAAACTTTAAAAAAAGGTGAAACACTTGTAGTTTAAAATACATGAACAAATAGAAAAATGATACAGATTACTGGCAATTTGCTGCAATAACTGTAATTTCAGACAGTGGCGAATAACTCACAACACGAAAGAGACCAAGGGAGCGTGCTATAATTACAAGAGGTTTCCATATAGAATGATGTTTAAGGAAACACTCAAAAGAAAGAATCCTAACTCTCGCTCAGATAAGCAGTTTCAAGTAATACTTAACCAAATGCTGTTGTAGCCGACGTCGCTGGAACTGGACGGCGGCAGCAGTGCCTTGGAGTGCTGCAAATCGTGGTCCGAAAGAAAAAAAACTTCTCAAGACAGAAGCGTGAATGCTCTACTCTCAGCCTCTGTGACCACGGTAAGCACACAGCGTCTAACGAAACCACAGGCTTGGCTACGTCTCGCCAAGTTAGACTATGTGTATTAGACACACGATTGTCGAGTGCGCAGTTCACACCAGAGCTAGCAATAACGTTATCAGCGCGTCGCTGCTGCTGCTGCTTCAGACTGGCTGAGCCTATTCACACGTCTATGTTACTCAGGTAGACAGACACAAGTTTCAAACGGAGTCTGAAAAGTGAATCTGGAACCAATATACACTTTTCGACAAAAACACGGAATTTTATCTTTGACAAGGCTTATCTCTGCTGCTCACGTGAACATGCCACCACGTATATTTTAGGCAGCATTTATACCGTTCTCCGACGTCCGGCTCGTCAGTCGGCAAGACTCACCGCTATCAGAAGCACTTCTGAAGATGTCCAGCGCAGCTCTGGGCGAAACGTCAGGAGCAGAAATGTTTCTTCGACCACGACCATACAACCCGGATGTTTCAATAGCAACGATTTCGTCATTTCCTTGGGAGTGATCACATTCACAAACCCAGATGTTCCTGAATTATTTTTTCGGTTAATTCTGGTTTAAAAGATAGATCATTAAAATGGGGCAATTTTGATTTTATTCGAATTGTACTCTTATTCTCGGCATAATAGGCCGTATTTCTGGATCTAAGTTAAATGGAAACACTAATATTACATGTTAAATATCATATTTTAATTATAAAGCCATTCATATGTTTCTGAATAATAAAAATAAAATAGATGTGTATGTACTTATACACTAAAAGTCATGAGTTAAATCATACGTTGCTTCTGAATCCCTGTCTTCAAAGGTCACCAACATAGAATAACGTGCTAAAACAATCAATGTTTGTATCTGCATGTCAATGATCGACATTGAAATGACAGTCTGATGTTGGAGAGAGTGTTTTGTGGCAAAAGGAAACAATTTACTTTAAATGTTTAAAAAAACGAAACACCATCCTTCTGGAAGGACGTCAGGATCTTCTGGGTTAATACGAACGCATAAATCGGAGAGTGAGGCATATCTCACTCACTAACCAGGCGTATAAGCGATTACAATCCTACGACGCATATATTGTCAAAGATATTGTTTATGTATGGTCAAACGTGTTTTCCAGTGGAGAATTTCGCCGTCGTGTTATCACCAGACGTTTGCAGCTCCCATTAAAACGCCACTACCTTTCGCCTGCAAATAGACAACTTGTGGGGTACGCTCTTTACACTACAAGCCACATACAAAACTGAATACAACGAACAGGCATATCAAAGACCAGACTGTCTGATGATAATTTGTGAAAAAGACCTTCGTAGCTCCGCGGTAGCGACGCTGACTACCACGCAGGACACCCGGGTTCGATTCCCAGTAGGGGACTGGGTGTTGTGTGTCGTCCTAATCATCATCATCATCATCTCATCATCATTGGCACGTAAGTCGCCTACGCGGCGTAAAATAAGAAGACTTACACTCAGGCGGCCGAACAATCCCGCAAGGGATCTCCCGGCGATGATTGTTATACTCTCATTTCCATTTTGTGAAAAAGAAAATATAAAAATATACAGCTCGACGGAGTGTTGAATCTCCAACGCCGGCCGCGGTGGCGGAGGGGACTGAGGCGCTCGAGTCACGGTCTGCACGTCCACTACGGTCGGGGGTTCGAATGCCCCCTCGGACATGGATATTTGTGTCGTCCTTAGGATTAGCTAGTTCATGAGTAGTTTGTAAGTTTAGGGACTAATGATCCCGTAGTTAAGTCCCATAAGCTATACAAACATTTTAACATTTTGAATCTCCAACGCCATGACCAAATAACCAATACAACATGTAGCCCAACATGCATTTGAACAGCTCAAGCCGGCCGCGATGGCCTAGGAGACTAAGGCGCTCGAGTCACGGTCTGCACGACCACTACGGTCGGGGGTTCGAATCCCCCCTCGGGCATGGATATTTGTGCCGTCCTAGTTCGTAAGTAATTTGTAAGTTTAGGGACTGATGACCCCGTAGTTAAGTCCCACATAAAAAAAAAGAAAAACAGCTCAATGTTTACATCTTTTTTCTTTTTCCTTATAACTCATTGCAACTTTCATCCTCGATGTGTTTACATTTGCTGACGGCCTACCCACTGCGCCAAATTGCCCCCAAATCATTTCCCTCGACAGTCTCATGAATTGCGCAAACGGTCAATACCGTTCTCGTACGGAGAAATGTGTGCGCAGTATTCAGCGCTGCGCAGTAAATATTGAGCGCGTGACGGCTCCATTTAAGGCAGCAGAGAGGGGTGAATGGCGCACTTGATCCCCATAGCGTGTCGCATCACCTGCGTCGGATACACGCGACGCGCTGTTATGTCGCTGAGTGACAGCCGGTAGGTGGCTATAACGCAGTCAGCTGGCAGCCGCGCGGCTGTTCAACACGGCTGCCTACCGCCGCCTGCGCAGGGGTCGATACGGCGTGCGTCGTGCGGGAACCAGCCGTGTCACCGCTGCCCCTCTGTCGCGACGGCCGATGCCACACAACACCGACACCTGTTCACATGCTCAGAACAGACTTTCTTGTTGCCGACTTACACATACGTGACTACCATCAAAGGTACCGATACATCGGGAACGTCAGCATTTTGCACTTCCTTGTCCCCACATTCCAAAGTTCAAAAGTTCAAATGTTTGTATAGTTTATGGGACTTAACTACGGGGTCATCAGTCCCTAAACTTACAAACTACTTATGAACTACTTACGAACTAGGACGGCACAAATATCCATGCCCGAGGGGGGATTCGAACGCCCGACCGTAGTGGCCGTGCAGACCGTGACTGGAGCGCGTCAGTCCCCTCGACCACCGCGGCCGGCCTCCACATTCCGACAAGACCCCATTTTCTTCGAGTTTCTAAAGATTCTGTTACTTACAAGTAAGGATCGACCGAATATTCGGTTTTGGCCAGTTTAGGATAAAATATTGGTTTCGGTCTCACAAGGAAAGTACTTTGGCTCAAACAAAATCGTACGAGAGATAATGTAAAGATCCCTTATTGCACCAGTGACACTCCCGCATCTGCAAAACTCTGCAGTCTTCCGTTAGAGGCCTCTGCGTGTGCCTTGCCACATTGCACTTTGACCTGTCGGTTCGCCAGTAGGGACGGTTCAGTGTGCCTCCGAAGTTGCGTTTTGTGACATTTGTGTGGTGAAGCGTCAGATGGAGCGGCGATAGTCAATCCTGCTAAAGTATTGCGATTGGTTGAGAAGAAGTTACGAAGAACCATTCTTCGTAAAGATGGTATTAGTGTAGAAGATGAATCATTCGCAAGCTTTCTCGTATCTGTTATGGTACAGAAATATGAGCATAAGTTATATACTGTTGTAACACTAACACATAATGATGATAATAGGGTTGATAATGACGAACAACACATTGCAAGCGGTAGTGCTACGGTAAGTGCGGGAAGAGGCGATGGAAGCAGTGGCAGTGAATACCAAATGTTCAAACGTTTGTAAATATATCGGACCAAACTGCGCGGTCATTAGTCCGTAGCTTACAAACTACTTAAACCTAGGTAAACTAACTGAAGGCCAACACACACACCCATGCCCCCAGGGGAGGACTCGCACCTCCACGGCGAGCAACCGCGGGCTCCGCAGCGAGACGCTTTAGACCGCTCGCTTACTCCACCGCGGCCAGTGAATACTAACAGTCTTCCGAGAAGAAGGCTAAAGTTGCAACTATAATCACGGCGTTTGATGACAATTCGCTAGAGAACATGTATGACGATTATTACATAAATTATAGTTCAGATATCCACATTACGGAAGGCGTCTGCAATTACATCTACAGTGCTATCTAGAGCATCATTGCAAAGTTTTGCATAAAAACGACACCCACCAGCACATTGAGGTGTACGTAGAGATCCTGTAACCAAACGTTCATACAAATATGTTTGATCGAGCCCAAGTACTATCCTTGTCAGTTTCGGTTTTGGCCAGAAATCAGCCGAGTTCCCCGCTTGCCGGAAATTACCTTTCTAGAACTTACTGATGAAGTCCTGTCGCGTTCTGGATGGATTCAGTCAGCAATAACGGTATACGTCAATTGATGGCGTGTCGTTTAAATGTTAGAAGTCTCTCGTCCCGCGTAAAAAATGTGGGTATTTCGTTGTTATGCACAATATAAGGAATCGTATCTTAAGTGATATACTATGTTGGTAACAATTTTTACTTATACAGTACTGCACGTAATGCAACGGGGTATCATACTGTTATCATGTAAAGCTTTATTGGTGAGTTTTTCCGCGGTGGAGTGGCCAAGCGTATTGAGGCGCTATGCTACGATGCGTGAGGCCGCTCCCCGTCGAATCTCCCCTCGGACATGGATGTTTGCGCCGTCTTTAGTATAAGGTAGTTAATAAGTAGTTTTTAAGTTTACGGACTGATGACCCCGCAGTACGTCCCTTAAGCTTAACAAACATTGAAAGCGAGGAGCTTTTTTATAACTAATGTGTGTTTAGAAAACATTGATCATTTTGTACACATCTTTTCCTTTTTCAGTTTTCGTAAATTTACACTGACAACAATCATACTGTTAGTCGTAACTGTGACTTTATTTTTCGAAATACTTTCTGCAACACTGATTGAAGCTGCTGGGAATTCCAAAAAGAAGACATGTCAAGTTGTTTCTCGATTACAAAAAACGGACGTGAAGATAGCAATTTAAAGGTAGTGCTCTCAAGAACGAAGTCGTAAAGGATACTTATGGAAGCTAAGAAATGATGACTTTCAGCATATTTTGTACTGTGGTACTCCTGTTGAAGCTCTTGCATTTCGTAGTATCCAATTAGCATGTTCGTTGTGCAACTAAAGGCTAAAGACTATCTTCCTATAAGAAGGTATGCAGAACTGTGGACTTTGTGGTAGATATACAGTAGGCTTGCTAATTCCAGGAGAACGGGATCGGGATCACCTTGAACTGTCCAAATTTACGTCTTAAAAAGAAGAACATCGACTTTGAAAAGAATACACGTGTAAAGAAATAGGTCATTTTTTCAAAGTTTTTAAATAGTCATTTACATTGGCAGCCTAAAGGTTTTAAAGGCTTTTCATTGTTTACTTCGAGTTATAATCATGGAGTGCCTTTTTGTTGGTGAAGACAGAATGTATACGTAGTTGTTTTTATGTTTTAAGACGCTCGTATTTATGGGAAACTCGTAATTGCGAGACTCGAAATATCGAGACTCCTCTGTGTCGAGTTCAGTTTACTTATTGTCTTACTTTCTTTAATTTTTCGTTTTTTAGTTAAAAATGAAACAACGAGGGGAAAAGTATCCAGTTTGGTAGTACTTTTATTAAAGTATTGTCGACTTGTCTAAACCTATTTCCCTCCCATGTCATCTTCTGCGGACTCAAGATTATTGCTTACACACACTCAAGAAGGCTTAGTACAAGGAGGGGATCTTGATAAATGTACAAAAACTAGTGCTTTGTGGTGTAACGTAAATATACAGAAATGTTAACTTAATTACGCAAGTTTCGGTACGGTTTCGGCCGAAACTAGAAGAGGAGTCGAATATTCGATTATGGTTTCGGTTTCGGCCAAAAATAATGTTTCGGCCGGACTCTCTGCCCAAGTGCCAATCGCCAATAGGGACACACTTCTAGTATAGGTAAAGATGGGAGGCATGTGTTTTTTATACGTCCCTATACGGCCGCTGAAGTTGTGAAAACCTTCCGAAGTAAACGCGTTGTTACAAATTGTCAAAGCAGAAAGAGACATATTTAGTGTTGAAACAAGATTCCGTGAACAGTTCGAGAACTTTCTCCCACGGGCTGAATGTATAAACATCCTTCGTGAGTGTTTTCACTACGTATAGAAAACATGTAACATAATTTGACCTAGACTTTAACATATTTGAAGTGTACTGAAATAGGGGAGTTACTTGTTATATATATATATATATATATATATATATATATATATATATATATATATATATATATATATATGACCCAGAAAAAACTGATGTAAAAATGCGTTGCAAACTCAGTATGTGTAAACCCTCAAAGGACGGCGCAGCGTGTGAAAGATGTAACACATGTGTTACGTCGGTTATCGCCAATACAATAGCAGATTATTACGATTTCGGATGTGACACGAAGTCTCTGACGACGTATGCGCTCATTTATGAGTTTCAGTTATTAAATGGTTCTATTAAGGACACTGTAAAAATATGGAGGACTCTGGTGATGCGGCAGTTCATTTATGCTCGCCTTTCGCAACAATTATCATCAGAATGCAGGACTGGGTAATGCTCAATACCAAACGTATGGCGTCATGGCCCTGGTGGATTGTAGTGTGATTACTAAATTAGACATATTAGAAATGTTTACGGTGTGAAAGCACTGCAAAACGTCGTCTGTCAAAACGTCTTGAAGAAGAAATGATTGGCTAAGGTATCAACCGTAATCAAATCGACAAATGATAGTCGCGAAAGATTGAAGGATTATATCCCCGCCTTCTTTCGTAACAAAATCATTTTCAGTTTTCTTAATGACTATGAGTGTATATTAAAAATAAATTAAAAAACACTATTGTGTGTGTGTTCTACAAGTTTAGTTTTGTTTACTTAACCGGTTTTCGGCTTATTAGGTCATCTTCAGAGTATTTACTGCTGTGTCCAAGATGTTACATTGTTTAGATACAGTATGGAAAGAGATGACAAATGTCTCCACTTAGATCGACATACATAGTATAACACTTCTTTGACATTGTGTTATAATATTTATGAACTTAAGAAACTAAACAGTAATAACTGAATATACAATGTGTGAAGGATAAAAGAAGGAATAAATTTGAATATAACCTGGGAACAGAAACTACCTACTATTACAAATAAACTGCTGATAAATGCTGATAAATAAATATATATAACTGCCTTGTTAATAATTCTGTGCGATAATTGTAGATGGTGTTACATATGACAGTTGTAGATTAAACTAAAACAAATCTGTCTAACGAAAGTAATATTCTAAAAATTGAGGTAGATGAAAATGAATATTATGTTGTATTATGTTATGGCTGGGACCGAATTTTCAAAACTTAAAAATAAATCATAATAAATAAATACTCAGGAGTTTGGGACTTTGGGGGCTAAACAACGAATCCAGTTTTTAGAATTAATATTGAAACTGTGATTGTCTGACTTTGATCTATTAGTTATACAAATAAATAAAATGCTACGTCTACATTTAAGGTTTTTTAGGTTTTTTGTAATGGAGGAATTGAACAGCCAGTGTGGGAGTTCATGGAAATGACTATGGCTGTGTTTTCATTTGTTAATTTACTCGCAATATGTGATTGTAAACAATTAATAAAAAGAATTCAGGAATTCAATGCAAATGTAAAAACTGTTCTTAAAGCAATTTTTTTCATAAGGTGTGAGTCCTTACTCTGAGCGAGAGGTTTCTTCGCAGAAGCGGCGAGGCAAACATTAGCATAGCGAGTCCCATAATTCTTGCCAAGGCAGCGGAACTCCGTCGCGAGATTTCGTTTCACGCTCCAGCGCCTAACTGATGAAAAGGACATTCCAGCCCTTGCAAAACCGGCGCCCTGCCAAGGGGCTGAAATACTCCCCTTAATGCCGCGACAGAGAGGCACTCGTCTAATGAGAAGCGACGTGCCACAGCGAGATGCTTTATTTTTATAGCCAACACTCTGATCGTTCTCCACCGAGACAGTAAGTGCTATACAACGCAACAGATAAGGCTTCGTCTCGAAACCGTACTGTTGTCATCCCTCCCTTTAGGTTGCCACATTATTAAAGACACTTCGCTACATCATTATGTTTTGCAAGAAACCTATGGCTTTTTAATGTTCGCTGATGACATTGTAACTCTGTTGTTATCAGAGATGTGAAACGACTAGGACGATGAGGTGAACAGTGTGTTTACTTACTACCAGGACTGTTTTAATAGTTCTACCTATTACAGATCATCATTCTTCACTAAGTTCAGCCTCTTCTTCATTTCTTCAGTTTCCTAAATTCACGCAAACCAAATCATTAAAATGCAGGACTGCACAGAGTCACATTTCCACACTCACTATCAGTTCTTTACAGAGGTATCAAGGAATCAAGACACTGTTAGAGATATCTTGATAAAAAGGTACATAAATCACAAAATGTACTTTCCACGACGTTTAATTTAAATATGAACATATTTTTCTTCAATTATACTTTATCAGAACTGTAGGGGAGACCACGGCACTTTGGCCATGTTTTTTTTTTCTTTTTTAATATTCATCTATTTGACACATTTAAATTTATGAAATTATTGTTAAATGTTAGATAGGTCTTTACTGAATCTGGATGGCAGTTATTAAGCTTCACAATATCAGTTAAAGTATTAGAAAAAATTAATTAGTAGACACATGTCAAGCGGGTCAATCTACCACGGGGTAAGTTGGCCTAGAGTCTGGGGCACGTTGACCCATGTAGTGTTTTGGTAAGTATAACTAGGAAATAAACATAAAAAATAACAGTCCTCAAGAAATATACTTTAATGTGCATAATATCAGGTTTAATACTGAGTTAAATGCTTAACATTGAGGACTATGACAACAGAACAGGTTAAACTTATTACGATTTATAGTGTGTTAATACAAACCAGTCAACTTTAATCAATCTCCAGCTCCAAAGGATCAGCACAGTTTCAACACTCATAAAATAGTCCACCGATTTCAATTTTCACGCACATCTGATGAGCCCAACGATTACAGTTCGTGAACCGAATTCCTGTGACTCTTCCTCATCTTTATCATAATCATCTTTCCTTTTCGAAAAAGGGCTTTTCTAGCCTGTGATCTAATTTTTCTTCATTATTTCTTTCTAATGCTTTGGTCCAATGGGGAAGGTTGCAATTCAGTTTCTGTTTTCTAAGTTTCAATTAGATGTACAAACTGACATGAGACCTGTCTCCACTTAGCACAGTACCTCCAGTACGATTTTCTTGGAATCCCAAAGTCTTCGCTAACAGTCCTCACAGATCTTTCCTTTTCTTTTACTTATAAAACTGCTCTGAGCATCGTATATTCAGAAATCATTCCCCTTTCATTATTTTATAATTTCGGATCATTTTTACGATACTACAAATAAAACAAAGGTTTAAACCAGAACCGTAACTCATGTATTGAAAACAAGGAAATGACAGAGATTCTGACTTCTCAGATCACTGTTTAAGATTAAAATAAAATTTACTGGTTGGCGTTTATTCAACGCTTTTTGTCTCGTGAATATGACGATATTTTGACCTCTGAAACGTATCAAAATACGCTTAACTTCGACAGTTATGTTAATAATTCAGTAAACCCGAAAAATTATAAACGTTAAAAGTAACAAACCTTTCATCGAGTTTAAAGCAGTAAAGCTCCTATAGGACGTGACACGTTGTCTCGCCTGGCCATCGTACCCCGTCCTCTCCGGGACAACCTTCCCCATTGACATTAAGTCTGTATGCCATATAGAAATACTCCTTAAAGTACGACCTTTTATCATACTACTCACCCCATTGGGCCTAAACCAATCACAACTTAAATAATACTCATTAACCGACGAGTAGAATTTTACTGAAAAACGCACAAAAACAATTAAGGACTGCAAATTGTCCAAAACTTCGTCGCCTGCCATACTGGCCCTGGATAAGGAGAGGGACAGTGCTACCTGCATTCTGATTGATTCCAAAGACGATCTAGCGTCTACTGTGAGAAATAATTCGACTGGGCCATCCTGCCCCTATGGGGCTCCCCTACTAACGATGTTTTTGGTACTCACATAAAGCTGCTTTTATTTTGAATTGTTTCTTTTGCAAGGGCATGAATAGACACATCAATTCTAGACACAATATAACAGTCAATTCCATTTTGAATGATGTGTGTGTATGTACTATTCCTGCAAGCTAAATACTGGAATGCTTTTATCCTGTCTGGATTTCACAATTAAATACCATTAAAGCATATACATTGTAGTTTAAGGACTGTACTTGATTAAAATGTTACCTTATAACATAGCAGTCTCATATGGATATTGAATTTCAAAGTTTTCTATGAACACATTTCTTTAAAAAGTCAGAATTTCCTACGACTCTGAATGGGGACTTCATTGCATTCCTTACACAAAGAGGGCTGCAGTTGTGTAATTCTAGAAATCATTATTCACAGACAGTTGATAAGAGTGTATGTACGAAAAATATAAACACACTATTATTCCTTTTTACATACAAAACATCGGGCAGCATTTGTTAACAATTTTATTGCTGTATGTAAACAAAACTTAAAAATGAAATTTACAGTTACATTAATGAGAAGGTGCTAAACGGAATTGGGGGAAAATTGCTGTGCAGTTTCACTAAACAGGGCGATGCTCATGTCTCAAGTCATCGTCAATTCGGCCATGGAAGAAACTCATGGCGGTAAATATTGGCCGCGGTGGAGTAGCCGAGCGGTCTAACGCGCCTCGCTGTGGAGCGCGCGGTTACTCGCTGTCAGAGGTTCGAGTCCTCCCTGCGGCATGGGTATGTGTGTGTGTGTGTGTGTGTGTGTGTGTGTGTGCGTGTGTGTGTGTTGTTCTTAGGTTAGTTTACCTTAGTTTAAGTAGTTTGGAGGCTACGGACTGATGACCACGCAGTTTGGTCCGATAGATTAGAATCGCATTTTTTTTTTTTTTTTTTTTTTTTTTTTAATATTGTTGAAGGAGGAAGAGGCTTGGACATGACAGCGTAACGATTAGAGCTGCATGAAACTACTCTTTGGAATGGAAACCATAATAAAACAATACAAGTAATTGACTTTTACGGCTGTAAAACATTTTTTTCCAGATTTGTTTGAATAATGAAGTAATTACTAAAAATAGCATCAAAGTGAGGTCGTACTCATTCGTTAAGTTCCAGATTTCCCTATTTACGTGTGCAAAACACCCATTCTCTATTTCTCCATTCTCCCTACAACAATCCCTTTCATTCTTCAGAGCTTGTTCAAAATGTTCAAATGTTTGTATAGTCTATGGGAATTAACTGCGGGGTCATCAGTCCCTAAACTTACAAACTACTTATGAACTATTTACGAACTAGGACGGCACAAATATCCATGCCCGAGGGGGGATTCGAACCCCCGACCGTAGTGGCCGTGCAGACCGTGACTGGAGCGCCTAAGTCCCCTCGGCCACCGCGGCCGGCTTCAGAGCTTGTGTAGCATAATTACTACATCCTCACGGGACTGAATCAACGTCCGTACTGCGCTGGAGGAGCGAGCAGAAAGAATAGGGTGGCTGGGAAAACAAGAGAATGTCTGGCCGGTATATCAGTGGACTTTTGGGGGTGGGCGTGCAGTTGCAGCACCCCGCACGGTCGCTTCTTTTTTTTTCCCTTTTCTTCTTTTTTGTTATCAGACACCCCGCAGTCTCGGCTCTGCTTCCGCCCCCTGGCGGGCGCCAGTTTTTAATCTCGCCTCTGCAATTATCCAATGCCACCCGCTGCGAATTAATTTCTCCTTGCAGTAATTATTTGCGCAGATAACGCGATGGCCGACTTCCCCTCAGACTACGCCGTTTCGCACCAACACGCCCGTGTCCGCGCTTCCCGCCTCGCGCCTGCAGCCCCTATCGACACTCCCCCGCAACCTCTCTTCACCCCCTCTCCGCCCCTGCTCGCACCGTTTTAATTAATTTCGCCCGCCAGGGGGAAACATTTTAGAGATACACAAATTTCATTTCGGTTCCGCAACAGCCCCGCTGATGCCCGGGCCGACTGGCTGGTTGACAGGGTGGTTTGTCAGTCGGTAACCTACTGCGCATGCGCGGTTTTGGGCGGGGCGGTCGCAGCTGCGGTGGGAATTCCACACTGCGGGGTTGCAAAAACACGATGAAGTCCATCGGCAGAGATAATTGTGCAGCGTTGCAGCTAATAACTGAACCTCGCTAGCTAAATTATTGCTCTCATTTTTTTATTTCTCTTGTAAAAAACTCGCATTGACGTGTTTTACGGCCCACTTTAGATTTGTAGTTTTATAAGTTTTTGAAAACATTTTGCCGGCCGCGGTGGTCGACAGAACTGCGGCGCTTCAGTCGCGGTCTGCACGGCCACTACGATCGGGGGTTCGAATCCCCCCCGTCCTTAGTTGTAGCTAGTTCATAAGTAGTTTGTATGCTTAGGGACTGATGACCCCGTAGTTAAGTCCTATAAGCTCTACAAACATTTGAACATTTGAAAACATTTTGGACCAAAATAATAATATAAGGTGAGGGTAAAGCAGTCAACAATCCGAAGATTGGTTTGAACACCACAGTGCTTTACTAGGCATGGTCCTGTTTTGGAGGTGGTATGCCGTTGCCTTCCTCCGACCTTCGAACTGACTTACCCAGCCAGTTATAGGGGGACCCACAGTTTAACGTGGGTTCCGAACCACGGTGCTACTCGGTATTTTTCACATGAGCAATACTGACAGAGGTGAAAGAAGTGGAAAGTGACAGATAAAAATCCTAGGACCTGGCGGGGATCCAACCCGCGACCTTTGGATTTGTAGTCTGGCACTCTACCACTGTGCAACCGAGGCGCTAATAATAATATAAATAATAAAAAAATTAAGATTGTCCGACACCCTTTTAGGAAAGGAAAATTTGGTTAGTGGCATGTTCCGAACCACCGACCTTTAGCGTCATAGTCCAACGCCTTGCCCACTAGGCTACGGCTATCAATCAAAAGATGAGTCCTTTAATCTCATACTATTGATGGCCGTGTTTAACTGATGCTAATATGGCATTTGTAGACACTAGATTATCATTTATCGTACGAACAAAGGTGTGTTTTTTTTAATTCTTCAGTGCGCCATTGCTTTGAAATGACAACGTGTAAGTAACAATAAGAAAATCATGAAATACGCAACGCAAGATGGCGTATGCCAAAGAGAGTTCTGGGCGAAGAATGTCATGTTTCATCTTCGAAGTGCTGGTTTTCGTTAATTCAATGGAGAGTGTCTCATCTCCGTTATTTTTTCAAATATGTCTCAAACGATACGAGATATGAAAAAAAAACATAAGGGAGCTAAGTAGTAGAAAATTTTCTCCTCTACCAATTAGGTTATTCAATTTTCGTGTCAGATGAACGGTTCGTTTGCAATTACAATTATATTACAAACTATTTTTTTGTTTTTTTTGTTTTTTTGTTTTTTTTTTTTTTGTTTTACTACCGTAATATTTATCCAACAAATTTGAAATAGGGAAGTGCTGGTCTCTGGCGGCCTACAATCATGTCTGTAAAATTTGTTGCTGATCGTTTGAACGGTTCGTCTTAAAAACAGGGAACAGGTTACGGACAGACAGACAGACAGAGAGACATACATTCCAAAATCGCCGTTATTTTTGCAAATATCTTTGAAACGCTACGAGATATGAAAAAAAAACATAAGAGAGCTAAGTTGTAGAGAATTTTCTCCTCTACCAATTCGGTTATTCAATTTTCGTGTCAGATGAATAGTTAAGCCGTTATTTTAATTTAAATTTCGCGCCGTCAAAAGACGATCGCAAAGGCCCACTTTTAGTGTTACTACCGTAACCTAAAGTGAGCCAAAACCTTGCATCAAATAAATGAAAATTACACACTACTACATCCGGCCTCTTACGTCTACATCTACAATCTCCAAACAACCGTAGAGCGTGTTTCGGAGATACACTAATATTTAGTGTTATAGTTCCATACTTATACTTGAGAGGACTAATTTCAAAACCAGGTAAGTCACTTTTTCTTAATTTTAAAGGAACAACAAAGAACTAAATATTCAAACAAATAATACCCTTACAAAACCATGTGATGGTTTCACATGTATATGATAGGAGATGGCTACATAACCAACATAAAGTCACGTTCGAACAAGTATTAACTTTTCAGGAAAACAAAATTAATTTTGGATCTATCCTGTTTTGAAACCAAAGTAAGTGATCTATGTTGTTTTGCAACCAAAGTTTCTGATTCGCCTGGTTTTGAAACCAGCATTTATGACTTAGGGGGATTTGAAACTAAGTTAAGTTGGCCTGAAACAAAAGGTTTTTGCTTGATACTAATAACTAAGCCGACAGCAGCTTACGACACTAGCGCTGTTGTAGAAGATGGAAGCTCCCCACAGCGGCGTACCTGCTTTTGATGCTAACTTTTGTGACATCTACTTCTACATGGGATACTCTGCAAATCACATTAAAATGACTGGCAGAGGGTTCATCGAACCGCCGTTATACTATTTTATCTCCCATTCCATTATCGAATAGCGGGAAGAATGAACACCGGAATCTCTCCGTTGGGGCTCTGATTTCTCGTATTTTATTCAGATGATCATTTTTACCTATATATCTACGTATCTGATTTTGAAACAAATCCAACTTTGCTCGTGTGATATATATATTAGATATATATTTATTTGAAGCTGAAAACTTCGCCTTTCTGCTAGATCTGTATTTTAACAATCAGAATGTAACATAAATAGAAAACTGAAAAAAAAATCTATATGGTTTTGAAACTAAATGACTCACTTAGTTCCTACAAGTTATTGGTATTATAATTTCATTCGTGAAATAAAAATGGCTGAATTTATTAATTACTGTTGTCTCGTATTTATCTTCATTCAGGTCAATCATAATCTAGTCATTTAAGTTGTAAAATACAAGTTATTGTGAATTATGTTTCCTTCAGCGAGCTAGATCAGCTACTAGGTTTTCTGGTTCCTCCAATGCACTAAACATTTGCAGGAATTAGAACAAATCGTTTTATTTCATCATCAAAGTCAGTATTACTTTGTTTCGCAACATTACTGCTATTTCTGTGCCAGTTTCTTTCGTGTTAAAATTTTCCATTTTTGTGTTATTTTTTCTCCAAATTTTCGCAAACATTTGCTGGTGTTATCAATTTTGTCGTTACACTTTTCCGTTTCTAGTGTTATATTTCTTCTTTCTAGTAATTGTTTTCGAAAAGTTTCTTGTTTAACAAATTAATTTTTCACATATTTCATTTTCAATATTTCCATCAACGTTGTATTTCTTGTCAGTTTGAGACTTAACACTCCACGCCTATTAGATTTTTCCCCATCTAGAACTACTTCATCCGAATTCACTTTTGAAGCCCTTTTTGTCCTAATGTCGTTGTGTGAATTGCCAGATTCGATATTACTAAATTACTGGCATTTGTTGCCAGTTTTTGTGATATTTTTAGCTCACTACGTAGTTATCTAAGTTGGAAATGAACTGTCATTTTATATTGTACACAAACATCAGACTTTGAGATAGAAGATGGCAAATTCAATATTCAGTATGTACCAGTTATAAATACATGCAAAATATGTTCCCAGTTTTACAACATTTTGATACTGTAAAATGAAGAATTTCATGTCATTTCGTAAAATCAGCAGTTTTCGTGTTACTTCGACAAACATCATCAATTTTGCTCTGTTTTGCTTGTTGCACGTTTCGCAAAATTTTGCTGTCCCTATGGATTTACAGTAAATTATATAAATAAATTGTGTAGTTCAGAGTCACAAGATTATATTACAGTGTAAATATATTGATCTGTAGAAAGAGAAATAGGAGAATGTGAAACGAATCACAATATTGTAAATTTTGAGTTGAGGCTTTTACAAAATAAATAAATGTAGTATTTCTATTATTAATAATATTGCTGTGAAATGAAAGTGGGTGTGAATTCAATAACATAAAAAGTAAGTACATTGAAGACATTTCAAGGAACTATTTGATTAGGTACGAAGAAAGCAATGAGGTAAACACAAGAAAATAGTAAGGTAATCCCACAAATTCAGTCCTTACAAATGTATCATAGAGTAACATTTCATTCTTTCAGAATTTGTATCATAGATGAATTCATTTAACTTACTCGCTCCAATGTTTTTAAGAGCATACTAAGATTTGTTGAAGTTTATAATTTACATCTTGTCATTAACAAAGTAAATTTTACAACTTAAATGACTAGATTATGATTGACCTGAATGAAGATAAATACGAGACAACAGTAATTAATAAATTCAGCCATTTTTATTTTACGAATGAAATTATAATACCAACAAACAATATTAAAGAAATTTGATCTGTAATTAACATTTTATAATGCAAGAAACGGCACTGATTACGTATTTGTTTATGTGTTCAGATGTGCTAACAAAACTATCGGGGTTCCATTTTAAAAAACGTAGGTTTGTGTTAAAAAACATACTTCTGTGCATTTTTTATGGTTTGTATTAACCAATTCCAATAGCCCCTCTTCTCACGTTCGGTCTGTGCAATCTGTTCATCGGTATTTGATGAGGTTTATGAAATATATCCACCGGTAATGTTAGGTGATTCACCCTGTGTAGTTCTTATGATACCTAGAAACCCAACGGCCAATTTTTCCTTCGTGTTACACTGCAAGACGTCCTACGAACAATGACTGCCATTCTTCTTATGTTGAACTTATCTTCTCTATGGGGTAGATTTGTTGGAGACAATTTGGTGTAACATGTACTTGGAGCTCTGCGAGTGAAGCGATAAGCAGTATACGCCCACGAGTTATCTGTTAACATGCGCAGTTAACTTGTTCAACAAGTGGATTTCCAGAGATATGATGCATAACCCTGGAAAACTGTCTCGGTATCCCCGCTTGCACGTTTACAACCGAGTACTGTAGCCACAACCATCTCATCCTGCAAACTAGCACGTCGTCGTTCTGTGACGCAAGTTCTACAATTAAGACAACCACGAGAGGTCCTTAATTAAAGTTTTATCACCCAGCTGGTGCGTGTGTAATAACGCATTTTACTGCCGGGCGGCTTCTGAGCGAAATTGCAAGTGGCCAGTGGCGGAATGCGGTGCTTTATCTTGGGTAATAACTTCATTGCGGCCAGCGAGTTAGATGTCCGACAGATGGCGAACGCGATATATGCATTTCAACCCTTATGACCATCCGTTTATGGAAAGCGAATAAGGGATGGAATTGATGCAATCATTCGCCTCCTATTACGCATATTTTTGTCACTAAATAACGTTCATCGCATCTCGTAATGATCGATAGATGCTCTGTTTCTGGAGATATAATCAGAATTATTATAATTTAGTTTTATATCAATGAGAGAGAAAAATCTGTTATCCGTTTTTCATCCCTCAGTGATCGTTGTGCTTATTTACGAATCGCCTCAGTACCAGGATGAGGTAACGGAGGCCACTGCGAAGATACTGCGATATCTTTAAAAGGTTCTATCGTAGGCAATGATTATTGGTAGCTCTGTGATAATTCCTGGTTGGTTTTCATTGCAACTTAGGATACCGTAAACATAAATGAGGAAAACACATATCCTTTGTTGGTCGTTTCTTACCATAGCTATGTATAAATTGTGATTGTTTACAAGAGGATGCCACATAACTTCCCGTGCTTGAAATTTTATTTCTCTCCCCAGGTGCATTTCGCGTTTTTTGAGGCTTTATTAAAATGTTCAAATGTTTATAAAGCTTATGGGACTTAACCACGGGGTCATCAGTCCCTAAACTTACAAACTACTTATGAACTACCGTATGCTAAAGACAACATAAATATCCATGCCCGAGGGAGGATTCTAACCTCCGACGCGGGAGGTCGCGCGATCCGCAACTTATCGCTCCAAACCGCTCGGCTACTCCCGCGCGGCGAGGCATTATTTGTTCTTGATAAAAAGTCTAATTTCTTGCTTCAAATGAAGCAGTTTATCTCGAAAGGACCGATTCAATGTCTTCAATTCTTCATGATTGGTTTTTTTTTCTTTTTCTTTTTTTTCATAACGTAACTTTTGGATATATCAACTGTAAATAGGCTAACAGTTGAAATGTGAGTTACGAAAAACAGTTAGGGATGTCTATGAAAGGTGCTAGACTAACCTATGGCTCCTGGAAAGTATAGTCAGCAACATTTATGGGGATAACAGTTAGAAACGTGATTGTCACATTAATTGATGTGACCATGCCATGTTGGTATTGTAAATGACTGGGTACAAGAGGAATCAACGGTACTTCCATTTTGTGTAGCCAGCAAATGCATATCTACTGTGCAGCTTCATGATGACGCTATTTTCCTGGGTAAAATATTTTGGAGTTCAAGTGAGAACACCATGCCAGGACTCCTCTAGAAATGGTGTTATCACGGGGGCAAAATTATGGTGGGTGGATAGAATAACTAAAGGCGAATCGAAATGCGCAAAAGCTTAATGTGTGCCGAACCTTCATTGAAGGAAGGCATCCATTCACAAGAGACATCTTGCTATTATAAAGTGGAATTAATTTTGAAAAATGGCAATAATTATGATTCCATTAATGTAATTATTATTATTATTATTATTACATGCAACACATAAAAGAAATGTGTTATAGTAAAAATAAAAAATAAAAACAATGTCACAGTGGAATTTGAACCACTGACTCAAGCTATAAGAGGCGACAACGCTACCGCCGCAGCTACACCGACAGATGCTGCAAATGTTTTAATAATTATTGGTACTTACGTGTGCTTTGCAATACGTGAAAGTCAATTTTCTCGAGAATGTTTAGGAGTTGCGTCGAATGGCTTTGGCTGCTTGTTACATAAGTTCTGAACTTCACGTACCATAAATGTAAAGACACACTACGGTCGGGGGTTGGAATCCCGCCTCGGGCATGGATATTTGTGCCGTCCTTAGTATAAGGTAGTTGATAAGTAGTTTGTAAGTTTAGGGACTGATGACCCCGTAGTTAAGTCCCATAAGCTTAACAAACATTTGAACATTTGTAAAGACATTCTAAATTCCGATACCCATGTGGCCTCCTTGTTAGTCCCTATGGAGTTTAATTAAGGTGGCTTTTCGGGCGGAATATGTAAGAAGAGTAGACGGGAGAGAACTGGAGAAGTAAATAAAGAAATTGTTGTTTTGTCGTAACTGGGCAGTAAATGTTTCTTCCTTCTTTACCAGAAAATTGTTCTGCTCGAGTCGCTCTCAATGCCTACAGTGACTAAATACGTTTGACGTCAATTTCAATCTCTTATCTGGGAGAAAGAGAGAGAGAGAGAGAGAGAGAGAGAGAGAGAGAGAGAGAGAGAGAGTTGCAGCAATGCAACACGTTCGACGTGTTCACCGCCCCCTAGCCGGTATACTCGCCCGCGACGCATGCGTCGCTTCAAGCAGTGCTGTTTGCTCTGAATGGACGGAGCCTCTTTGCTAACAGGAACCGCCGCTACATGCATTATTGAGAGTGTCTGCACGGAAAGAGGGTAACGCCCGTGTGCTTTCATCTACGTGATCAAGTTTTCACTTTGACTCGCCGCAGCTTCCGGACGTAGCAGTTTTGTGCCGCGGAAAAAAAAAAAAAAAAAAAAAAAAAAAAAAAAAAAAAAAAAAAAAAAAAAAAAAGAAAGTCGGGAATTTTCGCAGCGACCATCTATTACGCGACGTAACTTGTACGCGAAGTGGGCAAAAAAAAGAGAAAACCCCGAATAGTGCGCCCTCTGAGCGGCTACGATTGCACGCTTTGTGACCCAGTTGTTTGCGTACGTACGATAGGCCATCAATTTTTGCTGAAGCACCGCGACATTGTCCGGAGATGATGCTCAACCGCAGCTGACGACGAAATAGCGTTACCCGTCCCTTTGTTCGCTACGAGCGCCGTAATCAAGGAACAAAGAGCACCCGAGCTACCAAGAAAGTGGGGACTACAAAAAGGTAACTCTTTGCAATTTTGTTAAGAGGTTTAATGCACGGGTCTGCTCTCGGCACTCAAAACAGACGACAGAATTGTACTTTTTTGCTCTCCTAATAAGACAGTGGAAAGTGCTTTGCACATTTTTTTTAGCGCTGGAGTACTCTCGTGACGTGGGTTCTTTCGAGTTTATTTATTACATACTCGGAATGTGTTTATAACTGAATCCGTTTAAAAATAATTGCTGTTTGATTATACTGAATCGATAGATCCTTACTTCGCAGCCATATACAACCGCTCGCTCAATGAATGATCTGTACCAAAAGACTGGAAAGTTGCACAGGTCACACCTATAGTCAAAAAAGGCAGTACGAATAAGCCACTAAACTACAGGTCTATGTCATTGACATAAATTTGCAGCAGGGTTTTGGAACATATCCTGTATTCAAATATTATGAATTATCTCGAACAGAACGATCTATTGATCCAAGGTCAACACGACTTTAGAAAATATCGTTCATGCGAAGTGATGAGTGCTATCGACAAGGGTTCTCCAGTTGATTCCGTATTTCTTGACTTCCAGGAGGCTTTTGACACCGTACCTCACAAACGGTTTTTAATCATATTACTTGGTTTTGGTATATCGCAACAAATTTTTGACTGGTTAGAGGATTTTCCGTCAGATAGGACACAGTTTGTAGTAATCGATGGTAAGTCATTGACTAAAACAGAGGTGATATCGGGCATTCCACAGGGTAGTGTTATTGGTCCTTTGCTGTTCCTTATTTACATAAACGATTTGGGAGAAAATCTAATTGGATCCCTTAGGTTGTTTGTAGATAACGCCATCATTTACCGTCTAGTAAAATCACCTGAAATTCAAAACCAACTGCAGAACAATCTAAAAGAGATATCACTATGTTGTAAAAATTGCCAATTGACTCCAAATAATGAGAAGTGTGAAGTCGTCCATATGAGTACGAAAAGAAATCCGTTAAACTTTCTGTAGAAGGTAAATCAATCAAACGTGAAGGCCATAAACTCCACTAAATACCTACAAATTTCTTTTACTTCAGACTTAAACTGGAAAGAACACGTAGATAATATCGTGGGAAAGGCAAACCATAGACTGCGTTTTATTAGCAGAACCCTTAAAAGATGCAATAGAAGAACTAAACAAACTGCATACGCTTCGCTTGTCCGTCCTTTTTTGGAGTGTTGCTGCCATGTTTGGGATCCTTATCAGATGGGTTTGACGGAGGACATCGTGAGTCTAAAGAAGGGCAACTCGACTTGTATTAACACGATACAGGGGAGACAGTGTTACGGAAATGATACAGGATCTGGGATGGAAATCATTACAAATGTTCAAATGTTTGTATAGTCTATGGGACTTAACTACGGCCGGCTGCGGTGGCCGAGAAGACTAAGGCGCTCCAGTCACGGTCTGCACGGCCACTACGGTCGGGGTTTCGAATCCCCCTCGGGCATGGATATTTGTTCCGTCCTAGTTCGTAAGTAGTTCATAAGTAGTTTGTAAGTTTAGGGACTGATGACCCCGTAGTTAAGTCCCATAGACTATACAAACATTTGAACATTTGAACTTAACTACGGGGTCATCAGTCCCTAAACTTACAAACTACTTATGAACTACTTACGAACTAGGACGGCACAAATATCCATGCCCGAGGGGGGATTCGAACCCCCGACCGTAGTGGCCGTGCAGACCGTGACTGGAGCGCCTCAATCTCCTCGGCCACCGCGGCCGGCGGAAATCATTACAACAATGGCGATTATCGCTGCGGCGTGGACTACTTACGAAACTCCAATCACCAGTATACTCCCCGAATGCGAAAATACATTGTTGACTCCCATTTACATAGGTAGAAATCATCATCAGAATAAAATACGAGTAATCAGAGCTCGAACGGAGAGATTCAGGTGTTCTTTCTTCCCGCGCGCTATTCGAGAATGGAAAGAGGCCAGGCACTTAAATGTGATTTCCTACACTATCCCGTGTAGATGTACTTAGGGAGACCATTCCGGATGTAACCAACAGTTCTTGCCAGTTGCCATCCTAATTCTAAGCAAAAAAAAAAAAAAAAAAAAAAAAAAAAAAAAAAAAAAAAAAAAAAAAAAAAAGGTTCTTTTCTCTCTGTCTCTGTCTTCTCTCATGTATGCTATAAGCGTGTACTAGATCACCTGAGGAGCCTACTATCAAAGACGGTTATCTCAAGCTTCATCGATTTTGTGATATCGCTATTTTTTGTAGTTATTTTCTGTGTTAAATCGAATGGTAGCTTCACTAAGTGCCAAAAATCGGCGTAAATCATTTAAAAATCCTTTAGTGTGTGTGGCTTTGCTGCAGAAATGGCAATGTCCAAACACATGTATACTTTAAAAGTGGCGACGTCATTCAGTACCGAATCATAGCACAGAACGGATTATGCAACAGCAAATGATTTTATCTCTAGGAACGTCATAATTGTATAAAAAAGACGATAGAAACACAAACAGATGGAAAATAACAAAATGTAGCAGTGTTTCACATTTTGTCCAGAGGTCTCGGGGTCTAACGACGCTGACTCCGCATATTTTTATATCTCAGTTCCCACCGATTTCAGCTCCAGCAACATCGTTGCTACGAAACATGATCAGCTGCACAAGGAAGGAAGCAGGAGAAATAAAAGGTAGCAGTGTGACTAGAGTGGATACTGTAAAATCACTTTTAAAATTACTGGCAAGAATAATGAACAGATGAACAGGAAGAAAACCGGGAGATGTGGTGGAAGGACTTTTGGCTTTCTGTACCAGTATATGCTTTTGCTGCGCTCGTTGTTTTTAAGCTCACTACTTGTACAAATATCAAGAAGAGATTTTTCCGTTCCAAATTTTCAGATGTTTACTCTAACTTCACAAATACTTCTGACATATGTTTGCATTTAATCAGTCTAGTCTGAGATCAGTTTTGCCTCGCATGTTCCTACACACTTTTCCGTCTGTAAATAATATTGCATTACACACCTGTTTGCAGCTCCTTTTCTTCTAGAAATAACGCAACCATCTGCAGCTTTCGCCACTTTCAGTAATACACAATTTTAGTTATTCTTGAAATCTGTAAACACTTCGCCTTTATCCTTAACTGTTAGTTCAAAACGTTTTGAGACTGGCTCAATAAGAAAATATTAAAAAATATCTCTGCAACGATGCAAGATATGAAAAAAAAATCACAATAGAGCGGAGTTGTAGAGAATTTTCCTCTCTACCAATTAGGTTCTCAACCAATTAGGTTATTCAATTTTCGTGTCAGATGAACTGTTCGTTTGCAATTACAATTATATTACAAACAGCGTTTTCTGGTATTACTCCCGTATTTTTTGTCCGAAAAATTTGAAAAAAGGGAGGTTCTGGTCTCTGGCGGCCTAAAATTATGTGTGCAAAATTTGGTGCTGATAGGTTGAAGATTCTTCTTAAAAATAGGGAACACGTTACGGACAGACAAAGAGACAGATATACATCCCAAACTCGCCCTTAGGTTTGCAAATATCTCTGCAACGATACCAGATATGAAAAAAAATGTAGGAGAGCACTGTTGTAGAGAATTTTCTCCTATACAATTCGGTTATTCAGTTTTCGTGTCAGATGAATGGTTAAGCAGTTATTTTCGTTTAAATTTCGAGCTGTCAAAAGACGATCGCAAAGGCCCACTTTTAGTGTTACTACCGTAACCTAAAGTGGGACAAAAACACTGATGATAAAAGTTGTAATACCTCTCTCTCTTCCCAAACCGGACTTATGCTACCACGTTCTTTATATTCTTTCCCAATACAAGCTAAGTTATTCTACTTCTCAACCACTTTTTTTTTAAAGCTTATGGGACCCAACTACGTGTTCATCAGTCCCTAAACTTACAAACTACTTATGAACTAGCTACAACTAAGGACGGCACAAATATCCATGCCCGAGGGGGGATTCGAACCCCCGACCGTAGTGGCCGTGCAGACCTTGACTGAAGCGCCTCAGTCCCTGCGGCCACCGCGGCCGGCTCTCAACCACTGACGAAACTGTATGTGATATACTGTGTATTTGTAACAAATTAAGTTCATAACTTGCCATCCATCACAATATACCTGTCCAATGATGGCACCTAATACACTGCATGAATTTTCGGCCACGCCCATCTCTTAAGGAAGTATCTGTGCCTCCTACAGGCCGAGTTTGGGCTGCAGACCACGGTTCGCTTTTAGGCGGCATTGATGGATCGCAGGCTTTCTTTGAAGCCGCTTGCTCCCTCTGCCTCGGAGCCTCAGGCTGTTTTGCTGGACCTTCCTGTTGGCACCCTCGCTGACTGATTGATTGATGGCGGTTTCTGGAGCCTTCCTAATCTACCGCCGGCCATCTCCCGTGTGAGCGAGATGTCACTTCCTTCGAGAGTTGTGAAGGCTAACGCCAGTGTAAATGGACGTGTTGCCGTGACTGAGAGACCAAATATTTTTTGTTGCCTGTTCATACTAGCCGAGGGGTCTACACGAATGGTGCAGTAGTGCCTTACTTTTGCGTAGAACGCATGACTAAAGACGCTTATCAACCCGCAGCATAAAAAAGAAATCCTTCCCTTCGTAAGCCACTGTAAGGTGTATGGCGGGAGTACCTTAGAACAGTATTCGACACCACTTTAGCTACCACTCTGAAAGCTGTCTGGTAAATGTAGTTGTCCATATACACTTGCTCAAAAAATATAGGGATTTGATGATTATATATACATGGTAATTTATTTTCTATGATTCTGAAGCTACTGTGAATTTTTTCTTGTACTGGGTTATTAAGGATACAATAATTGTTTAATACACAGCGATACATTGATAAGAATACAAGGAAACAATATTTTAATTTTGCATCCTTATCCGAAAGTTTGTATTTCATAGAAAGAGAGAGAGCGCGGAATAATATGTTTGTTACTATTCTACGGTGAAGTGAGTGAACAAATTTGTATGAAATTTGGAAAGAAGATAATTTCCAGCTTAAGTTAAGTCGCAGACTTTTCTTCGTAAGTCACTGTGAGGTGTATGGCGGGGGTACCATACAATAGTATTCGACACCAATTAAGCTATCATTCTGAAAGCTGTCTGGTAAATATAGTTTTTGATATACACTGCTCAAAAAATTTTGGTATATAATTAATTTTTTATGATTTTGAAGCTACTCCGAATTTTTAGTTGTATAGAGCTATTGAGAATATAACAATTATTTAATACACAGCGATACATCGATACGAATACAAGGAGACAAAAATATTTTTATTTGTATATAATTTTGAAGACTTTACAGCGTTCAATGAATGAAATACATCGCAAATCGCGATGTTATGGCTTCACTGTTCTAGGTTTAGATGGAATACCAAAGTGCGGCGAATGAAAATTTGTGCCCGGCCGGGATTCGAACCCCGTATCTCCTGCTTACTAGGCATACGTGTTGACCACTCTGCCACCGAGGACACAGGGACTAGCCCAACTGCAGAGGACTCTTCCCTGCACGTCTCCTGCCACTAATAGGAATCACAAACGGTCGTTGAAAATACGCAGGCATATTAAAATTAAGGCGCATTTATATCTTGCTTCACAAGCCAACTTACGGTATGTGGCAGTGGGTGTTTCGAGTCGCGCAATTATTTCGTCCTTTTCGGTTGCTCGTTAATAACTTGAATGTGTAAAATGGACGACTAGAAGTCCTGTCAAATGGAACAGCTGCTGCTGGAAGCTTTCAAAATACTGTTTCAAATGGATTTACCTATATGCTGAAATTCCGACAGGAATAAATGGCCCCTTTCACTCAAATTCACACGCGTCAAAACGATTTATCTGCACCTCTCTGAGGCAAAACAGACCGTATTGTATGATATCGGCAAACGTAAACATACGCCCATGTGGAAAGGTTGTCGTGTTATATCAGAAATCAACGCCCAACTGGAGTTGTCAGTACATGGCCAAACATGCTTTCATCTGGTGTTTTCACTTTATTTATTGTTCTTCTTGTTCAATGTAATTTCAATTGAAATTTTGCTGTTAAATGAACTGTAGGTGTTGTATGAGGTACAGCAGATATTTTATGAAAACAGTTTATCACAGTTTTTCGCTTATCATCTAGCGATCATTCGACTAGAAAACAAGAAATAAACACTCCAGCGTGATCTTTGTGGAGATTCGAAGAATTACAAAAGGTTTTTGTACTCACTCTTAGCTGTATGTTTATTCCTGTATTGTGATTACGTCATTTCTCATCGCCTGAGGACTAAGACTTTTACAATAATGGGGAAACGATGGAGTCGTAGTTTTAACCTGATACTGCATTTCGTTTCATTTATTCTGTTACGTACAGAACTAAATTAAAATTGAATTTCACCAATTTCACCGTTTCTCTAGTTTCCATTTCATCTAGTTTGCCAGAAGTACTCGTTAGACAAACGCCTGTTATAGTCTACATCAAAACTCTTTTATGTAAACTAACATGTCAGATGTTTTTCTGTGTACATTACACCAACTTTACACCAACTAAACGTACTCATTGATGACTTACCAACGAATTCAATGTCCGTTAACACCTTATTCAGGATTTGTTATCTGCACTTATCCTCTTCAACAGTTTCACGTATTCTATACGTTTTGGAATGACTGTATTTCAGTTCGGTGATTCAGTAATTTATGTGTACAGCTTTCGTATAGTGTTTTAGATTACTGACGTTTCCAGGATAAAACATTACCATTAGGTTCTTCCTTACGTCGGTATTTACATGTATAAGCAAAATTTAAAGAATGTTTAAACAGATGTCTTTTTCTGGTTCGAGCATAAATTTTCAATCACTTTTTTGTTTCAAATCTTTTACATAACTACCATGTGCCTAGCTAGATTTCGAATTTTTAGACGTTAATCAGTAGAAAATAACCCACTTACTCTTCAAAATAGCATATAAAGGAAGCAACTTTTTTGAAACAGATATGGTATTTAAGTAAAATTAGTATGTGACGCCTGGTCAACTATTTTTTGCCGTTTTAAAAGACACCAGTGTGTACAGGTCGGAAAAAACCTAACTTCCTCCATTCCTTTCTTCTTTTAACTGTTTTACGCATATGAGCTGATTACTGATACGACATATTTTATGTGACTAGTTAGTTCCAACATATAGGAGGGACACTTGAGGTGTCGATAACTGAAGTGTGTAACGAAACATTACTGTCCAGTTTTCAGTTAATCATCGTTTCTAATAAGAAATCATTTTCTAGAATCTTGTAGTAGTACTTTCACACCAAACCTTGAAAACTCCAACATTTTATTGCCTTTACATAACTACAAATGGTTCAAATTGTTGCAAAGCTATCAATAAAATTCTTCGGGGTATGACACCGCGTCTTCATTTTATAAAACTGTACCGACGTTTCGGCCACTGTTGCAGGCGGCCTTCATCAGGGTCTGTGTCTGAATATTGGTCCTATTGGAAATTACTTAAACTAATTTACACCAAGGACACACACACACACACACACACACACCCACACACACACGCTCGATAGTGAACTTGACTCTCCGGCGGAAGCGTTCTTCTAGTCCGTAGCTTGATGCCTAGACCTTAATATCTACCTTCATTTTCCTCATATACGTTGTAGCTACATACTGTAGCAATAAAGAATGTTAATGAACCTTTCCATAGAATCTGTATAAAGATATTGCTCATTTTAAGCATATTCTTTCTTCATTTTTAAGTACAATTGGGAACGTTTTGATTGTTATCGTTTCCTATTTTCCCTCGAAAGATGTCAGTGTATAATATCGATCAGTTAAAATGTTCAAATGTTTGTTAAGCTTAAGGGACTTACAAACTACTTATGAACGACCTTATACTAAAGACGACGCAAACATCCATGCCTAAGGGGGGATTGTAACCCCCGACCGTAGCTGCCGTACAAACTGTGACTGGCGCGCCGCAGACCGCTCGGCCACTGCGGCCAGCTATCGATCACTTAATCGTTAATGGATTGAAATGACTGTCGAAATAATTTACCTTCACAGACCATTGTCGGATTTTAATATCTGAAGAATCATATTAATATCTTTTGCTTGAAAGACACATGCATGAAATCAGTATTTGGTGATGATGTTCCCAATCTGGACTACATATTCACTGACATGAATGATGGTATTTATTACGTAAAACAACCAAGATCTCAAAATTTCTTTATTAAGATGACCGCTTTCGGTAGATTCAAGTCACATCACCAGCTCTTTCATTTAATACTCCGCATCAAAAAGAAAACCTTTTAAAATTGGAATTGTTCACCAATTTTGAAAGGTTGTCTTTTGCGATATGATGTTTGAATAGAAAGATCCCATGATAGCAGTTTGATCTGTCAAATTCAAAATGTTCAAATGTTTTTATAGTCTATGGGTCTTAACTACGGAGTCATCAGTCCCTAAACTTACAAAGTACTTATGAACTACTTACGAACTAGGACGGGACAAATATCCATGCCCGAAGGGGGATTCGAACCCCCGACCGTAGTGGCCGTGCAGACCGTGACTGGAACGCCACCGCGGCCGGCTTTGATCGGTCGAAAGCGGACATCTCAATAAACAAATTTGTGATCTTGGCAGATTTACATAACAAATTAATTCTTCCCATTCAATTTCTGCGTGGTGTGGTACAGCAACCGTGTTAAGTCGAACTCTTGAATAAAAGAATGTCTTGGTTGCAAAAAACATCAATTGAAACGACGCGTTTCGCCCGGTTAGAGCATCTACAGATTTCTGACAAAGAAGAAAAAATGATCCACATCTTACAATTTTTCCTCCCTGGGGCATGGGTGTAAGTGTTTGTCTGTAGGTTAGTTTATCTAGGTTTACGTAGTTTGTGAGCTACGGACTGATGAGCACCCAGCTTGGTCCGATAGATTTACAAACATTTGAAACATTTTCTTACAATTTTTACATGGTAATATTAAAAAAATTTAAATTTATTAGCTATAAAACAATGTTGAAATCAGTAATAAGGGATTGTAATAATGTAGTAATGTAGTGATGTAATAACATCAGTACCTTCATTATTTACAATCACTTATTACTGATTTCAACATTCTTTTGTAGCTAAAATATTTTTTTTTTTAATATTACCATGTAAAAATTGTAAGATGTGGATAATTTTTTCTTCTTTGTCAGAAATCTGAAGATGCTCTAACCGAACGAAACGCGTCATTTCAATAAAAGTTTTTGCAACCAAGACATTCTTTTATTCAAGAGTTCAACAAATTATATATTTTTGGAAACATTTTCGTTTCACTATGTTTGGGTCAACAGCACTCTTACTTAAATTTATGAATAAAGAACAGTCTAGAGTGCAATAATTTATTTCATTCAACTAGATTCAGTCTTATTTAGACCTTCTTCAGGAATTTTGAATCCATAGATGTTGTGGAGCTGGCAGGTAGGTGGCAGCCTTCCAGTGCGTCACTGATCAGAAGTCGCAGTGGAAGGCTCCCAGTTACCTGCCAGCTCCACAACATCGATGGAGTCAAAATTCCTGAAGATGGTCTAAATAAGACAGAAACTAGTTGAATGGAATAAGTTATTGCACTCTAGACTGTTCTATATTAATAAATTCCACAAATTAATTACATAGCCCACCCTCCTCCAAAGTACGACTAACTTTTATGAATAATTGTAATTAATATTTTTGTGCCTGGATACTATTGCATTAGTTTCGTTTCCTGCGGTTATCGCCATACTTCGCTGTGTAATATGTCTGCATGAATGGCGCAGTGAGAGAGAACTGGGTAGCTGTTAGCTTTACTTCTGGACTAACAACAGAAAACGATGTCGCGAAATTCTCGCCTTATTGTGTCCAAATGCCAGAAGCGGGACTATAACTCGCGAGGATTGCCCTATTATAATACCGTTCGTTACTCTTTACGCACCGGCCTAATAAATTTTGTAAATGTTCGCCCGCACGATGCCCCTCCAAGCATTTAACATAATCCAGAAATAGCGCACCGTTTCGCCCGTTGCGTCTCTTCCCCATTCCGGTGATAAATCAGAGTTTTCCCGCGTCCCAGTGCAGATTTATCTGTTGCAGAGGATGAGATGAAAAATTATCTCCGCCACCAGAATACGGAAACTGGAAAAATACGCGCCATAAACTTCACGCAAATATCGCATCAGCTGCGCTCTGCGTTTCGGCTTCGGACGCGGCCGTTGACTGATGGCGTCATATGGACTTTCGCTTCGGAAAGGCTGACATTCCGGCCTAATTCTCCCAAATGCAACCGTTAGTTATAGCTCTCGCCGTTATTGGCTGTCCGCAACTGGGAATCCAATGTTGTCTCATTCGTCACCAAATTTCTAAGGGTGTTTGTTGTTTTAAAGACATAAAGCGCACCCCACCACTACTTATGTCATACTTCATTGCCATCATTAGGGTTTTGCGTGTAATTTTCGCGTCAACGTTTTATTCTTTTTTTATCTGCCCAGTGTCAAATACAATTTTGGCCCACTTTAGGTTACGGTAGTAACACTAAAAGTGGGCCTTTGCGATCGTCTTTTGACAGCTCGAAATTTAAATAAAAATAACAATGTTTCTTTTCATATCTCGTATCGTTTCAGAGATATTTGCAAAAATAACGGCGATTTTGGGATGTCTGTCTGCCTGTCTGTCTCTCCGTAACGTGTTCCCTGTTTTTAAGAGGGACTGTTCAACCGATCAGCACCAAATTTTACAGACATAATTGTAGGCCGCCAGAGACCTGAACCTCCCTTTTTCAAATTTTTCGGACAAAAATTCGGTAGTAATACAAAAAAGCCGTTTGTAATATAATTGTAATTGCAAACGAACCGTTCATCTGACACGAAAATTGAATACCCTAATTGGTAGAGGGGAAAATTCTCTACAACTTAGCTCCCTTACGTTTTTTTTTTTTTTTTTTTTTTTTTTTTTTCCATATCTTGTATCGCTCTATTATGTTTTTTTGCAAATCTTGAATCGTTGCAGAAATATTTGCAAAAATAATGGCGATTTGACGATGTCTTGCTGTAACGTGTTCCCACTTTTTAGGTCTAACTGTTCAACCTATCGGCACCAAATTTTATAGACATAATTGTTGGCTACCAGAGACCAGAACCTCGGGTTTTGAAATATTTCGGACAAGAAATACGTTAGTAATTCCAAAATAAAGCCGTTTGTAGTGTAATTTTAATTGCAAATAAACCGTTAATCTTCACGTGACATCTCTCTAGCATACGCCATCTTGCGTTGCGTATTGGATGATTTTCTTATTGGAACTTACACGTTGTCATTTCAAAGCAATGGCGCACTGGAAAATTAACCAAAACACTTCGTTCTTCGTACGATAAATGATAATCTAGTGTCTCCAAATGCCATATTAGCATCAGTTAACAACGGCCATCAACAGTATGAGAATAAAGAACTCAATTTATAATTTTTAGACGTAGCGTAGTGGGCAATGCGTTGAGCTGTGACGATGAAGGTCAGTGGTTCGGAACCGACCACATCCTAATTTTTTTCCTAAAAGTGTTTCAGACACTCCTATTAATTTATTTTTTATTATTTAGTTTAGTATTTTGGCCCAAAATGTTAGCAAAAACTTATAAAACTACAAATCTATAGTGGGCCGTAAAACACGTCAGTGCGATTTTTTTTCCGGAGTTTCCCATAGTTCTATGAACGTAGAGGGCGTCGTTGAGTAAGCTGAGGTGCAGGAGACAGAGAGAGACTACGTAGAACACCTATACATTAAAATCACCACCTTAACTTTGCTTCATTGTATTAATCGAGACTCGAGAACTTTTTAGAGTAACGGATTAGGAAACACAAGAAATGACCACAGATTTGAAGGGGAACGTAATAATGCGAGATACTGACCCCGCCGCGGTGGAGAAGCCGAGCGGTCTAAAGCGTCACGCTGCGTAGCGCGCGGTTGCTCGCCGTGGAGGTTCGAGTCCTCCCTGGGGCATGGGTGTGTGTGTTTGTCCTTAGGTTACTTTACCTAGTTTTTTGTAGTTTGTAAGCTACGGACTGATAACCACGCGCCGGCCGCGGTGGCCGAGGGGACTGAAGCGCTCCAGTCACGGTCTGCACGGCCACTACGGTCGCGGGTTCGAATCCCCCATCGGGTATGGATATTTGTGCCGTCCTTAGGATTAGCTAGTTCATAAGTAGTTTGTAAGTTTAGGGACTGATGACCCCGTAGTTAAGACCCATAAGCTCTACAAACATTTGAACATTTTTTTGATGACCACGCAGTTTGGTCCGATAGATTTACAAACATTTGAACATTTGATACTGACCCGAATAATTTACAGCAATGTTTTTCAACCTCTTTGCACCCGCGACCCCTTTCTTAGTAAAAATGTCCGCCCCCTTCCGCAGACCCATAAAAAATGTCAGTGATTCGAAAGGTAAAGTATTAAATTTTCTTCCTTAGATGTAACTAACATCTGCGCAGCCACCTACGTCTGGTGAAAGTTGCAATATCTGAATCTAAAATAACGCTTCTGTTTTAGTCGATGTATTACCATCGATTACTACGAACTGTGTCCTTTCTGACACAGGGCTCAAGTTTACAAAGCGGTCGGAGGTACAACACACTACCACAGCAGCTCGTACCCTTACAGCCTAATCTCTGTCCCTCGCTCCGTCCCCCCCCCCCACTCTCTCTCTCTCTCTCTCTATCTCACACAGACACACAAACGCACGCACGCACACATATACACACTATCTCTAACTCTACCTCTCTTTCTGACACACTGCTTCGTTACGAATCAGTCGCGATCGACCCGGATGCATCGCCGCCTTGGCTGCAGACTTGTGGTGGCCCCGCGGCCGCATTTGGAGGGCTGCGGTTTCCAATTATTCGTTGTGTTTGCTTTTCAGAGGAGGCATAAAACATGGCGGCGATTCTCCGCCAGAAGGCGCCCACCAGATTTATCGGCACATAACTCACGGCATTAATAAATAACGAGAGGCGCGCCCGTCCGCCGCAGCGAAACGCACGCCGCGTCTCAAAGAGAGCCGCAGAACGCCGCACTGTGCCAACCGACCTGCGCCTGCGACAGCCTGAGTATGCAGGGCGTCACGAAACTTCTGCGCCACAACACAATTGCGTGCTTATGGTATATCGCCCCACATTTGCGACTGGACAGGGGAGTTCTTGTCAGAGAGGACACAGTTCGTAGTAATCGATGCTAAAGCATCGACTAAAACAGAGCTGATATTGGGTGTTCCACAGGGTAGTGTTATTGGTCCTCTGCTGTTCCTTATTTACATAAACGATTTTGGGGAGAATCTAAGTAGCTCTCTTAGGATGTTTGCGGATGACGCCGTCATTTACCGTCTAGTAAAATCATCTGAAGATCAAAACCAACTTCAGAACGATCTGAATAAGATAACAGTATGGTGTAAAAATTGGCAATTTACTGTAATAATGATAAGTGTGAAGTCGTCCACATGAGTACGAAAAGAATTCCGTTAAACTTTGTTTACAAGATGAATCAATCAAAAGTGAAGGCCGTAAACTCCACAAAATACCTAGGAATTACTATTACTTCAGACTTAAATTGGAAAGAATACGTAGATAATATCGTGGGAAAGGCGAACCAGAGACTGCGTTTTATTGGTAGAACCCTTAAAACATGCAACAGAACTACAAAAGAAACTGCATACACTACGCTTATCCGTCCAATTTTGGAGTGTTGCAGCCCAGTGTGGGATTCTTATAAGGTGGGTTTCACGGAGTACATCGAAAGAATCCAAAGAAGGGAAGCTCGTTTTGTATTGCCACGATGCAGGGGACAGCGTTACGGAAATGATACAGGATTTGGGATGGGAATCATTACAACAACGGCGCTTATCGCTACGGCTTGGCAACTTGCGAAACTCCAATCGCCAACATTCTCCTCCGAATGCGAAAATATATTGTTGACCCCCACTTGCCTAGGTAGAAATGATCCTGAGAATAAAATACGGCCGGCCGCGGTGGCCGAGGGGACTGAGGCGCTCCAGTCACGGTCTGCACGGCCACTACAGTCGGGGGTTCGAATCCCCCCTCGGGCATGGATATTTGTGCCGTCCTTAGAATTAGTTAGTTCATAAGTAGTTTGTAAGTTTAGGGACTGATAACCCCGTAGTTAAGTCCCATAAGCTCTACAAACTTTTGAACGTTTTGAATAAATAGAGAGATGAGAGCTCTAACGGAGAGATTCATATGTTCTTTCTTCCCACGCGCTATTCGAGAATGGAATGGGAGATAAATAGTATAATGGTGCTTCTTGATGCAGTCACGTCGTTTAAATATCTAGGCTTAACATTGCAGAGCGATATGAAAGGGAACTAACATGTAAGGACAATTTTGACTAAGGCGGACAGCTCACTCCGGTTTATTGGGAGAATTTTAGGAAGATGTATTTTGTCCGTAAAGAAGACGGTATCTAAAACGGTTATATGACCTCGTCTTGAGCATTGCTCGTATTTGGGACCCGCAGCAGATGAGTTTAAAGAAGACATGGAAGCAGTTCAGAGGCGAGCAGTTAGGTTCGTTATAGTAGGTTCGATTAATGCGCCAGTTTTTCGGAAATGCTCCGGGAACAGAAATGGAAATCGCTGGAGAAAAAACTACGTTCTTTTCGAGAAATTCTGTTGGGGAACTTTAGAGGGCCGGAATTTGAAGCTGAGTGTAGTACAATCTTGCTGCCGCCTACTTACATTTCGCTTAAAGATCACAAAGACAAAAGAAATTAGGGTTCAGTCAGAGGCATAGAGACATTTCCCCCCCCCCCCCCCGTTCCATTTTGGAGAGTAATAGGAAAGGAAATGCCTAGTAGTGGTACAGTGTAACCTCCGCCACGCACTTTACGGTGGCTGCGGAGTATATATGTAGATGTAGAAGCACGTTTTGGTAGAACTTTTAGTGCCAGCAGTGCTGTTTTTATTTCCTCGATACTTGCAAATCTTTCATAGTTCTCTTCACTTTTGGGATCAGGCAAATGTCGCAGGGGACCAAATCCGATGAATATGGAGGCATGATTGTTGCGTTGTTTTTTATAAAAAAACTTTCTGAAAACCAACGGTGAATGAGCCGGTACATTGTCGTGATGCAAAAGCAGTGAGCAGGTTGTAAATTCAACTGAATATCTAGGAATAATAATTACGAACGATATAAATTGGAAAGATCATAAAGAAAGTAGGGACTCCACTATGTACAGTAAGACTCCAAAACAGGACAGCCAAGTGCTGCTTCTTAAGTAGAATTGTTGCATCTTCTAAGTGTACTGTGAATGAAACATAGTCTTTAGTTCGCCTTCCGCACGATCTAATATATAAAGCAGAGTGTCCGTATGTTTGTACGTGTTGCATACAAATCTACAGTTTTGTTCCAATCTTTATGAAATTTTGCACACGCAAGCTTTAATCCATGAGGACGGTCGCCGTAAGTGTAAGTATCATTTAAGATATATAGTTTGCGAGATATGACGTTATAAACAATGAGATGCGCGAAAAACTGCTGCATTTGCGACAATGCTGCTGATTTTCTCCTAAACCATTGGACCGATTTCAACTAAATTGGGGTACACACATTCCTTACCGTGGGTTACGAATCACATACGGCACAAGGTTCAAAAGTTATTACGTCATAACCAATAGAAATCGCAAAATATGTCATATGATGCGGCGAGACTTTCGAAATACACTGTATGAGAATGACAGTACTTAGCGATTTTCAACAAACTTTAAACATAATTTCAAACCTTTATTAAACTTTTTCTCGCTGACAACCATAGCAAAATTATGAAACGAGAAACGTTTCTCGCTTACTACTTTTCCGCTCTTTGTGGAGTAAAACTACGGCATTCGGAATGACGTTACAATTTTTAATTTCTACACCACAAATTGTATCCGTAGGAAATTTTACAGACAGTATACACGCATTAGTTGAGTGTACCTTCTAAATTGTATCACAGGAAGACACATAGTTCATGAGACATGAGCACATAAACAGTAACATTCATGGAAAACCACCTCATCAAGAACCAAGTATTAATCTAGTACTTTTGTACTACTAATTGTATCCCTGAGAAATTTTACAGACTTACAGCCCTTATAAAAATGACTATATACCTGAAAGATAGCAGGAATAAATAAATAAATAGCCGGGCAACTCCGGGTTTTCAGCTAGTATTTTCTCACTGATTGTGTTCCTTATTGTTTCATAACTGTAGTAATTAGGTATTTGTTTTGAATTTAAGGGCTTTAAACGAAGTGTGAAGAATTTATTTTAGTGCTCGTGTGCATTTTTAATCATTTTTCCTTATTTGGGGTCAATTGCCAACTTTCTCACCATGCAGAGAACTTATCCAAATCGTTTTGCAGTTTCTTTTGTGGTGTATTTACTAACAAATCTTTGTTTCTTGCCGTTTGTGACATGTTTAAAGTGTAACAAGGTACAGTTTTTGGTATTATTGACATCTGCGAGTGAATATGCCCTGCGAATGAAGAAGGAAGAACACACACAAAAGCGGACCACATTATATCAGGTCCCGAAGTCGTTCCAACAGCTTTATCGACTGTTACATCTTGAAGCGTGTGAAAATTTCCCGAACCAACAAAGGCAGATTTTTTTTTGCAGGGCTGTCCGAAAAACTGAGAACTGCAATTCAGCCGGATCCGCTGCAAAACTTTTTACTCGGTCATAAATTTTTCAGTTTCTGCGTGGCAGAGCGAAGCGATAGCCGAAACGGCAGCTCGCCGGTCGCGCCCACGCCATCAACTTGTGCTTGTCCGCTTTTCCTGCGACCGCCGGAGTGGAAAACAAGAGGAATAAGACCTGACGACCCGATGCGCACCTGAGCTGCGTTTATAAAATGATTTCCAATCCATGGTGTACAACAGCAATCAGTTAGAATAAATATTCCTTCAAACCGTCTTGATTGCAAATTTTTATTAGTTAATGACGCGTTTCGCCCTTTAGCAGGGCATTTTCAGATTATACTTTAAAGGTCCAGCCTGTCTGTCCTATATATTCATCTGGGCATTCGGGACATTGTAGTTTGTAGACTCCTGAGGAAAGGTATCTGTCCTTATTGGTTTGTTCGTTGTGTGGGAGAATTTGCTATATGCTCAAAGGGCTACTAAATACTACTTGTACATTAGTGCCACGAAAGAGTTTATCCAGATCATAAGAAAAATATCCCATGAAAGGAATGGGGATACGTATAACTTCATTGTCAGGTGTTACCGAGTGAAGCTGTAGTACATCTTTAGAACGTTTTTTATTGTACATTTTGCGAACCAAGGACGGGTTGTAACCATTCATTTCGGCGATGTATTCCAGATTATTTATTTCTTTATTGGCGGAAGTTTCAGAAAGGGGAATCTCAAAAATTCTGTTAATCATTGATTTAAAAAAGCTCATTTTGTATTGCCATGGATGGCATGAAGATGCATGTATGACTGAGTCACTTGTGGTCGGTTTCCTGTAGATTTGGAATACCATTTTGTTTTCAGCTAACTGCAACTGTAGGTCCAAAAAATTTAAGACACTGGATAAGTTCATTATTTCATGTGTAAAGGTTAGTTTCGGGTGTAAGTTGTTGAATTCATAAACTAGTACTGTTACATCAGCTAGGGTGCCATTGAAAATAATCAGCATGTCATCGACATATCTCTTGTAGAAGAGTATTTTTCTGATTATTGGAGTTTTTTGTTGGAAGTATTGAGATTCAATGTTATTGACAAATATATCGGCAAGCTGCATTTATTGGACGTGAAACCACTGACGGACGTTCTCATGTGGCGGACGCGAGTGCGAACATATAGTACGCTAATGTCTGCTTATACGCAAGGCGATTCACGAAAATATGCGAATATTTTAATATGTTATTCTACAAGTAAAACTACAGAATAAACTTCGTAGAAACATGCGTTCGAAAATGTTTAGTTACGTCTAATAAAATATTTTGCTTCAAATTTAGTAACCTAGCTAACTTCAGGCCATCGTAAAACTATAAATGGTTACAGTAAAGCACGATTCCGTTTATTATGTTACTAGCTGAAATCCCGGTGCTGCCCGGGTATTTATTTATTTATTCCTGCCAATTTTCAGGTAAATAATCATTTGTATAAGGCCCGTATGTCTGTAAAACGTCTTGGGAACACAATTAATAGTAAAGATCAAAACTTCATGAGTGTTGGGGCGATTTTCCGTGGACGTTACTGTTTATGGGCTCATATCTCATGAACTGCCTATCGTACTGTCATACAATTTAGAAGCTACATTCAACTATATATGTGTATACTGTCTGTAAAATTTCCTGTCACTACAATTTGTAGTGTTCAAATTATAAATTGTAACGTCATACCGAGAGCCATAGTTGTACTCCATAAACAGCGGAAAAGTAGTAAGCGAGAACCTTTTTTCCTTTCATCATTTTACTATGGTTGGCAGCGAAAAAAAGTATAATAAAGGTTTGAAACTATGTTTAAAGTTTGTTGCAAGTCGCTAAGTACTGTCATTCTCATACAGTGTATTTCGAAAGTCTCACCGCATTATACGGCATTTTTTGCGATTTCTATTGATTTTGACGTAATATCTTTTGAACCATGTGCCGTGTGTGATTCTTAACGATGCAGCAATTGTTACCTCACGGTACGGATGTATGTAGCAAATTTGGTTGAAATCGGTCCAATGGTTTAAGAGAAAATGAGCAGCATTGTCGCAAAATGCAGCAGTTTTTCGCGCATCTCATTGTTTACGACGTCATATCTCGTGAACTATATATCGTTTCTGATTCTTACACTTACGGCGACCGTCCTCATGGATTGAAGGTTACGTGTACAAAATTTCATAAAGATTGGAACAAAACTGTAGATTTGTTTGCAGCACGTACACACATACGGACACACTGCTATATATATTATATCATTGATCTGGTGATTGTAATAAAACATGTCCCAGACGTTTATCTGCAGCAGTTTCCCAGAAATTGCAGTGAATAAAGTAAATAATGTGCAGAAATGTATAATTTTTTGACTACTTGCCCCTTTTTTATTCCATACAACTGCACACAGTTTTCAACAGAAATTGCAGCAAACATAACTTTAGAAAATGATGGTAATAAAGGTAACTGAAACTGCATGAATGAGTTAGATAAACTGCTTTTATTAATACTATAGCACACGTGCATTCCTGTTAAACCGGAAATTCCTCCCATTTGGATAACGTACGCAATATCCGTTAACTGCAGCCATAGCATTAGCATCTCATTTACCATAAACAAACACCATATCGGCGTATTCCTATGTCGTGTATGTGAAACACATCACTATTTCATAAATAGTTGTACAAACTGCAACAGTTACTATGGAGTTTCACTTAATAAAATTTTGTTATTATATTCTTTCACAGAACAACAAAGAAAAATAAATTGTTTCAAGGTTATGAAGGGACTGAAACCACTCACTAACCTACTTAATGGAAAATAAACAAATTTACTTATGTAATCCCTAGAATTTACATGTATAACCTCTGGACTTTCTGGAAAACTAATTCAGATACTCGCCTGGGACATGTTTTGTTAGATTCACCAGATCAATAACAACAAAAGGAATGGAAATTGTGCTTTACTTTAACCTCGTAGTATTTAGTGATCGCTTCATATTAGGGAGGTTGCTAAATTTTAGACAAAATCTTCTATTAGCCGTAACTCCGTAACTAAACATTTTCCAACCTTTAGTTACCTGAACTTTTTCTTTAGTTTCACTTGTAGAAATACGTATTAAAATATTTGCATATATTCGTAGGTCACCCTGCAAATACAAAATTTGGATATTTTGTGTCTACGTTTGCAACTCCATCACGTTGAATCGGCTTGAGGAATTGGAATTAAATTTGGAATAGGAATGACGTATACACCGAATTAACACATAAGTTTACTTCCGTAAGCACCTAATATTGTGCAGAGGATACCCTGCTGTAGACGTTGACACCAGCTGAGTTATCAATTGGCACATGTTACGTCTTCTTGGAAAGGTTTTATTTTTAATTATCCAATAGCAATCATATGGTGTATAGTGCAGGGTCTCTTATATGAGGCTTTGGTATCCTTATTCGGATCACCTTGCAAGTTGTCAGATATATTTCATTTTCCATTGACAGAGGAGATGAGATTAATTCCTGCCATCCACTTTCCAGGCAACAGCAGCTAATAGTTCGACTCAACTGATCCCCAAATGTTGCAATGATATTATTGTGATATATCAAAGATTTTTCCAATGTTTACAGAATCACATTAATTTCTTATGTAATTTTCAATCATAATTAGATAACATTAGCCCAAATATTTCAAAAATTCTGTTTTTACGTAAAAATATCTAAGAAGTTCAGATCTGCTTTGCTGTAACAATACTGAGTTTAACGATGAAAATGATATTTTTGAAATATTTCAAAATGTTCAAATGTTTGTAGAACTTATGGGACTTAACTAAGGGGTCATCAGTCCCTAAGCTTACAAACTACTTATGAACTAGCTAAGACTAAGGACGGCACAAATATCCATGCCCGAGGGGGGATTCGAACCCCCGATCGTAGTGGCCGTGCAGACCGTGAGTGAAGCGCCCCAGTCCCCTCGGCCACCGCGGCCGGCTTGAAATATTTACTTTTGTAATTGTTTTTATTTGCATCCAAATAAAGAGAATAAATGAGTATTAAATTTCACATAATGACATAGAAAAATCTGTCAAGATTTTTTTATAAATTACAATATAAATAATAAGTTTTTGGTTACCGTACCTTAAGTTCTGTAAATTGAGAAAATTTTAAAATCTTTCAGGGGCATAAGGTAAATGTCAAGGAAATTTGAATAAAACCCTGGAAGAAGTAGTTTTTCGCCAAATGGATAAAACTCTTTGTTTACGGATGTACCACATTTTTGAATTTACGAAGAGTTTGCTTCTGTTACTTAGGCTTCTGAGTGACTATTTGATTGATTTTAACTTTGTATATGGGTGTAATTTCTTTGACAAACACTGAGTATTATTTAGCACTATACTTACACTAATGCCGTCGGTCTTATTTCTTAAACTTAGACATTACCTAAAGAACATGCTTCTTACAGCTTTCTTGTCTGATATGAAGAATTATCTACAGACCATGCAGAATGAAACCTTCAGCGTCCCATTCAGTTTTCCGGCGGTCTACCTGCACGAAGCTGCAGATGCTTCGATGGTCCTGGAAAGATTAAAGAATGCCACGAAACTCTACGTCAGCGCAAGACGTTCTGGCAACGAACTGATTCGCCACCTTGGCAAACACAGGGATCAGCAAGACCACTAAAGGCGGCGAATAGCTCTGCTTGACAGGCGGTGTAGCTATCCTAAATAACCACGCACCTGCCCGACACATATAATCCCGAGAAGTCTAACGGTAAATACTGCACCATCTCTCTGGAATAAGGAAAGAAAGCGGGAGGCCTCTGATCACAATTCGGCACAGTACCTCTGAGGACGTCTTCCGCATTCGAAGATGAAACGTTGTGAAAGTTTCTCGCTTCTCCTTTTACTAAATTTCCGTCTGCTGTGTGTTTGAACTTGTCCTAGTTGAATGCCTTTGTACAACGTTATGTTAATCTGACTGCGTATTTTTAACTGTATTCTATGTGAATGTAAAGGTATCAAAACCTATCTGACTGCGTAATGTTTATTATAATGAGACGCAAACTGCTAATTGTTTCTGTATAAAAATGTCGTAACAAAGTTAACTGTATGATAATTACTAATAATAGAAATCACTGTAGTAATAATTCTGGCCCTACAAACTTATTTCTGACTGAACTAACAATCTTTAACGGAATGTAACGAACACAATAATTATCAATGCAATCTGACTCAGTGCAAACACTTGTTAACCTGAAAACTGTATGAATTGTCCTACCCTGAAATCTGTAAATCACACTGAACTGTAAGCTTGACAAAAACTGATTCTTTCTCTCCTTCACTTACTGCATAAATCTGCGTAACACCAAACTGCTTCCTGCTGTACTAACTACAGAAAACATCTATGACACTTATAATAAAAATGTGAGGAGGGATAAACCCAATCTGTTCAAGAAAATCGAACTAATTATTAAAAATAAAATATCTGATTTGTTTTCCAACTGATGTAACTTCATAAAAATTACTAACAATGTCGTGTTTATGATATTAAAATCTTTCAGAGAAAAATATAACTCAGATATTTAATCTGCCTACAAAATGATTTTTAAACAAAAAAAAAAAAAAAAGAAAGAAAAAACATTTCTTTACTTTTAATAAATTTAACTCGATTTACACAAACAATGTTACAACAACACTATATTTCAAGAACACTACCCATGAAATTCCTATTTCATAAAAAACGCAATTTCAAAACTAAACTATTACAATAAATACTTTTCCTAACACCGAAAGGGGTCCCTAGCATGAATCGTGACACCACAAGCTAACAGCAAGATCTTTCCCGACCGTTACTGTTACCATCAATTCAGCCTAGCAATGCGAAGTTGTGCCATAGAAACATGCCAAGTATTTCATGAAAAACTTTACCTCATAAAAACTTCAAAAGATCGTTTCTCCAACGTTTCGTCTCCATATCTTAAACAAACAGCTTGGTTCAGCATTCAAGTTTCAAAATCTCATCTCCTCGACTATCCCGCCGGAACGGCAACTGTACTCAACCACGGTCCCCACGCTTCTGCAATCTCATTCGCGCGCCTTGCAAAGTCTGCACTCTCAATAATCAAAACCTTACTTCCCAGCAACAATACTATCACCGTCTCCAATATCGATAGTACTGCCATCGAAAAATAAGCCTGCAACCAAAGATAAATGACCCATGCCTGACTTGCTTGACACTGGTCTCAAATTCGCGTTAAATTTGAATATGAAATGTATACCTTCCCATAGCAGGTATCTCACAGTTGAAGTAAAGCAAATGAGCCCGAAAATTTTAAGTGAAGTATCGTCGGCCGCGAAAGCTTCCACCTGCGCAGTGGCGGCTGGTGATAATGTGCTAATGTGCTGCCACACACTGTAAATACATTACATCTACATCTACATACATACTCCGCAATTCACTGTAAGGTGCGTGGCGGAGGGTACACTGTACCACTACTAGGCATTTCCTTTCCTATTCCACTCCCAAAATGAACGGGGAAAAAAAAGAATGCCTATATGCCTCTGTACGAGCCCCAATTTCTCTTATCTTGTATTTGTGATCTTTACGCGAAATGTAAGTAAGCGGCAGCAAGATCGTACTACACTCAGCGTCAAATTCCGGCCCTCTAAATTTACTTAACAGAAATTCACGAAAAGAACGTCTTTCTTCCAGCGATCCCCAATTGAGTTGCCGGAGCATTTCCGTGACACTCGCGCATTGGTCGAACCTACAGGTAACAAATCTAGCTGCTCGTCTCTGAACCGCCTCTATGTCTTCCTTTAAAATGATCTGCTGCGGGTCCCAAACACTTCAGCAACATTCAAGACGTGGTCGTACAAGCGTTTTATACGCGGTCTCCCTTACAGGTGAAGTACATCTTCCCAAAATTCTCCCAATAAACCGAAGTCGGCTGTCCGCCTTACTCACAACTGTCCTTACATGCTCGTTCCATTTCATATCGCTCTGCAATGTTACGCCTAGATATTTGAACGACGCGACTAAAATTAAGCCATTTCTCTTCGAATGGAAGCGAGAAATCGCTGTAAAATTACTTCCTTTCTCTTGAATTACGAGCCAGTTATCGCAATAAAATTATGCCAATTCTCTTCCAATGCGTATTATTAGAATGCTAGTAATGAGGATGGTAACGCATTTTGGAGCGCTCTCGACGCGATAGCTGGAAACGAGCTCCGCGTGCTGAAATGGGATTCAGTCGCGCTGGTACGTGCGCAGAGAGGCGGCGCAGTCGTCTGTTCACTAGTGCGCATGCGCAGACGTGACGTCAGACCTGACGACTCACGTGCGCTGAGACCGACTGCAGCACCAGATCAATATTTCTCTTCGCGCTGCGTGTAACGGCTGCGGAAGAGTACTATGTGACGAATATTGCGGCATACAGAGTCAAATAGCGCGCTGGCTCAGGCGGCTTGCGCGTTCTCTCTCTAACCTACCTGTGTGAGGCTCGTATTCAAATACATCTGATTCTAAATTTTTTATTTCTGTAAATAAAATTCATATTTTTAAACGTTATGTTTACTACCTGCAGTGAATACATGCAGTTGGCAGCGCTGTTATAGATTACCCTGAAGGTCTTACTGTCAATACAGTAATTATTGATATTTAATTAAAGACAATGATACAATGGTTGACTTTTATTTTAGTATATTTTGTTTTCTGTTTGTTTTTGTAATATTGTAGCACACTGGTCAAATTTTGTACGAGCCGCCACTGCATATGCGATAGCGAAGTTCTTCAATACCACCAGCTCCTGCATGTTGACTTTTATCAAAGCAAGACTTAATAGTCTCCAGGGAGTTACTGCGATCGTTACATGAATAAAATTCTTGAATATCCGTCTCCAGATCGCTTATATTTTCTAAAACATGACCGGTTTCGGGACAGCTGCCCATCTTCAGATCTGTTAAATAAATGTTACAACTGAATATAAGCTACTATTTACAAAGTATGATATCAAAAAGTTAAAGGAAAAACATTAAAAACATACCAAATTTTGAAGCTACAGAGTAACCTATCATGTGATGAACGAATGTTCACAGTCGTTACTAAAGCATAGTAGCTTCCTGAGGCTTTATATAATGTACTTGAACTCAACTGATTGGTTGGGATCCTTTTTGTTAAAATTATTCTCAATAATAGTAGTCAAGGTATAAAATAAGAGTTACAAATGAGATACACAGCTGTCAAACTATAAAAGGACGTAGAAATAAGATAAAATTGGGTTCTCGATAAATATAATAACATTTTCAGTGAAACTGTTATCGAGTTAAAAAATAAAAAAGTGTGCTGAGGGCCGCCGTAGCTGGTGTTTGGCAGTGCGTTTTGTAGCCTTGCCTGGAATGGCATTTGTAACTGTTATTTTATATTTTGACTACTATCTTACATCTTGACCGCAGCATTGCTTTTATATGTAAGTCAATAATTACTTATTGAGAATAATTTTAACAAAAAGGATCCCAACCAATCAGTTGAGTTTCAGTACATTATATAAAGCCTCAGGAAGCTACTATGTTTTAGTAACGACTGTGAACATTCGTTCATCACAGGACAGGTTACTCTGTAACTTCAAAATTTGGTATGTTTTTAATGTTTTTCCTTTAACTTTTTGATATCATACTCTGTAAATAGTAGCTTATATTCAGTTGTAACATTTATTTAACAGATCTGAATATGGGCAGCTGTCCCGAAACCGGTAATGTTTTTGAAATTTATAAGCGATCTGGAGACGTATATTCAAGAATTTTATGTTGACTGTTGTTTACATTTCTTCCGCTAATCCCCTACAATAATTTCCTCTCACGACGCGGCGTCTCCTTCTGTATACACCCGTCACAGTAATGAGGAGTACCTCCAAGGTCCTCGCGTCTTGAAAGCGACTGTACCGCCAGCGCGGCAACAGTCCGCAGCCTCGTTGATTTATCGCAGTCGTATATTACGTCGCTTAAACCGCGGTTTTGTTCCTCGCTTCCAAAGACGAGCGCGCACGCCTAATTCGCCGCATTGTCTCCAGTCATTATTAATACGGCATTTTTTTTTTGTTTCACGTCGCTGCAAACAATTGCGGTCGTTGCTGCCCCCAAGTCTCGTAAAGCTCCAGCTATTTGTCTGCGAAGCCGCAATCGCGGGCCTCTTCACTGGAGCACATATTCCGTGCGATGTGCAGCAGAATTCGCCAAACATTCGCTTCAATTATTCGGAGCAATTTGTCCGATTCGGTACATAACTTGCGATGTTTTTCTATTTTTATTTTCAGACTAATTAGAATGTCATTCCCTCGGAGTTTCAGAGAGAACAAATGCGATGGAGTAGTCGATGTGATATTTAACACGTAATAATTATGGAAATTACTGTTACGAGTTTGAGTGTGCCGATTAATGATCATCAGCATTTGGGTTTGCTCTGAACAAGCATGATGGTAGTCAAATCATCGTAATTGTCCCTTAATTTACGTTCATGCGTAACTAAACACTACGCAGGCTTTGGAAGTGCAAATAATGCCCTTCCCTCTCTCCATCTGTCTCTCTTATCCTCACTATCACACTGACACAGTAATATCCTCTTTCTAACAAGTAACAGTACACAAATGCAACTCGCCGATTCTGATACCATTAGAATACGAGGCGCGTCCAGAAAGTAAGTTCCATTTGGTAATAAAATGAAATTGTACACAGTTACAGAAGAAATTTTTATTGCACAAAATTCTACAACTCTTAAACTACTTCTCCACATAACTGCCGAAATTTTGCAGGCATTTCTCATAGCGTAGCACCAGCTTTTGTATACCTTCTTCATATAAATCTGCCGCCTGTGTCTTAAACCAGTTGGAAACAGTTTCTTTCAGCTCGTCGTCATTGGTGAAGTGATGACCGCCAAGGAAAGACTTGAGATGTCCTGGATCTTGTCATCAATCGCGTGAAACAGTTCCTCTGTAACCAAAAGTGGACGCCTACTTTTTTCTTCATCGTGCACATCACTACGCCCGCCATTGAACTGTCGGATCTATCTTCTCACCATCGAATCACTCATCGCATTTGGTCCGTAAACATCGCAAGTTTGCCGATAAATTTCACTTTGTTTCACTTTCCTCGCATTCAGAATCCGAATCACCGACCTGATTTCACAGCCTGCGGGATTTTCAATCAACGCCGACATTTCAAACAAGCACAGCAAAGCGTACGTAACTTACTGTGATCTACAAATGGCGCACGTTCTTCTCCTTGATACACATCGTCTACAGCGCATGTACAGAACTGCAATCGCAGCGCTGCGGTGGAGATAAATTGAAACGGAACTTACATTCTGGACGCGCCTCGTATGTCGCAGTCGATGCTTATAGATCTCTAATGCTTCTTCATGCGTGCGCGCATAGTAGTATGAAGTTTCTGAGTTGACACTAATCTCATTGAACTTAATTTCGTGGTTGCCCTCTTGGTAACACGTACCGCTACAGCCGAATTATTCATACGTGACAGGAGGTAATTCTTCTTGTATTCGACTCTGCGTCAAAATAGACTCCGCTCAAGAATTTCACCACTGAGGAAAGCTGAACAGCTAACATTTGACAACATAAAAATAAGAGATTTGTGGGAGCAGAAAATCTCGAAATACGTAAATGGTTTTGCGATTACAATCATGACACTACTGGCGCAAAACACCTACAGTGAAAATGTGCTTATTTCATTAGATACAAAATTACAATCAACATGTATTTCCTGTGATTTGTCAAAGGTTTGACTGTGTGAAGGACAACATCCTTTTTCGGAAATTGGAATTCTATGGTGTCACAGGCAATGCTGTAAAATGGTTCAAGTCGTAACTCGCTAACAAGAAACAAAGGGTGTCAGAGCCAGGGACTAGTGTATTAAGCCATCAGTCATTATCAGATTGGAAAGAAATTACATGTCGTGTCCCACAAGGATCGATCATAGGTCCACTGGTTTTCCTTGTGTACATTAATAATCTCTCATTAATTAGACTGCCAGAAGTAGACTTCGTTTTGCTTGCAGATGATATAATTACTGCAATAAATAACATGGCGAATATATTTCTAGGAGGGTCTGTTGATGATGTATTAATGAACATTAGTAAATGTTTTAAACCAACTCGTGGATACTAAACTTTGAGAAAACTCACTACATGAAGTTCAGAAAATGTAAGTGGTTTCCATACAGCATTCGCATGTATGTAGAAGTGCAGATAGAAGAGGTTGCCAGTATACGTTTCTGGAATTACCACTTGACAATAAATTCAGAACTGAAGAAACGATTTACCAAATCTGTATTTCAGATTCGAGAGTCATAGACGTAGGCGTCATAAAAATATAAATACGTTCCCTGCCTTGCTTGTTTTCATTTCATAAAGTCATATGGTATAATGTTTTAGGGTAACTCTTCAAGTCAAATGTGTTCAGAGCCCAAAAGCGCATAATACATATTATGTATGGAGTAAATTCATGGACATCCTGTAGAACCTCTTTAAAGGATTGGGTACACTAACTAGTGCCTTTTAGTATCTCATTCGTTAATTAAATTTGTCGTAAATAATACATTTTCATTAATTTGGTAGCAACCATAAATAATTTAGCTAGGAAACGGAGCAGTTTAAGTGGAGCCTGTAAGACTTACAAGTGATCAACTGCTCTAACTCCACTGACAAATTTTTGAAAAGAACTAAATGACGTATTGTATGTATTTATATTATCAGTATTGTTATTCTAGCCTGTGATTTTGGAAATAAATTATATTTGGTGCCCCACAAGGATCCATCGTAGGGCCATTGCTTTTTCTTGTGTAAATTAATAACCTCTCATCAGCTACACTGCCAGAAGCAGACTTACTTTTGTTTGTAGATGAAACAAGTATTGACGAAAATAGCATATCGAGTATAGCTCTAGAACATATCAATGTACGAGGCGCGTCCAGAAAGTAAGTTCCGTTTGGTCATAAAATGAAATTGTACACAAATACAGAAGAAATTTTTATTGCACAAAATTCTACAACTCATAAACTACTTTTCCACATAACTGCCGAAATTTTGTAGGCAATTGTCATAGCATGGCACAAGGTTTCGCGTGCCTTTTTCATAGAATGTTGGCGCCTGCGTATTCAACCATGTGCGGTAACAGCTCTTTATCATAGTTGAAGTGTTGACCACCAAGGACAGATTTTAGGTGTAAGAAGAGATGAAAGTCGCTAGGAGAGAGGCCAGATCTGTATGGAGGATGATCAAACAGGTCCCATTGAAATTTCCGTAAGAATTGATGGTCACATTCGGTGTATGAGGTCAAGCATTATGGTAAAAAAAAAAAAAAAAAAAAAAAAAAAAAAAAAAAAAAAAAAAAAAATTAACAGTAATCCTCTTCTTACACCTAAAATCTGTCCATGGTGGACAACACGTCAACAATGATGACGAGCTGAAATAACATGTTACCACACGGTTGAATACACAGGCGGCAACATTCTATGAAAAAGGCACACAAAACCATGCTATGACAATTGGCTACAAAATTTCGGAAGCTATGTAGAGAAGTAGTTTTACAGTTGTTGATTTTTGTACATTCAATATTTTTTCTGTATCTGTACCCGTTCGTTTTTTATAACCAAACCGAACTTACTTTCTGGACGCGCCTCATATATATATTCCACATCCACAAGGATCTCCTCGTTACAAATATATGGAAGGAACACATAATCTAATTAATCTAATTTGTGACCAACCTGAGTCCTTTTTCGTTGTCTTAGATTGTACCTAATATCTGATCTTTAAGCTCCCCATCGTCTTTGTCCTTTAATGCTTGCTCGATGTACACAGTGAACAATCTCAGGTCTACAACTTGGTCCCACTCCCTTGCATCAGCTGCTTCCCTTTCTTGTCATTAGCCTCTTATAACTTCGTGTGCTATCAACTTGAAACTCTATATTGCCGCTACTTCCATATTTCACCTACACAGCAGGAATAAGGTAAGGTCTTTATCAATTAGCTGGAGATCCCTTTACGAGCAAACAGCTGCTGAAGTGAACGCCGTGTTCTCAGACCCCCTTTCTCATTTCTATTGTTCTAGCGGGATCTGCTTTAAGATTTATCTCGAGATGGACGCCGCTGCTCCAGGAGTAAAAGGGGGAGGAGCCCAGCAGACCTGCAGGAATGAAGATGGAGGGCGGACGCACGCGGGGGATCAAAGGGTTCTGCCCCCGTGCCTTTCGCTCCGGGAGAACAACAGGTTCCTCGTTTATTTTCTGTAGACAAAAGAGCCCGCGCTCGGGAGGGGAAGGCAAAGGGCTGTTGCGTTAAACAAGAAACTTGAGCAATATTGTGATACAGCGCCGGCGGCGATTCTCGTATGCCGGGCTGCGAGACGTCCGCGTTCTGGGGCTTCTTAACGGTCGCTAGGGACCGGACAAGACCGCAGGAATTTCCTGTCGAATCATTATTGAAAGTGCCTTCAAGGCTGAAGTAAATATTTTATTGAGGTCAGTAATGCGTAATAATTGTCGCATTGCCGGCCGCTGTGGCCGAGGGGACTGAGGCGCTCCAGTCACGGTCTGCACGGCCACTACGGTCGGGGGTTCGAATCCCCACTCGGGCATGGGTACATCTACATCTACATAGATACTCTTCAAATCACATTTAAGTGCCTGGCAGAGGGTTCATTAACCACTTCATAACTTTTCTCTACCGTTCCATTCTCTAATAGCGCGCGGGAAGAAAAAACACCTAAATCGTTCCGTTTTCGATCTGATTTCTCTTATTTTATTAGGATGGTCATGTCTCCCTACGTAGGTGGGTGCTAGCAAAATATTTTCACATTCAGAACTATACGTCGGTGATTGAAACTTGGCAAACAGACCACGCCGCAATGAATAACGTCTTTCTTTTAATGATTTCCATCCCAATTCGTGCAACATTTCCGTGACGCTCCCCCCCCCCCCCCGTGACGTGATAAAACAAAAAGAGCTGCCCTTCTCTGAACCTTCTCAATATTCTCAGTCAGTCCCACCTGGTGAGAGTCCCACAAGGGGCAACAGTACTCCAGGAGAAGACGCACAAGTGTGATGTAGCCAGTCTCTCTGGTGGAGCTGGTGCATCTTCTAAGCGTTCTGCGAATGAAACGTAACCTTTGGTTCGCCTTCCCCACAATATTTTCTATGTGTTCTCTCCAGTCAAAGTTGTTCGTAATTGTAACTCCTAGGTATTTGGTAGAATTTACGACCTTAAGGTTTGACTGATTTATCGAGTAATTGAAGTTCAGCGGATTTCTTTTAATGGTCATGTGTATTACTTCACACTTTTCTTTATTTAGTGTCAATTGCCAATTTTTGCACCATGTAGGAATTTTGTCTAAATCGCTTTGCAGTTGCTTTTGATCCTCTGTTGACTTCACTAACCGATAAACGACAGCATCATCCGCGAACAGTCTAAGGGAGCTATTCACATTATCTCCTAAATCGTTTATAAACACGACGAAAAGTAGGGGACCTATAACGCTTCCCTGTGGAACGCCAGGTATCACTTCTGTTTTACTCGATGACTTACCGTAATTACAACGAACTGTGTCCTTTCTGATAGGAAATCGTGAATCCAATCGCACAATTGGGAAGATATTCCATAAGCACGCAATTTCATTAGAAGCCGCTTGTGGGGTACAGTGTCAAAAGCCTTCCGGAAATCCAGAAATATGGAATCGATTTGAGATCCCTTGTCGATGGCACTTAACACTTCATGTGAATAAAGGGCAAGCTGTGTTTCGCAAGAGCGATACTTTGTGAATCCGTGCTGACTATTGGTTAATAGGTCGTTCTCTTCGAGGTAGTTCATAATATTCGAACAAAGTATATGTTCCAAAATCCTACTGCAAATCGACATCAATGAGATAGGCGTGTAATTTTGGGAATCACTCCTATTGCCTTTCTTGAATATTGGAGTAACTTGGGCAACTTTCCAGTCTTTATGTACGGATCTTTCGCTGAGTGATTGGTTGTAAATTATAGCTAAGTACGGAGCTATTGCATCAGCATACTCTGAGAGGAATCTAGTTGGTATACAATCTGGCCCGGAAGATTTATTTTTGTTTAGTGACGTAAGTTGTTTTACTACTCCAGGAACATCTACTTCTAAGTTTCGCATGCTGGCAGCTGTTCTTGGATTTGTGCCGTCCTTAGTATAAGGTAGTTGATAAGTAGTTTGTAAGTTTAGGACTGATGACCTCGTAGTTAAGTCCCATAAGCTTAACAAACAGTTGAACAAACATTTGAATTGTGACATTCTCACAGAGAAACTGCTCCTGATTTTTATAGGTCAAATTTCCACTTGTCGTTGCAGTATTATTTCACTGCTTTCGGGAACCGAAGGCATTGCTCTACTGTCGCTTCCTCCTTTATAAACCTGGTACAGTCACAGTCTAACATATACAGTCACGACACTCCCACAGATTTTTTTATATGCTGCGATAGCAGCGCTCCAAGCGGCCGGCAAGCTACGTTTCTGAATACGATAGTTGATGAGAGCGAATAGCATCGTTTAGATTGACTTCAGTATACTTTTTACATAAGGGAATGTATTTATTGCCTTATAAATAAGTAATAATTTAAAAATAGCTCCCCACTTGTCTTTCTTAGGTTTCATAAGAGACCTGACAAGGTACGAAACGGTACATTACAGGACCGTTAATTTACAATTATCCTGTAGCATACACGCTTTAAATGAATAATTTCATTTTGTCTTAAAGATAAGAATGCCTAGGAAGCGCCAGGAAACATGCCGTTTAGCAGAGATACGTCAATCTACGCAGGAACGTTAAGTATTCTTCATTACAATTCCAGTAAAATCGGTGAGGGTGAAACATAGAAAACCTATATAGAATGTAATAAATACTGTATTTAACGTACCAAATCAACCATCGCAGCTGTAGCTGTAGGAAAAACGTCACAGACGTGGCAAATATAACGATAAAAGCAACCAAACTGTTTTCCAACAAAGAAGAACCCAATTCCACAATTGTTGCTACATCTGAACCAGAAACAGCAAGAATCATCAAAACATTGGTTTTTTAAAGCTACAGTAATTACACTTAAAAGAATATGCACGTATGAGAAAGACTAGTGACGTGTAAAAATATGAGAATCATTAGACTCCATACCGAATTGATAAATGTCAAAAACTGGCTGTCATAGTAAGAACAGACCATAATAGAAATTCATTATACCATTATGTTATATGCAACTTACTTTCAGTGGAATAAGCTGCAAATATACACATGCTCGTAAGTATTTGTTCATGACAGAGTTGTTCTTTATACCACTGAATCATTTAAATTATGCTGTTTTTACATTAATTTCCGTATTATGTTTGTCTCTCGATATTTTAATAATGCTTGTAACGCAAAAATTATAGTAAGTATTTCGTTAATTACGTATAAAAGCGATTGTAAACGAACATCACTACTTGGGCGGCTTCCCCACCGCTAGGAGCGCTAGTGTCGCAGCAACTGTCAGTTGGTAACAACTTTTACAGCAGTGAGTGTCGCGACTGTGTATGTTAGACTGTGGTACAGTCAGTAAGTTCTGAAACTCCTGTGACTCAATCCCTGCAGGAGAGGCAGCATGTGCAACATACAGAGTTGTTTGCGGTTGCCTATCATCCAGGTTCAAATGTTCAAATGTTTGTAGAGCTTATGGGACTTAACTACGGTGTCATCAGTCCCTAAACTTACAAACTACTTATGAACTAGCTACTACTAAGGACGGCACAAATATCCATGCCCGAGGGGGCATTCGAACCACCGACCGTAGTAGCCGTGCAGACCGTGACTGGAGCGCCTCAGTCCCCTCGGCCACTGCGGCCGGCTATCCTCCAGGTGTCAAGTCTCATAACTTACTGACTATGCCACGTATACTCATTTAGGGTGAAAATGACCCGCTTGGTTAGCCGTGTGGTCTAACGCACCGCTTTCCGAGACGGGGAAGCGTACCGGCCCCAGTTCGAATCCGCCCGGCGGATTAACGAAAGGGGTCGGAATGCCGGCCAGCCTGGATATGGGTTTTAGGCGGTTTTCCACATCCCCCTAGGTGAATACCGGGCTGGTCCCCAAGTTCCGCCTCAGTTATACGACTCGCAAACATTTCGTAACACTTTACACTTTCACACCCTTATAACACTATACACAATATTTGGGGTACACATTTCCTCCTGGGGGACATGGGGTGGTGGCAGTAAGGGCATCCAGCCACTTAGTAAATATGAACATAGGCCAAATCCGCGTTTAACACAGTGCCGACACTGCATGTGCGGGAAAGGGCCAAAGAGAGACACACAGACAGAGATTCACTTAGGGAGACAGTCTGCAGCGGTCGGAATTATTCGTAAAATCGAATTTTATACAACTCCACTAAATGAGCGAAACATGACCACTTCCAAACAGTGTACGCTTTTGGTTATACCACAAGAATAAGTCAATTTAACATAAAGCTAGGTCTCATCAATATGAAACGATGAACAGTTTGCACAGAACTTTGTTGCTAAATTACTTACATGGGTTCGTGGAGTGTGCCCTACAGGCCAGCTCTTACAGACTAAAGTAGGAATTCATCGGACCAATCCTCGGTTTTCCTGTTGTCTAGGGTCCCGCTGATGTAGTCATGAGTCCGTTAGAGCTGTTACAGCAGATGATGTGTAGAGGCATCTGAATCATCGAGTTAACGCAATATTTCACCTGGCTGTACTAACAGACGCATTTGTCACATCGTCCACATTGATTTATCCCCTTATTTCACACAGTCACTTGTCTGTTCACATTGACTACACGAACGCTGGTGCTCTCGGTAGTGCATGGTGAAAATTAATGACATCTTGAACATGGCTGATGCCAACAACATTTAAATTAACAATCACACAGTCAGTCAGTAGCAAGTAATTTTTTATTTGTCTTTACCGAAGTTTCGAAACCTCTATGAGTGTCTTTTTCAGAATTATATGTATGTATATATATTTGCTATTCTCAGAACACTCCTGACACCGGTTTCAGTTTGCTACTTTCCTTAACGACTTCCGAAATGCAATGACCTTACATCTTTCTAGATTTACGATTCTGCGTTCGAAGTCTGTTAAATTCCGTCGTGTGGCTATAATCGTGACGGAAACCTTTTCACATACATCACTTGATTATCACTCCATTATCATAAAGAATACTGAGGTGCTGTCCCATGATATGTCCACCGTACACAGCTGACACGAGTCCCGCTTATTGCGACCTCTTTGCCAAAGTGGAAGAACCACTGGTCTGGTTCCGCTACATCACCAGAGATGGCCTTACCCATGCCATAGGGCGGTCAGTTCGTGACATCAACAACAGTATAGGTGGTGATGCTGTAAGACACCTTACGGACCTTTGACAAAAGGTGATAAATAATGGTGGTGATATATTACGCGTGTGTAACTAGGAGTACTACAGTTAGTGAAGTCATTCCAGAGAAATAGAATAAAGGTTGTCCGGAAACTAGGGACGAATATTAACGTGCTATACAAATGTATCGAAAGTTTAAAGTATTTACGAACACAAAGTAATTTCTCTTATTTGTGTATACAAAATTGTATCTCCCATATGACCATACAAAGACGCGCGGCAACGAGCAATGCGTTCATTAAAGCTCTCGATGACACTTCCACAAACATCAAGGTTGGACGTCCTTAATAACCCTTTCAATTTATCCTTCAATTGGAGTATTTTATGGTAGGTTCATGTACACTTTTGATTTCACAAATCCCCGTAAAATAAAGATCAAAAGTCTTAAGACAACATGGTGTTCCACGCCTTTTCTGGTTGAAATGCTGAAATATAATTTTTTAAGAAACTTTTCATCATCAGAGCTATCTTTTCCTTGGATGGGTGACATGTCAGACTATCTTGTTGAAACAAAATATGGTCATTTTCATCAACAAGAAGGAAAACTATTCAGAAAACGTGTTTGGGTAACGGTCGCCGTTCATAGTGACAGCAGATCCCATCTCATTTTCAAGAAAGTACAAAAAATATCACTCCTCCAGCCAAGAAAACACTCCATAGAGTCGTAGGTTGTCGATCATTTCATCTTTCACAGTCACTTACGGAAGTTAGTTACTGCAAATGTTTCCGTTATGCTTATTGACGGGCCAACTGAGGTTAAGCGTTATTTAATCAAATCGCGCGCTTTTTGAATATTGCTACGGATATGCGAGTTGATTGGCGATTTCCTGGCAGGAAGAACACGGGACGTAGTTATTGATAGAAAGTCATCGAGTAAAACGGAAGTGATATCTGAAATTTCATAGGGAAGTGTTGTAGGGCCTCCACTGTTCCTTATCTTTATGAACGTTTTAGCGAGATTCTCAACAGCCATATTAGAGTGTTCGTAAATGTTGCTGTAGTATGCCGGTTAGCAATCACGAGAAAATCGAAAGCAGCTGCAAAATGATTTTGATAACGTATCTGCATGGTGCAAAATTTGGCAATTCATCCTCAGTAATATTAAGTATGAAGACATCCATATAAGCACTAAAAGAAATCCGTTAAACTTGCACGATAAATCAGTAAAATCTAAAGACCGTAAATTGAACTGTGCCCCTTGAAATAACAGTTACGAACCACCTTAAGTAGAAAGAAATCAAAGAAAATATCGCAGGGAGGGCGAATCAAAGTCCAACCGTCACGTGAAAAAGTGGAGAATGATTCCAATTCCTCCTTACTTCTCGAACATCCTGTTGTCTTTATTACTTTTTATCCATCCCTTCTAATCTGTGATGACGTCTTTAGCACTGGAAGACGAAAAGTCAGGTATAGAAGAATGCCTTGGAGCATGGTCTAATGTCGTCGAAACAAGTACCAAAATTTTAATCATTACTGAATCGGCAGCCCAACGGTAACGCCATTACCCAACACATTCTGCAAAGAAGGTGATTGCTATTTTATCCCTGCACTGCTATCCTATCTCCAGGCTTCGAAGTAATTCTATTGTATAGGACGAATAACACAGTGGCACATCAGCTCATCGACAATCCGATCATACTGTTTATGCTACGCCTATAAAGTGACATCATACGATTTGTCCCCAATTTGTGTCCGCTGTTGGCATTTAGTTGCCATGTCCAGCTGGAAGATGAAATTAGTGTGCGGTCATGGGGCTACAAAGTCAGATTGGACCATTAGTCAATACACGTTACCTCGTGCTGCGAAGACGCAAATGTGCCGTCAGCAGTAACAGTTATTGCTGGTTAAGCGTGACCAGGAGGTAATTATACGCGGATGCCCGATATGAATCCAGATGAACGTGAAATTACGTGTCGATAATTGACAGCAGCGGAGTGACATTACGCTGTTTGTGGCAGATTTAATCGTATACACTCTGTCGTGCACAGGTGACAGTTTCCGGTCGCTCGGTGACAAAGAGGAATCGGATTTACATGTCCACCAACTTACTTCCTTGTTGTGAAGGACAGAAGGCACTAACTCCTGATTCCACACATGATTACGTCATTTTAAATACCTACAATTCGGTTGGCATTCATAAAATTTTAAAGTAAGGTAGATGTGTGTGACGTAACCCATCATCTCATTCTCAGCACCACTTATCGTACAAAACTCACTTAACGCCATCCATTTCCAAACTAAAGTATGTTATATCACCGTAAAAGAGTATAAATCAGCTCAATAAATGAATTAAACTATCCGAATGTTAGGACTATTTTAATCGTATTTAATCAAATGTTCAAATATTTGTAAACTTAAAGGGACAAAACTGCTGAGGTCATCGATTCCTAGATTTAGAAAGTACTTACAGTAACAACACAGACACACACATTCCTCTCATGGGGAGGACGCGAAACTCCGACTGGAGTGACCGCAAAATCCGTGATAGGACGCATCAGGCCGTGTGACCTTTCCTGAGAGGCTAATTTGTTTTCTTTTTAAGGGAATAGCATTGCTTCATTTCATATTTGAATGTACAGCAGTGTGCTAGCAACCTAACATTAAAAAGAAAACTATCATTTTTATGAAACTAGCTACTACTTTCGAAGTAAAATATATTATAACTAAACTCACACCGATCCAAAATCCATGTCTTCAATGTCTCATCATAAATAAAAAATGATTTTTGATACAGTATAAAAAGGATTCTAAGAATGCTTTAAGATTGCTACAGTAATATCGTAGCATTTGAAAGTATTGCCCTCCTGAAACCAATGATTCCATATTCTACTAAAAGTCATTGGATCGCGGCCAACGCGAGCAGCGATAGCTGACATGAGGAAAGTTTCCAACCGATTTCTCATACACAAACAGCAGTTGACCGGTGCTGCCTGGTGACACGTTGTTGTGATGCGTACCATCACGTTACCGACTTTGATAAAGGTCGGATTGTAGCCTATCTCGATTGCGGTTTATCGTATCGCGACATTGCTGCTCGCGTTGGTCGCGATCCAATGACTGTCAGCAGAATATGGAATCGGTGAGTTAAGGAGGGAAATACGGAACGCCGTGGTGGATCCCAACAGCGTCGTATCACTAGCAGTCGAGATAACATGCATCTTATCCGCATGGCTGTAACGGATCGTGCAGACACGTCTCGGTCCCTGAGTAAAAGATGGGGACGTTTGCAAGACAGCAACCATCTGCACGAACAGTTCGACTACGTTTGTAGCAGCATGGACTATTAGCTCGGAGACAATGGCTGCGGTTACCCTTGACGCTGCATCACAGACAGAAGCGCCTGCGATGGTGGACGCAACGACGAACCTGGCTGCACGAATTGCAAAACTTCATTTTTTCGGATGAATCCAGGTTCCGTTTACAGCATCGTGATGGTCGCATCCATGTTTGGCGACATTGCGGTGAACGCACATTGGAACCATGAATTTGTCATCGCCATACTGGCGTATCACCCGGCGTGATGGTATGGGGTGCCATTGGTTACACGTCTTGGTCACCTCTTGTTCGCATCGACGGCACTTTGAACAGTGGCCGTTGCGTTTCAGATGTGTTACGACCCGTGGCTCTACACTTGATTACATCCCTGCGAAACTACATTTCAGCAGGATAACGCACGACCGCATATTGCAGGTCCTGTACGGGCCTTTATAGATACGGAAAATGTTCGACTGCTGCCCCGGCCAGCACGTTCTCCAGATCCCTCACCAATTAAAAACGTCTAGTCAATGGTGGCCGAGCAACTGGCTCGTCACAATACGTGAGTCACTTGTCTTGATGAACTGTGGTGTCGTTTTGAAGCTGCATGGGCATCTGTACCTGTACATACCATCCAAGCTCAGTTTGACTCAATGCCCAGGCGTATCAAGGCCGTTATTACGGCTAGATGTGGTTGTTCTTGGTACTGATTTCTCTGGATATGCACCCAAATTGCGTGACAATGTAATCACACGTCATTTCTAGTATATTATATGTGTCCAATGAATACTTGTTTATCATCTGCATTTCTTCTTGGAAATGCACCTGATTCAACATATTGTGCAAACGGTTCGTACCGCATTTAGTCGGTCAGCACTATTGCATAAGTATTGCGCAATACATACTGTGCTCCTGGGAGGCCCCTTAAAGGTTTCCTCCGCAAGACGTGAGCGTAACCGTGGAGACACCCGCGACCGACGAAAAGAAAACTTCCGAAGGGCGACAAGGAAATTTGCTCTTCTCGTTTCTTGGCTCGGCGCGCTCCAGCGGGCGAGCAGTTCATCAGCGTCGCCATGGCAACGCACCCGCCCGGGTGGGCGTGTGGCATATCTGCCTCCCCCTCTGTCACCGAGCGGCGAACGCCATGCATGACCGCTTCCGTTGTTTGTTGTGGGGGGCGGCGAAGCCCTCGCTCACCCGGAAAACCGCCAGCCCTTCACCCGAGCGCACTTTTAGAGGTGAGAGCGTTTCCCTGCTCGCGGCGAAACACCTCACCACTTACGCGTCGCTCGTCTGATTTGAAATTCCGTGAAGGTTGCGCTTGCAGATTTACGGTTGGTTTTTTTTTTTTTTTTTTTTTTTTTTTTTTTCCCACCACTCTCGTAGCGCAAGGTAACCGCGTGAGAAATATCCGCGGTTGGAGGACGGGATCGATTGATGAGGAGGGAAATGGGGACGGTGGAGTGGTTCTCTCTAAATGTGATCCATCAGATTGCCAGTAGTCCGCCAAAAGCCGCCTTGTGTGCAAAAATAGTCGTAGGGCGTAGGAAACATCCGGCTCATCATGTTTTCAATAATGTATTCGTGCTTTCTCGTCGTCTGTCATTTCCTATTATCGTTCTGGCGTGGATTGCTTACTGGCAATTTGAGGAAGGTGCAAGTGTCTGGCAAGGGCGCTGGCTGAGACACGATGTACTCAAATCAGAACACACTTTATTCTTCCATATTAAAAACAAAAGAACATAACAGTACTTATCTTTTCACAGTCACTGCTGTATCATGAAAACAGTAACAAAAATCAATCTTGGTACAATGTCCTGTTCATGTGTAACTGAACATTCAATAGTAGACAAGATCTCCGTCACTTGAGTATACACAATAAAACTTATAACAGTCTGCAGCGGGCCACATACTAATACAGACAACCTTTCCTGTAGTCCACTCTCCAAGGGCACGTCTACCACACAACTAACTTTTCTCTTTACATAGCTTGCTTAGTTAACGGGTGGCTCTGCGAACTTCAGGAGGGCTTGGCCGCCACCTTGCGATCCCATTGGGGCCGCTGGCAGCGACCGTCTCTTACTTCTTCTTCCGTTGTGTGCTGCCAACTTTGCCTTGGTGGTTAGGACACCACATTCAATATAAGAACACACGAAATGATCGGAGTTTCTTTTTGCAAGTTATCTTATGAAATAGTGCGTGGTACGTGCTAAGAACCATCATCTTCCCTTCAGATACTGAAAAATTGTGCCAAGTCGGCTTTCGAACCCGGGACCTCCCGCTGAGCACTACGCTAGTCGATACACAGTGACACCAAGGCCGCTCGGTCTACCCTACCACACACCCCAACAGACGTAAATGTTCAGCTTATCCACACACTGAAACTCCCTGGCAGATTAAAATTGTGTGCCAGAACCGGGACCCGAACCCGGGACCTTTGCCTTTCGCGGGCAAGCGCTCTACCGACTGAGCTATCCCGAGATGACTCACAACTTTCTTTCCGCCAGTACCTCGCCTCCTACTTTCCAAACTTCACAGAAGCTTTCCTGCGAAACTTGCAAGACAAGCACTCCTGGAAGAAAGTATATGGTGGAGACATGGCTTAGCCACAAACTAACGGATGTTTCCAGAATGAAACTCTTTTTACCAGGCTCTGGAAACAACCCTTAGACTGCGGCTAAGCCATGTCTCCACCATATCCTTTCTTCCAGGAGTGCTAGTCTTGCATGTTTCGCAGGAGAGCTTCATTGAAATTTGGAAAGTAGGAGGCGAGGTACTGGCGGAAGTAAAGTTGTGAGGCGGCATCGTGAGTCGTGTCGGGATAGCTTAGTCGGTAGAGGGCTTGCCCGCGAAAGGCAAAGGTCCCAGGTTCGGGTCCTGGTTCCGGTACACAATTTTAATCTGCCAGGAAGTTTCATATCAGCGCACACTCCGCTGCAGAGTGAAAGTTTCATTCTTATCCACACACTGTTAACTAGTGCACCTGCCCATTACCATCCATTGTCGCATGGTCTTCCCAATGTAATAAAACAATCATAATAGTTCACTGTAATCCCGTTACCCTTGAAGGTAAGCATGTAAGTGAAAATGCTTAAGAAAATGATGGAAATATTATACTTAAGGTTTGTTGGAAGTCGCTAAGCGCTTTAATTGCGAAACATAGGATTATTATAAGAAGGTTAATTTGCATTCCACGTCAAACAAAACGGCGTCATAAAATCATCTCTTGACCTAATTGTTATACAGTGAAGTAATTTTACAAGTCCAGTCAAGTATATACGTAAATATGTGTTCGAAATAACATTATTAGTCAAGAGGTAATAAAGTAAAGCCTCAGACCAGATGTTGAATTTTAATGCACGTCAATGTAAGCAGAAGGGAATTTCTGACGTGGCTATGAGTCTATCACGCCATACTCCTAAACCGTGTGCCAAACAGTTATTTAATTTTCCTGCTGGATTCATTAATATATGTGCGTATATAGTGTAAGCAATGGTTAGTGCTTTGAATGGAGTAAGTGGTTAAAAATTAATAAATGAACACGTTATGGCATATGCTGAAGTTTAACCCCATGAACAGCAAAATTGTAGTATGTGATAAAGTTTCATTCTTTCATCATTTCGCGTATCTATGTAGGAGGGGGGATCTCAACCGAAAATCTTGCGTAACCATCTGAAACGATATGGGATGCTCGTTGGAAGTCGCTATGTGATGTCATTTTCGAGGAATGGATGAACAAGTTTGGCATATTGAAACGCAGTTTCAAGCCACACACATAGTTTCTAAAGGACATAATTGCCTTATCCTGTTAGAGTAAATTTTTACCTGTTATTTTTAAAATTGGTCAATAATGACGTGAAATACTGAAAATGAAATTTTTGTTTCCCTGTAAGGCCGAGATAGGCACATAAATAAGATACAGGAAATCGAAAATCATATTTCTTGTTGTAGGATAAACAAACTACATGAGGACAATTCGGTGCACAAGGAGAGAGACTATATGAAGTGGCAATGTCACAAAAGAATTAAATACGAGGCGCGTCCAGAAAGTAAGTTCCGTTTCAATTTATCTCCGCTGCAGCGCTGCGATTGCAGTTCCGCACATGCGCTGTACATGATGTGTATCAAGGAGAAGAACTTGCACCATTTGGAGATCGCTGTCAGTTAGGTACGCTTTGTTGTGCTTGCTTGAAATGTCGGCTTTGACTGAAAATCCCGCCGCCTGTGAAATCAGGTCGGTGATTCGGTTTCTGAATGCGAGGAAAGTGAAACCGAGTGAAATTTATCGGCAAATTTGCGATATTTACGTACCAAATGCGCTGAGTTATTCGATGGTGAGAAGATGGGTCCGACAGTTCAATGGCGGGCGTAGTGATGCGCATGATGAACGAAGCGGGACGTGTTTGACCATCCTCCGTACAGCCCTGACCTCGCTCCTAGCGACTTTCATCTGTTCTTACATCTCATTCTTTCCTTGGCGGTCATCACTTCACCAATGACGACGAGCTGAAAGAAACTGTTTCCAAACGGTTGAAGTCACAGGCGGCAGATTTCTATGAAGAAGGTATACAAAACCTGGTGGCACGCTATGACAAATGCCTTCAAAATTTCGGCAGTTATGTGGAAAAGTTGTTTAAGAGTTGTAGAATTTTGTGCAATAAAAATTTCTTCTGTATCTGTGTACAATTTCATTTTATTACCAAACGGAACTTACTTTCTGGATTCGCCTCGTATTTTCAACAGGAACGGAAAGATCCAACAATATCGTGAAAATTGATAGACCCTAAAGTTCAATGAAGTACAAACCGAACAGGACAAGAGTCACTGGAAGACCACGGAAACAATGGAATTGATTTTATTTTTATTTATTTATTTTTTTATTTTATTTATTTTCTAATGCGCTGATTAGCTTCAATAACCTTTGGCAAAAGACGTAATTTCGTTTGCATCTTGGTTCATAGTAGTTGCTGGATCAGTAATGGTGTCTCTTCGTTGAACATGTCATATACCGGGTGATCAAAAAGTATAAATTGGAATACTTAATAAATCATAGAATAATGTAGATAGAGAGGTAAATATTGACACACATGCTTAGAATGACATGGAGATTTATTCGAACAACAACAACAAAAAAGTTAAAAAAATTCCGACAGATGGCGCTTCATCTGATCAGAAAAGCAATAATTAGTATCACAAATTAAGACAAAGCAAAGATGATGTTCTTTACAGGAAATGCTCAATATGTTCACCATCATTTCACAACAATAGCTGTAGTCGAGGAATAATGCTGTGAACAGCACTGTAAAGCATGTCCGGAGTTATGGTGAGTCACTGGAGTCGGTCGGATGTTGTCTTTCAGCATCCCTAAAGATGTCGGACGATCACGATACACTTGCGACTTCAGGTAACCCCAAAACCCCATGTCATTCCAAGCATGTAACTCAATTTTTACCTCTCTATTTACATTATTCCGTTATTTATTAAGTTTTCAAGTTTAGCCTATACAAACTTTTTGAACACCCAGTAATATATATATATATATATATATATAGAAAACGGATGACTTACCCAAAAGGACAGGCTCGTCGATAGACACAAATAAAAATAAAAATCACACTCAAACACACATACAAGCTTTCGCCACCACTGGCAGCTTCTTCAGGAAAAAACAGGAAAAAAGGGGAGGAGAAAGGGGAGGATATGAGTTTTAAGGAAGTGGAAAAGGAGTCATTTCAGTCCCCGGAGTGGAAGGACTTACCTTTGGGGACAAAAAGGAAGGTAGACAAATACACACACACGCACACATACCCAAACGCAAACACACCTAGACAGACATTTGTAAAAACATTATATATATATATATATATATATATATATATATATATATATATATATATATATACGGTGTTTCACTAAGTGCGTTTACCTCTGTAACTTATAAAATAATAGGTGACGGGAAATTTTAATGCGGTAGGTCAACACAAGAAATAAGAAATGTTACACTTTCTGCAGAGGTATGAACATAGTTCATTGTATCATTTTCCAAAGAGTTACACCACAAAGATATAATTTTTAAACGGAACAATAGTTTTTCCTATCGTGTATTGGATTCGTTTCAACCAGCTGCGTCGAAATCAATTTAAACTACATTCCTATCACTATTAGCTTGGGAGCTACAACCCTTCAAAGTTTAGTGGGATTTTTAAATTTTTAAACGGAACAATAGTTTTTCCTATCGTGTATTGGATTCGTTTCAACCAGCTGCGTCGAAATCAATTTAAACTACATTCCTATCACTATTAGCTTGGGAGCTACAACCCTTCAAAGTTCCGGGGGCGGAGGCTGCGATAGCGAAGCTGACTGGCCGAGTGGCTATCCCCTGGGGCACGGCCCACTGTCTCATGACCACCAGCCAGTCACCTACGCTGTCGTAGCCTCCGCCCACTAAACTTTGAAGGGTTGTAGCTCCCAAACTAACAGTGATAGGAATGTAGTTTAAATGAACTATTGTTCCATTTAAAAAATTATATCTTTGTGCTGTAACTCTTTTGAAAATGATGCAATGAACTATGTTCATAGCTCCGCAGAAAGTGGAACATTTCTTGTGTTGACCTACCGCATTAAAACTTCCCGCCACCTATTATTACAGAGGCAAACACACTTAGTGAAACACCATATATATATATATATATATATATATATATATATATATATATATATATATATATTGCAAATGCACCTTAACATGCCGGTCACCTACAGGTTTGGGATACAACAAGCAAATAGAAGATCTGATTATGATACAGCTTTACGAAACACGCTAGTTTAGCTTTTGTTACACCGGTAAGCCTACGGAGAGTTTTGACGTGGAAACGAATTAGTAATGGTTGAGACATCTACCAACGCACAACGGAAAATGAATCTTGAACGCTCGTCGTCAACCAGATACTGACGAGTATAAAAGAAAAATGAATACAGTTGTTTAATTCATTAACGGTCGCGAGGGAATTTGTTTTAGGTCAGGAGGTTTTTTAGGATAGAATTACAGCTGATATCCTCTTCATTCGCGCTAACAGCAGAGGCGAAGGGGCTACATTTTCATCTGCTTATGCCGTGTATTAACCGCTGAGTTTCTCATTAGCATGCCGGCGGTTAAGTGGGTATTTCAAATGCAATGCGAGTCGGGGAAAGGCCATCGAGGAGATGAGAATAAAGCAGAGCTGGAAAGATGATCACGGAATAAAAAGCTCCAGTTTGTTTTAGACAGAGCGCAAAAGCGGAGACTCAAAGAGGAGTAAAATATTACCGCTGTGTCGGAACACAGAAAATTCCCCTTCCCTTAGTAGCAGGTCGATCGCAAAGCGTGGACGTCCGCTGCAGTCCTTTTGAAGTGTCCCTACGTATTTGTTTATTTCACGACATATTTCTCTCATACTGCCATCCGCTGACGTCAAGAGTGATGGTTTGAAATATTATTGCGTACCGAAATGGATTTGCTAGTTAGATAATGCTCACTCTAACAAGGGACTCACAATATATTTAAACGCTAATCATCCAAATTTAGCTGTGTTCGTTGTTTACTGTATTCGCTCCAGATTTCGAAGCCTTTTGTTGGTTGCATGTTCCAGCACTTGAGCACTATCATTGAAATTTCTGCCGTACTACATCAGCGAAGGCTGTGCAAAGGTAATTGATTGCACACGTGTGCGGAGAATATTAGCCTTGTGCTACAATAGGAAACAATTTACAGCTCAGATCTCCATTATCCATTGTGATGGAAACAACAGAATGAAGTTCACTCAGCTGACAGATGAAATAATTACCTTGCTTTGCGATAACTCGTAACAGTGATGAGCAGGTAACTTTGGTCAGTGCATTGATGAAGAAGAATGTGAAACTTACATCATCTAGTCGTGTTATAAATCTTTCCGATTTCCATTGTTCTAGAGAGATGAATTTTTCCTCACTTGCATCCGTAAGAACTCACCATGTCATAATTAACTTCTGCATACCCTGAAGTACATTTTGTGTTATTTTTCCATTGTTACAGCGACAGAAGCAGAAGCTGTTTGTGTAGTACTGCTAATATTAATACTACTAGATATCAGTCAATATTGTTTATTTAGATACCTTTCACATGCTTTCAGACCATAGAAATTATATTATAAATAGTTTATTTATCTTATCCCTATAGAAATCAAAGTTATTGTATAGTTAACTCAGATGTAAAAAATACTGTATGTGTAAAACTTGGTGCGATATAATATGGGGCCTGAAGCCCCTAATCTGATGACGCTAACTAACAAATTATATAATTTTAAACATGTCTGAATAACAGCAAGATTAGGGTAAGGTGGTACAATTGCGATCATTTCGGACATATGTTATTGTAATCGTAAATATATTGAGAAATGAAATAATTTTAACTATGGTCCTTGTTCTTGCATGTTTAATGAATATGTAACACAAATATTAGACAATTAAAAATGTTGGTATAAACACAAAAAGATTACAGAATTGAGAAAAATCGATCGAAAAAAATACCGCACTAGCTACAATTGTGATCACTTCCTCGTACAATTTTGGTCACTGGCATCTTCCACATAAAAAGCAATTTCTCCTTCGGGCACCAACACATACTTCGTAGTACGAAACATTGCATTTTTGGTCGCGAATTCTTTCACCCTTAACTAGAAAATGTTTTAGAGAGCGTTAGACTTAACAGGAAAATATTTACATATCCGTAGCACAAAGTGGTGTATTATTGGAAAAGACAGGAGGAGCTGTAGAAACCTGCTACACCACAACGCCACACGAAGGCAAGTGCGAGACCGACAAATAGCGTGAAATCTTATTTTGATCGGAATTGTACCTACATCGAATTTGTAGCACCTTATCCTATTTCCAGATTCAAAAATATATAATACAGTCAACGGTTCGCGTGATTTTTTTTTGTCCCTTGACGAAGATTTGTTACCTTAAACGGTAACTTCATCAGCAAATAATAAACAGTTTACCTAAAATGATAACGCTGACGTTTTGTTCGTCATGCAATAACTGGTTGTTTCACTCTCCATTTAACCTGTATAAAACTTTTCTACCTAAGATACATGGTGGCATAGAGAAACGCCAACATTTCTACAATGCAATAAAACTGGAAGTGATGAAGGAAGTAAAATTTATAGCTATTGACACCTTACAACCTTACCATTCACGAAACATTGTCTGTTCGGAGTACGTTTATCACGTGTGAACCACAAGACATAAAGAGCTAAAAATTTGTGCAGTTACTAATGTCTACCCGGGGAAGGCTTTAGCCACGGTTTTATGGCGATCGAATAGCTATTTATCTATACATATTAGTTTGAATGTCTGTTCGGTGTACGCTTATCATGTCCGAACGTCAAGACGTAGAGGCGTAAATATTTTTGCAGTGACTAATTTATACCCGAGGAAGGTTTTAGGCACGGTTTTATACCGATCTGATAGATATTTAGTAATTTGAAGAATATAACGCGAAATGCGGAACAATAATTACCCTTTGAAAATTATATTTACCCTTTGAAAACGGTTTTATTGGTTGCATTATTGCTGAGGGCTGATAATGATAAAAGGGTCGTGTATATTGGGATGGAAAGTTATGGGTGTATACAAAATTCTACGTGTGTGTGTGTTAATATTCCACTCTGCAATGAACACTACAGAACGCAAACGAATGGTCTGTGTATAATTGTTGTCCGAAGTTTCCCGTTGTACACCATAGCAGTTCCATGCCGATAGCTATAAACTGTGTGGAAGATATGGTGATTGAAAGTAGTCAAATTATTAAAAAATTCGGACTGAAGGCCAGCGATGACGTTTGCGACTCTATAGCAAGGAGGTTACGTACAGCGAAACGTGATGCCACACAACATATCTTTGCTCTATACGTGCTACAAAGGCTCTTCAGCTCTTTCTCTGTAAGGATAAGCATACGAGTAAGGAAATATAAGAATAAATAATGAAGCAGTAAAAAAGAAATTTCTTCTAATATAGATCTTTAAAAAAATCGATTTGACGATTCGTGCATTACATCGACCGATCCGTGATATCATTACAATCATTATTGTTGAGTTTCGTGATTGGATCCTTCGAAACGAGTGCATTTTTACGTGTGATTTGATCTACAGTATTTACTTTCTTAATAATGTTCATTAAAAATGTTTGTTTCTAAAGACGGTATTGCATTTCATTTCATCCTTCAAAACCAGTCTCATAGCACACTACTGAAAGATAGCTTCTCTATCATAATCAACCAACACGTGAGCGGAGCCGCGGGTTTAAGCTAAATTACGTCCTTTATATAGAGTCCACCTGTACGAATATATTCTTGAAATCTGTTGTGGAGATTACTCTCTGACCGCTGGCCTATACATGCTAGTAAAGTAACAGTAAGTTGTGGTTTTTATCACGTGGCACTATCAGACAATTTTTCTTCGAAAATGAAGAGGGAAACACAACAACGGTCAATGCCGATCGTTACGCGAAGATGTTAGGAACTTTCGTTACAACTGCATTCAACAACTTTCCAAATGTTCAAGAAGCGTGGTTTCAATAGGATAGAGCTACATCCCACACTGCAAGGCAATCGATGGCATTTGTGCGAAAACTGCTCGATAATCGTGTTATCTCATGAGTCGGTAATATTTTCTAGCCGCAGAGATCGCAGTTAAGGACTTTTTTCTTGTTTGTCTACCTTCAGAACATAGTCTACACGACTCGACCAAGAATCCTGGACGAGTTCACCGTATCCCAGCTGATATATTGCAGCGGTTAATGAGGAATGTCCTCAGCAGATTTCACCAATTTATTCGTACAGGAGGACGCCATCTAACAAGGAAAGTACTTGGGTTCGAACAAACATTTCTGTATGAATGTTTGGTTACAGTATCTCTACGCACACCTCAATGTGCTGGTGGGTGTCGTTTTTATGGAAAATTTTGCAATGATGCTCTAGATAGCACTGTAGATGTAATTGTAGACGCCATACGTAATGCAGATATCTGAACTATAACTTATGTAATAATCGTCGTACATGTTCTCTAGCGTTTTGTCATCAAAAGCCGCGATAATAGTTGCAACTTTTACCTTTTTCTCGGAAGACTGTTCGTATTCACTGCCACTGCTTCCATCGCCTCTTCCCGCACTTACCGTAGCATTACCGCTTGCAGTGAGTTCTTCGTCATTATCATCCATATTATCATCATTATGTGTTAGTGTTAGAACAGTATCTAACTTTTGCTCATATTTCCGTACTATAACATATACGAGAAAGCATGCTACACTAATACCATCTTCTGGAAGAAGGGTTCTTCGTAACTTCATCTCAACCAATCGCAATACTTTAGCAGGATTGATTATCAATCGCCGCTCCATCTGACGCTTCACCACACAAATGTCACAAAACGCAACTTCGGAGGCACAGTCCACCGTCCCTACTGGCGAGCCGACAGGTCAAAGTGCAATGTGGCAAGGCACACGCACAGGCCTCTAACGGACGACTGCAGAGTTTTGCAGATGCGGGAGTGTCACTAGTGCAATAAGGGATCTTTACATTATCTCTCATGCGATTTTGATGTATATGTTTTTGTTCGAGCCCAACTACTTTCCTTGTAAGAGACGTAATTCTTAAAAAGTCATAAATGACTTCAATGGTTCGTAAATGGCAAGGTTCAAGATTTCAATTATTATAAATTGCATTTCTTTCAGTCATCACTTCTATTTTCATTGGATTGTGCTCAAATATTTGTAAAGCTTATGGGACTTAACTACGGGGTCATCAATCCCTAAACTTCCAAACTACTTATGAACTAACTTAAACTAAAAACAGCATAAACATCCATTCCCGAGGGAGAATTCGAACCTCCGACGCGTGAGGCCGCGCGATCCGCAAAGTGGCGCTCCAGACCGCTCGGCTATTCCTGCGCGGCATTGGATTGTGAATATGTTCCCGGGTCCCTGTGTCACCTTGTATTTATTCTGTTATTACCATTTTAGGTAAACTGTTTCTTAGCTTCTGATGAAGTTACCTTTGGAGGTAACGAAACCTGGTCAAGGAACAAGAATTGGTTGGCTGTATTACATATTCTTTAAACACACACACACACACACACACACACACACACACACTGTTGTGTGACGTTGAAACGTAGTTACGAGACTCAAAGGTAATATTTATCCAGCAAAAACTGGAGGAAAAACCTTTTGTGCTACAACATATCCCTTACTCTAACGCAGTGCTTTTTAACCTTTTCGAATATGCGACCCCCTATCAACTAAAATATTCTGGCCACCCTTTTGTAATTAAAAATAGTATGGCGAACCTCCTCCATGCCTCACGAATCGTAACAAAACAATGTTGTCTCAAAGGAAACAAATTTAATCTTCTTTGTATTGCTTGAGCTTTCTTTTAAATTGTGGGACGAAATTTCTAGTGTAGTTTTCGGAATGTAACACATCTTATTTTTACATTATTTCCGAAAATAAATATATTTTGAACTTTCCTGACAGATCAAAATTGTGTACCGGAACAGGGACTCGAACTTGGGATCTTTGCCATTCAGGCAAGCGCTCTACCACTGAGCTATTCCGACAAGAGTCACAGTCTGTCCTCACATACTTTACTTCTGCCAGTACCTCGCATCCCACGTATGAGGACGGACCGTGATTCGTGTCAGGATAGCTCAATGGTTTAGCCGGGTGCCGTGACTCAGCGCGCCCGGTCATGGGGCTAAACGCCATCTTTAATAAAAAAGCTGAGACAACCATTCAATGAATAACCACGGACGAACTTATCGAACGACCACGAACCGTAGATCTACAAGATGGAAAAAAAAGTGGGCTAGCGCTTTCCCGCGAAAGGCAAAGGTCCCAGGTTCGAGTCCCGTTTCCGGCACACAGTTTTAATCTGCCAGGAAGTTTCTTATCAGCGCACACTCCGCCGCAGAGTAGAAGTTTCAATTTGTAAATATATTTTGCTTAACGAGTGTTTCGCATTTCATGCGAGGCTTAGAAGCGAACTGTACTTATTAAGGATTCGTGAAGAATTAGATCATTCTTTCCTTTTTTAAGGTTTACTGAATTACATGTTGTATCATGTACCTTTACCTACCGATTGGTTCCTCAAAACAGTTTTAAAACACTGGTCTTACTCAACAGTAACACACTATTATAAAACAATCTATGATCTATTCAGGTCTCAATTAACGTTGTATAACAAACTCTGTAATTTTAACATGAAATGTAATTCACTTAGGCACACGATGCTTTATTGTTATTAATATTATTACTGGCCTAGCTATTTTATGGTGCATGTGCTTCCTCGAGCAAGACTACGCGACTACCTTGGGATGGTGGGTGAAAAACACTGCCATAAAGCGTCAGCTGTCTCAGTGGTGATGAAACACAGACCAAGTTATTAAATTTCTCATATCTTTGTAAATATAAAGATTTATATCGTGAGACACTCTCGGCGATACTTGTAACGTAATGCTTATACCTCTTAGAACGCAGTTGGTCTCTAGCTTTTTTTTTTTTTTTTTTTTTTTTTTTTTTTTTTTTTTTTTTTTTTTTGCCCTTCTTCTTTTCTTTTTGCGTCCATTCGGGGATGGAATCATTGCGGCCGCGTTATTGGTAATCCGTGATTCCGAGCGAAATAACCGCTTCCTTCTCAGCGGCGTCACTTGATCTGAAGCAGCTAGCCAGCTGGCGATATTTCATTACTCGGCGACGAACTACTGGCGTGCGAGCCGAGGGTAAGGAAAAAAAGAAATGGGAAAGCAACAGAAGCGAGGCGGCAGAAAAAAAAAAAAAAAAAAGAAAGCAAGTGGAAGCGAAATCGGGTTGTGGTGCGTTTAGTAGCTGTAGCAGGTGCTGGAGAGGAAAGAACGGAAGGGGGGGGGGGAAGCGGGGAAGAGTGTGGAGGGAGTGGGGAGAAGAGGTGGGGGGGGGAAGGGTGAGGATGAGAAGCGAGGTGGCAAAGTCACGAAACTAGGTGGCCGTCTGTCGCCTGCGGTGATTGGCAGCGATGCTGCAAGAAATGGAATCGGAGCGGTCGTTCACCGCGGAGAAGTCAGACCGCTTCTGCCACCAAGGACGGAAGGAAAACTGCGCCCCGACCGCTAGAAGTCTACTAGAGTGGCAGACAGACAGACAGGCGGCTGCGATGCAAATGACAGTCGGCCTGTCAATACTGAGTCGTCACTCGCAGCCCTGTTTGTTGCAGCCGCGACAGCAGACAGCTGGGACGTCGGCTCCGTTCCTTTCCCCTTGCCACCGGATTTTTCTGGAGAAAATTATAATTTTTTTTCTCATTCGTTTGTATCCCGTCTACGAATTTCTCGCCTCTCTTACTCACGCCCATCCCGTTCTTGACACATTTCTCAGTTTTAACTAGGTTCCAAATCTGCAACTGGCATCGGTCCCGTGAAGTCACTGACGGTCGAGTCGGAGGAACGGCTCCGAACTGTCAGTCTGAAATCTAATTTACGCTTGATTAGTTCTCTTTCCTGGGCGCATGATATTGAACAAGAAGCACATTGTGAGCTGGAGGTACTAACTGCAAGTAAATAATATCCTGCGGTGATGGTGTTAAGTATCAATTTTTTCGCCTATCGCTCTTTTATCCGATCCTGGAGGGAGCATAAGTTCACATTATTTTGTCTTATTGTTCCCTGTTATTGCAACTAAAATATTGAAATTTCATGACGATACAGTTTTAAGTTTGAGCTATCGATGGTATTTTCTTAAGATAGTTCTAACTACGAAACCAAAATAACCCAAATGTTGGTCTATTCATCCCGTGAAGGGCAGCGAAGTGTAGTTTCCTCTTTGTGGTCCAAAGGGCATAATACGAATGAAATTCTCGCGTACGACAGCATACAGTGGGGAGTCGACTTCGTTTCATCCCTCTGACAACGGAGTTTCTAGACCAAATTTTACTTTCTTCATTTTCTTTTTTATTTCGATCCCACCTTCGAATTTATGGATTTCGTCCCCCCTGCTCGTTAACACATTTATCAATTTTAACAATGCGGACCACTCTGTAGCTATTTTCGACCCTTCGAATTGGTAATTGCTCGAAACTGAGGTACTGAGAAACTGGCTCGTCACAATACGGCAGCCACTACTCTTAATGAACTGTGTTATCGTGTTGAAGCTGCATGGGCATCTGTACCTGTACATGCCATCCAAGCTCTGTTTGACTCAATGCCAAGGCGTATCTAGGCCATTATTACGTCCATAGGTGGTTGTTCTGGGTACTGATTTCTCAGGCTCTATTCAAGCAAATTGCGTGAAAATGCAATGACATGTCAGTTCTAGTACAATACATTTGACCAATGAATGCCCGTTTACCATCTGCATTTCTTGTTGATGTAGCAATTTTAATAGCCAGTAGTGTATGTGGCGTCTCGTGTAAAGACGAACAGATGTTATACGCTTGTTGATTGACGACGTGAGGGACCGCGTTCAAAATATACCTTTACCGAGAGAAGGTTATACACACTAGTATTTTATTTCTCGGAGCAATAGTGAGAAATTAGTCTCAGAAGAAATGCATTCGTCTCTGTCACACAGCACCCCTTAAACTGACGTTACAGGAGGACAAGATAAAGTCCCGGTATATTGCTTCCTTAAATAACGGCTCTTTTATAGACCTCGCTCCTTTGAATCCGCTCTACCCATTCTATCTCTTCGGCCAGTCCGCCTTCGGGAGCGATTTCCTTTATCTGGGTTTATTGCTTTCTGTTCTTCCATTCGTTACGCCGTATAAAGAATCTCCCGATTCCCATGCGGCGCTTTCAGAGTGCTTTCCGCAGGCATCCTAGCTAATTGCAATATATCAGGTCTCGTTTACTGCCGCATGGGATTGGTTTACGCTGAAATCCGTAAGCTGCGTTCTTTCCGAATATTCAGGACGTATGAGAAACGTTTATCGTCAGGTCAGACTTACTATCTTTGAAATTACATACACTAAGTTTGGTCTAAGTTTGGACTTCGAACTGTTGTAAATTTGGATATACATGTCAACTGATATTCAGAAATCAAATAGCTATCAGCCAAGTCCGTTGATGCAAGTATCACAATTTCCCGGCATACGCCGCGAGTGATTTAGGTAAATCAAGGAAAAGTTTAATCTGCATTGCAGAAGGTGGATTAAAACAATTGCGTGGTTATGGTATATAGCCCCAAATTTGCAACTGGATAGGGGATTTCCTATCAGAGAGGTCACAGTTTGTAGTAATCGATGGTAAGGCATCGACTGAAACAGAAGTGATATAGGGCGTTCCACAGGGTAGTGTCATTGGTCCTCTGCTCTTCCTTATCTACATAAACGATTTGGGAGAAAATCTAAGTAGCTATCTTACGTTGTTTGCAGATGACGCCGTCATTTACCGTCTAGTAAAATCATCTGAAGATCAAACCCAACTGCAGAACGATCTGAATAAGATATCAGTATGGTGTAAAAATTGGCAATCGACTCTAAATAATGAGAAGTGTGAAGTCGTCCACATGAGTACCAAAAGAAATCCGTTAAATTTTGTTTACATGATAAATCAATCAAATGTGAAGGCCGTAAACTCCACAAAATACCTAGGAATTACTATTACTTCAGACTTAAACTGGAAAGAACACGTAGATAATGTCGTGGGAAAGGCGAACCAGAGACTGCGTTTTATTGGCAGAACCCTTAAAAGATGCAACAGAACTACTAAAGAGACGCCATACACTACGCTTGTTCGTCCTTTTTTGGAGTATTGCTGCCCAGTGTGGGATCCTTATCAGTTGGGTTTGACGGAGGACATCAAAAGAGCCCAAAGAAGGGCAGCTCGTTTTGTGTTGTCACCAAACAGAAGAGACAGCGTCACGGAAATGATACAGGACCTGGGATGGGAATCATTACAACAACGGCGCTTATAGCTGCGGCGTGGTCTACTTACGAAAGTCCAACCACCAACATTTTCCTCTGAATGCGGAAATATATTGTTGACTCCCACCTACATAGGTAGAAATGGTCATCAGAGTAAAATTCCAGAAATCAGAGCTCGAACGGAGGATTCAGGTGTTCTTTCTTCACGCGCGCTATTCGAGAATGCAAAGAGGCCAGGCACGTAAATGTGATTTCCCACACTATCCCGTGTACATGTAGTTCGAGAGACCATTCCGGACCCATGAGCTCAGTAGTTTGGTCCATTAGAATTTCAAACATTGGATCATCTTCCGTCCAAAGACTTGTTTGGTGCCGCTGTCCATACTACTCTGCTTTACGCAACCCTTTTCATTTCCGAATAACAATGTTGATACTCCTTTCAAGATACTATTCATTCCGTTCAGTTGCACTTCCACGTCCATTGCTGTCTTCGGCAGAATCAAAATGTCATATAGCAAAACGCAAAGTGTTTAAAGTACAAGGTAAGCAAATAATGTCTTCTCCAAATTTCTGCTTGCTTTCCTTCACAGACTGGTGTGATATTTTTTGTAAAATGATTTATGATTTGTCAGTGGCAAAATGACCTATTTGAACACTGTGAAAAATAATATTAGTGGTGTCTGTATCAGTTTTTGTAATGTAATCTATTAAAAAATTATTCATGGTTAAAATTATACTAATTATACATTTTAAAAGCCAGTAAAATCATTAAAATAGCAACAGCTTTCTTATATTATACTCATAATCCTTCAAATAAAAATATTCGTTCGTGATAATATCCACAGAACACTTATTTTTATTAAATTCTTATATTAGACGTAACGGGTCCAATGGACCCAGGATATGTAAATGAGCGAAAAATATATGTCATGCATAGGAGGGTTAAGCCACTGCGACATAAAGGATCCTGTGATTGCACAGACTGTCTTACAGTACGTATCCCTCCACTACACAAACTTCAATTGTGCCTCAAGTTCCCATATATAAATACGTATCAACGTTGCCCAGGCTCTCCTATATTGAAATAGCCAGCCATCAACACTGAGACAGCTGAGGATGTCGCATAGTCTTGCTCGAGGAAGCACATGCACCATAAAATAGCCAGGCGTCCAGTAATAATATTAATAAAAATAAAACAACGTGTGCCTAAGTGAATTACATTTCGTGTTAAAATTACAGAGTTTGTTATACACCGTTAATTGAAACTTGAATAGATCGTAGATTGTTTTATAATAGAGTGTTACTGATGAGTAAGACCAGTGTCTTAAAACTGTTTTCAGGAACCAATCGGTAGGTAAAGGTACATGATACAACATGTAATTCAGAAGAAAAAAAAATTCTTCACGTATCCTTAATGAGCACAATTCGCTTCTAAGTCTTGCATGAAACGCGAAACACTCGTTAAGTAAAATATATTTACAGAATGAAACTTTCACTCTGCGGCGGAGTGTGCGCTGATATAAAACTTCCTGGCAGTTTAAAATTGTGTGCCGGAAACGGGACTCGAGCCTGGGACCCACACCCCACCATCACCCCCGCCCCACCATCTTGTAGATCTACGGTTCACGGTTGTTCGTTCACTTCGTTCGTGGTTGTTCGCTGAATTGTTGTCTCAGCTTTTTTTTTATTACATAGGACGTTTAGCCCCCTGACCGGGCGCGCTGAGCCACGGCGCCTGGCTAAACCACTGAGCTATCGCGACACGACTCACGGTCCGCCCTCACAAGTAGGAGGAGAGGTACTGGCAGAACGTTACTTAGGAGGATCCGGCTTTGTACCTCAGTCACAAATGATATTAATATCAACTAAGAAATCAAAGTCCAGACATTTATAGTCTTGTAATGTGTCAAAGATATAGAAAAGTAGGAGAGGCAAAGAACCTCGCCGTGGCACATATTTCAATTCAATGCATCTCTTTCATATCTATATTTCAGTAAGAGAAAGCGTTCTGCAGACGTACCAGGATGCGGAAAAGCTTGGCTTTCTGAGGCGCGCGGTTTGTGGGCTGGTTCCTTCCGTCTAATTCCAGCTGTTACTTCCACCAACGAGGCCTCTGCCGAGCTATAAGTGGGCTCGGGATGCGATTTAACGCCAGGAATATGGCGCGGAAACGACCGTAATGACCACAGCGGCAGATAAACGATCCCTAACTTGCAGCCCCGCCGCCGACCCCTGGGCTTGGAACCGCCGCAGCCATACTGCACAGTGCTCAGGAGGACAGAGAGAAAGGCCGAGGGAGGGAGATAGCCACTTGACGTCGCAAAACCGCCGACCGCTCGTGTACGGTCATTTCCCTGTAACAACCACGTGAGAGGTTAGGGCCGAACTGCTGGGACACCGCCAGCGGTCTCCTGAGCACGAAGCCGTAATCACCACAAACGAGGGCGTAAGGAGGCATAATTAGCCACGCGCGTGAAACGGCAATATCGTGTCTCCTGGTAGCGGTCTTATACCTGCCTGTCTCAAACCTAGGGCCTGCCGGCTTCAATATCAGTTGCAAGTGCCTATCTCCGACTTTACGAGACTACGTCGACAGTTTCGGCTCGCGCCGCCACTTCCGAGTATATGTGACTCATTACCTAAAGATGCAGGAAATCTAATGGGAGTTTCGGTTCAGGTACTGTCATTAACGCCTTCGTCAAAAAGAGGAAATTTGTGGCAGCCGTACTATTACGTCGAGCATGGAAAAGAAGAAACTGCGGTCGCAACAAGACTACTTGGTGTGAAAAACAAGACACTATCCCACCGCAATATTGAGTCGTGTGGCGAAAAGAAGAAATTGCAACCAAAGTATTATTACGGTTGGCGTGGAAAAGAAGAAATTGCTGCAGACTTAATATTACATCACTCAATGTAACACGTCGTTTCTTCATTTCAGACGATAGTTTACGTTTCTGCTTGAAGTCCAGTCTCAAAAAACCAGAAAAGTGAAATAATTACAAAGACAAAAAAGTGAGAATGAAAATTATGGCATGCATCCCTTAGAAATACATAGAATTTCATAAGCAAGCTATTGAAGGAGGTTGTACAAGACTCGGAGAGAATTACTGATAAAGACTGAGTGCATACTACGACTTCGGAGAAGAAACACCAAAATTAAAATAGGCGGGAAGAGAAGATGGCGAAATGTGATTGGAAATCAGCAGGATACACGCATAGTTACTTGCCTGATGGGCATGCAACAAACAATAGTGGAAGCTGAAGGCTTTGCTCTAAGAACCGACCACCTGTAACATATATAACTCACGGAAGGAAACAATAAGAAAAATTTTTCATGCACTGTACAAAAATGAACATATCGTCTGTTAGAAACCGGGCCCCACAAAGCTAGACAGAATTTACACAGAGTTCGTACACCACCACATAATCACTAAAGATTTGAATATACCAGGCCGTTATCGAACTGCAACTAGTAACACCTATACCACGTTTATCTGTTGGAAATCACTGGATTGAAAAACTAGAACACATTTCCGCGCACGATCACAAAAATATTCCGAAAAATGAATCTAAGTTCAAGAGTCTAAGTTAAACATGCTAGACAACGAATCGCTACCATCTCCGCAGACAAAAGAGCAGAATCAACCTTACCTCACCACGATCTGAGCACAAAGTGACCACCGAGCGGCCAGAAGGCACGAAAGCTACCGGACACTAGGCAAAACCCATGAAAACAGCGCTAGTGAGGAGAGAAGATAGCCAGACTCGCCCTGGATAGGGCTCATCGTTTGGCTTGTAACCAAAGGGTGTACAAACCTCTTTGGTCGCATTAGCATCAGGGGTTGGTAACGACTAACTATCGACTCTGAGCCAGAGAGTACCACATAAAGTGAGCTCTTACTACCCACATTTAGACAGCCATTAGATTCTCGCACATAGACTTAAAAGTAAAACAAGTGCACATTCTCACAGGGACAATAATAAATTATTAAAATAACAAAATCCTAGCAATATTGACTAACATTTCAGAAACTAATATTTAAAAACATGAAATAAAATTGCTATTACTCATGCCTCGAAAAGAGTGGGGTTCTAGTTTTAACAAAATGCCAATCTAGCGACATCAAATAAATTACAATTTTATAAGAAATATATGGAAAACGACAGACGGTTGTCTTTCATGCTTAAGAAACATAATAGCTTTGATGCTTCTGTTATCAAAAAGGAATAATTCCTTATGTTCTGGAAAAATACTTATTGAGTCACTAATCGGCTTTTGGCTTCTTGGGCCATTGTTAGATAACAACTGAATGTCTTCTCCCGCCGTAATATTGAGTCGTGTGTCGATAAGAAGAAATTGCAACCAAAGTAATATTACGACTGGCGTGGAAAATAAGAAAATGCTGCAGCGTTAATATTACATTACGCAATATTGCACGTCGTTTCTTCATTTCAGATGAAAGATTACGTTTCTACCTATATCTTTAATGCTCCAGCTTCTATCCATCTCCAACTTTCCGTGGCTACGTCGACACTTTGGGCCCGCCTCAACTTTCGAGTATTTGTGACTCATTAACTAAAGATGCAGGAAATATAATTGGAGTTACGGTTCAGATATCATTACCATGGCTTAAGTCGACATTGGAGGATCACATTTATTTATATATTTACTTTTTCGGCAATCATTGTTTCATTAATTACAATATCCTTATACTTCTATTCTAACAATACAAGTGCTCTTATAGTACTACACTCTATTACAAATACTCTCAAGGGACATTAAGGCCGAGTCGCTGAGTCTGTGTATGTCTTTCAAATCACCGTCATAGCCGTACACTTCACACACTAGTAAATGGTCCATTGTTTGGGTTTAACCACACTCACATTCAGAGCTGTCTGACAGGCCCTATTTCTTCATTAACTGCTTACATCTGCTGATCCGTGTTCTTACGGGGTTGAAAGTTGTCCAACGTTTCCTTGGAAGATTGAATCCTAAGATCTTCTTGTGTGCACTTGCAGCCCATGTCTCTTTCCAGACTATAAATTAATGAAATGCAGCAACCAGTTGCTTGTGGTTATTTATTTTTAACTCTAACGACCGGTTCCGGGCGCTTGAGTGCCCTTCTTCTGGTCTCTATACAGGCAAACAAGTGCATTGATATACAGTAAAGGCTATAGAACGTACAAAAGTCGGTTACAGAAATTTGAAGCAGTTTCTAACCAAATAGATTGTAATTAAGATAAGTTCATATAATGGGATAATAAGTGTTAATTTTATCCCATTATATGAACTTATCTTTATTACAATCTATTTGGTTCGAAACTGCTGCAAATTTCTGTAACCGACTTTTTTACCTTTTATAGCCTTTACTGTATAACAATGCACTTGTTTGTCTGTATAGAGACCAGAAGAATGGCACTCAAGCGCCCGAAACCGATCGTTAAAGTTAAAAATAAATAACCACAAGCAACTGGTTGTTGCATTTCATTAATTTATAATCTGAACAGTTGCGGAAATTGATAAAATACTTCAGCTTTCCAGACTGTTTATGAGTTGAAGTCTTAGAGCTCAAAAATGTTCAAATGTTTGTAAAGCTTATGGGACTTAACTACGGGGTCATCAGTCCCTAAACTTACAAACTACTTATGAACTACTTACGAACTAGGACGGCACAAATATCCATGCCCTAGGGGGGATTCGAACCCCCGACCGTAGTGGCCGTAAGACCGTGACTGGAGCGCCTCAGTCCCCTCGGCCACCGCGGCCGGCTCTCAGAGCTCTTGGCCGGTTTTCCAAAAAGCTGTCCTGGATTTAATCCTGTTTGTAGCTATTAGACCTTCATGGATAGGTACGTCCAGGTTGCCTAGGATTTTTTGGTATGTTCGTAGAGCTAGCTGTGATCGCCGAACTTCAGGGGGCTCTTGGCAAGGACAGGGAGACAAGCACCGAGGGTAGCCCTGAGTGTAGACGAGATTATTCGCATCGTCTCCCTCAGATGGACCTCCACTTTATCTACACGTGCACTTCCAGACTGGTGAACAATATTCAGCTAAATATAGATTGAGAAACCCTGAGACGGTGTTACGTGACAATTATCTATGGAACACAGAAGCAGAATTAAAATTTGCGATGTGGAGGGAAGTCATACTTAAGACTATTCCGAGGCGCCTTAGTCGTTAGAGGTGTGGTGGTCTAACGGTTGAAGGTCCGGGATCGATTCCCGGTCGCACCACAAATTTTAATTCATTGCTTCACGTTTATCTTTCAAGTCTTAAATTTTCAGCTACGCTGTAGACAAGAGCTAGTCCTGATGTCCTCAAAGTGCTCGCTCCACATCCTCAAGTCGTTCCCGCTAGTTTCGATAGGATAGCATTGCGGGATTTTAATTTCTGTTTTGTGTCCCCTACATATCAGTTGTAAGACAGAGTGCGATCTAATTTCACACCCAAGTACTTAGACTTATTCTCGTGTCGAATCTGCTGACCATTCATAGAGAGCTGTAATTTTTTACGTGCTTCTCTGTTGCTAAAGTAGATTATGGTGCTTGATGATTTGTTGGGGTTTAGGTGTAGGAGGATCGCATGACTGCCTGGCATTCAGTTCCGCACCTGCGGAAACAAGCTGTGTGCTGTTTTAACGTTTGGAGGGGGGATGGCTAATACTTCGCCCGATCAGGTTCCCTGCCATAAGCCAGCGATCTCTCATTTCCTACTTACCGCAGAATCCCGTCTCCATGGCAACGCCACCACCGATAAATCTGTCGCATAAGTCCGACGCTATTAATCACCAAGTATGTGGGTCTCATTAACTAATGGCACGCCATTAAAACGGCGACGACCACTTCGGTGGCGCCACCCGCATCGGGCACAGCTCTCCGAGTGGGATCGTTATGCCCCACCTACTTAACGGTAATTAAATCATCGCCTCTCCAATCGGCGCCTTGTTAACTTTTTAGGTCTCCTGAAGTGGTTATCCTATGAACTGCTTAGAACTTCGCTTCACTTCGAGAGTGTAAGTTTGGTTCTTAAAACTCCAGTTTGTCGCGAGGTACTTGACCCCTCGGCAAGGAGATAAATAACTTCGAGCGTCGAAGTTTTTGTTCCAGTCTTAAGTGTGGCCAATAGGATCAATGACTCAGATTTGACACTCGGGGAAACAATAAACGCGTTTTATTTGCAATTTTCCGAACGTCGAAGGTATGGCCAGACGTGTTACTTGGCAATGCCATTTTCCGACCACAACAAGGCAGCACTGAGACTAGGGTCGTATGGAGAAGGACATAAAAATTAAGGACCGAACGAATATTAGGTTTCGGTTACGGTTAGTTTCGGCCGGAAATTAGCTGAATTTCGGCTTTGCCGAAACAAGCTTTTGTGAACTCGGGTCGAGTTTGGGACGGATTTAGTGGTCGTAATAAATTTATTTCGTTGCTTATCACAATATAACGTAATCGTATCTTATAATGATATTCTTGCACTGTGTTTGCAATAATTTAACTTATTCAGTATTGTACTTAATGGAATGGTTTATCATATTATTAAAATGAAAAGTTTTATTAATATGAAAGCGAGGGGATTTTTTAATAAACAATATGGGTTTAGGAAACAATGATCATTTGCTACACAACTTGCCCGTTGTATTTGCATAAATTTACACTGACAACAATCATACTGCTAGTCGGAACTGTGACGTTATTTTTCGATTTACTTTGTGCAGCACTAATTTAAGTTTATTTAATGGCAGGAATTAAGCCTATTAGTCAGCAGCATTATAAGAAAACAACTACATTTAAATCAAATTACTGTAATAAGTAATTGAAAAATTGATGTTAACGAAAAGATACAAACACCCAACGAAATTTTACATCGTAGGCACGAGGTCTTGACTGCGCGAGATTCAAGTCCGTAGGCGACGGGAGCTAATGTGAGACTGCCATGTAGTGACTGTGTTCCACAATTTTCTTTACACACCAAAGTTAGGGCAAAGTGTAAATGTTATTTCTGTTTTATAGCGTCGTTATCAATCCCGGCCTTCATTCTGAGAAAAATACCTACTCGTAACAACTCGTAACAACATATTTGGTACTTATCGTAAAAGACACACCACCTCGCTAATACATTTTTGAAATTTTTGAGATACTTATCGTAAAATACAGACCATCTCACTCATACATTTTTGATATTTTTGAGGTTTCCTAATTCGTGCATAATCTTTTAAGAAAATGGTGTACCGCGACTTTTGACTCGCCCTGTACAGCCGACGCCCTTCACCATCTTCCTTAGAGATGGACATAAATAGATAATTAACATTTGCAAGCGTAGTCTTTCGCGAACGTTGTCACTGTCAATAAAATTCTACTGGGTTGAAACCGAGTCGACATTTATATAAAACTAGCTGAAAACCCGGAGTTGCGTGGGTATTTATTTCTACCATTTTAAGGTATATATGGATCTGTATAAGGGTTGTATGTCTATAACATCTCTTGGGAATACAATTAGTTGTAAAGAAGTAATTGATTAAAACTTGCTTGCGTGATGGGGCGGATTTCCATGAACGTTACTGTTTATGTGCTCTTATCTCATGAGGTACGTGTCGTACTGTGCTAGAATTTAGAAGGCACACTCAACTATATGCGTGTATGTTGTCTGTAAAATTTACTGCGGCTACAATGTTTACTTTAGAAATTATAAATTTATGCGTCATACCGAAAGCCGTATTTTTAGTCCATGAACAGCGGAAAGTTACTGTTTATGGGATCATATCTCAGGAACTACGTGTCGTACTGTGATACAATTTAGAAGGTACACTCAAATATATGCCTTTATACGGTCTTTAAAATTTTCGGCGGCTGTAATTGGTAGCGTACAAATTATAAACTACAATGTCATACCGAATGCCGTAGTTTTACTCCATAAACAGCGAAAAAGTAGTAAGCGATAAACTTTTTTCCTTTCATTATTTTACTATGGTTTCCAGTGAATAAAAGTTTAGTAAAGGTTTGAAATTAAGTATAATGTATGTTGCAAGTCGCTAAATACTGTCATTCTCATACAGTGTATTTCTAAAGTCTCGCCGCATTATATGGCATTTTTTGCGTTTTCTATTGGTTCTGACGTAATATCTTTTGAACCGTGTACCATATGTGATTCTTAACCACGCAGCAACTGTTACCTCACGGTAAGGAATGTGTGTACCAAATTTGGTTGAAATCGGTCCAATGGTTTAGGAGAAAATGAGCAGCACTGTAGCAAAATGCAGCAGTTTTTCGCGCATCTCATTGTTTATGACGTCATATCTCGTAAATATATATCGTATGTGATTCTTACACTTACGGCGACCGTCCTCATGGACTGAAGCTTATGTGTACAAAATTTCATAAATATTGGAACAAAAGTGTAGATTAGTATACAACACGTACAAACATACGGACACTCCGCTTTATATATTAGATCTACGGACGTTTCGGCCACTGTTGCAGGCTCCCTTCATTAGGGTCTGTATCTGACCCTGAAGAAGGCCGCCTTCAACAGTGGCCGAAACGACGGTAGATTTTACAAAAATGACGAAGTGGTCACATACCCAGAAAAATTTTATTGCCAATAATTAACATCTGATTTATATGTTGTCGTCACCATCAGAAACAAAAAAAAAAAAAAAAAAAAAAAAAAAAAAAAAAAAAAAAAAAATTCAAATAAAATAATTTTGCTAAAACATGGATGCAGCATATTCCAAACGACGTGAACGGACCCTGTGGTGGTACTCCTGGACGTTTATTAGACATTCGTGCTCCCCGGGGGCTCCAAGACGGTCCTCGTGAACGCTGCTCGGCGTTAAAATTGGTGAGTTAGTGGGCCAGTGATGCTGAGCACTTTGAAGCCGCGGCTGCCCGTATTGGGGGTTGTGGCCCTGAATATGCATGAGCAGGTAGGCTAGCAGGCAGCGGCTAGATGTTTGCAGCGTCGCAGCAGATGTTGCGTGGTCAGCCCAAGGCCACGGACATCTGCAAGTCAAAGCGCTCGGTCGAGCCCCACCTCCAGAGCAACAAGTACGGAACCAGGAACCAGTTGCCGCTGCTATATGACGCTTCAACACTAATTTCTGACACCTATAACTATTATTTTTTTTTATTTTGTTTGAGTTATGTTAAACCAACCATATAGTGCCGGAAATACACTACTGGCTATAATAATTGCTCCACCAAGAAGAAATGCAGATGATAAACGGGTATTCATTGGACAATATATTATACTAGAACTGACGTGATTACATTTTTATGCAATATGGGAGCATAGATCCTTAGAAATCTGTACTCGGAACAACCACCTCTGGCCGTAATAACGGACTTCATACGCCTGGGCATTGTGGCACACACAACTTGGATGGCGAGTACAGGTACAGATTCCCGTGCAGCTTCAATACGATACCACAGTTCATCGAGAGTAGTGACTGGCTTATTGTGACGAGCCAGTTGCTCGGCCACCGGAGATTTTCAATTGGTGAGAGATCTGGAGAATGGGCAGCAATCGAACATTTTCCGTATCCAGAAAGGCCCGTACAGAACCTGCAACGTGCGGTCGTGCATCATCCTGCTGAAATGTAGGGTTTCGCTGGGATCGAATAAAGGGTACGGCCACGGGTCGTAACACACCTGAAATGTAACGATCACTGTTCAAAGTGCCGTCTATGCCAACAACAGGTGAGGAAGACGTGTAACCAATGGCACCATACCATCCCGCTGGGTGATACCCCAGTATGGTGATACGATTACCCGCTTCCAAAGTGCGTTCACCGCGATGTCGCCAAATACGGATGCGACCATCATGATGCTGTAAACAGAATCTGGATTCATCCGGAAACATGACGTTTTGGCATTCGTGCACCCAGGTTCGTCGTTGCGTACACCATCGTAGGCGCTCCTGTCTGTGATGCAGCGTCAAGGGAAACCGCAGCTATAATCTCCGAGCTGATAGTCCATGCTGCTGCAACTGTTCGTGCAGATTGTTGTTGTCTTGCAAATGTCCCCATCTGCTGACTCAGGGATCGAGACGTGGCTGCACGATCGGTTACAGCTATGCAGATAAGATGCCTGTCATCTCGACTGCTAGTGATATGAGGCCGTTGGGATCCATCACGGCATTACGCATTGCCCTGTTGAAACAACCGATTCCATATTCTGCTAACAGTCATTGGGTCGCGACCAACGGGAGCAGAAATGTCGCGATACGATAAACCGTAATCGTGATAGGCTACAATCTGACCTCTATCAAAGTCGGAAATGTGACGGTACGCATTTCTTCTCGTTACACGATGCTTGATAAGAACGTTTCACCAGTCAACGGCGATCAACTGCTGTTTGTGTATGATAAATCTGTTGGAAACTTTCCTCACGTCACCACGTTGTAGGTGTTGCCACCGGCGCCAACCTTGTGGGAATGCTCTGAAAAGCTAATCATTTGCATATCACAGCATCTTCTTCCTGTCGGATAAATTTTGCGTCTGTAGCACGTCATCTTCGTGGTGCAGCAATTTTAATGGCCAGGAGTGTAAAAATCAATACATCCTAAAATCAAATCAAATGTTTGTAAATCTATCGGACCAAACTGCGTGGTCATCAGTCCGTAGCTTACAAACTACTTAAACCTAGGTAAACTAACCTAAGGACAAACACACATACCCATGCCCCAGGGAGGACTCGAACCTCCACGGCGAGCAACCGCGCGCTCCGTAGCGAGACGCTTTAGACCGCTCGGCTACTCCACCGCGGCTCAATACATCCTGCTATACCGGTCACGGAGCGGCCTCTGTGGATCGGCAACCCTCATGGCACAGTGGTGAACCGGAAAACATATTCAAAAGGCGTACGCCTTTCTCCGTATCTCAGCAGACAAAATCGAATCCCAGTAAACTGGAAGTAAACAACAGCACAAGCGCACCTGATACGCACTACTACTTGCAAGGGAGGCCGTCTACGATAGAGGGTGCTGACAGACCAAACGTTACCTCGATGTATCCTGTAGAGGCCTGCATATTGCAGATTTTGCTCGCTCCTACTGCTCTCCTCCGAATGCGAAAATATATTGTTGACTCCTACATACATAGGTAGAAATGTCCGATCGGAATAAAATACGAGAAATCAGTGCTCGAACGAAGAGATATAGGTGTTCTTTCTTCTTCTTTCTATTCGAGATTGGAATGGGAGATAAATAATATAATGGTGATTCGGTGAACCGTCTGCCAGGCACTTAAATGTGATTTGCAGAGTATCCCATGTAGATGTAGAAGACAACAGGTGACAGTGGATTCACAATACGTTACATTGAGATATGAAACCAATGGTCGGAAATGAATACTAATTATGTTCATGTTATAGACATACGGGGTGTGTTCACAAAGTAATGTGAATATTTTTATGAAAACATATTTTTAAGAAGAGGTTTTCAGCCAAGATAGCTTTTTTCTTCTAATTATATGACCGGTTTTGGCATGCTAGACGCCATCTTCAGACTTGATGAATTTTCGGAGAGATGCAACTTCATAACTTCATTATTATGTCTTCCTTTATACCTAACGAGTATAGCATACCTTAGAGTCACTTGTTCTTTAAGACACGTTTTATTGAAGTTAATATGCAATTTATACCTTGTGATCTTCTTTTTTACTGTTAGCAGCGTGAACGCTTTCCCAACCGCCTGGCAAGGCATGATATTATTATCTCCAATCATATGTAGAAATCATCATCAGAATAAAATACGAGAAATCAGAGCTCGAACGGAGAGATTCAGGTGTTCTTTCTTCCCGCGCGCTATTCGAGAATGGAATGGTAGATAAATCGTATAAACCTATATTTCGCAGCAACAATAAAATAAGAGATGTCCTAGGCTCAATGAAGGACAAAACTGAAACGTTGCACACTGCTGGAGTCTACGAAATCGGCTGTGAGTGCGGCCAGGTGTACATTGGAGAAACCGGGCGGCCGATTAACACAAGGATAGCCGAGCACGAGAAGGACATTCGGCTGGGACAGCATACGAAGTCGGCAGTATCTGAACACAAGGAAGAGTGCGTCAAACAGATACGTTTTCAGAAAATCACTGTACTGGCAAAACAACCCTACACTTTGAAGAGGAAAATCAGGGAAGCAATAGAAATAGCTAAGCGACCCGGAAATATGAACAGAGAAGACGGGTATAGACTTCCCGCGTCTTGGTTGCCAGCACTAGCAGCGCTTCGCGACGACACCGCGCGCAGTGCAGTTTACGGGGGCCCACATAGCCCGGAGACAACAGCGGCCGTGCGTACACAGAGCAAACTGCACGCTCTAGCCGGTGCTAGGCATCAGAGCTACGTCATTGCTACCAGCGCCCCTCATTCGCTAGTTTTAAATGTTCAAATGTTTGTAGAGTCTACGGGACTTAACTACGGGGTCATCAGTCCATAAACTTACAAACTACTTATTAACTACTTACAACTAAGGACGACACAAATATCCATGCCCGAGGGGGGATTCGAACCCCCGACCGTAGTGGCCGTGCGGACGATGACTGGAGCGCCTCAATCCTCTCGGCCACAGCGGCCGGCGCCAGTTTTAACCAATGGCAAACATTAATATAAACATCAATCCTGGACTTCCTTTTCCACCAATAGGAAGAAATAAAGCAAACACCAATGATAAGAGCTCTGAAACCACCAATGATAACTGGCAACATTTAATATTTAAGACACCAGCTTTCCCTCATCCAGCAGTAAATGTAACACCCAAAAATAGCCGCTTGCGATAGCGGCCGAAACGTCGGTGAAATATTTGATATATTGACGATGCGGTCTAATAAAATGTTCAAATGTTTGTATAGTCTATAGGACTTAACTACGGGGTCATCAGTCCCTAAACTTACAAACTACTTATGAACTACTTACGAACTAAGACGGCACAAATATCCATGCCCGGGGGGGGGGGGGGGGGATTCGAACCCCCGACCGTAGTGGCCGTACGAACCGTGACTGAAGCGCCTCAGTCCCCTCGGCCACCACGGCCGGCAGCAGCAATGTCGCGATACGATAAACCGTAATCGTGATAGGCTACAATCTGACCTCTATCAAAGTCGGAAATGTGACGATACGCATTTCTTCTCGTTACACGAGGCATGATAAGAACGTTTCACCAGCCAACGCCGGTCAACTGCTGTTTGTGTATGATAAATCGGTTGGAAACTTTCCTCACGTCACCACGTTGTAGGTGTTGCCACCGGCGCCAACCTTGTGTGAATGCTCTGAAAAGCTAATCATTTGCATATTACAGCATCTTCTTCCTGTCGGTTAAATTTTGCGTCTGTAGCACGTCATCTTCGTGGCGCAGCAGTTTTAATGGTCAGGAGTGTAAAAAGCAATACATCCTGCTATACCGGTCACGGAGCGGCCTCTGTGGATCGGCAACCCTCATGGCACAGTGATGAAGCGGAAAACATATTCAATAGGCGTACGCCTTGCTCCGTATCTCAGCAGACAAAAACGAATCCCAGTAAACTGGAAGTAAACAACAGCACAAGCGCACCTGATAGCACTACTACTTGTAAGGGAGGCCGTCTACGATAGAGAGTGCTGACAGACCAAACGTTGCCTCGATGTATCCTGTAGAGGCCTGCTTATTGCTGATTTTGCTCGCTCCTACTGCTCTCAAAAAAAAAAAAAAAAAAAAACAAAAAAAAATGTTCAAATGTATGTAGAACTTATGGGACTTAACAACGGGGTCATCAGTCCCTAAGCTTACAAACTACTTATGAACTACCTAAGACTAAGGACGGCACAAATATCCATGCCCGAGGGGGGATTCGAACCCCCGACCGCAGTGGCCGTGCAGACCGTGACTGGAGCGCCTCAGTCCCCTCGGCCACAGCGGCCGGCCCTACTGCTCTCCTCCGAATGCGAAAATATATTGTAGACTCCCACTTACTTAGATAGAAATGATCATCAGCATAAAATACGAATAATCAGAGCTCGAACGGAGAGATTCGTGTGTTCTTTCTTCCCGCGCGCTCTTCGAGAATGGAATGGGAGGTAAATAGTACAATGGTGGTTCGACGAACCCTCTAGCAAGTACTTAAATGTGATTTGCAGAGTATCCCATGTAGATGTAGCAAAGCTGGCACGCCTCGGAACGTATATATTCGCCGATTGCATTACCAGACAGCTCGTCCAGGTAAACGCATACGTTGACCGCCGACGCTAGGCTGAAGTGCGGTTAGAGCCAACGGCCGCTTCGCCCACGCAGCCCTTTAAAAGCAGGCGGCGGGACACGGCTACGCAATCATGGCAGCCGCAGGTGCTCCGCTGTTTTATTGCGTCTGCCGTCCCGCGGGGATACGAAGAGGTGGGAGGAAAACTGCGAAACTCGCCGCCGCCAGCAGAATTTGCATATTAACGCCGCGGCTGGACGCGAAAACGATGCGCGTGCGAGAGCCTTCCTTCTTTTCCTTGTCCGGCCTTCGGGACGAATCATCGACGCGGAACGGGGAGGGACGGGGAAAAATACACGCTTTTCCCATTCCGTCCGTCCGCGGCATCTAAACTTGGCGTGCTGCGACCCGCAACGAATTTCTCTGCGGATTTGAAATTTGCACAGACATTCTCGAGGTGATGCGCACAGATTGGAGGCAAAAGTGTGGAAGCACTACAAACACGATACATTTATTTATATACGCAGCTGTAAAGGCGGTGTCGATTTCGATCCTAAGACATTTTAAATATAAAATGTTTAGCTTGTGGTTGTATTGGTTGATCGTTGGTATAGATTAACAAAGAGGGAACGGGCTTGTACACTTCTCTGGCCAGCCGCGGTGGCCGAGGGGACTGAGGCGCTCCAGTCACGGTCTGCACGGCCACTACGGTCGGGGGTTCGAATCCCCCGCTCGGGCATGGATATTTGTGCGGTCCTTAGTGTTAGCTAGTTCATAAGTAGTTTGTAAGTTTAGGGACTGATGACCCCGTAGTTAAGTCCCATAAGCTATACAAACATTTGCACATTTTGTACACTTCTCTGTGGTAATCCATTTCTCTGAACTGTCCACCAGCTTTTTTCCCCTTAAGTAAACTGTAGTTACGCGTGTTACATAATTAAGACTCTGTTATGTTGCTAAGATCGTACTCCATACATTCTTAATATCTCGCAAACTGCTCGTGGACCTATGTTTAGTGGGACATTTTTGCGTTCAACCGTGCAAGTTTACGTCATCCTTTCTGAACACACCATATCTTCTTCATGTACAGTGTGTTACAAAAAGGTACGGCCAAACTTTCAGGAAACATTCCTCACATACAAAGAAAGAAAATATGTTATGTGGACATGTGTCCGGAAACGGTTAATTTCCATGTTAGAGCTCATTTTATTACTCCTCTTCAAATCACATTAATCATGGAATGGAAACACACAGCAACAGAACGTACTAGAGTGACTTCAAAACACTTTGTTACAGGAAATGTTCAAAATGTCCTCCGTTAGCGAGGACACATACATCCACCCTCCGTCGCATGGAATGCCTGATGTGCTGATGTAGTCCTGGAGAATGGCGTATTGTATCACAGCCGTCTACAATACGAGCACGAAGAGTCTCTACATTTGGTACCGGGGTTGCGCAGACAAGAGCTTTCAAATGCCCCCATAAATGAAAGTCAAGAGGGTTGATGTCAGGAGAGCGTGGAGGGCATGGAATTGGTCCGCCTCTACCAATCCATCGGTCCCCGAATCTGTTGTTGAGAAGGGTACGAACCCGTCGACTGAAATGTGCAGGAGTTTCATCGAGCATGAACCACATGTTGTATCGTACTTGTAAAGGCACGTGCGTGATTAACACTAAGCACTTGATGCTTTGTACGGATGTGCTTGATCCTAGTTCTGTAGAGCTATGTGTCGCATGTCAACACAAGCACTGAAGTCAACTTTATCTTCAATTGCGCCAACTGGCGGTGAATCGACGAAATACAGTATATACTAACGAAACAATTGGGTATTTTGACAATTGTCTGCACGAATTACTTCAGTTTACATTTAAAGAGAAATACTAAAATGAGCTCTAACATGGAAATTAAGAGTTTCCGGACACATGTTCACATAACATATTTTCTTTCTTTGTGTGTGAGGAATGTTTCCTGAAAGTTTGACCGTACCTTTTTTTAACACTCTGTATAAATACGCTAACACGCAACTGAGGGTACAGATTATTAATATTAATCATACAAGAAGGCCAATGAAACGTACATAATTTTTGTCATAGATGTTGCGAATATAAAAATTATGTGTGCACGTAGCCGTTAAAAGTGGCAAAAATAGATAGAAATTTTAGGATGATACTCCAAATTTCTCCAAATGTTTTGTCAATTTATTATAATTCGTTGTATGTGGCATACTGATACAGCTAAAACTGGCTCAGTCAGTTACTTATAGGAGTTCCAATTTTAAGGTCCCACTGCCCCCCCCCCCTTTTTTAATTTTTCGTAATGTTCAATTCTTAACCTGTAAATATAGTTTTTAAATATAACTAACATCGCAAGTACAAATTTGATTGAAAACTTAATCCTCGAGTGGGCGTGCTGAGGTATTGAGTACCTCATAGGCCATAGGGGAATTTCGTAATGCTGCAACGTAGCATTGTAGCTGCAATATATAAATATTTACCTGGTTCGTAAGGGAATTTTAATTTACGATAGAAGGTGGTGCACTCGTTTCGAAGAATCGAATCACGAAATTCAACAATAATGTTTGTAATATCACAGATCGAAACATCAAATCGATTTTCTTAAAGAAATGTATTAAAAGAATTTTTTTTTACTGCTTATTTATTTATTCTTATATTACCTTATTCGTATGCTTATCCTTACAGAGAAAGAGCTGAAGACATAGTAGCACGCATAGACCCCAGAATTTTATGTACGCCGACAACTTTCCATCCTAATATACTCCACCCTTTTATCATTGTCAATCCTCAAGCAACAATGCAACCAACACCATTTTCAAAGAGTAAATATAATTTTCAAAGAGTAATTATTGTTCCGCATTTCGCGATATATTCTTCAGATTACTAAATATCTATCAGATCGTTATAAAACCATGCCTAAAACCTTCCTCAGGTATAAATTAGTAACTGTACGAATATTTAAGTCTCTGCGTCGTGTCGTTCGGACATGATAAGAGTACACCGCACAGACATTCACACATATATATATAGCTATCCGATCGCAATAAAATGGTGTCTAAAGCCTTCCCCGGGTAGACATTATTAACTGTACAAATTTTTAGCTCTTTGTGTCTTGTGGTTCAGACGTAATAAACGTACACCGAACAGACATTCACATTTATAGATATAGATTTCAATATTGCATGTAAAATCGCTAAAAGAATGGCGTTGGTTACAGTGCAATTCGTCAATTACACCCGAGAAATTGAGAAGTTACGTTGACGCTTAAAATAACTGAAGCAAGCAGCTAGCGCACGATTAAGGGCAGTGTGAGTTTCGCGCTTGCGTCTCGCTATTGATTGCATAAAAAATAACAGGGTGTTGAAAATAATATTGGTTTACGTTTTTGAATGTCTCATAGAATTTTCTTTCTTAAGCTTCTGCCTGTGAAAGTTACATTTTAACTAGCTGAAAACCCTGCGCTGCCCGGGTATTTATTTATTCCTGCCGTTTTCCAGGTATACATTCATTTTATAAGGGTTGTACGTAATATCTCTTGAGAATACAATTAGTAGTAAATAGATCAAAAGTTAGTGCGTGGTGGGGCGGTTTTCCATTAACGTTACTGTTTACGTTGTCATATCTCATGAACTATGTGTCGTACTGTGATACAATTTAGAAGGTTCATTCAACTATATGTGTCAATACTGTCTGTAAAATTTCCAGCGGCTACAGTTAGTAGTGCAGAAATCATAAATTGTAACGTCATACCGAATGCCGTAGTTTTAGTCCACGATCAGCGGAACGTTAGTGTTTATGTGGTCATATCTCATGAACTACGTGTCGTACTGTGGATCAATTTCGAAGGCACATACAGCTGTATGTGAGTGTACTGTCTGTAAAATTTCCTGCAGCTACAATTTGTAGTGTTCAAATTATAAATTGTAACGTCATACCGAGAGCCGTAGTTTTACTCCATAAACAGCGGAAAAGTAGTAAGCGAGAAACTTTTTTGCTTTCATCATTTTACTATGGTTGCCAGCGAGAAAAGTTCAATAAAAGTTTGAAATTATGTTTAAAGTTTGTTGCAAGTCGCTAAGTACTGTCATTCTTTTTGCGATTTTTATTGGTTATGACGTAATATATTTTTAACCATGTGCCGTATGTGATTCTTAATCATGAAGCAATTGTTACCTCACTGTAAGGAATGTGTGTACCAAATTTGGTTGAAATCGGTCCAATGTTTTAGGAGAAAATGAGCAGCATTGTCGTAAAATGCAGCAGTTTTTCACGCATCTCATTGTTTATGACGTCATATCTCGTGAACTATATATCGTATGTGATTTTTGCACCCACAGCGATCATCCTCATGGATTGAAGCTTACGTGTACAAAATTTCATAGAGATTGGAACAAAACTGTAGATTATTATGCAACACGTACAAATATACGGACACTCTGCTTTATATATTAGATGTCTATTGCTGTTGGAAAGATACGTGGGGGCGAAAATTTTTAATGCGGCAGCCTATATGTAAAGGAAACACACTGCCAATGTGCGCCTGGGCGTTGTGTTGCAACAAGTATTTTACAAGGGAGAAAGCGACCTGCTGCAGCAAAGGTCAGAGGGGAACTTCTTGCGAGGGCTCTTAGTGACGGGCGTCTGGTGACTGGATGGGAATAGAAAAACTAAGAGCCCCCGAGGGCTCTGGAAACTTCTACTGCGCGGCGAGGAGACTCGTGAAAGCGACACGCTAGTGGTACCGCCTCCAGCACAGCCAAGCCGCGGCGGAACTACGAGGCGGCAAGTCGAGCAAGAAGATTGTCCCGGGAGCCACTCTCCGACGTCCAGTTACCAGAACGACTGTCACACTGTTTGAGCTCCGTCCGATTACTTCCAAGATTAGTCTCGAAGAAGTCAGGTCTTCATTGATCCAGTTCGTGAACTAAGAACACCGAAAGTTGTTTCTAGTTTCTGATTTGTGAGGAAAACCAGGAATGGCAAGATGGGGGTTCGCACGAAGGGGTTCTTTATTCCCAAGAGTAGTTCTAATCAAAAGGTCATTTTCCATCGATCTAAACTTATGTACCAAGATTTATCTAAAATAGCCACCTGCAGAAATTACCAGTGTCAAAAATACTAGAAGGTTATCTTTATTGCCGCGGTGGAGTAGCCGAGCGGTCTAAAGCGTCTCGCTGAGGAGCGCGCGGTTGCTCGCCGTGGAGGTTCGAGTCCTCCCTGCGGCATGGGTGTGTGTGTTTGTCCTTAGGTTAGTTTACCTAGGTTTAAGTAGTTTGTAAGCTACGGACTGATGACCACGCAGTTTGGTCGGATAGAATTACAAACATTTTTGATTTGGTTATCTTTATTGTAAACAATGAGAAGGGAGTTCTTTAGAATTTTAAAAATCGCAAAAACATAGGCTATTTGCTGTCGTGAATAGACAACATTTGAATGATCAGATGGTCTCGTAAACGTATGACACTGAGACAGCAGTGTCATTGCTGAGTACTGCACTCCTTTCTGTGCCAAACTTACAAGGAAAGTACTTGGGCTCGAACAAACATATCTGTATGAACGTTTGCTTACAGTATCTCTACGCACACCTCAGTGTGCTGGTGAGTGTCGTTTTTATGCAAAACTTTGTAATCATGCTCTAGATAGCACTGTATATGTACTACCATGCGCAAAAATATCCGAACGACCTGAATTGCGATTCGCCTAATGTGCATGCAACCCAACTAACGTATGTGTCTTGCGGGTGCTCTGCTCGCTCTGCGGTATAGTCGTTCGACTATTCAAAATGGGTCCACTACAAACAACTGCCCTTGATGGCAATCATTCCAGAAGTAAATTAACACCATGATTTTGCAAATAAATGGAAACACGTTATTAAGTACTTAACGTTTATTAAAGCCAATTTATTACAATGACATATCTTAAGTATTGTCACACTTATTACAATCTGATATAACAAACACCGTCACATAAAACATTAATTAATCCTTAAACAACATTTAATATTGTTACAAACAACATATTTTACTATAGTATCGGAAATCCTAAAGTCCTGTAGATATTCGAAGTACTTTTGTTCTGAAACTTCCTGGCAGTTTAAAATTGTGCGTCGGAACCGGGACTCGAAATTGGACCTTCGCCTTTCGCGGGCAAGCGCACTACCGACTGTGCTATCCCGACACGACTCACGATGCCGCCCCACAACTAGACTTCCGCCAGTACCTTGCCTCCTACCTTCCAAACTTTCAACGTAATAACGTGTTTCCTTTTATTTGCAAAATCATGTTGTTAATTTACATCTGGCATGATTGCCATAAAGAGCAGTTGTCTGTAGTGGATCCATTTTGAATAGTCGAAAGACTATACCGCGGAGCGAGCAGAGCACCCGCAAAACACATACGTTAGTTGGGTTGCATGCACATCAGGCGAAACGCAATTCAGGTCGTTCGGATATTTTTGCGCATGGTAGTACTTGTAGACGCCATACGTAATGCAGATATCTGAACTATAACTTATCTAATAATCGTCATACATGTTCTTTAGTGAATTGTCATCAAAAGCCGTGATGATAGTTGTAACATTAACCTTCTTCCCGAACGAAGCCACTGCTTCCATCGCCTCTTCCCGCACTTATCGTGGCACTACCGCCTGCAATGTGTTGTTCGTCATTATCATCTCTATTATCATTGTCATGAGTTTGTAACAACAGTATCTAATTTATGTTCATATTTCTGTACCATAACAGATACGAGAAAGCTGTGAATGATTCATCTTCTACCCTAATACCATCTTCACGAAGAATGGTTCTTCGTAACTTCATCTCAACCAATCGCAATACTTTAGCAGGATTTATTATCAATCGCCGCTCCATCTGACGCTTCACCACACAAATGTCACAAAACGCAACTTCGGAGGCACACCGCACCATCCCTACTGGCGAACCGACAGGTCAAAGTGCAATGTGGCAATACATACGCAGAGGCCTCTAACGGACGACTGCAGAGTTTTGCAGATGCGTGAGTGTCACTAGTGCGATAACGGATCTATACAATATCTCTCGTGCGAGTTTGATGTATATGTGCTTGTTCGAGCCCAAGTACTTTTCTTGTTAGATTAGCTTACGTTGTCCTTCTAGTAATGAATTATTGAACACTAGTGAAAACCCGATTGCAGAAATAATCAAATTCCCATGTATTTAATTCGTCACGTTCTGAAGTAATTACGAGGTTTGTAACTTAAGTAATGGCAACTATTTATTTACAACCGATAGAAAAGCGTTATTTGTTTTAGTCACCAACTATTTATTCACAACCGATACAAAAGCGTTTCATGTTTGACCTGTCACTGTCCTTCAAAGTAGTCAATAACGTTGTGTAGAACCTGTTGCCAGAGATGTGGAAAGCGCAGTATACAGTTAGCAGAGCCTGTTCTGTTGATGGTGCGAATGGAGCGGTCTACTGCCTGTCGTATCTCTGGAACAGTACTGAAACTAAAGCCACGAAGTGGTTCCTTCACCTTCGGAATCAAATCAAAGTCACACGAACTTACGTGCGGAGAGTATGATGGATGGTGCAGTATTTTGCTGTCCCGCTACATGTGAATGGTGCAGTATTTTCCAGTCCCAATGAGCTGTGTGCGCCTGCGCATTATTGTGCAAAATGATGGGTGGCTTGGACTGAAAGTGTTGCCGCTTCTTTTGCAAAGTTGGTCACAGGCGATTCTCCGAAAATAAACAATAATACTGTGTTTGATGGTCTGCCATGGAGGAACGTAATGCATTAGTATAACACCATCACAGTCGTACATGAGAATCGCCTAAGATTCACCATATTGAGATTCTGACTCCTGTTGTAGACCTTGATGACACTGTCGTGCTGTACGACCTCTGGCACGTTCAGTCTTGATTCAACTCCGATGTTCCTGTTTCGAAATCATAGTGACATCGTTACGTTGGATGCTCGCTCACAGCCGTCCTAGTTCATAAGTAGTTTGTACGTTTAGGGACTGATGACCCCGTAGTTAAGTCCCATAGACTATACAAACATTTGAAACATTTTGCTCGCTCACAAGTGACTATTTTTCCGTAGATAGTACGCACGCTGGTGACGTGGGACGGGCGAGTCCACTTGCTCGGAGGTAAGGTAGGTATCTCAACAACGCGTGCTATCAACGACAATCGTAGATTCCATTCCATAGTGTCTTCACAGCAGTGTTGCCACTACTTTAGTTCCAATACTCGTATAAACCTGATTCGAACGTCTGATTACATTACAATGATTTAATTTGATAAAGACGTCGTTGAGAAAAAGTTTAGAAATACCTTTATTTGTGCTTGAAACTTGTTGGCAGTCAGCTAGTGCACTCATTGTCAAACACTGGATGAATACACTGTAACTTGTCCTCCATTTTAGTAAAATGTCCCGTGATATTTGCCACGCTTGCTGGAACTAGTGTTACTTATACATCGATTGTTGACACATTTGATATTATCGATAGTCTTTTTAGAAACTATCGATATTTCGATTAAGTATCGATTGTTTTGAGCTAATATTTTAAATCAAAAAGAACATTCTAAGAATTTTTTATTGTTTAGAATACTGTATAACAATACAAGAAAAAAAACTGTCTTCGAAAGAATGGTATTTAAATTCTTGTCCTTTGGTCTGTTGTTGAAAACACATTACGAGGTACGTAAATTTAGTTATATAAAAATAGGGTATTCAAATGCTTTTCCTTTAGTCTGTTGCGTTTTTCATTCCTTATTTCTCCGGCCTTGGAGAAAACCCTTCGTGCAGAAACTGAAGTCGCTGGACAGCACAAATATTTTTTGGCCATTACACCCAACAAGCTATGAGAGTTTACCCAATATTCTAGAACACAGGTATGCTTGTCAATTGCAGGTTTTTCAAGGTATGGACGTAGATCAATTATGGAACCACTGAGAGGTGTAACGTCATTGATTTACGCTGTTACGCACTGGGCAAAAATAGTAGATCATCTAATTTCGAACTGGTAGTCTTCTCAGTAGCCGAATTAGCACACGTTTGGATCGCGCCATTGGTTTGTATTTTCGAATCACCTATGCATTAACATGTGCGATTGAAAACACTTTTACGTACAATGAGAACTCAGAAGCAGAAGAGGACAATAGTGGGCGTGCTGAATTAAAAAGAGTTAATAATAGTAATTGCAGTATTCAGTACACACACACAAACGCTTAACAAATCTATAAAATAATATCATTGTTTCCTCTACTAACTGCATTGTATTACAACAGCTAACATGTTTTCTTGCTACAAGTAAGTCTACTCATACATTTGAAAATGACAATCTGTATAATGTGTATTCATGAATCTATGTTTTTTTTTTTTTTTTTTTTTTTTTTTTACCGTCAGCACATGATCGGTACTAGATGTGCACAACCGAGAGTTGCAAGCCAAGCAAGAGAATTCCGTCTCTCACGTCCCCTTCCCCGTAGCGACCCATCTGTTACTAAGATAGTATGTAAACAGTATTGACCACAATAAATACTGATTAAATACTGATATACAATTTACTTTCCATCTGTACTGCGCACACTACGAAAGTAGGCTAATAAGATCCGACAATTTTTCACTTGCCAATTAAAATAGAATTGCATCATAAACGATAGGACTGTTGTTGTTGTGGTCTTCAGTCCGGAGACTGGTTTGATGTAGCTCTCCACAATATCCTATCCTGAGCAAGCCTCTTCATCTCCACGTAAGAACGGCAACCTAAATCTGTCTGAATCTGCTTACAGTATCCATCTCTTGGTCTTCCTCTGCAGTTTTTACCCCATACACTTCCCTCCAACGCTAAATTCACAATTCATTGGTGTCTAAGAATGTGCCCTAGCAATCTATCCCTTCTTTTAGACAAGGTATGCCCGAAAATTCTTTTTCTCCCCAATTCTGTTGAGTACCTTCTCATTAGTTACGTGATCCACCCACCTAATCTTCAGCATTCTTCTGTATCACCACTTTTCAAAAGCCTCTATTCTCTTCCTGTCCGCACCGTTTATCGTCCATGTTTCACTCCCATAAAAGGCAACACTCCATACAAATGCCTTCAGAAAGGACTTCCTTAGGCTTAAATCAATATTCGATGTTAACAAATTTCTCTTTTTCAAGAACGCTTTTCTACCCATTGCCATTCTGCATTTTATATCCTCTGTATTGCCACCATCAGTTGTTATTTTACTGCCCAAGTAACAAAACTCATTACCTCCGTTATTGTTTCGTTACCTAATCTAATGCCTTCAGCATCACCTGATTTTCTTAGACTGCACTCCATTATCCTAGTTTTGCTCTTGTTAATGTTCATCTTATATGCACCTCTCACCACACTGTCCATTCCGTTCAATTGCTCTTCCAGGTCCTTTGCAATATCTGACAGAATTACTATGTCGTCGGCAAAACGCAATGTTTTTAATTCTTCCCCCTGAACTTTAATTCCTTCACCAAATTTCTCCTTGCTTTTCTTTATAGCTTGCTCAATGTACAAATTGAATAACATTGGAGAAAGGCTACAACACTGTCTTACACCCTTCCCAACCGCTGCATCTCTTTCGTGCCCTTCAAGTCTGATAACTACTGTCTGGTTTTTGTACAAATTGTAAATAACCTTCCGTTCCCCATATTTTACTCCTGCTGATTTCAAGATCTGAAAGAGTTTATTCCAATCAACATTATCAAAAGCTTTCTCCAAATCTACAAAGGCTAGAAACGTAGGTTTGCCTTTCCTAAATCTATCTTCTGGTTTTGATACAAGTTGTAGGACTATCGGTAGCTAAAAACAGGCTATCGATAGTGACGATAGTGCAAACACTACCGATTAATCGATAATTAATCGATGTTTAAATTACACTACTCGCGACGGTCTGAGCTGCTATAATGGTTGCTGCAAGGAAAGGGGGTGGTAGACTGGGAGGAGAATTCGTACACTTCGGGATCGGTTTGACAATAACGCGCGTACGGCCTTCAGAGAGGACTGATTTCGCAGCTCGCCGTGTGTCTTTTCCCTTTAATCCGCCTTTTACAATTTGCCACCGCTCGCTAGGCTGAAGCAGCACAGCAAGAAGCTACGAATAAAGAAATTAGGCCTGTGTCTCCGCCCCTAAGTGGCGTTGCTTGGAAGAGTGGAGAATACAGGATAATGAGAGAGAGAGAGAGAGAGAGAGAGAGAGAGAGAGAGAGAGAGAGAGAGAGAGAGGGCGACTGTGAGGAACATGTAATTGCCAGAGCGCGGTGCGGCGGAATGGTTGCAACCCCTGCTAATGAAAACATCCCCCTGGTTGGTCCGCGCGCCACTTTTACGACATCAAACACGTTCCGCCTAGCCGTTTTTCCTTCGTCCAAACAGCTGCGACTCGAGGGCTCTCCTTGAAAAGACCGCGTGTCGTCTCTGCCGTAGTGTAATTGCATTACGACACTTCCTCTTTTATACTCGCATTGGCGTGAATTTTCACAAGAATCACTCTTCGCGAATCAAGTAGGAAAGAAAAAAAAGTTGTAAATTAATTATTTGCTGCTCAATCTTCCGTGATGTATGGCCGCGGAAGGAAATATAAATGCTGTGTAATGCAGACGTGGTCAGATTTTCACCAGATATCCACTAGAGATTATCTAATATATATAGAAATTGAGGTGTTTCTGCCTATATTTCACTCTGCAGCCAAAACTACACACCGTAAACGAACAGACTTTGTATGTGCTAGTAGGTATCAGTCTCCCATTGTGCACTATGGTGGTAGAGGGTTGGTAACGATAAGGGGATGGAGGATATGGAAGTTGAAAGTTACCGACTTTTATAAAATTCCACGTGTGGGTGTCAATATTTTGCTCTTCAGCTGTAGCAGCTCTCACGCATGTCAAACGTCACACTCAATATTTTTGCACACAAGTACATCAGTTGTCACAAAAACAAACATACATATAAATAAACAGTTACAGAGACTAAGGCGCTCCAGTCACGGTCTGCACGGCCACTACGGTCGGGAGTTCGAATCCCCCCTCGGGCATGGATATTTGTGCTGTCCTAGTTCGTAAGTACTTCATAAGTAGTTTGTAAGTTTAGGGACTGATGACCCCGTAGTTAAGTCCCATAGACTTTACAGACATTTGAACATTTGAAACAGTTACAGAGATGTTCTAAGCTTAAGTTTACCAACGATACATTTTTACAGAGTATGTTACAAAGGAATCCTTAGCTGGATTTTATCAAAACAACAGTTCTATACAGTATGCTGCGTTTTTATAGAGACGAAAACTGTAAGTAAAACTGTGGTGTCGCACAAGTTTAAAGTGGCGCCATCTACTTTCGCCGAGCGCCGCCATGCACGCACGGCGCGGCGTTCTTACGACGTCAGCCACGAGCGCCCTCTGCTACAACTCCGCTCGTGGCCACCACTGAACGACATCGTTCACTTAGGACTGAAATAGGAACCAGTTAACACTTTGGAATCAGATAGGCCCCAGTGAAGACTTGGCTATCGGACAGGCACTAGGCAGGCCTCTAGCTCATCTATGTATCAGCATTTTGCAGTACTGAGCTATGTGAAAGTTAATTATTGTATAAATTCTGTGCAATATATATCTCGTTCTAATTTACTCTAGTGTTTCTAGTTTCTGCTGTCCCACTGGCTGGTCACCTCCTACCTGCACAAGCGTGCATCCTTTATTCCTGTGTCGGACTTTCTACTCGGCCACCGACACCTACGACGGAAACGAGACACAAAAGCGGCGACGAGGCTGGGACACAAAAAAAAAAAAAAAAACGCTTTTCAAAAAATTCCAGCCGCGGTGGAGTAGCCGAGCGGTCTAAACCGTCTCGCTGCGGAGCGCGCGGTTGCTCACCGTGGAGGTTCGAGTCCTCCCTGGGGCATGGGTGTGTGTGTTTGTCCTTAGGTTAGTTTACCTAGGTTTAAGTAGTTTGTAAGCTACGGATTGATGACCACGCAGTTTGGTCCGATAGATTTACAAACATTTGAATTTTTTTTTTTTTTTTTTTTTTTGAAAAAACAAATCCACCATTAACTCCATATATAGATAAACAAAAGGTAAAATCGGGAGTATTTATATATTACAGCAACGACAGCAGAATGAAGCAGGCACTCACCCACTCAAAACATCATAAATAATATGAAACAGCACAAAAAGAAGATAGGAATTATTTCTCGAAACGTGTCGTGCTAAATAAATAAAAAAATCGTGACTGGTAGCAGGACTGTTATTTATAAACAAATCCATTTATCTCACAATCGCAGGCTTTCAAGAAAAAAAAAAAAAAAAAAAAAAAAAAAAAAAAAAAAAAAAAAAAAAAAAAAAAAACATTGTCTAATGGATAAAAACAAAAAATATAATTATGAAATGTTTAGAAGCTGACGAGTATACTTTTTCTCTCTGCTGGTCGTCTGTCGCTGTCAACAGATTGCAGATGGTGAGCTTCAAACTCGCCGCGCATCGTCTGATGTCATCACGAACGACAGGCATCGCTTTTACAACGAAGCCGATTCTCTGTTTCCCCTACCTTGGTTGGCGATTGCGTCAGCAATATAAGATTTTAACAAGTTTCTCTGTCATACTTTTCCGAAAATCTTGAGTTTTAACCTTCTATCAGTTTTTCTATTAAACAATACACCGACGAAGAATATTTCAATGTAATTTTCCCAGCGTCAGGAACACAAACGTTCGATGGACCACTGCCGTACGGCTTAACCTACAGTATTCAGCAAACTGTGACATCTAGTCATGAAAACATTCATTGTATGGATGCAAAAATAAATCTTAGCGGGCTGTTCCCACAGATAGCTTAATAATATTACGCCGATCTGTAGAGTAGTATTCCGTGAGACAGTTGTTTTTTGAATAAAAAAATATTCACTGCTGCTGCGTTCGGCTTTTAAAACCTAATGCGACAGCCGCTACTGTTGCGGAACGCAACGTTAAATAAATTACGGGCTAAGCCAGAGAGTCATAAATTTTGACAACGCTCAGTGATTCCGGAGCCTGCACTGCAAATGTTATAATTCGTCGCTAACAGCGTGAATGCTTTTGTTACGGTTATAAATTCACTATTAAGAGGAAACTTTCTAAAAGGAAAAACTGTAAAGTACCAGAATTAGCACTTGGGGCGTTGAGTGACTGTAGGGACGTGAGATTAGTACAAATATTGATTTCAAAGCAGGAAAATAACTAGCATGCTGATCTAGATTTATACGTTGTAAATATTTCGTTCTATTCTGTATTTATAAGAGATTATATTATAGGAAATTTGTAATGATTCTCAAAGTGTCAGTTCTTTTTTCTTTTACGTATATGGTGGGTGGACGTGGTTGTGTTGTGGGGGTGGGATTATTGTGTTTCTAAGTTCTATGCCCGTTCCGTTCAGACATCCCACGTAATGGTGCAGTTAAAGTTGTAAAGATTCACTTTTGACTCGTGGCTTGAACGAGGTAAAGATGGTTGTAGTGCTCCATCGGTTGTAGTGCTCCATCATTAGTCGCTTTACTCATTCCTGACTGTCCTGACAACGTAACTGTATTCTTTTCTTATGTACGTGAATCTTCAACTCAACGGCATCATCCAGAGTGACATTCAGGTCTTTTAGGGGATAATCTTTGTCTCCTAATCTGACCATCTACTTGCCTCTCTTCCTCGTGATCTTCTGTCTTCGGTGTTGCCATGCCAGACGATCTTTCCTAAATTGCTCCCTTCTCTTCTCAAAATGTGTCGAAGGAACTTTAATATCGTTGGCTGACAAGGTAGGGTGATGGCGATTTCTTCTAGAACGACAGCATTAAAAAAAATAATAAAAAATGGGGAGGGGAACACACCAAATATTCCAAAAAATGCTTCTTCCTCGTTTTTGACCTCGTAAAAACATTTGTTTCTTGTAACTACTGCAGAAATGTATAACAGAACATGTTCTGGAACTTAGGAACTATTATGCCAAAGGGAGTATATTGTCACTTTGTAATGCTATTCATTCGGCGAATAATAAAGTTTTTTAAGTGTTCCTGAACTTCTGAGAAATACTGTATAACATAAGTTCAGACGCGTCATTGCCGGCCGCGGTGGCCGAGGGGACTGAGGCGCTTCAGTCACGGTCTGCACGGCAACTACGGTCGTGGGTTCGAATCCCCCCTCGGGCATTGATATTTGTGCCGTCCTTAGGATGTGCTAGTTGATAAGTAGTTTGTACGTTTAGGGACTGATAACCCCGTAGTTAAGTCCCATAAGCTTAAAAAACATTTGAACATTGGAACAGAAGCGTCAAGTTCGTAATCAGTTTGGAAATTGTTTACAAAAGTGCTTAGGAGCTCACGAACATTTATGTCGAACGCCCCTTTATATCCCTTTGTGAGAGCACGTTGCTCACATTGCTCTTTCAGTGTCGATGGTGGCGCATCAGCAGCGGCTGTTGTCACAAATACAGGGTGTCTCACGAAAGACGCCTGCCAGGCGCCCGCGGATCGCGCGGTATGGCTCCCGGCCGCTACCACCGCATCCGCCGGCCACGGGAGCGCCCGATTTTCAGACTCTATTGTGCCGCGGGCGCAAACACTAAGTTAAAGTCTAGAAATCATTGCCATCTGAGTAACCTAAGCTTACCGTTATTTACAGTAGATGGTCAAAATGATGTCCCTGTTCAATACCTGTTGATTGAGTACTTTAATTTCGAACATTACTCCAGCGGCACGTATTCTGAATTAAATCTAGAGACTTCTGTAAGCTGATAATGCAGATGCAGCTTCAGAAGAAGTTTCTACATCCACGAAATGTTAAGATAAGACTGTTCTGAACTTTGATGCTGTGTAGATCTGTTAAAAAGTAATCGCCACAATCACTGATTCGGTGGACTGATCATTTTAAAGTAGCTACCTTTTATGTAGTCTGCAGTCACGTCTTGCGGTGTTGATGATAGTGTAAGGTAGCAAGCAGCCTCATATTTATTTTATTGGGATAAATTCATACGGTAACATTAGCAGGGCTGCCTACGTTGGTCAGTTTTCGTCTGGCTGAGAGAACACACATTCCTCTGCCCGCAGGAGGCGCGGCTCGAGGGGTGTCACGGAGGTGGACTCGTCTTCTACGCGTTGGCTTTTTAGAGGGGAGGCCTCACAGTGGACTCGTCCGATTGGCGACAGGAGTTCTCGAGTTGCTGCACGCTGAATAGAGGGCATGTGTAGCACGGCCAACGTGGAATCCTCTCATTGGCGGAAGTGATACTGAATTTCCTACGGCGTAGTAACATCTAAATATACCCCCAACCACTCGTCGTGGAGGGCTCACTCTCTCTCTCTAGAGGTTCAGCGTCTGCTCTGTATCTTCGCAGCCCGATTTTATGCTCTTCATCGGAGAAATAAGACCTTTTGTCTGCAGGCGTTGTAGCTCACTTGTTTGTTGCTACATTACATGCGGTACTTCCGTAATTACGGAACGACGCATAGCGATCGGCATAATAAGCGAGTCTTACGTGTGCTCTGAGGGCGAGCCGGAAGTTTAGCGGTATCAAGTGCTGAGTCTGGCGCTTCTCGTCTGGCTACGATACATATAGATCGTGTTTGGGACTTTATACGTCCACTCTAGTAGTTAAAGCTTGCGAGCATATTTTGAGGGCTCAACGGTGGACTGGCGGAAGCCGGTGTACAACGCCAAATTACTAATAGACTAGGGAAAGATAGGCAGGGAACGTACCGGCTTTTTGACGACAGTCTTGGCAAAGTTATTCAGGTTTTTTTTTAAAGGTTTACAGCACCATCGGAAGCAGGTCGCAGCCACGACGAGACCACACACGGTACAGTGTGTTAATTGCCGTCCGCGATGGCCGAGGAGACTGAGGCGCTTCAGTCACGGTCTGCACGGCCACTACGGCCGGGGACTCGAATCCCCCCTCGGGCATGGATATTTGTGCCGTCCTAGTTCGTAAGTAGTTCACAAGTAGTTTGTAAGTTTAGGGACTGATGACCCCGTAGTTAAGTCCTATAAGCTGTACAAACATTTGACCATTTGAGTGTGTTAATTGCTCAGGGATCCCTTCCTTTCACTGAACTCATCTTACGTTTGACTTGTTTTTCGCTCATTTTCACTCGTTTGCGACACCCGCGTTCTGTGAGCCCACTTGTAATTTACTGATTAATTCGTGACAGGTACATGAGATCTGACGTTTTCCTAAGTTCATGTAACATTATCCTTTACCTTGTTCTGTTATTCTGCGCCTACAAGCCTGTGAAATTCATGTATACGTTCATAATCTTTACATTCATTCATTTTCTATTTTTTACATATATAATTAAATCGTAATTTTGTTTTATAAAAAATTCTCGTATTACTTAGATCACCAACAAACCCACTCCTGATCCAGCAGGCCCATTTAGAATTAGATTTTAGGGGTTTTGGGGACTAAAGTTGTACCAATTCCGGTGGCCGGTGGCCGAAGGGACTGAGGCGCTCCAGTCACGGACTGCACGGCCACTACGGTCGGGAGTTCGAATTCCCCCTCGAGCATGGATATTTGTACCGTCCTTAGTCTTAGTTAGTTCATAAGTAGTTTGTAAGTTTAGGGACTGATGACCCCGTTCTTAAGTCCCATAAGCTATACAAACATTTGATCATTTTTTTGGTACCAGTTCAGCATAAGAATTCAGCTAGCGACCATTTTGGGGACTTCTCTTGCGTCAGGGGCTACGACAAGAAGAAATACACGACAAGAGCTAGTGTTGCACCGAAAGGTGAGGTAAGAGATTAGACAGAATAAGACTGCCCAAGCGTGAGCAATACTAAAACAGCAACTACCACCACCACCTGAGGATGTCGCGTAGTTGTTACGACGAAACATTGTCGGATTTTTCACAATGTTATCCGGCGCCAAACCCGTGAAGTAGGCTATATTTGCAGCACGTACGTCGGGTAAGCCGTAAAAGTCTGTCGCATATTTGTTTCGACACAGTCGTGGCAATGCTGTCCCTGGCTCGGGAGCATTCGTGTCCAACACTCGTGATTTTTTTTTTTTTTCAATTAAAGGGCTTTACGTAGACTGCCAGGCAGCAGTTAGAGTAGATGGCAAATTAAGCTCATGGTTCAGGGTAGTTTCAGGGGTATGACAAGGTTGTAACCTGTCACCATTGTTATTCATACTATTCATGGATCATATGTTGAAAACAGTAGACTGGCAGGACGGGATTAAAATAGGTGAAAAAAAAAGTAAGCAGTCTCGCATATGCGGATGACTTAGTTGTAATGGCCGATTCGATTGAAAGGTTGCAAACTAATATTTCATAGCTCGATTAGAGGTGCAAGGATTATGATATGAAGTCAGCATCTCCAAAACAAAAGTAATGTCTGTGGGAAAGAGATTCAAACAGATTGAGTGCCAAATAATAGGAACAAAGTTAGAACAGGTAGACAGTTTCAAGTACCTGGGATGTATTTTCTCACAGGATGGCAACATAGTGAAAGAACTGCTATCTAGGGACAGCAAAGCTAATGCAGTGAGTGCTCAGCTAAGATCTACTCTCTTCCGCAAGAAGGAAGTAAGTACCAAGACTAAGTTATCAGTGCACCGCTCTATCTTTCGACCAACTTTGTTGTATGGGAGTGACAGTTGGGTGGATATAGGTTACTTTATTCACAAGGTAGAGGTTACAGATTTGAAAGTAGCAAGAATGATTGCAGGTACTAATAGTTGGGAACAATGGCAGGAGGGTGTCCACAATGAGGAAATCAAAGAAAAACTGGGAATGAACACCATAGATGAAGCAGTCAGAGCGAACAGACTGAGATGGTGGGGTCATATTACACGCATGGGATAAGCAAGGTTACCTAAGAGACTCATGAGCTCGGCAGCGGAGGGTAAGAGGAGTCGAGGTAGAGCAACAAGAAAGTACTTAGAGTAGCTGAAGAATGATTTTGAAGTAAAAGGCATAACATCAGATGAGGCATCAATGTTAGCATTGAATAGGGGATTATGGAGGAATTTTATTAGAGGTACTATGCTCCAGACTGAACACTGAAAGGCGTAATCAGTCTCTAATGATGATGATGATGATTTTTTAATCCAGTTACGAATCAAATCACGTTTCTTATTCTTTTTATGTTTAGTCTTATGAGCGACTTCACACAGAGAAGCAACAGCTCCGCCCCAACTCTTACAGCTACCAAAACTTTAATTCTACGGTGACTCACAAAACAAAGAAACTGAAGTGTATAGGAGAGACGCTCTGTTGCTCGGTACGGGCTTTTGTCGAAGTTTCGAGAACTTATCTTTACTGAGGAGTCTAGCTGTATATTGCTCCCTCCTACGTATATCTCGCGAAGAGATCGTGAGGATAAAATCAGAGAGATTAGAGCCCACACAGAGACATACCGACAATCCTTCTTTCCGCGAACAATACGTGACTGGAATAGGAGGGAAAATCGATAGTGATACTCAAGGTATCCTCCGCCACACACCGTCAGGTGGCTTGCGGAGTATGGTTGTAGATGTAGATGCTGTGTAGACCTGTTAAAAAGTAATCGCCACAGTCACTGATTCTGTAGGCTGAACATTTTAAAGTAGTTACGTTTCGTCAGCAGTCGCGTCATGCGGTGTTGATGACAGTAACTACCACCACCGCCTGAGGATGTCGCGCAGTTGTTACGACGAAACATTGTCGGAGTTTTCACAATGTTACCCGGCGCCAAACCCGTGAATTAGGCTATATTTGCAGCACATACGTGGGGATAGCCTTAAACGTCTGTCGCGAATTTGTTTCGACGAAGTCCCTGGGGGCTCGGGAGCATTCGTGTCCAACACGTGTTTTTTTTTTTTTTTTTTTTTTTTTTTTTTCCGCGAGAGCGCGCCGCTGAGCTGCCAGTAGATACGTCGTTGAGGGCGACGCACCAGCAACCGGCAGCGGGCGTTCTCAGAAATACGCGCCTCCGCTGACGCCGACTCATTTCCGGGGATCGCTGACCGCCCAGTGCCGCCACTCCCGCAGTAAAAGCCGTGGCCGGGGCGGGGGTTGGCAGCCCTTTCCGGCAGATGCCCGCCTCGCCACCTCGCTGACGTCAGCCGTGCGCCAGGGCATAAAAACCCGCGGGCTGCGAGCGGTGGTGGCACTCGGCGCGCTCTGCCCACTCCTGCCGATGAGGACCGCCCGTCCCTTTATGCGCGCCAGCGAAGCGCTAAACGCCTCGCGCCTCTGTTTTCAGACAACTTGTAACCGCAGCAACACCCAGCTTTCAACGCACTCACTTGTATTTCGCGACGAGAATAGCACAAACTGTTTACGGTCAGTCACATCAACGAAAGGTTTCCGCAAACCATACATACAGTACTCCTCTCCTTCTAAACACCGTCATTAACCCTCTCTTGCACGAATTATCATCCTAACAATGAACAATATTTCTGACACATTATTTGGGAACCTAAGGCCTACCTTGTGAAGAGTTCATGCTAATTTAATCAATGTTGGCTTCTTGGCTAGTAATTTACCACATGAGACAGATATATCATAGGCTCTGTTGTGCACTGGAAGTGTGGTAAATAAAACTCTTTAGCATAATGCCCCAGATGTTGTAATTGATGAAGCATAGGAGTGGCATTTCTAAAAAAAATGAAAGTACTTGTGTCATACCTTTGATTATAGAATTAGCAAGAGACTTTCACAACAATCACAGTATCATAATTTATACAATATGAAATCAAAGTATGGACTTTCATCTGTCAATATTTTACTAGGCCAATGTGTTATGATTGTTTGGAGGTGTCTTCATATGAGGACAGTGCATAGGAAAACTAGTAAATTTTATATATAAATGTGGCGTCTGTTCCGAAAGAATAGACGTCACTTCTGATCCTGCAGTTGTTATTATTTAACATTCACAGAATATATGACATCAACTGCGATTGGGCAAAGGTGAAAATGTGTACCCAGCCGGGATTCGAACCCGGGTCGGGTTCGAACTCAGGAGACCCGGGTTCGAATCCCGGCTGGGTACACATTTTCAGCTTTGCCCAATCGCAGTTGATGTCATATATTCTATGAATGTTAAATAATAACAACTGCAGGATCAGAAGTGACGTCTATTCTTTCGGAACAGACGCCACATGTATAGATATAATATGCTGGTGACGTTAGTGGGGAGGGGTGGGCAAGTTTGAAGCCCTTACTCTTACGGGAATTAGTTCATAACTACGAGTTTGAGTACTGTGGGCAGGGCGAAGCTGGGAATTTGTATCTGACGGGAGGCGTGCCTAGGTAGTGCTTGCAGGTGCGGTGATCACTGTGTCCCCAGTGGTGTAGGGGTCAGCGCAACTGCATAGAAAGCAGGAGACACGGGTTCGAATCCCCGCTGGGTACACTTTTTCAGCTTTGCCCAGTCGCAGTTGATGTCATATATTCTATGAATGTTAAGTAAATTTTACATGGAACATCTATTAATAATATCAAAGAATTCATGAAGAGTGTGCACTATTTTGTATTTTTCGTTCATTGAAATTCTTTCATGCACCAAGGGCACACAACAAGTTGACACTTTTCTCAAATGTAACGTGTTCTTCTTCGGCAGTCCCGATCATGGCATTGGGATCACCTGACTTGGGTGGCCAGTTTTAGGGCTTATACCCCATCGA